>JAFJYI010000044.1:3600000-4232882 GCA_019022655.1 Acacia acuminata
TGATGCGCCACCACAACAACTCTACCATTATTTATTATTCCATTCAATTCAACTTTTCCAAATTGGTTTGCTTTATTCCATATCCGTACTACCTGTTTGCACTAAGTGGACCTTTTCCATGTGATGAAACAAGGTGCCATCATAAGCTTCCCTCCCTGTTTGTTGGTGGGTAAACCGTTCTTGTCTTTCCACTCTGAGTAGCTAGCAACCCTGCCCATATATTTATGTATAACAACATGAAAATTAATTACCAAAAAGAGTAAATGTTTGGAAGAACAACACAAACACACACACACCTTCCTTGAGAATCATAAACACCAAAGTCACTCCCCTGTTTGCCCCTCTGGCTATTTCTAACTTCAATTGGAAACAATAAAGAAGGACATTTCCCCTGCACTATTCATCACTAAGAAGCCCTGTTTCATGTTACTTATCAACACACACATATCTCTCCTCCTATTCAAATATATACAACCACGTCGATATGAACTATAATGTGTGTGCACGTGTGTGGGAGAGAGAGAGAAATACGGGGCGAGTTTTTTGACCAAAACCCAAATTGATGAAAAGTGAAGATGCAACAGACAAGAAGATGCCTGCAACCGATTGCACGAAACCCCACATATTGTATATATGTTATGATTAACTAACTTAGTTTTCTTAGTCTATGTTTGGTTTTAGGCTATGTTTGATTTGAAGGGAGAAAAGAAAACTGAATTTTTTCTTTCATCTCTATTCAATATCCCTTGGAAAATTTTAATTATTCCAAAGATACGTTCTCAACAAAAAGAAATATTCTTCTTATTAATGACAATTTGATCAATATCTTCCCTATGGTCTCTTCTCATCCCATCCCCTCCCCTCAAACCAAACACACCCTTAATCTCTCAAAAAAAAAAAAAATCAAATGAGTATTGTATTGAAGACCAAGAGTCTTATTTATAAGAGATGTTTGACTTCTTTTAGACATATTAATGAAGCAAAATAAGTTAATTAATCATAACATATAATACGTATTATTAGATTATATCTCAATTTATGAGTTAGGCTAACTAGTTTTCCTAAAAACGATAAATATATATATTTTAATCTAACTTATTTATTTTCTTTAATCTCCCGATAAAAATAAAGTAGCTCTTATATTAAAGACATGAATAAGTATATATCTATCTATTTGTTTAGTATTATGATTTGTTTTGAGTTTCTTTTGGCCAAAGTTTGTTTCATGAATAAATAACACAGGTGAGTGTTTTTTTTTTTTTTTTCACAAATGCACTTGATCAAATCCAAGAAGGCAATTGATTCGCGTCAAATTAATCAATTTCAGAAATACAGTAAGAAAAACATTAGGCGTCATGCCCTAGAGGAATTAAATTCTTATGATTTCTTACGGAATAAAAGTCTGAAAAAATCAACCTAAATCTTTTAATGGCCACAAGAATATGATGAGAAATTGAATAAAGCAATGCAGGGAGACATATAACTGAGCAGCCGACTGGTGAGCCTCTAAAAAGAAAAATGTTCTTTTGTTTGGATTTGTTCCTTAATTATAAATGTTTCTTAATATATAAACAAAAAAATTAAATGAATTAGATTTCAGGTCTTCATTATATATATTTTTTTTTTTAAGTTACAAGGATAGACATTAACAGCCTGAGTTTAAGAGCCAGATTGAATGTGACCTCCTATATATAGAGAATCAATAGTTCCATACCATTATGCTACAAAATCTTTGATAAGTCCTCATTGTATTCAAACCATGCCCCAGAGCACTAGAGGAGGCTGAAATCATGATTTATAATGTAGTTTAACCACACATCAAAGCAACTTAACAAAATTTAGTCTAAAAGCAATTAAGTAATTATAGTCTAATCCTAAACAAATATTATATACACATGTTTTGTACATAGTTGATAATTCTTCAACAAAACTTTCAAGCCTCTTGTCATCCTAAATCATTTATAAAGAAAGAACAGAGACCCTAAACAATTACCCTATGTTGGCAAAGCTTGACCAAAATCCATGACGTGCATTGGCTGACCATTCATGTGAAATAAATACAATGTCTTGCTAAACATGCAAGATCTAATCCAATGATTTAATTTTTGCATAAACAAATGATATCACCATTCACATTAGTGTACAACAAGACACTTGGTGCTCAATTGGACACGCACCATGATTGTGAATACATTATAAAAGGGTCTTAACTCTTAAGACGCCACATCAAAATATAGAGTTACGACAGTCTCAAAGCAAACTTTCAATGAAAATTCAAGGATAAGATGGTCACAATCCCTTAAATTGCTTCCAGTAACTTGGGCAAATGACTTGTAATTACATTTATAAATGCATCCCCTCAACTCAGATTATCTATTGGATATGATTATTTACATTATTAGTATTGCTATTATTCTTGGATTCTTAGCCCAAATTACACGATACAGCATTTCAGCACCAGCCCCTTTTGATCAATCCTGCCATCTTCGTTCCCTACAAGAAGTCATGTGGGATCGTGAAACTCCATCCACCAGTTATCAGACTAAAATATAAAATCAACAACCAATCAACAAAAATGAACTAGTTTCACATGCTTCTTAATGAATTTCATCAATTTCACATCAGTAGATAAGTCCCTTTCTCCGTATTTTTACCTGGTTCCAGGATGTTAAACTACAACTAGTTCGGGGCCATATGAGAATACACTAATATGAATAGATATTTAACGGCAATTGAATTTAATCATCTTAATTTAATGGAAGTAATAAATTAAAGTTTCAAGAATTAAATAGATTAATAACACACCTTCAGGAGGTTGAGCTAGCTTCCGATTTTGAGGAGACAACATTTCTTTCTTCAATTGCATCTGAATGTCTTCCATTGTATGCTCGCGCTGCCAATTAGCCAGCATGGGAAACAAATGTGGCTCAACCTGGTAATTGAGGTAGTCATTATTTCAGCATCATGCACATCATGGTATTGGAAGTCCTTACAAAAATGTCACCTACCACTCCAGTGTCTTGGTTGACACACGTCATGTTAATCCTTGTTTGAAATCTTACAGATGGTGGATTGTCTGGATAATCCTTACCGCAGAATAATTTCAATTGGTAGATACGCCCTTCATGAACGGTCTAGCAAAAATAATATCGGAAGGAAAAACATAAAATCAATATGTTGTTGGATGGGGGAAAAAATCCCTTAGAAACAAAAGGGGAAAAAAAAAATCATGCGTTAATCACAGTACAATCAAAGAAAAAATAAAAGAAAAATGCAGCTAATCATTGGATCTCTAGGAATCAGGCAGCACAAGAATTCCTTTGCAGATAAAAAATATTATGGGAATGATAATCTATAACTGAATTTATCCAAGATGCAACCCTACAGGTAACATGGTCTCACGTACAAGAAGAGCTTAACCAATATTTATCATCGAATAATGATCTTTTCAAACACCATAATTTGGTATATGGTAATATAAATGTAACCAACTGAAATTCAGAATTATTTATTTTGTAACAGAAGCGGGCAAGGGAAGCTTGGTTTCGAAGGGTAGAGAAGGAATTGAGAAGCATATACACAAACATACAATAAAAACACTACAACCCTCGGAAGATATATATCAGCTTACACCAGGGGGACCGATAATAGTCCCTGTCCATGACTGCATGTATATATCATCAGCATCATCCATGCCATAGCTGACAGTTCCATCACCAATTCCCTTTTCACCTCTTTCGAGCTCTTCCAATAATCTGAAACTCCTGGGTACTGTATACACCGGAAAAGTCAAGTGTTAATTGCACATTCATAAAAAATTACGCAGATGATTCAAAACCAGGTTTTTTTTTTTTTTTTTTTTTTTTTTTTTTTTTTTTTTCGTGGGGGGAGGTGGAGAGGCTGAAAAAATATGTAAAAAATTAAAAATATATAGCAAACTCAATCAAGACAGCGGTGTCAGGATATAAGTTCTTCATTTTAGCCATCAAGTGGAAAATTTACAAATAAGCCAAGGGAAGGCATACATGATAGTATCTCGCAGCGTTTTTAATTAAGAATCAGAGAAGGGGGTGATAATCATCCACAAGCTAAACAATTTCCCACCTATGACCAGAATTCCCTCTGGATCAAGAAGGGCATAGCTTATAAAACTTGAGTCCGGTTCTAACACCAAAACAAATGACTTTACACATCTACTCTGGCTCTGTGCATCCAGGCATGTGTTTTATTTTCAATATCATTGATGTTTATTCTGAATTATATAATAATGTATGCCATACTCCAATGTTGTCAGGTACAATCACCATGGCTCTATAGTAACAATGCACCATGATCCATCAACAAAATATGCACCAAGTATTGGACCGTATTTGATTTTAGCATAAAACATAACTATTTCCAAATCGGCTCAGGCATAATTCAAATCTAGCTGAGTAATATGCAGAAATATGGTTCCAACATGGTAAGAATTGAATTCAAGTGCACTCACAGATGGTAGAGCGTCAATTGTGAAAAAACGTAAAAATAAATGCAAATTATCAGTCTCCTAATAACCTAACTACAACAGCTCCATGTTCAAATAAAGCATACAAGCAAGACGACACAAACAATCAAAGTGTATTAAGAAATTTTAGCTTGCACCAACAACAAACAAAAGCACAATAATTCTCCATAATTAGGGAATGACTTGACGACAAGATTGTAAACGAACTTCAACCCAATTTCTTGGATGGAAGTCGAGAATCCAAAACGGAAAAACAATGGACAAGAGATATTAACAAATCTGGGCGTTCAATACTCACCAACAACCGCGGATCCTTCAGAACCCATTTTGGTGGAGGTTCCGGAGACTCGCACGACTAGGGTTTTTGGAATTGTAGTGAGAGTACGGCACAGACTTTGGGGAGGAACAGGGTCTAACAATGACTACAGCGTCCAACTACTCTGACGCAGATTGAACAGTCTACGATATAAAAGAAGATCGCTGGTGGATTATTATTCTCTACAGCTGGTCTCCCTGTGTTCTTGTGGACTTTGTGGCCTCCGCAAATAATGTAACGAGGGGGAAAAAAAAAGCTAGTAAGAAAAACTCAATGAAGAGGAAAGAGGCTTATATGATAGTTGCTGTGGGTGATGGGTTTCTCTAAAATAACTTAATAAGTGATTTTTTTTTTCTTAAGTTGCTTTTTTCAGTTTATAGTGTGACTTTTTTCAGCTTATAGAGAAAAATGTTAATGATATACTATTTAACAAATAATATACTATTAAATATGCATTTAATTCATCCTTTATAATATATTTAATTAAGTTATTTAGAGTTTTGTAAAAATTCTAATAATAATTTAATTTTTTATCAAATTTAAGTTTAATTTTTTATATTCAATTATCACAATATATACCACTAATATATATGTATGTGTGCTATTCAATAAAATTCATATCATTTTTATACATTTTCCATCTCAAATAATCACACAAACAAAAGTTCATTGGGGAAAAGTTACTTTTGTCACCGTTATCTCAAACACAAATTATATCTATCTTTTAGAAAAAAAAAAAAAGCCCATCTGAAAAAGCCCATATGAAAAAAAAAAAAATCACTTATGTCACTCTTATATCAAACAAGCAATAATGGTTAGCCACTTCTTATAAAAATGACATGAATCTTATTGAATAGCCACTTTTTAATAATAATTTAATTTTTTTTATCAAATTTAAGTTTAATTTTTTATATTCAATTATCACAATATATACCAGCGATATATATGTATGTGTGGTATTCAATAAGATTCATATCATTTTTATACATTTTCCATCTCAAATAATCACACAAACAAGAATTCATTTGGAAAAAAGTTACTTTTGTCACCGTTACCTCAAACACAAATTATATCTATCTTTTCTCGGAAAAAAAAAAAAAAATCCCATCTAAAAAAGCTCATATAAAAAATAAAAAAAAAAAAAAAAAAATCACTACATCCTTTGTTATCTCAAACAAGCAATAATGGCTAGCCACTTCTTATAATTTAACTTATTTAGTATAGATTTTATAATCAAAACTTTATTTTTTTATAAGCTAAATAATTATATTTATTGAAGAAAATATATTCATTAAAATGAATAACGCATTAGGTGAAGTTTTAAGATAAGTCCCTACTATTTATCAATGGGAAAATATTTCTATGGAGATAAAATAAATAACGCGTTTTGAATTAATGAAGGGTGTGTTTATAATTTTAAGTGAATTAATGAAGAGTAAAAACACCCTTCATTAATTCACCTAAAATTACAAACACACCCTTCATTAATTCAAAACGATGTAGATATTTGGAGATAAATCTATCTCCGATGGAGAAACTTTATTTATTAATTATAGATTATAGAATAGATAACATAACTCACTACAAATCGTACTATATATATTTGATTTACCAAAATTTAGTCATGTTATTTCGATAAAAATAGAAAAGGTTACAGAATCTTCATATCTTTTTTGTTAGTTGTTTATTCCTTTTTTTAGTGTTCTCAACTTCTTATTTTGTGGGGGCGGTTGAACCGCTTCAAATACATGTTACACTGATTACTTGCCTAATTTATTACCACCATCTATGTTAATAGGAAGATTTATATAGTAGGCCTGAAAAGTTCGACACAGATGTTTGGATATATATAAACCAAATTTAATTAGAAAAGTAACTTTTCCTGACTCTCCTTTGTTCATTAGGACTTTCTCCTTTTTCTCCCCAAAATATATTTGCCCACATCTTTTATATATGACACCTCTCCTTATGGAACCTGGTACATTGTCTCAAATATGCCTTGAAGGATTAGAATCCTGTTTTAAATTCTAATATCCGATACAAAAAATATTGAAAACTATCACTTCCTCATTTCATTAATATAATACTACCTACGATCCTAATTATAGGAATATTTTTATAGTATAATTTGCATTATGGGGTTATCTAATTTGATTTGATTAAAAAAGTTACTTAAATCAGTTAGATAAAAAGATTGATTAGATTAAATTTACCTAATTTGATTAGATTAAAAAAGTTACTTAAATCAGTTAATATGACATTAATTTCATAAAACATTCTAGTCATCTTCCTTAATTCTCTCTCTTCCTGAATTATTATTAAGGGATTAAAGAGGGGTAAATTATAAAAAAAGATTAATAAATATATAAAACTCGCTGAATAAATTCTATATTAAATACCGGATGAAGTATTACTTTTGTTTTTTCAATACATCTTTCACCAAATATATCTCAGAAACATGCTTTGAGTACAGTGATTATGAGGCCGATGAACCAGTCATCCAAAAATTGCACAGACGTGCGTGTCTCAAACATGCTTGGGGTATAATTATGAGGCCTAAGAATCAAGTATCACCTGAATGTTCCCCAGATATGGGCGTGCGCATACGTCTGTCACAAATATGGTTGAGTGCACAATAATTATGAGGCCCATTAATCGAACATCATCCAAATGTTTTCACAGATTAAATAAAAATGTGTGCGCGTTTGTGAGCTCAAGATTGCAGGAAATTAATCATGCTGTAAGATAAAGGGGAACACTGGAGAGCTTCAGCTGAGGCCATTAGCAAATCGAAATCTGCAAGTTATTTCTTTGATGAAAAATCTGAAAGAAATATGACACAGTGATACCTATACCTTCCCAGTTCAAATGTATAAATGATTGTCAAGTTACAAACGATGAGGCATGACACTTAACCACTGAGAATAATCAAACTCAACTTTTTCCAAAGTTAGCTTGTACTAACCATGAGACTTATGGGGTTAACCGTCTTCAAAGCTCCTCGACAATTTGATCTCTGGAGATCTCCATCTCTTTATTAGCTTCAACATCTTTGAGTTTCACAACACCTTTATTCAATTTTGCTCACCCACCATGACCATCCAAGGGATCCTAGATTCTCTGGCACGGTCTAATGCGCTTCATTGGTCTTTTATTGATGACCATCAATTCAGCTTTGATCCCAACATCCCACAACTCACTCACCAGCTCTGAAGCAAGTGTATGGTCATCCCCCAATATGCCCACTGAATTTTGTTTGCTCGAGGCATCTAGCAAATGCAACAACCAACAAACGAAAATATATATTACATGAAAGTGGTCATAAGTGCTTAAGAAATTGTCAGCCTGGTAGGTCCGGGCAAAGGAAACATTATTAATCCAAGATTTAATGGTTCATCATCATGAATTTATTTATAGCTGTATTTGACAAGGAAAATAAAGCATGTGCAGATGCAATGGCGTTTGCAAAAAAATTCCATGTCTCCATCCTCATCTACTTTAACAAGAAACGAGTTGCAACGCACAGGTGATTGTACTTAACGCATTAATCATGGAAGCTGATTGATTGAGTTGAAGATCAATGAAATAAACAACGAAGAAAATCAAATATTGGATTAAACCCATTTATACTTATGAAGAAACTGAGAAGTTGGAAACTATTAATACACTATCTTAATGCTTCCACATAAATAAGCATCGAACTCAAACTGTTTCAAAGTATAGCCTTCCTGATCATTGCATTATTGTGTTTAACCCACACACCATCAATTCCTCAACCTAAAAAGTAACCGAGGCATGAATATCAAATATTTATTAAACCACCCACTATTTACATACCACCACGATATTTGTGATATGACCAATGACTCCAATGATATAATACAAAATTGATTGAGCTTATTTTTGCCAAGGATGACTCATTATACTGACCTAAATTGACCTCACCTAAACAATTTTGACACAATTGCATATCAGATGACAGAACATCCCATTATATTGCATTCAACTTGATTGACTGACCTACATGCATTGAAGAGCGCAGAATTGATCAGTTTCCATTTCAGTGATAGTATGATCTGTTTGCATGGCTATGATTGATACAATAAAAGCTATATATTGTAGCTGGCATATGTAATTTATTAAAAACAGTCATCTACTTGGTCAAACGCCTACAAAATCACTTTTGTCACTTGAAAGTCACACCAAATTAGAAACAGAGCAGCTTAAATAACAAAAAGAAAAAAAAACAGAGCAACCCTTCACAGTGCGCATTTATGAGTCTTGTCTTAGTATCAGCACAACATTAGTCATCAACGATTCCCCCACAAACAGAAAAAGTGAAATCTTAATCATATTATGGTAGTCTTAAATTGAAAACATGAAAGACGATGCAGTACTGATACAAAGTTCCACAACACAATGACAATGATATTAGTCCGGATAGAAGTTAAACTGACTTAGTTATTGCAGAACTAATTCCTCAAAATCATAATCCATTAAACCATATTAGCTTGTCCTTATTTGTTTGTAAATTTAAAATAATGGTATGGAAAGTAATGCTTTATGAACATAAATCGTTTGTAAAGTATAAAAAATAAAAATAAAAATAATAATAATGAACCATTGATAAACTATGGTTTTTTTTTTTTTTTTTTTTTTTTTTTTTTTTTTTTTTTTTTTTGTGCAAAACCAAATAGAATGAGGGAACACATATTTCGTTCAAAAGATGTATGTGTGTGTGTAACATTGAACACAGACACATACAAATATGTGATTCATAAAAAGGTATTGCCATTAGGGGGTCACAATGTCACATGATAAAGCCTCATAATGGCAAAGTCAATGGTCAGAATCCCCAAACCCAAAAAAGTTCCAATTCTGTTGAATCTTAGGCATGTTTGGCATGGCTTATGGGAGGAGCTTATGGGCTTATTTACTATTTCAATCGGGCTTATGGGTTTTTCTTCTTTTTTCGTTTGGATAAAAACGGCGGCCAATCGAGCTTATGGCTTATGAGAGGAGCTTATGAAAAACTCCATTTCCTGACTTATGGGGAGTATAATTATCTCAAAAGTCTTATCCATAAGTCATTCCAAACAAGTTTATTTCACAAAAGCTACTTATCAACCACCAATCCAAACATAAATCACGTTTGACAATCTGACTTTTACCCAATCAGACTTTTACATAAGTCCAATTGCCCACCGATATCCCAAACAAGCATCACAGCATGTCAAGCAAACAATTGAATAGCAAAGGTGGAAAAAGACAAAACAATTGAAGGTCATGAGCAGTTATATAAGAACAAAAACGTCACCATCAAAGCTTTCTATTTATTGTTGAGTTGTCAGATTGCAAGATACAAATTCAATTTTTTTCAACCCAAACAGTAAGCCAAAAAGCATTCTGATTATTGATGAACAAAAGACGACAAGCATGCCTCTAAAACCAGGTAAGCATGGGAGGCCAGCATACAGACTAATAGAAATTTAACCTGCAACTTGCCACCTCTTTTTATCTTCTCACTAATTAGGATTCGATGTCTTGCACAGAATGAACTCCGCTTTATTATTGTCAGATGGCAGTCTAAAGCCAATATGGAAATAATACAGTGCTTTTGTTCTTTTTTGACTAACTAAACCTAAGAGCTTGTCTCTCTCTCTCTCAACTCTCAATGCTACAGCTCACACACCCTTGACTTCGCAACTACCAACGCCTTCTTGCAATAGTTACAATTAAAAATTATTCAAAGGAAGAGATTGTATGTTAACCTGAAAATTTTGCACTACTAAAAGGTACCTATATACAAGGCTCTGCAACAATTTGTTAGGAATCAGCTAAGAAACTCAAGAAATTGATAATAAACCAGCTGATATACTGAAAGTCAAAAGATTACACAATCTGAAAAGAGTGAAACCACCCTCTCAGCCAAGATGAGTTTCAGGTTTACACAGACCTGATTCCCTCTCCTATCTCCACTCTTTTACAAAATAATGCTTGCCTTTCAAAAAGACTCCTAACAGCTAATATAGGAGAAACAAGCATCGTACACAGTACCCAAAAAGCCACCCTACAATACAGCTAGTATCCTACTACTACTCTAATATAGAAAGTCAAACCTGCAACCTTAAAAAATCATCTTGCCCCTTTGTTGTGCTAGTTTTGTCTTCCTATGCCTTAGGTCTTCCTGAATAGAGTCCTTTCACAATTATAGGGCATTAGTTTAGAATATGATAATCCATAAGACAAACAACCATTGTACATATTGCATTCTCAGCAAAGGTCTGTGTCTAACGTGGAAAACAAAAATGTGGACAGCATAAAACATGAAACATTGTGGAGTATGTCAACCAAACAATACTGTTATTCATTCAACAAAAATAACAGACTCAAATATCTAGAATCATATATTTGCTACCAACAATGCCACCAAAGAACTTAATGTCTAGGCATGAGTGTATAATTATCCAAAAGTGATCCTGGAAAACCAATACTTTGTGATTCGTCAAGAAAAGAAGAGTGCCATGAACTCAAGTAAAAAGGTTAAACCGTGGGTGAAATGCTATCATAGATCGCCAATGGACATTTGCAGTAAAAAGGAGAAAGGCAAGTAAATATACTTAAGAATTCCGCAGAGTGTTGTCCCCTTGTATCACTATCAAGGCCATCCTTTTTTAGCCTCTTAGGCTTTCCGCTACCCTACGATAAAATCAATGAAACATAAAGAAAAAATTTGTTGCAAACACAGCAAGAAATCAAAACAAAGAAAATGCAAATGCATGACAAATTTTTCCTGATTGATACCAAACATCTGGTTTTCACGAATAAGCTCAAGATCATCATCATCAAGAACAATGCAATTCGATGATTTTCTGAAATAGTTAACAAAGAGCAATTAGAGTTGAGTACCATATATTGAATTGCATTGCAGGGTAAGAAGGGAAAGGAACCTCTTCTTTTCTTTTTCTTTTTTCGTCTCTTGTGTTTCTTGTGGATTGTCATCCTCTTCTTTTTCAACAAAACCAACTATAAATCCATCATCGTCACAGTGATCCAAACCACCATCTAAATCACCAAGTGGCAAGTGGGGGAAAAAGAAAGTCATTAGATAATTAAAAAAGCTAGTGTAATAAGTTCTCTGGTGCTTATCAGTACACCGATATACACTATAAGATTTTTTTATAATAAAAAATGGAGCCGAAAAAACCTACATAGCGATAGCTTGAAAGCAGAAACTAAGAATTAGAAAGATGAGGGAGGGAAGAAATGAAAGAAAGAATTGACTTCAAAATCAAAATATAGAGCTAACTTAAAAATGATTACTGTGTAAATGCGTGATATAATCTCATGATAATATACAGTAACGATATGATTTAACATATCACGCCTCACAGCAACATCGGGCAATAGGTCAAAATATCCCGCAATTTTACGGCCTGTAGATATCGCCGGCCAATCACGCGGATGCAAGCGATAAGAAAGAGAAATCATTCTCATCATTCCATATCAAGTTCTCAAATTTCGGGGAAAATGCTCTATGAGTTTCTTAATTTTAAACTTGAACTGAAAATGGCATCTCAAAATTAATAATGACGACTTTCTTAATACTATGAAAAGGAAACAGGAACTTGTACTGCTTACACTACAGAGAGCAAAATAAAACCGAGGACGACAGAAGGAGTAAAGAAAAGAAGAATGAAGCTCAAGTTTAAAAATCTGGAGAAGAGAGCGCTGATTTTTAGTTCATTACCATCTTCTGATTCTTCTTCGTCACCTCCGTCATTATCGTCCACTGTGATAGCTTGTTCTTTCATTTTCCCTTTCTGCATATAACTCTCTGCAAAATGTAAACCCAAAGGAACGATTAAATCCCTGAAAAATGCACACCGATTCAAAATAAACATAAACAAAGATGGTTCATTGTTACCTCGTTCTTCGGCGGAAAGCAATTTTCCTCTTCTTCGCATGGCAAATTCTGCTAGTAGATTCATTCTAGCCCTGTAGAGTACTGAACACAGTAAATGCGTGAGTGGAAATGGTGGTAGCTTTCAGACAAAAACAAAGAGCCCAGCCCAAAATGCAAAACAGAAAAAGTGATCAGACTATAGTGAGAGAGAGGGTAGGAATGACCTGAACGGATTTGATATGCCCTTGGGGATTTCATGAATTTACGGGAATGCCAATTACACGCAGTTTTATCTCCTCCACCGTTCGATTGTGTCACGTCAAGGGTGGGGTGGGAGATCGGGGATCCTTGAATTTTGAATTTAAAGTTGGTAATGAAAAGCTTTTGTTTCCTCTTATCCTTTCCAGTGACCTGGCGCGGAACGGGACATCTACGCCATTCGCTCTCATCAGATTCCTTCCTATCTTCTTCCTCATCTCAATCGTTATTGAAATGTTCAGATTTCATCTTCTATAAAATATTATATTATTAAAAAAAAATTAAAATAATATTTTTATAAAATATTAAATCTGAAACATTCAGATTTCAATCCAATTGAGACAAGAAGAAGAGGAGGATAGGCAAAATCCATTTCGGACTTAACTTATGGAGAACATCTTTCACTCTTGGCGCCGTACTTGGAGCTAAGCTATGAGAGTCTGAGGAAGAAGAGAAAAGAGGAAGAAAAGGTCTCGGGATTGCGTTGTCACGTGAATGAGCTGGTGTGAAGCAGAGGCATGAATATTTTATTTACGAAAAATTCGACACAGCTTAGCTACTGTGTTTTCTGAGGAGAGCCGTGCTAAGCCGTTGGGCAGATTGGGTTGAGGTTGAGACATTATATATATTGATATTGATACAATCTTGCTTGAACTCAAATATTTCAAAGCGTTCAAAACTATATTATTTCATAAAACGTAAATGAACCGTCTTTCCAGCAACAACCAAAGTAATAGTTGATTACAGGAAGCAAGCGAAACAAGAATTACAATTACCTGGTTTCGATCTTTCTGAAGTTGCTTCGTTATAGCAAATACTCTCTCACTACTCTCTGCCTGGGGCTTGCACGGGGCTTGCGGATTTTGCTGCTGCTTTATCATGTGAGGCATCGAAGAAGACCGGACAAATACCCTGCTCAATATCAAAACCGGGCTCAATATTAGAACCATTAAGCAAAACTTTCATGTCACTGCAGACACCAACTTTCTCTTTGGAAGCATGGCCGTCCCCAGAATCCATCAAATCGAATGCGGTTACATCAGCCTTGGAAGCCTCACACGATAAAGCAGCAGCAATCGGCAAGCGCAGACAACGCTGCGGATTGGTGATCCAAAATCGCGGAAACCCCTATCAGAGAAGAGTAAGAACTCTCCAGCACGGACATCTCGTACTCAGTAACATCGACTTCCTCGAATTTCAAATTTTGAGACTTCGAATTCAAGGCCTCGGCAATTAATTCAGGAAGAAGAGCTTGGACGCCACGGGCAATAGAGAGGAGGGGCTTATTCAGAGGCACAACGAGAATGAGGCTTTTAACTTCACCATTACTCTGTGCATCTGTCTGCGGCTCGGCTAGGGTTTTCCGATTCTTAACAAGACTCAATTGTCTTCCTATATTCCCCCAACAATTTATATTTTATTTTTCAGATGAAAGATAGGCCAATTTTTCATTTTTCACGCTTTCTCAAACTCAAAACATCAGGTCAGATGTCTCTCCGATAATTAATATACATTATAATCCTAAATGTAAGACATATTCTTTTCAATCCTAATTATAAGACATAACTCTAAATTAAGGAAAGTAGTTAAATTAATTAATTAATTATATTTTTCAAAATGCCTTTATTTAAAATTTAAAATGGTATCCAGTTACTCTAATTCTTTATTTTTTGTCGGACCTCCCCTACCTCACACACTGATTTCTCCGAGCACTCACACATCGATCTCTCTCAACAACTTTTAGTCAATTCTTGGAGGTTGGAAGTGTAATTTAAAAGTTATGTCATTATTAAATATGACAAAAATTGTTCAAAATTATTTTATTTTAAAAAAATTAGAATTGAGGTGTAAAAGATTAATGAGTTGCAAGCATAACTCAATTGGCTCTCATTTACTTAAATATATAATTTTCTATTAAATAAATATTGTCCATAAATTTCCCATCTTGGAAGCATTAATCAAGATCCGATTTGTTTGAAGTATAGTAACAAGTAATCCAAATCAAGTAAAAGATTATCACTGTTTGGGATGGCTGTGAACGCTCAAATAATCACAACGAACGCCCAGTCATCGTAGAAGCAAAATATTGAGTGTTTGGATGAGGAGATTATTTGATGTGCTTCAAACTTGAAGCAATGTTTTTTTTGAAGCAAGATCTTGTTGCTTCTGGACCACATCACCTTTCGATGGCACCTTTTGGACAGTTATACCCCTCATACTTCTTTTTGCGCCTGCCTCTTCTCTCTCCTCCTCTCCTCTTCAATTTCGGCCGTGAAAATTCTTTGTTCCTTGCCAGTTTTCACGCTCTCGCGCCAGAGATTCCACATCTACTCTACATAATTGAAAGGATTATTTAATGGGAGAAAGAAGAAAATATGGAATCGAGTGAGAGGCGGAAGTGGAGGCTCAAGTAAGCTGAAGGGTTCTTCAGAAAAAGATCAGCTCTGGGCAAAGTGAGTGGAGGAAGATGAATTCTGAGCAAGAAAAAAAAAGTGGAGGAAGATGAATGAATAAAATAATGAGATGTGGAAAAGCAAATATTATTTAATATTAAAAAATTAGAGATTGCGATGAGAACCCCGTGACTGCTTCACAAACCACCAAGCCATGAGTTCGAAAGGCAAAAAATAAAAAATAAAAAATGAGAGATTGATGATGAATACAGATGGAGGGTGGGATTTGATTGAGGAAGAGGTGTGTAGGATGTGAACACTTTATATTTATTTTTAATTATATCACATTTTATAACTCCACACATATATAGTTTATGCCCTTTTTAGTCATTTTCCATCCTAACTATTAATCAAGATCCGATTTGTTTGAAGTATAGTAACAGTAATCCAAATCAGTAAAAGATTATATTGTTTTAACTTGTTCTACTTTTGTAGAGGGAATTATGAAGATAATTGGGAAGAAGCCGATGTGAATTATATTTTCTTTGATGTTTGCTGTACTGATTCATCGCATGCTCTGCCCTTGTCTAATAATCATTCACATTCTAATTCCCCGAAGATTGGTACGGAAAATCGAGTGTTGTTGTAAAATTGCTGACTAAATATTAAATTATTAAAATAAATAAATTAAAATTGCTAACTTAAAGTTATGGTAGTTTAAAATTGTAATAAATTTTTTTTAAAAAATATTAAATATGAACCACTCAAATTTTTATTTAACGGTTCACTTCATTTTGTTTCCTTATTTATAGAAGATTATGGATATTGTTTAATTATTAAAGTATGGATATTTTATTAAAATATATGATAGTGTTTTAAGTTTCAAGACTCAAGTTGAAATTGATTTTACTTATGGCATCATTTATGTTTTGGTATGGGATTATGGTTTTACTTATTTGGTTGATGGATCAGACTTCATAGTACATTTCATGGATAAATTGGAACTGAAATTCTGACTTAACTGCATTTTACATTTGAATTCCTAACTTATTTTTCATTTATGCAATTTTTGGATTTTATAAGCCTTTATATACGATCTTTTTGGAGCGGGCGTTACTACTTGGACAGGGGAGGCCCGCCCGCCCTTGCCCAGTCCGAAAATGATTAGGGCTTTTATCGGGCAGGGCCGAGTATCGGGCTACAAAATGTAGCCCATTAATTCTTCAGGCTGGGCAGGTTTAACATGATGATTTATATAGTAGGCCTTAAAAGTTCGATACAGATGTTTGGATATATATATATATAAACAAAATTTAATTAGAAAAGTAACTTGTTATGGAAGATACGTTAATTTTTTCTACTTTTCTTAGCTTTATATTATTATAATACTATGAATCCATGATCAAGTTTTGCATATTCTCTTTTTATCACTTTCCACCCTTATTCCTTTTCCTTTTTTCCCTCTCAATTTTTAATAATTTTTCTCAAAATTATATTTTCTAAAGTTCCGACTCTTCTTTGTCCATTAGAACTTTCTCCTTTTTTCTCCCCCAAAATATATTTCCCACATCTTTTATATATAACACCTCTCCTTAAGGAACCTTTTACATTGTCTCAAATATGCCTTGAATGGATTAGAATCCAGTTTTAAATTCAACTATCGGATATGAAAAATATTCATTACTATTACTTTCCCCAGTCTTTAATATAATATATATTTACTTAATTTGATTAGATTAAAAAAATTACTTAACTTAATTAATATGACATACTCCACTTTTTAAAACATTCTAACCATCTTCCTTAATTCTACCTCTTCCCGAATTATTATTGAGGGATTAAATAAGGGTAAATTAAAAGATTGACAAATATAAATAAAAAAAACGTCTTACATATAAAAAAACTGCTCAAATAAATTCTATATTAAGGAAAAGAGGATAACTTCTTCTTCTTCTTTTTTTCCAATATATCTTTTACCAAATATATCTCGAAACATACACAGTAATTATGAGGCCTATGAATGAGTCTTGTTTTTTTTTTTTTTTTTTTTTTTTTATGGGATCAAAAATGAATCAGTCATCCAAAAATCAAAATCTGCAGACTGCAAGTTATTTCTTGATGAAAAATCTGAAAGAAATATGACACAGTGATACCTATTCCAATAAAAATGAATAGTGATGTATAGTAAAAATAGTAAATGATCTCAAATCTTAACCATGGAACTCGATGTATAAAAACAATCGGTAAAATAATATTTTTAATTCCATATAGTGGTTTAGATTATCCAGATATATAAATAAACATATAATAAAATCATTAAAGAAAGTAGATGAAATCGTTAAAGAAATTATACATTCGTTATAGCAATCGTCGTGCGATAACGTGTTATGAAACTAAGTAAAATAACGGGAGAGATTAAGATGAAGGAGATAAAGAAATGCAAGAGAGAAATGGAGAGCAAAGTGAGAGTGCTTCTTCTTTCTATTGTTCTCTTTTTTAACCTTTGATACATGCCTACTATATATAGGCAAGGAATTCTATTACAAGAATTACAAAAGAATAAATCTACATAATGGATTATGAGGTTTTGTAAGTTTTTAACATTAGTCATATAAAACTCCCATGCCATTCATGTCATAGGTTACATGGCTTTAGAAACTCCAAAAGACTCTTCTTGAAAAGGTTGTGGACATTCACACCAATATTGGAATATTCATAACAGTATTTGATTTATTTTGGCTGACGAATAATAAGCGCATCTAATGGTTTAGCTCTTATATATAATGTACAACCAATTAGTATTGACTAATTTGCATTCAATTTTGGGATATAATTTATTTTATTTAGGGATATTTTATATTTAATTATTTTAGTTGACATGCCTTTAAATCTCAAAGATAGTTTCTATTTATTCTCAAGGATTATAAGAAGATTTCTTTTAGAGATATTTAGTATTTAATTATTGACTAAAGTATATTTTTAGTCCTTTAAGTTT
This sequence comes from Acacia acuminata, assembly GCA_019022655.1. Classification (NCBI taxonomy): domain Eukaryota; kingdom Viridiplantae; phylum Streptophyta; class Magnoliopsida; order Fabales; family Fabaceae; genus Acacia; species Acacia acuminata. The sequence continues at coordinate 3,618,373 of JAFJYI010000044.1, forward strand.
TACATAAGATATACTTTTGGTCCCTTAACTTCATAAAGTATACTTTTGGTCCTAAAATTCTAACACCGTTAATGTTACTAACGGAAAATGATGACTTTAAGCGAACTCAAATGATGACTAATAGCATTTAATTATACAAATTTTATATATTTTTTAATTTACCCATAAGCTTAATAGCATTTAATTACAAAATCATAACTTAAATTTACACCGTTATCACTTGAGTTAACATTTTTCGTTAGCAAAATTAACAGTGTTAGAATTATAGGACTAAAAGTATACTTTATAAAGTTAAGGGACCAAAAGTATACCTCATTTAAACTTAAAGGACTAAAAATATACTTTAGCCTTAATTATTTTAGATGATTAGCCCTTAAATCTCAAGTCAAATTTAGATAGTTTTAATTTGATTTATTCTCCATTATTCTAGGAAAATGTAGGGCTATAGTGATTTGCACTAAACCTAATTTAGCCTATTTGTGCCTATTGTTATGCGGTTCATGAAATAAGAAGCTCATAGTATAATATTCCTTAATAACAATTAGGGGAAATCATTTCTGCATTTACTGCAGAAAAGTTTTTTTGCAGCAGCCCCAAACCACGTCGTTTCATTTTTTTTTTGGCCTCTTTCTTCTTAACACGAACAACATCGTCATGTTAAATGAAGGATCCGCAAAGCTAACAAATCCGTAGCCTTTTGTTTTTCCACTCCGCTTATCCCTCACAACTCTGGCCATGTTAAATGAAGGAAATCGCAAAAAAGCTTTCGGAAGGACATCATCATTTACCTTGTTACCAATAAGATCACCACAGAACAGCCGATGATCATTCTCTGGCCATTCCATCAGTGAAGGATCCTCCCATGATTGCCCTGCAGCTTTGCGAGGGATCACTTTCTTTTTGGTCTCTGCCTTGTGCTCAATCTCGCTGTTAGCAATGGCTGGTTTAACATTCTCGAGAGCCTCAGGCGTGATTGTCTGTGCATCACGTTAGAATAACTTTGCGCCTGCTGATATTGTGGGTAAGAGTAAACGCCAATCCTCAGAGAGTGAAAATCGTTGCCATTATTGGGCTCTGTATTAGTTTTTCTCTAGGGTTCTCGGCATTGGCGTTTGCGATATCGGTGAGGAACGTGTGGGCTTCGATGTTGTTTGTGTTGGGAAGAAAGAGGCCCAAAAAATAAAAAATGAAACGACGTGTGGTTTGGGGCTGCAGAAAAAATTTTCTACAGTAAATTCAGAAATGATTTCCCCTAACAATTATGGATGATTGAGGGAATTTCTTTACCATTTATGAATTTTTGTTGTTTTTAATCTATTCCATTACTCCTCATTGCTTTGGAATCATATTATTTATGTTGCTGTTTTCAATCTATTCCATAACTCCATATTAACTACATGCGTTATGGGGAAATTTATAATAAATAAGTTGGAAAAATATTTTTATGCTTTATCTTGCTTAACCTAGGTATTTTCGGGTGATTATGAGGAATTTTCAGTTGTCAATTATAACAACCAAGTATAAATTTAAATATACACACATTTAAGTTTTTCATAAAATAAATATATGCATCAAAGAATTTTTATTTGGGATCAAATTAAATGCTACATTCATATATTAATATACTATTATTTTTTAAGCATTCTTTGTTTCATTCCATTCCAATCTGGTGAGTTAAATGTGCGTGGTTGTTTCTATAATGGATATTTTGATAAAAACATTGAAAGGTGTTTTGAAATTGATTTTTTTTAAAATAAAAATAAAAATAATGATGGATAACAACCTAAACTACTATTTTTTTTTTTAAAAAAAAAATTGTATAAAATGATGAATGAAAGTATGAAATTATATTTAAGGAATGATATGATAGAATGCTCCTTGGAAGTCAACCTAACCATGGCTATCTTAGCTTGCCTAATGTCACATGAGTTAATTAATTTACCAAGTCTCTAATTAAAAATCTCAAACTTGATTTGACAAATAATTGTCCTAAACGCTAGATAACAACAACTTATTAAGGCACTTTTGAAAACCACTTGGTGTGCAATTTAAATTGAGTTAGTAAAGCTTGCTTCTTTAAAGAAGAATGCTCACAGAGATACTAAATAGCGACACAAATCAATTATCATACCTAACAACGTGCTCGATAAAACAATTTCAATGAGTGCAAATGAAAATATATAAAATCAAAACACTAGTTTTACAATTCAATTCAAACTACAATAATCCAACTAACAATGATTTAAAACTTAATACTTTTTAAGACTTGGTGCGTAGCTTAAAATAATTTGAATGTAAGTAGGGTATTGGTGTTGAAGTGATTTTAAATTTTGGAATTTAAATATCCAAAATATTTAATGCAACCAAATAAATAGTCATGTATCAATTGTCTTACTTTTAATGTTTGAATAATTTTTCAAGAGTTCAACAATATTTTTTGTTCGAATAGTTGAATTTAGATTAGTTGGTCATTTTCTAATGCATGTAATAAGTAAGTCACACATGATTTAAACCGAGAGTTAAATTGAAATATCTTTTTGAGCCTATTGGCTTAGATTTGTTTTCTTTCCCTTTATATGTCTTTTTGTTAATAGTAATGAAGATGCTCTCAATCCGTGCAACACGTGGGAAATTAAAACAAAGGCCTTGAATGGCACAAGCCTTAGTGAAGAGATTTCAATACACAGAATAGATATGAACTCAGGTCTCATTTTCTTCTCAGAATCCTATCTTCACCTTCATATTTAAAAAAAATAGATGGTTGAGATTTCATATTTTATAAAACTATTGTTTTAAACATAAATAAATAAATTTTAATTGCTAACAGTTAATTTACACAATTCATAACTGCAACTCAAACACAATTTTAAGAAAATTAAATTACAAAATACTATAATGATAATTTTAGAGAATATTAAATATGAACCATTCATTTTTTGATTTGAAGGTGAAGATATGATTCTGAGAAGAAAATGAGAAAATTGATTCTAAAAATATTATCTTCCATGGACCCATCTGAATTTAAACTGCCTTTCAATATGACAAAGAGAGAATTTCTCATCACAATTTCATTTGCAATAATGATAAACAAAGACCAAGGTCAATCAATGTCCAATGTAGGTCTTTACCTACAAAGCCCAGTTTTCTCACATAGGCAACTATATGTTGCACTATCGAGAGTTAAGAGTTTCAATGTGTTATTTATCAAACGTTTCAATGTGTTGAAATTATTTATACTGGTTGAATTCCTAAATGCAGTAGCACTACAATAAATATAGTTTATCGAAAAGTTTTTCAAAACCTTTTGTTGCAATAATAGCATGAAGATAATCTTCCTTATCACCATTGGATTAGGATTATATGAAATGTATCATGATTATGATGTAATGAATTGGTTGAATAATAACAATGTAGCATATGTTGGTCATTTTAACCCATTTACAAGTTTTTAACATATCTATGCAACACACAGTCTTGTTTGATTACTATTAAAGAACACTTTTACAAATATACAAGCATTAATAGTCATCGCCTATATTAGTCTAATAAGATTGATATGATTACAAGTAATTTGATACTTTCTTTTTTTGCCAAAAAGTAATTTAATCCAATAATTGAAGTGATTTGCACCACCTAGCCGCTCAACCCCCCCCCCCCCAAAAAAAAAAAAAAAAAAAAAAAAAAAAAAAAAAAAAAATCATTTCTTAACCTAATTCTTATTGGGACCATTCAATTGAGATCAATTGGCACATCTCCTTAATGGGCCTCAAGGTGTATTTTGCATTGGCACATTCTTAAATTCAAAACACCATTTGAGATGGCAGCTCTTTTTTACATAGATATACCATATATTGGAGAATTGATATTGGTCCTGAGACATATTTTTTATATTTACTTATCTTTTTATAATTTATCCCTATTGAGTACCACACAATTTTTACATGACAAATAAAACAAAATTCCCATACTTAAAACAATTTATTGTCTTGACAGAAGTATGACAGAACTTTGACAAATTAGGACTCCTTTCATAGCCAAGCACTGCTCCCCTGCGAGCACTTTTATTATCTCCGTGCCTTTTTAATTTTAGTTTTATGTAAAACGTATTTCATGACATCACTAAATAAGGCATGAAAACAAATCACCTTGTGAAATTGATCCACATATAATGCTTATTAATTACAGCTAGCTTCACCCTCATTAGTGATTATATTGTGACACATAAGGCCAAATGATGATTAAATATAGCCAATTTAAACCAGCGGTGATTGAGAAGCATGATGTAAACCTTTATAATTATATTCTAAGATTAATCAAAGCATATATGTTATGGGTATTCTTATGGTACTACTACAAAGTAGGGATTTTACTTCCCTAAAAAAATGTCTCGCTTTTTAAAAAGGAAAGTAAAAAACAAAAGTAGTGGCATTTTTGTTATTATGTGTGGAAATTTCGACATATTGGGCGTCCATTTAATAAAAAAGGACGTCAAAAGTTGATTTTTGGTGCTCCTTGTCAAAATTGGGACACCAAAGCAGAATTTTTCGCTCCAAGAATACCATTTTCAACGTCCCTTTTGAAATTAGGAAGTCCAAAGTAGGCTTTTGGTGTCCCAAATTTAAATTGGGTAGTCGAAAGGGTAAAAAAAAACCACAAGTACAAGCAATTCGTCCTCATTCCCGCTCTATCAAACCTGTCTCATCCTAGCTTTGTTCTCTCTCACTCTCCCGCCATTGTCGCGCTCATGGTTCCTCTCTCCCTCTCCACCGTCGTCACTCCTCCTCTATCCCTCACCATTGTCGCTCCTCCATCCTGCCTCCACTCTCACACTGTCAGTCCTCCCTCCTCGATCTCTCCCACTCTCGCTCCTCTCTCCCTCTCCCATTGTCAATCCTTCGTCTTTAGTGGTAGAACACCGTCACTCCTCCCTTCTCAGTAGCAAAACATTGCAGGTTTGAGTTATATATATATATATATTGCTTTGTATTTTTTTCTAGAATAATTCTAATGTTTTTTTTTTTTATACACATAGTAGGGGAGGGGGGCATGGTTCGAACCCTGGACATGGGGGAGGGGAGTCAAGCTCCCATGCCACTGCGCTACTAAGGCGCTGACTAATGTTTTTGTTGTTGTTGTTGTTGCCGCTGTTAAGGTTGAGTAGAGAAAAGAAATCTGAAGCATCCAAATTTAAAGATGATGTTTTGTATGTAGGGTTTCATTTTGGGCAAAGTGCAAATATGAAGTACTTTTTTTTTTCTTAAAAAAAAAAAAAAAAAACCTTATGGCATTATATCCCTTTTTAACGGACATTGTCTCGACTTTACTACGTTGCTCATATAGGCGTCCCCGGAAAGGGACGTAAAAAGATCCTAAAAATAGACGTTAAAAGTGTTTTATATAGTAGTGTGAGGAAAATGTGATGTAAGAATAAAAAAGACAAGTACAAATTAAATTTCTTTTCTCTCTACAATTCTCGTGTTTCTCCCTCCCTCACCATATTCCTCTCTTAATCTCCCGCTCACATAATATACAAGCGGTTTGAATGTAGTAGTAATATATATTGAACATTATTTTCTATTACGAGAGAAAAAAAATAAAACGAAAAATTTCTATTATTTGCATGAGCTAGCTTGATCTATCGCGCGCCAACTTGATCTATCGATCACTCATATAATTTCGGTTAGAATCGAGAGATCGCTATGTCCTCCATTTGTTCTTTTGCAAGGGGAATTTGTCAACCAATATATCCAAGGCTTCTTTCATCCACCAATGCTGACAAACTTCTTTGGCTTCACCAACACTCATCTACTCGCAGAAATTATAAAGAATAACATTAGTACAGCAGGACCATTATTGTGATCAGAACTGCAACTTGAGCTAAGCAGAGTCAGAAAAGGAATTATTAATGAGATCCTAAACTTACCCATAATCTTCTTCTGACATGTTTCTCTGGCCACAGATCAAGTTGCTCCTTCACAAACAATGGGAACATGTGACCTTCATAGTACGTGCCATGTCTCTTACTAATGAATCTCCATTCACCCAACGAGCACGAAACATACATATATGCATATATGTCAAAACCACACTTCACAGTTCATTTTCTCTTCACATATAGCTTCACTTAACCGTACGGCTTAAAGTTTTTTCGAAATATGTTCTAAAATCGAGAATGTTGTTACTATACCTCGACGATTCCGACGACTCCGGCTTCTTCAAGGGATTCTCTACTGGCTGCCTCTTCAACAGATTCATCCGGTTCCCAGCCTCCCGAGAAAAAGAAAGTCACAAGTATATATTAATGTCTTAATTTGCAAATCGATATGATCAATATAATAATCTATTGATCCACAAGAAGCACCAGTACGTCATAGTATTTTTCTGGTTTCTTGAACTACGTGGGTGATCTATCAATGCAAAAGTACCTTTGGGAACATGAGCTTCGACATTTCGTGAACTAACGACAAGCACTTCCAACTCATTCCTCATATTTCCATTCACGTCTTCTTTATATCTGTAAGGTATGGACCTGCACAATTTGACATTTCGGTTATATATATAGTGATTAAATGAAACAAACCCTAAGAACAATAATCAATGGAATTTGAAAACTTATGATAGATGAACATGAATCCCTTTTTCAAATTTCCATTCAGTCATGATGATAATAATGAAAATGACCACCCCAATTTAACGCCCACCATTTCCACGAAACCCACGTGAAAAATCTTTGCGCATACGAGACAAACACTCGATAATCAAATCAAATAAAAAAAAATTGAATCATCTGATCAGGTATACAACCTAGATCTCTCGTTTCAGAGAAGCAAGAGGAGATAGGAAATATTATTCATCAGATCGAATTAATCTCACAAAGCCTTAATACGTACATGAGGGAGTGTGGTTATAAGGGAATCCCATGTTATATATAAACGACCCCACAACTTGGCGGAATCCCATGTTATTGTATCTCTGCCGCTCCCTTCCTGAGCGAGACACCAAGCAAACCATGTTTCGGTGGAAAGAAGTTGTTTGATCCTTCACGATCAGAGAGAGAAATCAATATAATTTGAAGCCACTAATACGTACACAAGAACCCAGAGAGAGAGAGATGAGATAAAAAGACAAGAAGATATATAACTGATGAAGACGAGGGAGCGTGGGGGTTATAGTGATATTTATAGGATGATCTGTTATATTGATGATGTGAGATATTGCAGGAGAGGGAAAATAAAAGAACGAATGAAATGAAAGTCTTGGACATGAGGGAGTGTGGTTATAAGGGAACTATACATAGAGAAAAAGGCCACCTTGATTTGAGGAGGACATAGCTAGTGCGTGTCTGTATTTCTGTGTGTTCGTGCTGAGAAACAACTAATTAGTACAGTATATAATAAAATAATATATAAAAACGCGTTCGTTGTCTATTTCCTGGACTTGTCCGTCAAACAAAACCGAATATTATTACTTACACAATAAAGATTAGTATTGACGCTACTTCTCTGTCTTTGCCCTCAATTATTAATACCACGTGCCCATAACTCATAAGCCATACCTCCGCCTTTGGCTGGCATACGTGGAACTTATTCTACTGCTGCGCATGACTTTATATACATATAAACAATGACTTTATTTTCTTTTTCTTGACAAGCTTATTTTGTTTATTTGAGGAATTTTTCGTGTGGAAATAAGCTCTGAAGTCACAAATATATTATATAACCAGTATATGTAGAATGATGAGCCGTTTCTTCCCAACTAAAACAGTAGATTTATATGTCAACACTGTGAATTGATACAAATTAAAGCCTAAAAAAATAAAACTGCTTTATAAATAAGAGTCTAGTGGATAATTTAGGTATTTAGTACGTATTTGATTTTTAATAATATTATTATTATTTGGTTGTTTGCTTAACAGAGTCTTAGTTAGTTAGTGTACACGGATTGGTAGGTTGAAGATGTACGAGTTGATTTTTATGGAAGACATACACACGCGCAGTTCACTTGCGATGCATGGCGTTACTCATAAAGACGGGTTTTGACTTTCCAAGTAAGCGCGTGCAAGTGGCTTCCTAATTAATCATTTGGATGTGTTTTTTTTTTTTTTTTTTTTTTTTTTTTTTTTTTTTTTTGAGAAAAAAGTTTTTTAATTAATTTATGTGTTTAGATGATATTTTTTTAAAAAAGTAAAAGTCAATAAAAAAAAAAAGCCAAAGTGCTCTTTTTTTTTAAAAGCTCCAATTTGGAGCTTAAAAAATAAACACTTAAAAAAAGCACTTTTTAAAAAAATCCATTCAAATGGGCCCTTGGTCACTTTTGTGCAATTCATAACGATATTATAATGGTAGGTTTTTATTATATTTAATATTATTTTATATATAGCATTAAATATCACCAGTCATGAAAATATGATCCAATAATTGAGATATTAATAAGTGGAGGGGAAATGGAGGGAGAATAGTTAGTAAAGACACTCATATCCCCTTTATTTGTTGAGTATTAACAATCCGATCGAAGTGTTTTTTTACTTTTTAACATTAAATAGGCATTTATCAATGATTTAAAATATGAAATACTATGATGTTTTTATATAAAACCCCCACGGGTGTTCTGCTGATCCACTTTATTAATTTCTCTGTTGTGCAGATGGGGTGGATAAAACTTCAAATAATTCACTCTCTTTTGGATTATAGTCTTGTCATCATCATGCTGGACTCAAACATATACTTCCTTTAGTCTAAACAATACTTCCTTTCTCTAATACTATGTATTAGAGTTTTGTTTGAGGGAGATTAGTAAAGTGCGTTGTCCTGTGAAATGTAAGGGTGGACCCTTAGCTTTAATTTATATGACGACAAGGAAAAGTTTGCTTCTTCCCATGAAATGAAAAAGCATGGTGGGTCATGAGACATATCATGATGGTGACCTTACAATTTTAGAACCATCACTGCGGCAGCCGCTAAAATCTTATTTGATTGTTGGATAAGATAGAAAATGGAATGGAACGGGCTGCAATAGCTAATCAGCTACGTGGCGAGTGAGAGGTGGTCAGCGGTTGAAAAAAAGCCTAGTTCAAGGAGGTGTTTGGTAGAGTTAAGAATCAGGGATAGCCCTTGAAAGGCCAAAGCCTACAAGGGCCTGCCCTTTTAAGCTCGAAGTAAGAAAAATATCCGTTAAAGTTATTTTTCTAAATTTTAACTATTTTTCCTGCATTTTTTAAGAAATATAATTAGTAAATTACAACAATTAAAGTTCTAATTTATCGAATAAATGTTGTCAACATTAAGGTCTAAACAACATACAACAAACAAACACAAATCACTAATTCATAATCAAAAGTAAACTATTGTCAACCAATAACCCATACAAAGCATAAGAATCTTACCATTAAACAACATGATTATGATGACTATTATTTTCATCTTCTTCACCACTATCATCAATTGCATAGATATTTGGTTGCGTTTCACTTCGAGTACTAAGCTCTGCTTTATGGGTAAAAATATTAAGAATTTCTTCTCCCGCGTCATAATTACATCCATAATCTTTATCTATAACAAATAATAAACCAAATCATAAAATCGAGTATAGTTATTGTATATACGTAATTAAAAAACTAGTCTAAACGCACAATTGTTGGAAAAATTCTAATGGTACCACGTGATTGCTTCAATGCCCATTCTAATTGGTTATCTAAAATATCTCCAGTTTAAATTTTGAAATTTCATTATCCCATGTTTATTTATTTTAGCTTAATTTTCGCTTAATAAAATTCATGTCATTTTCAATTCTTTTCCATATCAACTGACTTTTCAAATAATAATACAAACACTCTTCAATTTAGAAAAAAGCCACTTGTGTCATTGTCAATCCAAACACAAATCACATTCATAATATGACTTTTATCCTATCTTACTTCTACAAAAGTCAGATAGGAAATAAGTCACTTCTCCCACCACTAACCCAAACGGGCTCAATAATGACCACAAATTACCCTGCACTCGTCCTGGTAATAAATGGATTTAATATAAGGTCCACAAATTACATCAAGCTAGAAACGAAGAAATAAAGCACATGATGATATTTAACATTTTGTCAAGTCAAAAAAAAAAAAGGGAAAGAATTTAAGATTCTTCGTATTCGAGTATGCTAGTGAGTGGAGGGCATCATGAACTCACAAAAACTTACCACGATTGCGACCCATTAGCTTGACAACACCTATACATTCTCAATACTATCAGATTCAACATGTGCTGCACTTTTAGCACGTTGAGCCTCCTCAACACGATATCAAAGCCAAAGGATTTATCAATCACCTATCAAGAATGGTATAGAAGAAGGAATCACTTTTATGTTAATGAAGTCAATGGATGCTAATAAACGGATTTACATAATTTGAGTTGAAACTTAGAACATGGAATAATCAAGTACGGATGTCATCATTTATGGTTTTGGGAATTCCAAAGCAATTTGGATAATCGGGATGCATCATTAAAATGCATTCGACAACAATCAGTTTTACAAATCTTCACTAGAAAAAAGCTCAATCACATTCTTAAACACAAAAAGCTAACATTACCTCATACACAAAAATATGGCAATATTGATAGAGATTATTATGTTAGGAATTCACAGGCAATGAGATTCTGGCTTATACATATGCAACATGATGTAGAATGTACAAAGTTACTTTCTCAACTGGGAAAGGGCAAGATTATGGCTTTGGAGTTTCTTTTGTCAGCTTTATGTCAATAATTCACATGGCAAGTAATCTTGTGTTCATTAAGAGGCTGATCGGTACGAGAGATTTGGAGGGAAGGGAAGGGATGGAAAAATTTTTATGAGTTGAATTTAAAAACAATTGGAGAAGTGAGATTATAAAATGTTAATAAAAAAAAAATGCAAGATACGAGAGTAATACAAAATAATATAGAAATTTAAACCCTACTTCTCTTCTCTAATTTTTTTTGAAATCCAATCCAGAAAAATTAGAAAATTCAACCTCAACAATACATTTATCATTCATAATATAGCCGTTGGATGGGTTCTGAAGGTTAGTTAATTCCTTACCATCGTCATTTTCACAGAACTTGTGGTTTAAATCTACATTCAATACCCCAAAAGCAATGGAACCTCAATGAAAGAACTAAAACAAGATTGGCCCATCCCGTTCCAATATAAAATTATTATCCACTTCTGATTATGTTGTTAGGCCTCTAAATCTCATAGTTTATTTATTTTAACTCATTAGTTTCTGAAAAAGAAAGGGTGTGGGCTCTGGCACCTTTATTTACTGATTGTTCAGGGGTAGCTTGATTGACCAAAGTCAATGTGTAGGCTGCATCTATACTCCAACCTTGAGCAAAATTAAACTCGAAACATCAGCTGCCCTCAAATATATAGACAAATTCTTGCCATCTTTTCTTCCTCTGAATAAAGAAATTTTCCTACGAACTTTTACATGAACATGTTAATTTATTCTCACCTGAAAAGAAAGAAAGACATACACGAGGACCAGTAGTGAGAGAATAAGAGATTAGAGAGATGAAGGTTGTGTGTGTGTGATGATTTTGATTCATACCAAGAACAACGGTCGATAGTGAAAACCTCAGAGAAGTGTTCGTAATTGGTCTTCAATGTACTGAAGTTTTTGATCGTCCATATGCTACCTTCTTGTAGTGGCTTATGTCCTTCAGTTCCTGATTCTTCATGGTAGCCTTGTGATATCTATCTGTACGTATTATAAATAAAAACACCTGAAAACCGTCAATTAACCCACGTGAAAAAAAAAAAAATTGAACTTGAAACTTGGAGTATGAGACGCATGACCAAAATAATTAAATTGAAACCATAGTACGAACCTAACCCCCTTATTGATGAAGCCACTGCCTTTGGAAACTAATGAATAGAGGAAACAAAACTGAAGATAGAAAGAGATTGATTGAGTACCAAGTTTGGAAATCTAGTACAGTTAAATTAGGGGATTGAGTTAGTCTCATTTTATTTTATTAATTTTTAGTTTAGTTGTTTTAGTAGTGGTTTGAAGGGGATTAGGATTAAGCGAAGTTAATTAGGATTATATGCTGTGTAAAGTACTCCCTCCAGTCCTAATTATAAGACATAGTTAACTTTTTTAGAGAGGTTAAGGAAGCTAATTAAATTACTTTAGAGTATTTTTATTTTTATTTTTTTTAAACTAATTAGTTTAACTAATAAACTAATATATAATTTAAGGATACACAACAAATAAAATGATTAAATAACTTATTTAACTTCCTTAATCTCTCCAAAGAAAGTCAACTAGGTCTTATAATTAAGATCGGAGGTAGTATTTTATTTATTGAATCAAATTTATTTGCAAGTACGTTATTTTTCCGAGTCGATTAGTGGTCCTAAATTGTAGGGAGTAATGGTTATTCTTTTCATCTATAAATATTGAGTCTCGTTGTAGGTAAAAGCAGTCTAGAATATATAAAAAATTATTATAGAATTACTTCTCTAATATAGAGAATCTCCTTAGGATTTATTAGGCGATGAATTAAGATTCGGCTCATCTTGTACTAAAAATTTGTCCTTTCTTTATTAACTATGAGATTAGATTCTGATTTCATACTTTAATAAAGGGTTAAGTAGCAAATTTGTTCAGAAAGTACAGCTTAAGAACAATTTTACCCTAAAAGTTTTTTGGCTCAATGTTGCCCCGGTCTCCGGAAGTTTAAAAACGTAGCAATCTTACCATTTTCCATTAAAAAAGTTCATGGTCAATGTCAATTTTTTAACGGTTCGGTTTTTAACGGAAAAAGGGCAAGATTGCTCCATTTTTAAACTTACGTGGCAACATTGAACTAAAAAAAAAAAAAAAAAAAAAAAAAAAAATTCCAAGGTAAAATTGCTTCGGGCGTGTACTTTCAGGACAAAGTTGCTACTTAACCCTTTAATAAAAATTTATCCTTCTAATTTTTATTCTTCAGCTTCTATCTATCAAAGATAATCCTTTCTTGTTGCAGATAAAGGATCGAAATTCCAAATGCGGAGGAGGCACTGCACGTCTGCACTACCTATATATACCTAACCTTGCGTAATGATAATATATATGATTTACCAAAATATACTTATTAAAATAAATAGCACATTAGGTGAAGTCTGAAGATAAGTCCCTACTATTTTTAATTATAGATTATAGAATAGATAACATAACTCACTACAAATCGTACCATATATATTTGATTTACCATAATTTACTCATGTTAATTTGATAAAAATAGAAAAGGTTACGGAATCTTCATATCTTTTTTATTAGTTATTTATTCTTTTTTTAGTGGTCTCAACTTCTTATTTTGTGGGGGTGGTTGAACCACTTCAAATGTATGTCACACTGAGTACTTGCCTAATATATTACCACTATTTTAAATAGGATGATTTATATAGTAGGCCTTAAAAGTTCGAAGATACATTAAGTTTTTTTACTTTTCTTAGCATTAAATTATTATAATATATGAATCCATGATCAAGTTTTGTATGTATATTCTCTTTTTATGTCTTTCCACCCTCATTTTTCTCAATTTTTAATAATATTTCTCAAAATCGTATTTTCTAAAGTTCCCGACTCTCCTTTGTCCATTTGAACTTTCTCCTTTTTCTCCCCCAAATATATTTTCCCACATCTTTTATATATAACACCTCTCCTTAAGGAACCTTTTACATGGTCTCAAATATGCCCCGAATGGATTAGAATCCAGTTTTAAATTCAAATATCCGACATGGAAAATATTGATTTCTATTACTTCCTCCAATCTTTAATATAATATTTATTAATCTAATTTGATTATATTAAAGAAGTTATTTAAGTTAATTAATATGACTTATATTTTTTAAAACACCTTAATCATCTTAATTCCCCCTCTTCCTGAATTATCATTGAGGGGTTATCAATAAAGATAAACCATAAAAAGATTAACCAATATAAAAGATATGTCTTATATTTTTTTTTAAAAAAAACTCTTCAAATAAGTTCTATATTAAGAATATGAGTATTACTTTTTTGGGTTTAGGAACAAAAATACACATGTGCTTTATCCTCGGGAGCGCCTAGCACCATATGCTCTTTTTGGGAGCAAAAATACACATGTGGTTACACTTTAGGAGAAAAAGTCACACCACCGTTAAAATTTTGTTGTAAACACAGTACTTCTTGTTGTAAATATAGCCTGTTGTAAATTTTTTCCTGTTGTAAATGACCAGATTTTAAATTTTGTTGTAAATACAAAGATTTCTGTTGTAAATCTAGATTTTTACTGTTGTAAATGACATTTCTATGTTCAAAATCTAGGTGTTTAAATATTATTGCAAAAATGACATTTTTTGTTGTAAATAGGGTCAGATTTTAAATTTTGTTGTAAATATAGCACTTCCTGTTATTCCTGTTATAAATATAGCTTTTTTTTTTTTTTTTTTTTTTTTTTTTTTTGTAAATGACTTTTCTATGTTCAAATCCAGGTGTTTAAATGTTGTTGTAAATATGACATTTTCTGTTGTAAATATGACATTTTCTGTTGCAAATGCACTGTTAAGTTAGATTTTAACGGTGGTGTGATTTCTGCTCCTAAACTGTAACCACATGTGTATTTTCACTCCCGAAAAAAGAATGTGGTGCTGGACGCTCCCGAGGATAAAACACATGTGCATTTTCAGGATAAAGCACATGTATATTTTTACCCCCCTACCCTATTATTTTTTTCCAATACACCTTTTACCAAATATATCTCAGAAACATGCTTGAGGTCAAAGTAATTATGAGGCCTATGAATCAGTCATCCAAAAATTGCACAGACGTGCGTGTCTCAAATACCCGTGGGGTATAATTGTGAGGCCTAAGAATCAACGATCACCCAAATGTTTCCCAGATGTCGGCGTGCGCACACGTCTGCCACAGATATGCTTCAGTGCACAGTAATTACGAGGCCCATTAATGGAACATCATCCAAGTGTTTTCACAGATGAAATAAAAACGTACGAGAGTAGCGGAAAAAAAAAAAAAAAACGTATGCGCGTTTGTGAGCTCAAGATTGCAGAAAATTAATCATGCTGTAAGATAAAGGGGAACACTGAGAGCTTCAGCTTAGGCCATTAGCAAATCAAAATCTGCAAGTTATTTCTTTGATGAAAAATCTGAAAGAAATATGACACAGTGATACCTATACCTCCCCAGTTCAAATGTAAAAATGATTGACAAGTTACAAACAATGAGAAATGACACTTTACTACTGAGAATAATCAAAGTCAACTTTTTTCAAAGGAAGCTCGAGCTAGCCATGCTACTTATGGGTTTAACCGTCTTCGAAGCTCCTCGACAATTTGATCTCGGGGGATCTCCATCTCTTTGTTAGCTTCAACATCTTTGAGATTCACAACACCGTTATTCAATTCTCGCTCACCCACCAGGACCATCCAAGGGATCCTAGATTCTCTGGCATGGTCTATGTGCTTCATTGGCCTTTTATTGACCATGAATTCTGCCTTCATCCTAACATCCCACAACTCACTTACCCGCTCTGAAGCAAGTGTTAGGTCATCGTCACCCCTCAATATGCCCATTAGGACTTCAGTTTTGTTTGCTCGAGGCATCTAACAAACGCACCAGCCAACAACGAAAAAATATATTACATGAAAGTGGTCATAAGCGCTTAAGAAATTGTCAGCTTGGTAGGTACGGGCATGGGAAACATTAGTAATCCAATGATTTATTGGTTCCTCATCATGACTTTATTTATAGCTGTATTTGACAAGGAAAATCAAGCATGTGCAGATGCAATGGCCTTTGCAAAAATTTTCCATGTCTCCATTCTCATCTACTTTAACAAGAAATACAAGATTGCTTGAACTCAAATATTTCAAAACGTTCAAAACCATATTATTTCATAAAACGTAAATGACCAATCTTTCCAGCAACAACCAAAGTGGGTAGTTGATTACAGGAAGCAAGCTAAACAAGAATTACAATTACCTGGTTCTGATCTTTCTGACGTTGCTCCATTGCAGCAAATATTCTCTCAATTCCAAGACTGACACCAACAGCTGGAACTTGCTTGGATCCAAACATCCCAATCAGGTTATCATATCGACCACCAGCAGCAATAGAACCAACCTGGGCACAGAGATTTGTACACTCACATCCCATTCCCACATACAAGACATGTATATGTGTGCATGTGTGTAAATATCATACCAACAGTTAAAGAAAGCCTCCCTCCTAAAATCACGGGGTTTCTTTTTACTTACTTATTTCCTTTTCAGGATTGCAGAATAAGAACTATATTTAATCTTTAGTTGCGTTATGCTATTACTGCCACCTTGCAATGATGAATTTATTGCATTACATTACGACAAACAATTAATGGGAAAGAAGTTCTTGCATTGTACCTTAAAAAAGAAGAGAGCAAAGAAGGAGAAAGGAATCTTTTAATTGAAACTTTAGAGATGAATTTCACTAATGCTATAACCCTTTTGCAAACGAGTATGAAGGCTTTACTCCGTTATTTTAAAATAAACAGCTATCTTTTCATCCTTCATTTCTTTTATAATGTTAAAAAATCAAAAGAGCAACATAAAGGATTCAATCACTAGTTATCAATTTAACTAGCAAAACTTTCAACTTGTGATACATATATGATGCAACTAATAATAGTAAAGATAAGATATCAGAATTTACCTGTGCATCACCCTTTAAAACAGCTTCGAATATGACTCCGGTATAATATTCAAGACCTCTGGCAAGGCTCAGGTCAAAAACAACCTTACCAATGCTTTTTGATTTATCCAGAGCTTTGAATAAAATTTCCAGGTCATTCAATGCGTCAACAGACCCAGCATGTTCTAAGAAAGCACTACCCTCTTGTTTAAATTTAGATAATAATGCCAAAGGAGGTCCCTTTTCCTTAACAAAAGTTCCAATTTTGTCAGCCGTCTCAGCAGATATTCCTTTTTCTTCCACCTACAAAATGATTATATGAAGCATGTTACAGAACAGGAGGGAAAATCAGCCCTGGCAGCTCGAAGGATGTTACTGAAATTTCATAAACACAGCGTCATTCTTTTATACCAATACATCAACCAATACCTATCGTGAACTGGAAGCTTGAACATTAGAGCCATACTTTTAAATAACTGTTTCCCAATAAATAAAGCTATAAATTAAAAGATATTTTAAAATGTATTAGACTGCACCATTTTCAACGACTGAAAGAAGGAACATATTACATACCAAAAACACTGGCTACAACCCATTAGTAATATTCTAATCAAATGGAAAGAGACACAAGAAAATGCTTATGTGCTCACCATTTCTTTTCGTATCCAATCAAAAGACTGCTTGTCTAACTTGTCAATACTTGAGCATATATTTCTGAACTTTGCGGCAGGCACTCCACAAATTTCCATCATTCCATCCAGTAATTTTCGGTGATTCAACCTAATCTGTGAAATCATACAAATTTAACAATGAAAAATATCAATATACAATACACAAATTGCTGTGAGAACACATCATTACAAAATATTGTCAGATGAAATTCAAAGCACAATACACTAACATCAAGAACTAAGTAAGGAAATCACAATTACGTTGTCAATGACATTGAAATGAGTCTGTATACAAGGTTCGACTTTACCATCATTTGGATTGAGTTATCTTAGTCAGATTTTAGAAGAGCAAAGTAAAAACTACAATCGCCTTGCACAGTTCATCTTATAGTTGACAAAACAATGTTAAAATTTCACTTTCCATACCAAATCTAATTATTCACCTTTAAAGCTTCTAGAAAAAGGATACTATGTAACATTTAGGTGATAGCAATTTTTCACTACGCAAATTAAGACTCTAAAAACATAATTTCTTTTGGTGATAATTAAAGGCATAATTTAAACCACACTTTTTCCATCAGCATTACGTTGCCTTATAGGCTTGCTTATGGATCTCACATAACCAAATTTCTCCAATTGGGATACCATAGAAAAATTTAATGCAGCTAATACAAATGATAGTGTTAACTTGGTGTGAGATTTCTAAGTCATTAATCATGGATATTTTCAATAATTAAATAGGGGATGGCATGCATGATGTTGTTTCTATTGATACTAGTGAGGTGGAGGCATTTAATCACAGAACGGAAGCTTCTAGCCATGTTGGGCCATATTAACATTGGATCAAGTTTATCATCAGGCTAGCATATATGTGATTCAACTTTCGTAAAATGACATTTTTATATTTTCTTGAAATTGACTTTAGTCCTTAATTTTGAGTTCAACTTTTATCATGGACCCTTAGTTATATATGTCTATCTTCTGAAGGATATATTATACCGAGTAGAGCATTGTGCCCTGAACTCAGAGACTCATTTGGGTCCCTACTTATTGGATTAAATCTCGGGTCCCTACTTATTGGATTAAATCTCATCTCACTTTTGACAGCCTTCCATCATGACTCCTCAAAACCGCACCAAATTACAGAGAAATTTACAAGAAATAGTAGACATTTCTTCTAGACATTAAGTTATCAATCTTAAGAAAAGCAGCAACAACAACAAAAAATATGAAAATAAATCTTTACCTCATAGTCTCCGATGTCTAGCTCATCAAGCACTTCAGTCAAAACTCTAACAGTCTCAAAATCTGGACCCATTTTCTCAAACCGACCAGCAATATCAAAGTCATATTGATAGAATTCTCGGTATCTTCCCTTAGATGGATTGTCCCTTCTGTAGACCTTGCCAATTTGGTATCTTTTGAAGGATGTTAGACCATTCTGGGCTACATATCTAGCAAATGGAACAGTTAAGTCATACCGCAAAGAACAGAGCTCGCCACCCTGTCAAAAATGTCAAAGTACAGGTTAGAACATAGTTCATAAGATCCAAATGTTCAAATAAACTTTTGTCATGGAAAAATAATTCAAAATTGCTCAAACCATCGAGTTTGTTTTGTATTAGCTTATGCCTACAGAGTATTCCTTGTCCTCTGTTTTGTAGTTTTTTGTATTATTCTCACACCTCATACTATCTTCTTTTTTTTATGTAGGGGAAAAAAGAACTAGGAAAACATTGTGGCAACATTTATGCAAATCATTAGATTTAACAGACCCACTGGTTCTACAATTCAGACACACTATGATTTTCTTCAGAGTCTGTAAATTGTAAGCAAAGATATAGAATGAACAGCTGACATCTACCTTATCATCTCAATATCTATTTAAAAGTTACAGCTTACATTTAGTAAGAAAAGGCATGACAATTAATAAAGATGTACCTGGTCAGCAAGATCATAAATCAGCTTTGAGTCTTCCCCATACTTTCCCATGAGAGTTTCTCGCAATTCAAAAACAGGAGTATCCAAGGCTGTGGCACCGTGCCTCTCAAAAGCTTCCTCTATTACTGAAAAGGCTTTCTTCCTTACTGTCATTTGTTCTTTAGCAAGGTCACGAGTCCCCTAGATATTAAATTGATATGCTCATGGTAAGATTATCAAATCAAAACCCCACCCAATCTAGGAATCGAAATAGCAAAGAAACCAATCCATTACTTTTAGCTAACACAATAGAAAAGCGGAAATGATTTGTGCATTTTGATCTTTCAATAAAATCAACTAAGTGTAAAAATACGCCGGCTAAAAACAGAAATATCTAACACAAACTAGAATGACGCTCATCATAAGTTGAGACAATTACCTTAGGATTCTTGGGTAGTCTTCTGTTTTCATTGCTTTCTATAAAATCCTTTATTTTAGATAAAAAGACATCAAATTCAGGATCCTTCAAATCAAAAAGTGATAGAAAATCTCCAACCCATATCTCCAATAATCCTGACATATCAACAGCATCGCCTCTTTTATTCTGCAACCTGTCCTTAATTAATTGTAGAATCACACTGTTTCCTTTGCCCAAAACAACCTTCTTCTTCTTCTCATTTTTCTTCTCCGGTTTTGTGTTATCTCCATTTGCCCCATCAGCTTGACTCTTTTCAGTAAGTTCAACAGGCGCAAGTGCTGCAAAAGCTGTGACAACTTCCCATGCCACAATGTTCCAAACTGTTTCCAAAAGCATTTTCACTTCAGGTGCAACCTTACCAAAGTCCTTTGAGAGATACAAATCAAAAGCTCTCCTACTTCCACTGTCTAAACTAGAATCAGCGGGGCATTTCTTTGCGAATATTCCTTCGAGACTTGACCTCAGCTCATTGCTAGCCATGGAAGCTAGATTAGTTTTCACACGGGCCAAGCTACACTCACCTAGCAATCTTAGATCAGCTGCCAATTGCAACAGCACCCCAATTACCGCTTCCTCTGTCCCAACACCCGAATTCAACTCCTCTCGCATAATAGAACCCACCGATTTCACCACCTTCCTCATAGTTCCGTGAACTACAGGAATTTTCGAAACAGATTCTATCTTAACCTTGCCCGCCAACTTGGACCCATTAAGCAGAACTTTGATGTCACTGCAGACACCAACTGTCTCTTTGGAAGCATGCCCGTCCCCATAATCCATCAAATTGAATGCGGTTACATCAGCCTTCGCTGCCTCACACGTTAAAGCAGCAGCAAAATCCGCAAGCGCAGACAACGCCGCAGATTGGTGATCCAAAATCGCGGAAACCCCAAGCAGAGAAGAGTAAGAACTCTCCAGCACATGCATCTCGTCCTGAGTCACATCGACTTCCTCGAATTTCAAATTTTGAGACTTCGAATTCAAGGCCTCGACAATGAGTTCAGGTAGAAGAGCACGGATGCCGCGGGCATTAGAGAGGAGGAGCTTGTTCAGAAGCACAACGAGGAAGGCCCTGCGATCCTCTAGGGTGAGAAAGTCATTGAAGATAATCTGGTGCTTGCAGGAAGCCGGCTGGAGGCGCTGACCGGAGGAAAGCCTATCGAGAGCAGAAGAATCAATGCGCAACTGAGCACGGCCACTGGCAGCAGCATAGAGTGCAGAGGAAGAGAGTGACGAACCCTTGCCACCAAGCGTTAAAACAGAGATCTCACTCCTCTTCGCCATAGCTGAAGCCGCTCACTCCGACGACGGAGAGTGCGAAACGAAATGAGGCTTTTTAGCTTTTAACTTCACCGTTACTCTGTGCTCTGTCGGCGGGAGCTCGGCGGGGCGGGGTTTCTGATTCCTCGGCGGGGTTTCTGATTCTTAACAGGACTCAATTGTCTTCGTATTTTTTCCCAACTTTTTTATATTTTACATAATTTATAGATGAAGGATGAGGCAATTTTTCATTTTTCACTTTTATAATTTATAATAAAAAATGACAAAACATAACTTCCCAAAATAATAAAAATACAAGGATAACTTGTTTTTGCAAGAAAATGGTCAAATTAGGCAATAGATTTCCATATTTTCCATGGGTGGTGAAATTATTGCTTATTTGATGTAATAAGATTTGATATGATTATAGTTTCCATATTTTTCGTGGCCAATGAAATTTGTTTCCTATTGAAGAACGCTTACAAATATATAAGCATTAATTGTCATTGCCTATATTAATGTAATAAGATTTGATCTGATTATAAGTAATTTGATACTTTTTTTTTTTTTTTTTTTTTTTTTTTTTTTTTTTTTTTGCCAAAAAGTAATTTGATGCAATAATTCAAGCGATTTGCACCAACTAGCTTTTTTTTTTCTTTTTTTCTTTTTTCCAATTTCATCTGTTAACCCAATTCTTTCGGGACCATTCAACAGCAACAGCATTGAGATGAATTGGCAAACCACATCTCCCTTAAATGGGCCTAAAGGTGTATTTTGCATTGGCACATTCTTAAACTAAAAATATCATGTGAGATGGCAGCTCTTTTTTAATAGATATATGATATATTTAAAGAGTTGATCTTGGTCTAAAATATAAAAGATAATTTTTATATTTTTCTATATCTTTCTAATTTGTCCCTGTTAATATTCCCTCAACAATAATTAAAAAGGAGGTGAGGTGAAAAAACATGTATTTGGTTTATTTTGGCGACGAATAATAACTGCATCCAATGGTTTAGCTCTTATATATAATGTACAACCAATTAGTATTGACTACATTTGCATTCAATTTTGGGATATAATTCATTTTATTTAGGGATATTTTATATTTAATTATTTTAGTTGACAGGCCTTTAAATCTCGGAGATAGTTTCTATTTATTCTCATAATGATTATAAGAAGATTTCTTTTAGATATATTTTGTATTTAATTATTTTAGATGATTAGCCCTTAAATCTCGGTCAAATTTAGATAGTTTTAATTTGATTTATTCTCCATGATTCTAGGAAAATGTAGGGCTATAGTTGTCAAACTCACAAGTTGACTCTCCGAGTTTACCGTTTTTAAGCTTCTAGCTTACAAAAACGAGTCGAGTCAATGGTAAACTCGTGGTAGTTGTAAACTCAGTTAACTCACGAGTTTATACACCGGGTTTACCGTTTTTACGTTTCTAGCTTACAAAACCGTGTTAATTTATTATTAAATTCATGTTAAGTTTTTTTATTTGATCATGCTCAACGGCTTTATGTAGAAATTTTATAGAAAATTCTTTATTAAATATGATAAATGATGAATGTTGATGGATTTAATTTCAATTATTTGAATTTAAAATATATTTAAATCAAATTGTTTTCATTTTTATACTTTAATTATTTAATTATACACTAGTAATACCTATTTAATAATAAAAGTAAACTCTTACGAGTTTACGATTCAAGTTTACGTGACTGTCACGAGTTTATTTAAACTCGACAACCTTAACTATAGTAATTTGCACAAAACCTAATTTAGCCTATATGTGCCTATTGTTATGAAGTAAGAAGCTCATAGTATAATATTCCTCAATAACAATTATGGATGATTGAGGGAATTTCTTTATCATTTATGAATTTTTGTTGTTTTTAATCTATTCCATTATTCCTCATTGCTTTGGAATCATATTATTTATGTTGCTGTTTTCAATCTATTCCATAACTCCATATTAACTACAAGCGTTATGGATAAATTTATAATAAATAAGTTGGAAAAATATTTTTATGTTTTATACGGCTTAACCTAGGTATTTTCAAGTGATTGAGGAATTTTCAGTTGTCAATTATAAAAACAAGTATAATTTTAAATATACACGCATTTAAGTTTTTAATAAAATAAATATATGAATCAAATATATATATATATATATTTTTTTGGGATCAAATTAAATGCTACATAGTCATATACTAATATACTACTCCAATCCATTCCAATCCAATCTGGTGAGTATTCTTTGTTTCATTTCATTCCAATCTGGTGAGTTAAATGTGCGTGGTTGTTTCTATAATGGATATTTTGACAAAAACATCGAAAGGTGTTTTGAAATTGATTTTTTTAAAAATAAAAATAATGATGGATAACAACCTAAACTACTTTTTTTTTTTTGGAATTTTTTAAAATGATGAATAAAAGTATGAAATTATATTTAAGGAATGATATAGTAGAATGCTCCTTGGAAGTCAACCTAACTATGGCTATCTTAGCTTGTCTAATGTCACATGAGTTAATTGATTCACCAAGTCTAATTAAAAATCTCAAACTTGATTAGACAAATAATTGTCTAATGTCACATGAGTTAATTTATTCATGTAGAGTAATTAAAAATGTTAGCAAGAAAAATAAATGTTAAAGTTAGCAATAAGCAACAATATATAATATATTGTGCAATCATTAAAAATACTCTACATGAATAAAAATGAATAGTGATGTATAGTAAAAATAGTAAATGATCTCAAATCTTAACCATGGAACCCGATGTATAAAAACAATCGGTAAAATAATATTTTTAATTCCATATAGTGGTTTAGATTATCCCGGATATATAAATAAACATATAATAAAATCATTAAAGAAAGTAGATGAAATCGCTAAAGAAATTATACCTTCGTTATAGCAATCGTCTTTGATAACGTGTTATGAAACTAAGTAAAATAACAGGAGAGATTAAGATGAAGGAGATAAAGAAATGCAAGAGAGAAATGGAGAGCAAAGTGAGAGTGCTTCTTCTTTCTATTGTTCTCTTTTTTAACCTTTGATACATGCCTACTATATATAGGCAAGGAATTCTATTACAAGAATTACAAAAGAATAAATCTACATAATGGATTATGAGGTTTTGTAAGTTTTTAACATTAGTCATATAAAACTCCCATGCCATTCATGTCATAGGTTACATGGCTTTAGAAACTCCAAAAGACTCTTCTTGAAAAGGTTGTGGACATTCACACCAATATTGGAATATTCATAACAGTATTTGATTTATTTTGGCGACGAATAATAAGCGCATCTAATGGTTTAGCTCTTATATATAATGTACAACCAATTAGTATTGACTAATTTGCATTCAATTTTGGGATATAATTTATTTTATTTAGGGATATTTTATATTTAATTATTTTAGTTGACATGCCTTTAAATCTCAAAGATAGTTTCTATTTATTCTCAAGGATTATAAGAAGATTTCTTTTAGAGATATTTAGTATTTAATTATTGACTAAAGTATATTTTTAGTCCTTTAAGTTTTACATAAGATATACTTTTGGTCCCTTAACTTCATAAAGTATACTTTTGGTCCTAAAATTCTAACACCGTTAATGTTACTAACGGAAAATGATGACGCAGCGAACTCAAATGATGACTAATAGCATTTAATTATACAAATTTTATATATTTTTTAATTTACCCATAAGCTTAATAGCATTTAATTACAAAATCATAACTTAAATTTACACCGTTATCACTTGAGTTAACATTTTTCGTTAGCAAAATTAATGTGTTAGAATTATAGGACTAAAAGTATACTTTATAAAGTTAAGGGACCAAAAGTATACCTCATTTAAACTTAAAGGACTAAAAATATACTTTAGCCTTAATTATTTTAGATGATTAGCCCTTAAATCTCAGTCAAATTTAGATAGTTTTAATTTGATTTATTCTCCATTATTCTAGGAAAATGTAGGGCTATAGTGATTTGCACTAAACCTAATTTAGCCTATTTGTGCCTATTGTTATGCGGTTCATGAAATAAGAAGCTCATAGTATAATATTCCTTAATAACAATTAGGGAAATCATTTACGCATTTTTGCGAGAAAAGTTTTTTTGCGGCGACCCCAAACCACGTCGTTTTTTTTTTTTTGGCCTCTTTCTTCTTAACACGAACAACATCGTCATGTTAAATGAAGGATCCGCAAAGCTAACAAATCCGTAGCCTTTTGTTTTTCCACTCCGCTTATCCCTCACAACTCGGCCATGTTAAATGAAGGAAATCGCAAAAAAAGCTTTCGGAAGGACATCATCATTTACCTTGTTACCAATAAGATCACCACAGAACAGCCGATGATCATTCTCGGCCATTCCATCAGTGAAGGATCCTCCCATGATTGCCCTGCAGCTTTGCGAGGGATCACTTTCTTTTTGGTCTCGCCTTGTGCTCAATCTCGCTTGTTAGCAATGGCCGGTTTAACATTCTCGAGAGCCTCGGGCGTGATTGTCGTGCATCACGTTAGAATAACTTTGCGCCCGCGATATTGTGGGTAAGAGTAAACGCCAATCCTCGAGTGAAAATCGTTGCCATTATTGGGCTCGTATTAGTTTTTCTCTAGGGTTCTCGGCATTGGCGTTTGCGATATCGGTGAGGAACGTGTGGGCTTCGATGTTGTTTGTGTTGGGAAGAAAGAGGCCCAAAAAATAAAAAATGAAACGACGTGTGGTTTGGGGCTGCGAGAAAAAATTTTTCTGATAAATTCGAAATGATTTCCCTAACAATTATGGATGATTGAGGGAATTTCTTTACCATTTATGAATTTTTGTTGTTTTTAATCTATTCCATTACTCCTCATTGCTTTGGAATCATATTATTTATGTTGCTGTTTTCAATCTATTCCATAACTCCATATTAACTACATGCGTTATGGGGAAATTTATAATAAATAAGTTGGAAAAATATTTTTATGCTTTATACTGCTTAACCTAGGTATTTTCAGGTGATTATGAGGAATTTTCAGTTGTCAATTATAACAACCAGTATAAATTTAAATATACACACATTTAAGTTTTTCATAAAATAAATATATGCATCAAAGAATTTTTATTTGGGATCAAATTAAATGCTACATTCATATATTAATATACTATTATTTTTTAAGCATTCTTTGTTTCATTCCATTCCAATCTGGTGAGTTAAATGTGCGTGGTTGTTTCTATAATGGATATTTTGATAAAAACATTGAAAGGTGTTTTGAAATTGATTTTTTTTAAAATAAAAATAAAAATAATGATGGATAACAACCTAAACTACTATTTTTTTTTTTAAAAAAAAAAAAAATTGTATAAAATGATGAATGAAAGTATGAAATTATATTTAAGGAATGATATGATAGAATGCTCCTTGGAAGTCAACCTAACCATGGCTATCTTAGCTTGCCTAATGTCACATGAGTTAATTAATTTACCAAGTCTCTAATTAAAAATCTCAAACTTGATTTGACAAATAATTGTCCTAAACGCTAGATAACAACAACTTATTAAGGCACTTTTGAAAACCACTTGGTGTGCAATTTAAATTGAGTTAGTAAAGCTTGCTTCTTTAAAGAAGAATGCTCACGAGAGATACTAAATAGCGACACAAATCAATTATCATACCTAACAACGTGCTTTCGATAAAACAATTTCAATGAGTGCAAATGAAAATATATAAAATCAAAACACTAGTTTTACAATTCAATTCAAACTACAATAATCCAACTAACAATGATTTAAAACTTAATACTTTTTAAGACTTGGTGCGTAGCTTAAAATAATTTGAATGTAAGTAGGGTATTGGTGTTGAAGTGATTT
The DNA here is from genome assembly GCA_019022655.1 of Acacia acuminata. Lineage (NCBI taxonomy): Eukaryota > Viridiplantae > Streptophyta > Magnoliopsida > Fabales > Fabaceae > Acacia > Acacia acuminata. The sequence continues at coordinate 3,645,255 of JAFJYI010000044.1, forward strand.
TAAATTTTGGAATTTAAATATCCAAAATATTTAATGCAACCAAATAAATAGTCATGTATCAATTGTCTTACTTTTAATGTTTGAATAATTTTTCAAGAGTTCAACAATATTTTACTGTCTGAATAGTTGAATTTAGATTAGTTGGTCATTTTCTAATGCATGTAATAAGTAAGTCACACATGATTTAAACCGAGAGTTAAATTGAAATATCTTTTTGAGCCTATTGGCTTAGATTTGTTTTCTTTCCCTTTATATGTCTTTTTGTTAATAGTAATGAAGATGCTCTCAATCCGTGCAACACGTGGGAAATTAAAACAAAGGCCTTGAATGGCACAAGCCTTAGTGAAGAGATTTCAATACACAGAATAGATATGAACTCGAGGTCTCATTTTCTTCTCGAGAATCCTATCTTCACCTTCATATTTAAAAAAAATAGATGGTTGAGATTTCATATTTTATAAAACTATTGTTTTAAACATAAATAAATAAATTTTAATTGCTAACAGTTAATTTACACAATTCATAACTGCAACTCAAACACAATTTTAAGAAAATTAAATTACAAAATACTATAATGATAATTTTAGAGAATATTAAATATGAACCATTCATTTTTTGATTTGAAGGTGAAGATATGATTCTGAGAAGAAAATGAGAAAATTGATTCTAAAAATATTATCTTCCATGGACCCATCTGAATTTAAACTGCCTTTCAATATGACAAAGAGAGAATTTCTCATCACAATTTCATTTGCAATAATGATAAACAAAGACCAAGGTCAATCAATGTCCAATGTAGGTCTTTACCTACAAAGCCCGATTTTCTCACATAGGCAACTATATGTTGCACTATCGAGAGTTAAGAGTTTCAATGTGTTATTTATCAAGCGTTTCAATGTGTTGAAATTATTTATACTGGTTGAATTCCTAAATGCAGTAGCACTACAATAAATATAGTTTATCGAAAAGTTTTTCAAAACCTTTTGTTGCAATAATAGCATGAAGATAATCTTCCTTATCACCATTGGATTAGGATTATATGAAATGTATCATGATTATGATGTAATGAATTGGTTGAATAATAACAATGTAGCATATGTTGGTCATTTTAACCCATTTACAAGTTTTTAACATATCTATGCAACACACAGTCTTGTTTGATTACTATTAAAGAACACTTTTACAAATATACAAGCATTAATAGTCATCGCCTATATTAGTCTAATAAGATTGATATGATTACAAGTAATTTGATACTTTCTTTTTTTGCCAAAAAGTAATTTAATCCAATAATTGAAGTGATTTGCACCACCTAGCTGCTCAACCCCCCCCCCCCCCCCAAAAAAAAAAAAAATCATTTCTTAACCTAATTCTTATTGGGACCATTCAATTGAGATCAATTGGCACATCTCCTTAATGGGCCTCAAGGTGTATTTTGCATTGGCACATTCTTAAATTCAAAACACCATTTGAGATGGCAGCTCTTTTTTACATAGATATACCATATATTGGAGAATTGATATTGGTCCTGAGACATATTTTTTATATTTACTTATCTTTTTATAATTTATCCCTATTGAGTACCACACAATTTTTACATGACAAATAAAACAAAATTCCCATACTTAAAACAATTTATTGTCTTTGAAGTATGAGAACTTTGACAAATTAGGACTCCTTTCATAGCCAAGCACTGCTCCCCTGCGAGCACTTTTATTATCTCCGTGCCTTTTTAATTTTAGTTTTATGTAAAACGTATTTCATGACATCACTAAATAAGGCATGAAAACAAATCACCTTGTGAAATTGATCCACATATAATGCTTATTAATTACAGCTAGCTTCACCCTCATTAGTGATTATATTGTGACACATAAGGCCAAATGATGATTAAATATAGCCAATTTAAACCAGCGGTGATTGAGAAGCATGATGTAAACCTTTATAATTATATTCTAAGATTAATCAGCATATATGTTATGGGTATTCTTATGGTACTACTACAAAGTAGGGATTTTACTTCCCTAAAAAAATGTCTGCTTTTTAAAAAGGAAAGTAAAAAACAAAAGTAGTGGCATTTTTGTTATTATGTGTGGAAATTCTGACATATTGGGCGTCCATTTAATAAAAAAGGACGTCAAAAGTTGATTTTTGGTGCTCCTTGTCAAAATTGGGACACCAAAGCAGAATTTTTCGCTCCAAGAATACCATTTTCAACGTCCCTTTTGAAATTAGGAAGTCCAAAGTAGGCTTTTGGTGTCCCAAATTTAAATTGGGTAGTCGAAAGGGTAAAAAAAAACCACAGTACAAGCAATTCGTCCTCATTCCTGCTCTATCAAACTGTCTCATCCTAGCTTTGTTCTCTCTCACTCTCCTGCCATTGTCGCGCTCATGGTTCCTCTCTCCCTCTCCACCGTCGTCACTCCTCCTCTATCCCTCACCATTGTCGCTCCTCCATCCTGCCTCCACTCTCACACTGTCAGTCCTCCCTCCTCGATCTCTCCCACTCTCGCTCCTCTCTCCCTCTCCCATTGTCAATCCTTCGTCTTTAGTGGTAGAACACCGTCACTCCTCCCTTCTCAGTAGCAAAACATTGCAGGTTTGAGTTATATATATATATATATTGCTTTGTATTTTTTTCTAGAATAATTCTAATGTTTTTTTTTTTTTTTATACACATAGTAGGGGGGGGGGCAGGGTTCGAACCCTGGACATGGGGGAGGGGAGTCAAGCTCCCATGCCACTGCGCTACTAAGGCGCTGACTAATGTTTTTGTTGTTGTTGTTGTTGCCGCTGTTAAGGTTGAGTAGAGAAAAGAAATCTGAAGCATCCAAATTTAAAGATGATGTTTTGTATGTAGGGTTTCATTGCTGGGCAGTGCAAATATGAAGTACTTTTTTTTTCTTAAAAAAAAAAAAAACCTTATGGCATTATATCCCTTTTTAACGGACATTGTCTCAGACTTTACTACGTTGCTCATATAGGCGTCCCCTGGAAAGGGACGTAAAAAGATCCTAAAAATAGACGTTAAAAGTGTTTTATATAGTAGTGTGAGGAAAATGTGATGTAAGAATAAAAAAGACAGTACAAATTAAATTTCTTTCTCTCTCTACAATTCTGTGTTTCTCCCTCCCTCACCATATTCCTCTCTTAATCTCCTGCTCACATAATATACAAGCAGTTTGAATGTAGTAGTAATATATATTGAACATTATTTTCTATTACCAGAAAAAAATAAAACGAAAAATTTCTATTATTTGCATGAGCTAGCTTGATCTATCGCGCGCCAACTTGATCTATCTGATCACTCATATAATTTCAGTTAGAATCAGAGAGATCAGCTATGTCCTCCATTTGTTGCTGCAAGGGAATTAGCCTGTCAACCAATATATCCAAGGCTTCTTTCATCCACCAATGCTGACAAACTTCTTTGGCTTCACCAACACTCATCTACTCGCAGAAATTATAAAGAATAACATTAGTACAGCAGGACCATTATTGTGATCGAAGCGCAACTTGAGCTAAGCGAGTCGAGAAAAGGAATTATTAATGAGATCCTAAACTTACCCATAATCTTCTTCGACATGTTTCTCGGCCACAGATCAAGTTGCTCCTTCACAAACAATGGGAACATGTGACCTTCATAGTACGTGCCATGTCTCTTACTAATGAATCTCCATTCACCCAAGCGAGCACGAAACATACATATATGCATATATGTCAAAACCACACTTCACAGTTCATTTTCTCTTCACATATAGCTTCACTTAACCGTACGGCTTAAAGTTTTTTCGAAATATGTTCTAAAATCGAGAATGTTGTTACTATACCTCGACGATTCCGACGACTCCGGCTTCTTCAAGGGATTCTCTACAGTGCCTCTTCAACAGATTCATCCGGTTCCGGCCTCCCGAGAAAAAGAAAGTCACAAGTATATATTAATGTCTTAATTTGCAAATCGATATGATCAATATAATAATCTATTGATCCACAAGAAGCACCAGTACGTCATAGTATTTTTCTGGTTTCTTGAACTACGTGGGTGATCTATCAATGCAAAAGTACCTTTGGGAACATGAGCTTCGACATTTCGTGAACTAACGACAAGCACTTCCAACTCATTCCTCATATTTCCATTCACGTCTTCTTTATATACGTAAGGTATGGACACGCACAATTTGACATTTCGGTTATATATATAGTGATTAAATGAAACAAACCCTAAGAACAATAATCAATGGAATTTGAAAACTTATGATAGATGAACATGAATCCCTTTTTCAAATTTCCATTCAGTCATGATGATAATAATGAAAATGACCACCCCAATTTAACGCCCACCATTTCCACAGAAACCCACGTGAAAAATGCTGCCGCATACAGACAAACACTCGATAATCAAATCAAATAAAAAAAAAATTGAATCATCGATCAGGTATACAACCTAGATCTCTCGTTTCAGAGAAGCAAGAGGAGATAGGAAATATTATTCATCAGATCGAATTAATCTCACAAAGCCTTAATACGTACATGAGGGAGTGTGGTTATAAGGGAATCCCATGTTATATATAACTGACCCCACAACTTGGCGGAATCCCATGTTATTGTATCTCTGCCGCTCCCTTCCTGAGCGAGACACCAAGCAAACCATGTTTCGGTGGAAAGAAGTTGTTCGATCCTTCACGATCAGAGAGAGAAATCAATATAATTTGAAGCCACTAATACGTACACAAGAACCCGAGAGAGAGAGAGAATGAGATAAAAAGACAAGAAGATATATAAGCGATGAAGACGAGGGAGCGTGGGGGTTATAGTGATATTTATAGGATGATCTGTTATATTGATGATGTGAGATATTGCGGGAGAGGGAAAATAAAAGAACGAATGAAATGAAAGTCTTGGACATGAGGGAGTGTGGTTATAAGGGAACTATACATAGAGAAAAAGGCCACCTTGATTTGAGGAGGACATAGCTAGTGCGTGTACGTATTTACGTGTGTTCGTCCGAGAAACAACTAATTAGTACAAGTATATAATAAAATAATATATAAAAACGCGTTCGTTGTCTATTTCCTGGACTTGTCCGTCAAACAAAACCGAATATTATTACTTACACAATAAAGATTAGTATTGACGCTACTTCTCTGTCTTTGCCCTCAATTATTAATACCACGTGCCCATAACTCATAAGCCATACCTCCGCCTTTGGCCGGCATACGTGGAACTTATTCTCTGCGCGCATGACTTTATATACATATAAACAATGACTTTATTTTCTTTTTCTTGACAAGCTTATTTTGTTTATTTGAGGAATTTTTCGTGTGGAAATAAGCTCTGAAGTCACAAATATATTATATAACCAGTATATGTAGAATGATGAGCCGTTTCTTCCCAACTAAAACAGTAGATTTATATGTCAACACCGTGAATTGATACAAATTAAAGCCTAAAAAAATAAAACGCTTTATAAATAAGAGTCTAGTGGATAATTTAGGTATTTAGTACGTATTTGATTTTTAATAATATTATTATTATTTGGTTGTTTGCTTAATGAGTCTTAGTTAGTTAGTGTACACGGATTGGTAGGTTGAAGATGTACGAGTTGATTTTTATGGAAGACATACACACGCGCAGTTCACTTGCGATGCATGGCGTTACTCATAAAGACAGGTTTTGACTTTCCAAGTAAGCGCGTGCAAGTGGCTTCCTAATTAATCATTTGGATGTGTGTTTTTTTTTTTTTTTTTTTTTTGAGAAAAAAGTTTTTTAATTAATTTATGTGTTTAGATGATATTTTTTTAAAAAGTAAAAGTCAATAAAAAAAAAAGCCAAAGTGCTCTTTTTTTTAAAAGCTCCAATTTGGAGCTTAAAAAATAAACACTTAAAAAAAGCACTTTTTAAAAAAATCCATTCAAATGGGCCCTTGGTCACTTTTGTGCAATTCATAACGATATTATAATGGTAGGTTTTTATTATATTTAATATTATTTTATATATAGCATTAAATATCACCAAGTCATGAAAATATGATCCAATAATTGAGATATTAATAAGTGGAGGGGAAATGGAGGGAGAATAGTTAGTAAAGACACTCATATCCCCTTTATTTGTTGAGTATTAACAATCCGATCGAAGTGTTTTTTTACTTTTTAACATTAAATAGGCATTTATCAATGATTTAAAATATGAAATACTATGATGTTTTTATATAAAACCCCCGGGTGTTCATTGATCCACTTTATTAATTTCTCTGTTGTGCAGATGGGGTGGATAAAACTTCAAATAATTCACTCTCTTTTGGATTATAGTCTTGTCATCATCATGCTGGACTCAAACATATACTTCCTTTAGTCTAAACAATACTTCCTTTCTCTAATACTATGTATTAGAGTTTTGTTTGAGGGAGATTAGTAAAGTGCGTTGTCCCTGTGAAATGTAAGGGTGGACCCTTAGCTTTAATTTATATGACGACAAGGAAAAGTTTGCTTCTTCCCATGAAATGAAAAAGCATGGTGGGTCATGAGACATATCATGATGGTGACCTTACAATTTTAGAACCATCACCTGCAGGCCGCTAAAATCTTATTTGATTGTTGGATAAGATAGAAAATGGAATGGAACGGGCTGCAATAGCTAATCAGCTACGTGGCGAGTGAGAGGTGGTCAGCGGTTGAAAAAAAGCCTAGTTCAAGGAGGTGTTTGGTAGAGTTAAGAATCGGGATAGCCCTTGAAAGGCCAAAGCCTACAAGGGCACGCCCTTTTAAGCTCGAAGTAAGAAAAATATCCGTTAAAGTTATTTTTCTAAATTTTAACTATTTTTCCTGCATTTTTTAAGAAATATAATTAGTAAATTACAACAATTAAAGTTCTAATTTATCGAATAAATGTTGTCAACATTAAGGTCTAAACAACATACAACAAACAAACACAGTCACTAATTCATAATCAAAAGTAAACTATTGTCAACCAATAACCCATACAAAGCATAAGAATCTTACCATTAAACAACATGATTATGATGACTATTATTTTCATCTTCTTCACCACTATCATCAATTGCATAGATATTTGGTTGCGTTTCACTTCGAGTACTAAGCTCTGCTTTATGGGTAAAAATATTAAGAATTTCTTCTCCCGCGTCATAATTACATCCATAATCTTTATCTATAACAAATAATAAACCAAATCATAAAATCAGAGTATAGTTATTGTATATCTGTAATTAAAAAACTAGTCTAAACGCACAATTGTTGGAAAAATTCTAATGGTACCACGTGATTGCTTCAATGCCCATTCTAATTGGTTATCTAAAATATCTCCAGTTTAAATTTTGAAATTTCATTATCCCATGTTTATTTATTTTAGCTTAATTTTCGCTTAATAAAATTCATGTCATTTTCAATTCTTTTCCATATCAACGACTTTTCAAATAATAATACAAACACTCTTCAATTTAGAAAAAAGCCACTTGTGTCATTGTCAATCCAAACACAAATCACATTCATAATATGACTTTTATCCTATCTTACTTCTACAAAAGTCGATAGGAAATAAGTCACTTCTCCCACCACTAACCCAAACGGGCTCAATAATGACCACAAATTACCCCGCACTCGTCCCGGTAATAAATGGATTTAATATAAGGTCCACAAATTACATCAAGCTAGAAACGAAGAAATAAAGCACATGATGATATTTAACATTTTGTCAAGTCAAAAAAAAAAAAGGGAAAGAATTTAAGATTCTTCAGTATTCAGTATGCTAGTGAGTGGAGGGCATCATGAACTCACAAAAACTTACCACGATTGCGACCCATTAGCTTGACAACACCTATACATTCTCAATACTATCGATTCAACATGTGCTGCACTTTTAGCACGTTGAGCCTCCTCAACAAGATATCAAAGCCAAAGGATTTATCAATCACCTATCAAGAATGGTATAGAAGAAGGAATCACTTTTATGTTAATGAAGTCAATGGATGCTAATAAACGGATTTACATAATTTGAGTTGAAACTTAGAACATGGAATAATCAAGTACCGGATGTCATCATTTATGGTTTTGGGAATTCCAGCAATTTGGATAATCAGGATGCATCATTAAAATGCATTCGACAACAATCAGTTTTACAAATCTTCACTAGAAAAAAGCTCAATCACATTCTTAAACACAAAAAGCTAACATTACCTCATACACAAAAATATGGCAATATTGATAGAGATTATTATGTTAGGAATTCACAGCAATGAGATTCGGCTTATACATATGCAACATGATGTAGAATGTACAAAGTTACTTTCTCAAGCGGGAAAGGGCAAGATTATGGCTTTGGAGTTTCTTTTGTCGCTTTATGTCAATAATTCACATGGCAAGTAATCTTGTGTTCATTAAGAGGCTGATCGGTACGAGAGATTTGGAGGGAAGGGAAGGGATGGAAAAATTTTTATGAGTTGAATTTAAAAACAATTGGAGAAGTGAGATTATAAAATGTTAATAAAAAAAAAATGCAAGATACGAGAGTAATACAAAATAATATAGAAATTTAAACCCTACTTCTCTTCTCTAATTTTTTTTTTTTTTTTGAAATCCAATCCAGAAAAATTAGAAAATTCAACCTCAACAATACATTTATCATTCATAATATAGCCGTTGGATGGGTTCGAAGGTTAGTTAATTCCTTACCATCGTCATTTTCAGAACTTGTGGTTTAAATCTACATTCAATACCCCAAAAGCAATGGAACCTCAATGAAAGAACTAAAACAAGATTGGCCCATCCCGTTCCAATATAAAATTATTATCCACTTCGATTATGTTGTTAGGCCTCTAAATCTCATAGTTTATTTATTTTAACTCATTAGTTTCGAAAAAGAAAGGGTGTGGGCTCGGCACCTTTATTTACCGATTGTTCGGGGGTAGCTTGATTGACCAAAGTCAATGTGTAGGCTGCATCTATACTCCAACCTTGAGCAAAATTAAACTCGAAACATCAGTTTGCCCTCAAATATATAGACAAATTCTTGCCATCTTTTCTTCCTCCACGAATAAAGAAATTTTCCTACGAACTTTTACATGAACATGTTAATTTATTCTCACCTGAAAAGAAAGAAAGACATACACGAGGACCAGTAGTGAGAGAATAAGAGATTAGAGAGATGAAGGTTGTGTGTGTGTGACAGATTTTGATTCATACCAAGAACAACGGTCGATAGTGAAAACCTCAGAGAAGTGTTCGTAATTGGTCTTCAATGTACTGAAGTTTTTGATCGTCCATATGCTACCTTCTTGTAGTGGCTTATGTCCTTCGGAGTTCGATTCTTCATGGTAGCCTTGTGATATCTATCTGTACGTATTATAAATAAAAACACCTGAAAACCGTCAATTAACCCACGTGAAAAAAAAAAAAATTGAACTTGAAACTTGGAGTATGAGACGCAGCCAAAATAATTAAATTGAAACCATAGTACGAACCTAACCCCCTTATTGATGAAGCCACTGCCTTTGGAAACTAATGAATAGAGGAAACAAAGCGAAGATAGAAAGAGATTGATTGAGTACCAAGTTTGGAAATCTAGTACAGTTAAATTAGGGGATTGAGTTAGTCTCATTTTATTTTATTAATTTTTAGTTTAGTTGTTTTAGTAGTGGTTTGAAGGGGATTAGGATTAAGCGAAGTTAATTAGGATTATATCTTTGTGTAAAGTACTCCCTCAGTCCTAATTATAAGACATAGTTAACTTTTTTAGAGAGGTTAAGGAAGCTAATTAAATTACTTTAGAGTATTTTTATTTTTTTTTTTTTAAACTAATTAGTTTAACTAATAAACTAATATATAATTTAAGGATACACAACAAATAAAATGATTAAATAACTTATTTAACTTCCTTAATCTCTCCAAAGAAAGTCAACTAGGTCTTATAATTAAGATCGGAGGTAGTATTTTATTTATTGAATCAAATTTATTTGCAAGTACGTTATTTTTCCGAGTCCGATTAGTGGTCCTAAATTGTAGGGAGTAATGGTTATTCTTTTCATCTATAAATATTGAGTCTCGTTGTAGGTAAAAGCGAGTCTAGAATATATAAAAAATTATTATAGAATTACTTCTCTAATATAGAGAATCTCCTTAGGATTTATTAGGCGATGAATTAAGATTCGGCTCATCTTGTACTAAAAATTTGTCCTTTCTTTATTAACTATGAGATTAGATTCGATTTCATACTTTAATAAAGGTTAAGTAGCAAATTTGTTCGGAAAGTACGACTTAAGAACAATTTTACCCTAAAAAGTTTTTGGCTCAATGTTGCCCGGTCTCAGGAAGTTTAAAAATGGAGCAATCTTACCATTTTCCATTAAAAAAGTTCATGGTCAATGTCAATTTTTTAACGGTTCGGTTTTTAACGGAAAAAGGGCAAGATTGCTCCATTTTTAAACTTCTGTGGCAACATTGAACTAAAAAAAAAAAAAATTCCAAGGTAAAATTGCTTCTGGGCGTGTACTTTCAGGACAAAGTTGCTACTTAACCCTTTAATAAAAATTTATCCTTCTAATTTTTATTCTTCAGCTTCTATCTATCAAAGATAATCCTTTCTTGTTGCAGATAAAGGATCAGAAATTCCAAATGCGGAGGAGGCACTGCACGTCTGCACTACCTATATATACCTAACCTTGCGTAATGATAATATATATGATTTACCAAAATATACTTATTAAAATAAATAGCACATTAGGTGAAGTCTGAAGATAAGTCCCTACTATTTTTAATTATAGATTATAGAATAGATAACATAACTCACTACAAATCGTACCATATATATTTGATTTACCATAATTTACTCATGTTAATTTGATAAAAATAGAAAAGGTTACGGAATCTTCATATCTTTTTTATTAGTTATTTATTCTTTTTTTAGTGGTCTCAACTTCTTATTTTGTGGGGGTGGTTGAACCACTTCAAATGTATGTCACCTTTGAGTACTTGCCTAATATATTACCACTATTTTAAATAGGATGATTTATATAGTAGGCCTTAAAAGTTCGAAGATACATTAAGTTTTTTTACTTTTCTTAGCATTAAATTATTATAATATATGAATCCATGATCAAGTTTTGTATGTATATTCTCTTTTTATGTCTTTCCACCCTCATTTTTCTCAATTTTTAATAATATTTCTCAAAATCGTATTTTCTAAAGTTCCTGACTCTCCTTTGTCCATTTGAACTTTCTCCTTTTTCTCCCCCAAATATATTTTCCCACATCTTTTATATATAACACCTCTCCTTAAGGAACCTTTTACATGGTCTCAAATATGCCCTGAATGGATTAGAATCCAGTTTTAAATTCAAATATCCGACATGGAAAATATTGATTTCTATTACTTCCTCCAATCTTTAATATAATATTTATTAATCTAATTTGATTATATTAAAGAAGTTATTTAAGTTAATTAATATGACTTATATTTTTTAAAACACCTTAATCATCTTAATTCCCCCTCTTCCTGAATTATCATTGAGGGGTTATCAATAAAGATAAACCATAAAAAGATTAACCAATATAAAAGATATGTCTTATATTTTTTTTAAAAAAAACTCTTCAAATAAGTTCTATATTAAGAATACTACTACCTCGGTTATAAATCTAGGAAAAAGTTTATTGTGCAATTTGTATCACAAACTTTATCTTATATTTAGGATCGGGAGAATATATCATAAATAAAAGTACTTGAAATATAATACAGACCTAATATATAAAAAATTGAAAGAAATATATTATACAAATTAAGATCACTTCACTTGACTCTTACTCTACATGTTTTCATATTGTTAAACTCATCTATAATTGAATCGGTGCTAGAACTGAAAACAATTTTTTTAATGTATCTAATCAAAAGATCATCAAGAAATTGGTCTTATTATATTTGAAGCTTGTTCTTGATTATCTTTATAACAGAGAAAAATCTTTCAACAGTTACTGTAGAAACTAGAAGAGTTGGTACAAGCTTCCTCCTTAATGAAAAAGACCGGTTAACCACAGAGCATGAACTAAATAAGAAAGAGTAACTAAGAAAACAAGATAAGGAATAATATGGAGCAATAGGACTAATCGGAACATCCACTATCCTTGTGTTTAAGGGTTGCTTCCTTGCGGAGTTGCGGCATATGAAGCATCCTTTGGATTTTGCCTAACATCTAATTAGAAAAATCAAGTCCCTTGTTATATATATTTTTTAAAAAAAAAATTTAGGGGGGCGGGGCCACCCCTAGCCCCCTAAATCCGCCATTGCCGGGAAGATCTAAATCTAGACACCGGGTGATTACGATACTAGGGCCACGAATCCACGGGGCCCATAAGTCTCAACCTAAGGTATACTCTATAAATACAAAGGTCAAACTCTAAGGTGCATATGCTCTAACTCGAACTATTTACATACAGTCATCACTGTACACACACATCACCCCTTGGGCGAAAGCCTCTCCTGTGTACAGTGATCCTACGTTCTCCTGATTCTCTACTTCATAGACACTTAGGTTGAATCCATTGATCCAATATCAACGTACTAGCCCACCTGGCTAGACATCTGTGTTCTATACCAGAACATTGACGCCAACCGTGGGGAGCGTTAAACTTCGATCCCCGTGAGCAGCAGTCGGAACCCTTAGCCTGGAAATCCAGCTCAGGTCGAGGCAAGTCAACAGCAACAAAATCAAGACCCACCGCTGCCTGAAGATATCCCAGAACACGACGCTATGAATGAGGGGAATGACGTATCTGACACGGCATCCTCCCCACCAGTCGCAGCTAATCCCCAGGATGTGGTGGCTCAAGAGGTCTATCAGCAAGATCTCTTTCAGGAGATTCCAGTCCCAAATCCAAACGTCCTTCTCCTGCAAAGATCGATGGACTCAATGTTAAGGCGAATGGAGAACATGGAGAAACACAATAATCTCCAACGCCAAGAGGATCTCAGAGTAATACAACAAATAATGGAGGACCGTTTCAAGCAATTTGAAACGACGGCTCTGAAGGAAAATTATGAAGGCATGTGTGGAACGAAAGAAAGGGTGACGCGAGACGCTAGTAACCCCCCTCGAAGCGAGCAGCCGAGGTCTACGCAACGTCACACAGGCGCAATTACTCAAGAGACGGATTCAGGACGAGCACGAGTCCAGAATCCCCTCTCGGCATTGAAGAAAACTAAGCACGGAGAGGATCCTGGATGATGAAGACCGAGATATTGAGAAGACAACCCGACCGGCAAGCTCTCCAAAAAAGTATAAAATGAAGTACGCTATGGGGCACAACAGCAGTCCCTTCTTTGATGAAATTGCGAACGCGCCGTATCCGGAAGACTTCGATTTGGCCGACCTACCAAAATATGATGGAACCCAAGATCCTAGGTCCCATCTCGATACGTTCGAACTACTTATGTTCGTATGGCGGATTTGTGGGCTGGTTATTCCCCAGATTTTTGTTGTCACCCTGACCAGGGCTGCCCAAAAGTGGCTCCATACTCTGCTGGCCAATTCAATTCAGAACTTTGAAGAACTCGAAACCAAGTTTGAGTTGAACTTTGCAACTAGTAAGAAGCAGCCGAAGTCCCAATTCACTCTCAGTAAGGTTAAACAGCAGCATGGAGAGACACTCCAAAAGTACCTGGACAGATTCAAGGATGTTGCTTTCCAAGTATGTTCACTCCCAAAGAGCGTACACGTGCAACCTTTGTCTCATTGATGGCACTGGACCCATCATCTCGGTTGGGGAAGTCAATCTTCAAGAACTGGTCGACACCCTGTTGAATTTAACACTCAGTCAAAGCAATACTTAGAGGTTGAACAGATGGAGATAGCCAATTCGATTGGGAACAAAAGGAAGAGGAACTCACCTTCAGGAGGAAAAGGGCAGTCTAAAAATCAAAGGGAAGATTCCCGCAAAAGAAATTTGGATAATAGATCTCGAAGTGAAAGATTTGAAGGGAAATTGAAGTATGATAGATACACTCCTTTGAACATTTCACGTTCCCAAGTTTGGAGGGAGGTGTCGTTGACCGAGATGAAAAAAGTCGAACGATCGCGGCCTCCCCGAAACCGAGCTGATACGGACCAATCCAAGTTTTGTGCATTGCATGATGGACCGGGGCATACCACGGACAGTGTTATGAACTCCGTGACGCCATCGAGAAATTCATTAGAGATGGTAAATTGTGCCAATATGTGATAAAAATACAAGGTGGAAAAAAAACAAACGCAAAAAAGGAGGCCGAAGTACAAGCCCGGCCCCAGACCAAAAGAAAGAGGATAAGCGGCGAAAACCAACTAGCGATGAGGACGAATTCCCCGAAGCCGAGTTCAACTGTAGTGTGACCGGTACGGCCATGGGAGGAGGGGAGACACGGCAAGCCAGCGAAGGAGGTACTTGAGAGAGATCCTCTCCGTAAGGGACCTCCCAAAATTTAAAGAAGATCGTAGCAAAATGGCACCTCCCCCAGTACTCTTCACAACGGAAAACTTGAAGGACGTGGTTCCGGCCATCGGGACGGTTTGGTAATCACGGGAACCCTGGTGCATTGCCGGGTAAAAAGGATTTTTGTGGATGCTGGGAGCTCGGCAGGCATTATTATATGGGATGCCTTCAAAAGGATGAATCTGGATCAAGAAGACTTGAAGCCATGTAAGACGACGCTCATTGGGTTTAACGGAGAACACTCTCCCCAAGGGGTACATCGATCTCAGACTGACTTTGGGAACTAAAGAGACTTTCAAATCATAACGAATAAGGTTCACCGTGGCCGACTTCCCGTCCCTATATAATGTCATATTGGGAAGGCCGACTATCCATAACTAGGATATGCTAGTTTCCACAAAGCATCAGAAGTTGAAGATGGTAAGCACTAAGAACAAAGTTATCACTATTAATAGAGATCAGAAGGAATCTCAGCAATGTTATTTAGAAATGATCCGAGAGGGCGAAGGCGGGCCATCATCACCACTCTAGATCCGTAAAGGCGAAAGGAGCGTGGATACGGAGAAAAGAAGGCAGTCAGGCCAACCAGTAAGCTTGGTGGAGCTAGATTTGCGAGAAGAGCCTGAGATTCCACGTCTTGAGCCAGAAGGCGAGTTGGAAGACTTGATACTGGGAAATGAGCCTTCCCAGATCATGAAAGTAGGCAGAATGATGAATCCAAAGCTGAAAGGCCGATTGAAGGAATTCCTGAAAAAGAACCAAGATGTATTCGCCTGGAAGTCATCAGAAATACTCGGGATCGACCCCAATTTTTGTTGTCACAAGCTGGATATCCACCCAGGGTCAGCACCGGTGGCGCAAAAGAAGAGGAAATAAGGACCAGACAGGCAGTTAGCCCTAGAAAAGCATGTTAAAGAGCTACTAGATGCCAGATTCATCCGAGAGATACAATACACCACGTGGTTATCTAACGTGGTTATGGTGATGAAACCGAATGGTAAATGGAGGGTTATGTATAGATTACACAAATTTGAACAAAGCCTGCCCGAAAGATTCGTATCCCATGCCCAACATCGACCAGCTAGTTGACAATTCAGCCGGTTTCCAACTATTATCCTTTATGGATGCTTATTCCGGATACAACCAAATAGCGATGCGCCTGAGCATGGTTGTCAAAAACGCGAGTCAACTCGCCGAGTTTAAGTTTTTAGCTAGTGAAATTGAGTCAACTCGCTTGTAAAATCATTACGTACACACACTCGGTCAAACTCGGTTTTGACTCGGTTAAACTCGTTGGACTCGCTGCTTTTAAACCGAGTTGAGCGAGTCAGAGATATGTAGTAGAAATCTGAGATCTGGATCGTTAAAGACTAAAAATCTTCGGAAAAAAATATATACATAAAAAAAAGTTAATACGAGTTAAAAAAGAAAAAATACATAACTTATATAACTTTCCCTAAGTTTGTAAACCTTGTACCGCCGCCCCACCATCCTTCTTTTCCAAGTTTGCAGCTTTTGTTTTCTGTTCTTCACTTAGCGTTGTGCCTTTGCTTGTTCTTGCTGATTTTTTAGAAGAAGGTGGGAGGAAGACGAACAATAAGAAAAGAGAACGGAGGTAAGGGAGAGAGAGGTTTTCAATTTTGAAATAAGAGAGATAAATGTGCCTTTTCGATTTGTTTCTACTGATATATGAGAAGTGTGGTCAGTGCTCAGTGGTGTGACTCGGTCTGCACTCTGCCTTTTCTCGTGATATGTGAGGATTGAGGAGTGTGTACTGTAATTTGCTTTTAATAACGGTGCAGTTTGCTTTACCGACACTGTTCAGTTTGTTTTATTTCCTTAGGTTGTCAATTAGATTACTTTACCAACACTATTTGGTTTGCTTTATTTCCTTAGGTTGTCAATTAGATTACTCCATTGTTCAGGACTCCAAGTTGCTTTATTTCCTCGTGTGAAGAGCCTTCACGTGATTTATATGTCCAGAGTTGTTGTAGACTAAAGTCTCTATAAACTCCCTTTCTTCTTTATTAAATATTATTTTTGGTTTTGTCCTTTCCATCAGATTTCAGATGCTACTTTTTGACTTGGCCAAAGAAGACTTTTTTCAATATTAAGGTTTGCAGCCTAAGTGTGAAGATTGAATTAGACGCACACAAGAAGGTATTTCGTCCTTTCTGCCTAACGTTTTCAATATTATGAAGTTTTTATGTTTTACTTAGTGACCTCTTTTTTTTAGATTTGAGAATTTTTTATTACTATTTATTAATTAGGTAGTATATTAATTTGAAGATGTCTTCAAGTGCAAAGGAAAATCTTTGGAAAAAAAGTTATTCTTTGCAAGAAGAAACTATCAAGGGTAATAGATCGATATAGGATGGAAACATGGGATGGATGTTGATGGGAATGGCAAAAAGTGAAGTGTAATTATTGTGGAAAAATTTTTAATGGGGGTATTTATAGATTCAAACATCATCTAGCATGCACTAAAATAGATGTTGAGGCTTGTGTCAATGTTCTGAAGAATTAAAGACCACAATACTGCAACTTGTTTATGATGCAAAATGTGCTTCATCTAAAAGGAAAAAAGTATGGGTTGATATCGGTGATGAAGATGATCAAGATGCACATGCACAAGTTGAGTCTCAAAATTCAGAGAAAGGGTTAACGAATTTCTTGAGAAATACAAAAAATAACAACAAAGGGGTAGGCAACACACAATCAACCATTAATCATATGTTTAAGAGAGACTTGAGGGAAGAGGCTTGTCAACAAATAGGTCGATTTTTTTATACAAGTGCTATACCTTTTAATTGTATAAAAAATCCTGAATTTACAAAGATGTGTGAAGTTATAGGAAGATTTGGTCAAGGATTTAAGCCTCCTTCTTATCATGAGATCAGATAAAAATATTTAAACTTGGAATTAAAAAGCACACAGGCCTTGCTTGAGAACTTTAAGAATGAATGGACAACAACGGGTTGTTCCATAATGTCTTATGGGTGGACCGATAAAAAAGGCATTCAATTTGCAATATTCTAGTGAATAGTCCCAAAGGGACAATATTTTTGTCTTCATTAGATGCTTCTGAGATTTCTAAGACAGCTGATAAAGTATTTGAGATGCTTGACGAGGTTGTGGAGAAGGTAGGTGAACAAAATGTGGTGCAGATAATAACCGACAATGCTGCAAATTATAAAGCAGTTGGGCAAAAATTAATGGAGAAAAGAAAACATTTGTATTGGACTCCATGTGCAGCCCATTGTATTGACTTAATGTTAGAGGACCTTGACAAAAAAATTATATTGCACAAGGAAACTATTAGCAGGGGTAGAAAAATCACAACATATATTTATGCAAGATCATTGCTCATTAGCCTTTTGAGAAAATACACGAATGGAAAAGATTTAATTAGGCCCGCTGCAACTCGATTTGCTTTGCATATTTGACTTTGTCTTGTCTAAATGAGCATAGAGCACCCCTGGTAAATTTGTTTAGTTCTCAACATTGGAAAGATAGCAAATTTTCATCTACCAAAGATGGAAAAGAAGTAGCAAAAAGTGTTATGGACAATAATTTGTGGAAGAATATTGTGACATGCCTTAAAGGTGCTGCCCCTCTTGTTAAAGTTCTTCGCTTAGTAGATTCGAGAAGAGAAGCCGGCTATGGGATTCATATATGAAGCTATGGAAAGTGCGAAGGAAAAGATCAAAGAAAATTTTAATAGTGTTAAAAGAAGGCAAGTATTAAATTAAATTTTTGTACTTCATTTTATTATGCAAGTCTTACGTTTTTAATAATATGATTTTTTTTTTGGTGGAATGACTTTTTTTATTGATTGTGATTTGTGATAGTTATGAGCTTATATGGAATATAATTGATGAAAGGTGGGAAGCTCAACTACATAAGCCTTTACATCCGGCTGACATACTACCTCAATCCTCATTTCCCTTATGACACTAATTTTAAGCCTCATTATATGATCAAACAAGGGTTATATGATTGTTTGTCAAGGATGGTTGGGAATCAAGGTGAGCTTAACAAAATTGAGTTTCAATTGACTGACTTTCATAACAAAAGAGATATGTTTGGGCGTGAAACGCACAAGCATTGAGAAAAAAAACTACCTCCAGTGAGAATGGTGGGATTCTTATGGAGATGGATGTCGAACTTAAAAGAATTGCAATTCGTATTCTTAGCTTATGTTGCGGCTCTTTTTTGTGAACGTAATTGGAGTGCTTTTGAGATGGTAAGATTTTTTCTTCTTCTTCTTCTTTTTTTCTTAAATTTTTAAAGTAATTTTGTTTGAATGTTAGAATGATGCGAAAAAAATTCTTTTTTTTTTTTTTTTTTGTAGATTCATACAAAAAAAGAAACCGTTTGCATCAAAAAAAGATGAATGATTTAGCATTTGTCATGTGCAATTTGAAACTCACAAGGAAGCAAAAGAGTAGAGCTTTCAATTATGATTTTGATGATATATATTCGATGATGAATGGATTGCGAAGGAAGGATTGATGGAGACGATGTGGAGGAGGAGGGTGATGAGGTTCTTCAACCTCATGAAATTGATGAGAATATGGCTAATCCATTATTTGGTGTTGACCTTAATGCTGATTTTAACATTGAAGATGTTAGGGCAAATTATAATGATATCGATGGACGGGAGATACAAATGGAGATCATAATGGTGAAGGTGAAGAATTTGAAGACAATGGAGATAATGATAATCCAACATTTGATGATCTTTGTTAAATTTATAATTAGTTTTATTTAATTATGTTTAGTGGTTTTTATATTAGAACATGAATTTCGTATAAATTTTTATGTTAAGTATGATAAATTATGGATGTTAATGAATTTAATTTCAGTTATTTAGATTTCAAATATATTTAAACCGAATTGTTGTCATTTTTAGTATTTTAATTATTTTATCATATAATTTTAATTGTTATTTATTAATATAGGTAAACTCTTACGAGTTTACGACACGAGTTTACGTTTCCGAGTTTACATCCCTCTCACGAGTTTGCTTAAACTCACGAGTTTGACAACCTTGGCCCGGAGGATCAAGAGAAGACGGCTTTCATCACCAAGAAGGCCAACTATTGCTATAACGTGATGCCTTTCGATTGAAGAACGCCGGGACCATATACCAGAGAATGATGAACAAAGCCTTTAAAGACTAGCTCAGTCAAAACGTGGAAGTTTACATAGATGATATGATCGTCAAGTCAAAGGACCCGGAAGACCATATCTGAGACTTGGAACAAACCTTCGACAAGTTGAGGGCGTACCGAATCCGTTTGAACTCGGTTAAGTGCGCATTTGGAGTCCCAACCGGGAAATTCCTGGGTTTCCTGTTAACAAACCGTGGAATCGAAGCTAACCCGGAAAAATGCAAAGTCGTGCTAGACATAAAAGCCCCGAGAAATAAGAAAGAAGTCCAGCAGCTGATCGGAAGATTGGCGGCATTGACCAAGTTCTTATCGAGAACACTCTTCCTTTCTTCAAGTTGTTGAAAAAGGAGGCACAAGGAGTTTCGAACCCAGAATGTGAATCGACATTCGAAAAAATCAAGCAATGTCTTAAATCTTTGCCTGTCTTATCCAAACCTGAACTCGACGAGATCTTGTTCCTTTACTTATCGGTGGGTGAAGAAGCGGTAAGCGCGGTTTTGGTCAAGGAAACTGAGAATGGCCAAGTACTGATCTATTTCGAAGCAAAGCATTGCAGAGCTTAGAGATAAGGTATCAAAAACTAGAGAAAGTAGCTTTTGCCTTACTCATGGCAGCAAAAAGATTACGTCCTTATTTCTAGGGACACCAGATCGTCGTCCGAACCAGTCAGCCAATCCGGCAAGTGCTGCATAAGCCGGACTTGGCCAGCAGGATGATCAGCTGAGCAATAAAGTTATCCGAGTTCGACATCACGTACAAAGCCTGGCATGCGATTAAATCGCAAGCACTGGTGAATTTTGTGAGGGAGCTCACCCCGGCCTATAAAGAGGAAGCAGACAACTGCAAAATGTGGAAAGTATATGTCGATGGCTCATCAAACACTAAGGGAAGTGGAGCCGAAATCATAATCGAAAACCCAGAGGGGATTGCAATTGAGCACTCTCTTCATCTCAACTTCCCAACTTCAAATAACCAGGCAGAGTATGAAGCATTGCTGGTCGGACTACAATAGGCGAAAGAACATGGAGCCCAGAGAGTTAAGGTCTTAACTGACTCTTAACTCGTAGCAGCACAGATCGAGGGGACTTACCAAGCAAAGGGTCCTTTGTTGGCCAAGTACCTGAATAGAGCAAAGGAGATGATCTCCGGCTTTGAAGAGGTGATGGTCACTCACATCCCGCGAGGAGAAAATACCAGAGCCGATATCTTGTCCAAACTTGCTAGTACGAAGGGTCCGGGGAACCATAGAACCGTGGTTCAACAAAACCTAGCAGAATCGAGCTGTGTTATGTCCATATCGACAGCAACAGATTGGAGAAAACCAATTCAAGACTATTTAGATAGAGGAACCATCCTCGTTGATTCTACTGAAGCAAAGAAATTGGTCCGAGATGCCTCCATGTACACAATAGTGGACGATCAGCTATACCGAAAAGGCTTACACTCTCCAATGATGAGGTGCTTGAACTCAGTTGAGGCCAAGTATGTTTTGGCTGAAATACACAAAGGAATCAACGGCCAGCATATGGGAGCAAAAGCTCTAGCGAGGAAATCTCTGCAGGCTGACTATTATTGGCCAACCATGGCAGCGACTCCAAGGCAACTGTGAAGAGATGCGACAATTGCCAGAAACACGCCAAGATCATTTGGCTCCCTCCTGCCGAATTGAAGAGCATCTCGGCTACATGGCCCTTTTACAAATGGGGATGGATCTCTTGGGACCATTCAAAACAGCTCCCGGACAACTACGATGGCTCGTTATAGTTGTCGATTACTTTGCAAAGTAGATAGAAGCTGAGCCTTTAGCAGCAATCACTTCTGCTCGCATACAACAATTCTTTTGACACAACATCGTTTCCCATTTTGGCATCCCTGCAGAGGTGGTCACGGATAATGCGACCCATTTCATTATTAAAGGTTTCCAGGAAATGATTTCGACCTCGGCATGAAGCAACATTTTGCTTCCGTAGAACATCCCTAGTCAAACGACCAAGCTGAAGCAGCAAACAAGATAATCGTCGATAGGTTAAGGAAGCGGATGGAGGACGCAGAATCCAGCTAGGTCGAATAGCTCTATACCGTGCTGTGGGGTTACAAGACCAGTGTTCAAACTTCAACCCAGGAAACCCCTTTTAGGTTGACCTATGGATGCGAGGCGATGATCCCTGTTGAGATAGGCCAGCCGTCATGGAGGAGGTTGAAAACTCTCCAGGAAGGCGAGGAGATGAATAATGAGGCGCTAATGACGGAGCTGGACTTGATTGACGAGGTCAGAATTATGGCACACTGTCAGGATATGGCCACCAAGCAACCCACCGCAGCCAAGTACAATCGAAAGGTGAGTCCCCGGTCTTTGGATGGAGCTTTCTCTCCTCCAGGCGGGACGCCGGTCGAGACTTCTTCCTCACCTTCCCGGTTTGAGCTCGCCGGTTTGACCGAGTTGTCATCAAGAGATGAAGGAGGCGGGATTAACTGGTCACCTCGAAGGTACACCTATAGTGGAACCTGGTAAGGTCCAAGTTCACATCAAGATTCAAATGCGGGATTTGCGCCAAGGCCATATCGAACGCGTCCTTCGCGGTCTCTTTCACCATTTCGGAGCAGTCTGAATGCCTTTTGGATATCAGCAAGAGTGGCCTTTTTCTTACCCAACTCTTTCGCTAGCTCACCACGCTGGTTCTGCACAACCCTTAGGGCCTACATATCGTTCTCGTGGGCAGCCTGCAGTTGGACAAGCTCATGGTTTGTTTTGTCAAGGGCTTCCCTGGTCATCAAGAGCTTATCATTTATCTTGCTCGTCTCAGCCCTGGCCGCTTGAGAATCCTCCTCATCTTTCTTTTGCCCAACTACGGCCTTATCTCTCTTCGCCTTCATACGGTTTAGAGCGGCACAGCCTTCGACGTGGTTATGCTTTAAAATAATCATGGCCTGTGCCACTCCGGCGGCCCTCAGTGAGTGCTTCTCTATATCCCAAAGTTCGTTCTCCTCAACCTCCGAGAAGGGAACGATGTCAGTATAACGCCAGGGTGGGAGAAGGGACACTGAGAGCTCCTCAGTCTGGCCCTTGTTCCATGTGAGTCCGTGCGGGAGCTTGAATGGGGGCGGAGGAGGAAGAGTTGAAGAAGAGGGTCTAGGAGCTTGGATAACTGTGCGGGAAGTCAGAGTAACTTGTGGGGCACTGGTTGAGGAGAGAATGATAGGGTTGTCCCGAGAAGTATCTCTGGTCTTTGTCTTCTTGGGCGCTTTCGCTCGAGAATCGAATCGACTTTTGTCTTGCGGGTCTCAGGAGCAGACCGTTTCCTCCCCCTGTCCTTATTCGACCCCCCAAGGCCCGGGTTTACATGAGCCAGATAGCGCGGCAATGGCTCCATACCTTGAGCTACATACCAGAAAATCAGACAATCAGAAATTATGGCAATAAGAAGTTAAACATGAATCATATAAACAATGAAAAGCATACGCGGTGCCGGCCCCAGATCGATGCGGGGTCAAGAAACAATAGAGGCAGCACTGATAGCACCGTGCTCCTCAATATAAGCTACCAGGCGAGACACGGAGTCGACATCCTCGGCCGGAATATCGTCCTGATCAACCTGATAGGAAGTCGAATTCTTTTTATGATGGTCCTTAGTCCAGTACAATGGGAATCGCCATTCCACATTGTTAGACTCGGTGCCGTGGAGGAACCATGGGTGTTACCCAGGGGTGGCAACAACTTGAAAGAAGTTGGCTTTAAAGTGTTTGAAGGACTCTAAAAAGGCGTGAAAAAGTTTTTTATTTGGAACCCCCCGATTGGACGTCTGACCTTTCAACTGAGCCCGTTCTTTATCGGAAGGAGCCATGAAGGGACAAAAGAAGTAAAAGAGGAGCGGAACTATGCAAGGGATAAGATCTGGAAAGGAGTTGTAGAGACATTCAAATGCTATTAAAAAGCCCCAGCCGTTGGGGTGAAGCTGAGAAGGAGCCAAATGAAGATAATTCAAGATAGCGATTTGGAACTCGGTAAACGGAAAGTGACTGCCGAGTCGAGTAACATAGTCCCGGTGGAAAAAGAAGAAGGATGGATGGGTTCCTCCTGCGTTGAACAAATGGGCTCGCCATCGTCAGGAGGACACAAGGTGTAGCCACCAGATTCTCCCAAGTCAAGCCTAATGATGTCGGCGGCGGCCATCAGAGAACGCGTCCGTAGCACTTCATGGGGAACCTAGGGATATTTTTCTATCAGGAACTGAGGGGCTTGAAGAATCAAACTCCCCGGTATCGAAATGAACACTATGAGATGAAGAAGGCGAATCCATCTATACCTATAACAAAAAAAAGAATTAATCAGCAAGTGCAAGGTATACTTGGTTCATGCAGGTTACAGTAGGAAGAAGAAAAAATAGCTAGACTGGAATGATCCTGACTACTAGAGGCCGGGATGGGCTTAGTGAAAGATCTATGACGACACGAGCCTAAAGTGACGTTAGCCAGGGAATCTTAACCACTCACGATGTAGTAAGAGCTTGAAGCAATACAGTCCCAGCATAGGCCGAGGTATCCTTCCGGAGAGGACTCCGACCTTATGCGAGAGGGAACCTCATAGAAGTTGATAGGCAGGGCCAAGATGGCATCAAGTTCACCCCGACCCTCGGTGCAAGTCAAAACAGTGACGGAACTTTCACCCTAGGACCTAGAAATCGCAGGCTGAGACCCCTCTGCACTCCTCCTACCAGGCCCTCCGCGGAGCAAGGTTGCTAGCCTTTGTCTTTGGAAAGGGAGAGCCATATAACCAAAAAGTGGTTCTAGGATAAAGTGCACGTAGTGATTCCTCCTCTTCTGGAGTCACTTTCTGACTCGAAGACGGCAAATGGTTAACCCTACCCATCGACACCAGAAATCAAGACCTAAAGAGGCACAAAATAATCGGTGAAAAGAGACAAAACGAGACTAAACACAACAATAGAAAGATGGTGAAGGCGACTACACCCAAAAGACCAGAGGTTTATATTCATACAGACAAGGCCAGGGACGAAAGGCTACCCATAAAACAAAGTCCCTACCAAAAACTACCCAGCAGACCCTACAACCAGAACCTAGTTTTCACTACAAGCATGGATGAAAAGTAAAGATCAAACACCGCAGAATCAGCGGACCAAGATAAAAACCAAATGAACAGAAAGAAACGAAAAAAATACCTGATTGGTTGATGGTGGAAGGTTTCTAAATTGGCAAGCCCCAAGAAATGCGAGAGGGAGAATATCGTACAAAAGCGAGAGGTCTTTGGGAAGAAAGAGGAAATAGCAAATGAGAAGAGTGTGAAGAATGGAGGGAAATACGAATAATAAACGTTACGACACCGAAGTGTCAAGGGTAAAAGAGACTATTCACCCAAAAAGTAGGGGAGACGTACGCGATGCAATGGGTGCATTAAATACGCACAGAAATCACAACCGGTCAGGCGTGGCGGTTGAACTCCTTGGCATTACCTCGAATCTTTGAGCAAATGACATATCGGCAGCCAGAGTCAACGTAACCCAACTTGGCAATGTGCGGTAGATAGGCAAGAGGGTAAGGTTCACGGCAACCTAGCCTGGATAACTTGTCTGGGGGCAAAATACATCCCGACAATTCGAAAGCTTGAACTACCGGGCTGGTGGGCAACTGTTACGGACCTATATCAGGCTCAATAGCAGGACGACCCAGCAAGGAATATACTGCATATCAAGATCTGCCTATAATAAAGGGGGATACTATCTTATCTATAATCCAAGAAGATCTAAATCTACGATACTAGGGCCACGAATCACAGGGCCCATAAGTCTCAACCTAAGGTTTACTCTATAAATACAGAGGTCAAACCCTAAGGTGCATACGCTCTAACTCTGAACTATTTACATACAGTCATCACTGTGCACACACATCACCCCTTGGGCGAAAGCCTCTCCTATGTACGGTGATCTTACGTTCTCCTGATTGTCTAATTCATAGACACTCAGGTTGAACCCATTGATCCAATATCAACGTACTAGCCCACCTGGCTAGACATCTGTGTTCTATTCCAGAACAATTATGATGTAATGAATTGGTTGAATAATAACAATGTAGCATATGTTGATCATTTTAACCCATTTACAGTTTCAACATATCCATGCAACACACAGGTTGAAAGTCTTGTTTGATTACTATTAAAGAACTCTTTTACAAATATACAAGCATTAATAGTCATCGCTTATATTAGTGTAATAAGATTGATATGATTATAAGTAATTTGATACTTTCTTTTTTTTCCAAAAAGTAATTTGATGCAATAATTGAATGATTTGCACCAACTATGCTTAACTGGCCCCCCCTCCCCCAAAAAAAAAAAATTCATATGTTAACCCAATTCTTATAGGGACCACTCAATTGAGATCAATGGCACATCTCCTTAATGGGCCTTAAGGTGTATTTTGCATTGGCACATTCTTAAACTCAAAACACCATTTGAGATGGCAACTCTTTTTTACATAGATATACTATATATTGGAGAATTGATATTGGTCCTAAGATATAATTTTTATATTTGCCTATCTTTTTATAATTTATCCCTATTGATACTCATTATTTGAGTACCACACAATTTTTACATGACAAATAAAAGAAAATTCCCATACTTAAAACAATTTATTGTCTTGACAGAGAACTATGACAAATTTCTTATTGGCGGAATCAAGGGATATTAAAGTATGATAGAACTTTGACAAATTAGGACTGGTTTCATAGCCAAGCACTGCCCCCCTGCGAGCACTTTTATCATCTCTGTGCCTTTTTAATTTTTAGTTTTATGTAAAACATATTTCATGACATCACTAAATAAGGCATGAAAACAAATCACCTTGTGAAATTGACCCACATATAATGCTTATTAATTACAGCTAGCTTCACCCTCATTAGTGATTATATTGTGGCACATACATATGGCAACAGTATAAATAGAAACAAAGTTTCATTCATTTATGCATGCTTCACGTAATCTAGCAAAGCAATACCCCACATCCATACACAAGATACACATCAAATACATACTAGTTAAGTAAGTTCACTACCTTGTGGACTAATGCCCTTTCGATTTCCTCTTCTTCCAACCATCAAAGTTTTTTAAGGCATATTTCTTTCTTGACTTCTCATGACCCTAAACACATAGTCATATTATGAGAGCCATGGAAAATGAATGCTTAATGGGGCAACCTTAGCCTCGTAGGCTTACTTTCACCCTTGGAGTTTACACTTATTACATTTGGCCCTTTCTTTCTTGAATTCGCATTGTAGCTAAAAACTGCCAGCATTTTGACTAAAATTTGAAAAATCATAGTTAGTTATATAGAATTGCAATTGTGGTGACTCAAATTCCTATTCAAAGCTCTTTAAATATATTTTAAAGGTAAAATATTACCCAGAGCCAATTCGTACTACAAAATTCTACAACTATGTATAAAGCCTCACTGCCGCATAATTCATTATAGATTCAACATCTAACTTCAAAAATTCATAATTCTTAATGTGCTTGTCCAAATGGCACAGATGACTTATTCAATTAAATCTTAATAAGTCTACTTTTAGGGAAAAATGTAACACCCTAAATTCAACACCCGAAAACTTGGCCAGAAATACCTCCAACAAGGATGATCATTATCTAAATCATTAAATTACACAACCATTTCAAATAAAATTCGTAATATGAAGTCAAATAAGTTTCCAAAATATTTCAGAGTTAGATACAATGTGGAAGTCCTAGGGTCGTGGCAAATAAAAGTAACATAACATAAGCTAGAGAAGTACAAAAGAGCCTTCAAAGCTTACTCCATAGGTGCCTTCCCTTACTCCCTACTAGAATGTTCACCTGAAAAATGTTAATATAGGATGAGATTTCACGTTTCAGTAACTACTGAAAGTTTCTACCGTACACAAGCAAATTGTTTATGAAAAGAAACAGGAGTTGATAACATATATATATTTGTATGTATCATAATTTCACATACAAAATTCTTTTGTAAAAGTAATCATCATTATGTCAAATTGTGAACTATACAATTATACAATATGCAATATGCAGCCTCCCTTATATCACCGTCCACCCTTGTACCGCTGACTAAAGCCATAGGTTAACATATATTCCGACCGAAACTCATTCATTTCACTGCATGGTTCCAAGCTCACCAAAACCTAAGATATACCCGGCCAAATGTATAGAGCTTAAGTATGGAATATGGCTTCCCTCCTTAAAAATAATAACTAAGGAAGTGTAACATGTCCCACAACTCCAATGAAATCCTGGCTAGAGGAAAACATGGAAAATGGGGCCTTGACAAGTGCACCAAGTGGTGGCATAAATAAATCTTATCATTTAAATTCCTCCTTACTCCAACCCATCACATATACAGCCGCTATGATAATTATATCAATAAAATAAAGTATATTAAAACACGCTTCCATTTATATTAATTATCATAAAAAGATAAACCAAATATCTCATAAAATCTCATCGGATCAATCTGTCATTCTTGAAAATTCAAAGGACTAAACTGTCATTTCGAAATTCGGGACTAAACTTGTCATTTTGAAATTGGGACGGACTATCATTTCGAAATTTGGGTGCAAAAGCGTAACTTTTATTGGGCACAAATTGTAATTTTCGTGGGCACAAAACTGTAATTTTTGTGGGTAAAAAACTGTAATATTCAGTTTTCATAATAATAATATTATAATACATATACATATGAATCAGTCTATAAAAAAAATATAATTCATAATCATACACAATTCACAAGTATATGAAAGAATATTCAAAATTACTTGTTACTCGTTAATTCACAAATAATCACCAAAAAGCTACTACCAAACTCTCCAAATAATTATCTCTACGCTTTCCCTCTCTCCTTTCTCTCCTATCTCTATATTTTTCGCACTTTCGCTTACTACGTCGAAATACGCACCCTAAGGTGCGTATTTATAGTGGTTGAGGAGGAGGAGTAATTGGGGTAAAACTTATTACCCTCCCCCAAAGTCAACAATGGGGGGCCAACCCCCCCTAATTAAAACGCGTGATGGGCTTTGCCGACCACGTTTATATATACATACATACGTATATATATATTATATTACAATAATAAGAATTATTATTATTATTTTAATTAATATTAGAAAGTTTTACTCCTATACCGAATATTCTTAGGTAAATTAATTACCATAAATTAATCTATTCTATTATAATTCTAAATAAATTTTAGGATGTTACAAAAAATATCTTCCACTTCCAAATAGATGCACATGTTCCATAATTATCAATCAATCCTCTTTGATCCGAAAACGTTCTAGATTCAATACCTAAATTCATAACTTTTAATATACTAATCCATTTACCTCATGTTATATATCATTTTAAAGCTTATCATGTCTAATTAAAATATGGAAAGTTTCATAGCTACTGGAAATCATTTAATCGGTCAAAACCTTGCACGAAATGAAACTAAAATCTGGAAAACAGAATCTCAACATTTTCTTGTCTGAACTTGAAAAATCATAACTTGAGTTCTAGACCTTCAATTAACATGATCTATCTTAGGAGGTGTACTATCTCTTGACCAAATTATTTAAAAAAAAAAATCAAAATCAAAATCGACTCCGACTCCCGAAGTCGACATGCACAAAACGCTCGATTCAATAAGATTCATGTCATTTTCAATCATTTTTCATCTCAAATAATCATCCAAACAAGAGCTCATCTAGAAAAAAAGTTACTTTTGTCACTATTATCTTAAACACAAATCACATCTACAACCCTGATTTTTATAGAAAAAGCTCATCTATTAAAAAAAAAAAAAAAAAACCACTTCTAGTACGGTTATCTCAAACAAGACAATAATGACTAGCCACTTTTTATAATTTAACGATTATTTTGTATAGATTTTATAATCAAAACTTTATTTTCTTATAAGTTAAATAACTATATTTATTGAAGAAAATACATTTATTAAAATAAATAGCGCAATAGGTGAAGTTTTAAGATAAGTCCCTACTATTTATTAATTATAAATTATAGATATAGATAACATAACTCACTACAAATCGTACTATATATATTTTATTTACCAAAATTTACTCATGTTATTTCGATAA
This sequence comes from Acacia acuminata, assembly GCA_019022655.1. Lineage (NCBI taxonomy): Eukaryota > Viridiplantae > Streptophyta > Magnoliopsida > Fabales > Fabaceae > Acacia > Acacia acuminata. Next base: position 3,675,034 of record JAFJYI010000044.1, read on the forward strand.
AAATAGAAAAGGTCACGGAATTTCCAAATCCTTTTGATTAGTTGTTTATTCCTTTTTTAGTGTTCTCAACTTCTTATTTTGTGGGGTTGGTGAAACCACTTCAAATATATGTCACACTGATTATTTGCCTAATATACTACCATTATTTTTTTTTTTTGCTAAAATATACTACCACTATTTTAAATCTATGTTAACAGGATGATTTATATAGTAACATAGGATGATTTATATAGTAGGCCTTACAAGTTAGATACAGATGTTTGGATATATATAAACAAAATTTGATTAGAAAAGTAACTTGTTAAATATAGAAGATACATTAAGTTTTTCTACTTTTCTTAGCATTAAATTATTATAATACTATGCATCCATGATAGTTTTGTATATTCTCTTTTTATCTCTTTCCACCCTTGTTCCTTTTCCTTTTTTCCCCCTCATTTTTTAATAATTTTTCTCAAAATCGTATTTTCTAAAGTTTCGTGACTCTCCTTTGTCCATTAAAACTTTCTTCTTTTCCTCCTCCAAATATATTTTCTCACATCTTTAATATATAATACCTCTCCTTACGGAACCTTGTACATTGTCTCAAATATGCCTTGAATGGATTAGAATCCTGTTTTAAATTCAAATATCCGATATGAAAAATAATGTCCTTAATATAATATCTATTTACCTAATTTGATTAGATTGAAGAAGTTACTTAAGTTAGTTAATATGACATGTATTTTTTTAAACATTATAGTCATCTTCTTTAATTCCCCTCTTCCTGAATTATTATTAAGGGATTAAATAGGGGTAAATTATAAAAAGATTGAGCAATATAAAAAATATGTCTTTTATTTAGAAAACTCCCTAAATAAGTTCTATATTAAGGACTGGATGAAGTATTACCTTTTTTTTTTCTTCCCCAATACATCTTTCACCAATTATATGTCAGAAACATGCTTGAGTACACAGTGATTATTATTTTTATTTTTATTTTATATAAAAAAGTTTAGGTGGGTTCGGCAAGGTCCCCCCACCAAGGCGTGGCACATCCCCCCCAAGGCTCTTTGAGCACTTACAGGGGTACTTACGAGATCGCCTACCAAAGGAGCCCTCACAACGGCAGAGGGAATCGAACCCTCGTACTTTTGGAACTTGGGCCCGTTCCTTATCATCTGTGCCAACTCTCATTGACAGTACACAGTGATTATGAGGCCGATGAATCAGTCATCCAAAAATTGCACAGATGTGCGTGACTCAAACACGCTTGGGGTATAATTACGAGGCCCAAGAATCAAGCATCAACCAAATGTTTCCCAGAGGACATGGGCGTCTTCATCACGCGGAAGCACCAAAGACAGAACTTCCCGGGGGGGGTCACCCATCCTGAGATTTTCCTGGGCTAAGCATGCTTAACTGTGAGGAGCGCTAACCACCATGCCAAAAGCTTAAGCTGATAGCAGAGGCGCACTCCATATTATTTATCGCCAGAAACCTTCCCTCATCGCCCGGGATGTGGGACTTGTCCAGATCGGACAAGTGACAAGCTCCCCCACCCATCGGGGTGATCCCCCCATCACCCAGTAGGGGTCCCCCATCCACGGGGAAGGCGGCCCACCCCCTACCACACAGGGGGGGACCTACCACGGGGCCCACCCCCTACCGCACGGGAGGGGCCCTCCACCACTACCCATCACTGAGTGAGGGTCCACCTCCATTCCATCCATCCACGGAGGGGCCACCACGGGGCGAGGCGAGGGTCGGCTCGATACCACCGTCACGCGCGGGAAGCTTACCAAAGACAGGAACTTCCCTGTGGGGTCACCCATCCCGAGATTTTCTGCCGAAGACGCTTACTGCTTGTGAGGAGCGCTAACCACCATGCCAAAAGCTTAAGCTGATAGCAGAGGCGCACTCCATATTATTTATACCCCAGAAACCTTCCCTCATCCTGCCCGATGTGGGACTTGTCACGGTCAGACCGTGACAGTGCGCCCACGTCTGTCACAAATATGCTTGAGTGCACAATAATTATGAGGCCCATTAATCGAACATCTTTGCACAGATGAAATAAAAATGTGTGCACTTTTAATCCTAAGAGATTGCGTCTATGCCCAGCAGATTTGGCGGTCCCTGATTAATCAAAGGTATGTTTCAGCCTTCTTTGCCTATAATCTAAAAGATTGAATGTTATATCAAAAAAAAAAAGATTGGATGTCTTTCAATCTGACTGAAGATATAAGTGAAGAAAATTCGGGCAACTGGAATAGGGTATGGGGCGTGGCCTGCTGGGTGTTATGGATATGGAGGAATAACTATATTTTCAAGGAGGACTATTGTAAACCCATTTATCCAGTCGCGGTTATCAGTAACTCATGGAAGTTATATGCTGAGGTCTTTGAGATAGATGGTGAGGAATCACTACCGAGGGGGGAGGTGAATAACAAATGGATTCCACCACCCCAAGGATGGGTCAAGTTAAATGTAGATGGTGCTGTATCTACTAATGGAAGGAAAGCAAGCTGCGGAGGAGTACTTAGAGATCATAGGGGACTGTGGATTTCTGGCTTCTCTCAATTTCTGAGGTTCCGTGATGCTTATGAAGCTGAAGAATGGCCTCTTTTGTATGGGCTTCAAATGGCATGGTCTGGAGGTGTTCGAAGGCTCCTCATAGAATCGGATTCCCAAATCCTCGTCCAGAATATTCTACTGCAAAAGGAACAGAGAAATGGAAGTCTGGTGTTGCTCCAAATTAGAAATCTATTTTCAAACTCTTGGGAAGTAGAATTGCGTCATACTCCTCGGGCTAGGGAACACAGTTGCTGACTCCTTAGCTAAGGAGGGTTTTTTACAATCTACCCTTTTGAATGTATGTCCTGAGAAATTTAGGACTGTTCTATAATGATTGTATGGGATTTAATCCCCTTTCAGTTCCTTTTAATATATGATGGCCGATGCCTCCTTTTTACCACACACAAAAAAAAAAAAAAAATGTGTGCACTTTTGTGAGCTCAAGATTGCAGGAAATTAATCATGCTGTAAGATAAAAGGGACCACTGAGAGCTTCAGCTTAGGCAATCAGCAAAAGTTTAAATGAAGGGACTAACAAAAATTACGTTGCAATTGCAATAGCAAATCAAAATCTGCAAGTTATTCCTTTGATGAAAAATCTGAAATAAATATGACACGGTGATACCTATACCTCCCCAGTTCAAATGCATAAACGATTGTCAAGTTAAAAACAATGAAACATGACACATAACCACTGAAAATAATCAAAATCAACTTTTTCCAAAGTTAGCTCGAGCTGGCCCGGAGACTCATGGGTTTAACCGTCTTGAAACTCCTCGACAATTTGATCTCGGGAGATCTCCATCTCTGTATTAGCTTCAACATCTTTGAGATTCACAACACCTTTATTCCATTCTCGCTCACCCACCAGGACCATCCAAGGGATCCTAGATTCTCTGGCACGGTCTATGTGCTTCATTGGTCTTTTATTGACCATGAATCCTGCGTTGATCCCAACATCCCACAACTCACTTACCAGCTCTGAAGCAAGTGTTAGGTCATCGTCATCCCGCAATATGCCCACTAGGACATCAGTTTTGTTTGCTCGAGGCATCTAACAAATGCACCAACCAACAAACGAAAAAATATCTTACATGAAAGTGATCATAAGCGCTTAAGAAATTGTCAGCTTGGTAGGTACGGGCAAAGTAAACATTATTAATTCAATGATTTATTGGTTCCTCATCATGACTTTATTTATAGCTGTATTTGACAAGGAAAATCAAGCATGTGCAGATGCAATGGCTTTTGCAAAAATTTTCCATGCCTCCATTCTCAATTTCTCATCTACTTTAACAAGAAATACAATCTTGCTTGAACTCAAATATTTCAAAGCGTTCAAAACCATATTATTTCATAAAACGAAAATGACCAATCCTTCCCGCAACAACCAAAGTGGGTAGTTGATTGCAGGAAGCAAGCGAAACAAGAATTACAATCACCTGTTTCCGATCTTTCTGACGTTGCTCCATTATAGCAAATATTCTCTCAATTCCAAAACTGACACCAACAGCTGGAACTTGCTTGGATCCAAACATCCCAATCAGGTTATCATATCGACCACCACCAGCAATAGAACCAACCTGGGCACAGAGATTTGTACACTCACATCCCATTCCCACATACAAGACATGTATATGTGTGCATGTGTGTGAATATCATACCATCAATTAAAGAAAGCCCCCCTCCTAAAATCATGGGGTTTCTTTTTACTTACGTATTTCCTTTTCAGGATTGCAGAATAAGAACTATATTTAATCTTTAGTTGCATTATGCTATTACTGCCACCGTGCAATGATGAATTTATTACATTACATTCTGACATAAGGCAAACAATTAAAGGGAAAGAAGTTCTTTCATAATACCTTAAAAAAGAAGAGAGCAAACAAGGAAAAAGGAATCTTTTAATTGAAACTTTAGAGATGCATTTCACTAATGCTATAACCTTTTTGCAAACGAGTATGAAGGCTTTACTCCCTTATTTTAAAACAAAAAGCTATCTTTTCATCCTTCATTTCTCATATTATGTTCAAAAATCAAAAGAGCAACATAAAGGATTCAATCACTAGTTATCAATTTAACAAGCAAAACTTTCAAATTGTGATACATATATGATGCAACTAATAATAGTAAAGATAAGAAATCACAATTTACCTGCGCACCACCCTTGGAAACAGCTTCGAATATGATGCCAGTATAATAATCAAGACCTTTGGCAAGGCTCAGGTCAAAAACAACTTTACCAATGCGTTTCGATTTATCCAGAGCTTTGAATAAAATTTCCAGGTCATTTAATGCGTCAACAGATGCAGCATGTTCTAAGAAAGCACTACCCTCTTGTTTAAATTTAGATAACAATGCGAAAGGAGGTCCCTTCTCCTTAACAAAAGTTCCAATTTTGTCAGCTGTCTCAGCAGATATTCCTTTTTCTTCCACCTATAAAATGATTGTATGAAGCATGTTGCAGAACAGGAGAAAAAACCAGCCCTAGCTGCTCAAAGGATGTTAATGAACTAACATAACATCCCTAACAGCTCAAATTAAAAATTATCAGACATATATCTAAAATTAAAACCAACAAATTAATTTAATATAACAAAGGCCTATCCCAATAAGAAAGCAATGAATTACTCAGTACATATATCTAAATCCTGAGAATGAAATTTTTCATAAACACAGCGTCATTCTTTTATACCAATGCATCAACCAATGCCTACCGTGAACTGGAAGCTTGAAAATGAGAGCCATACTTTTAATTAACTGTTTCCCAATAAATAAAGCTATAAATTAAAAGATATTTTACATGTATACCGTTCTTAACGACTGAAAGAAGGAACATATTACATCCCAAAGACACTGGCTACAACCCATTAGTAATATTCTAATCAAATGGAAAGAGACACAAGCAAATGCTTATGCGCTCACCATTTATCTTCATATCTGATCAAAAGACTGCTTGTCTAACTTATCAATACTTGAGCATATAGTTCGAACTTTGCGGCTGGAACTCCACAAATTTCCATCATTCCATCCATTAATTTTCGGTGATTCAACTTAATCTGTGAAAGCATACAAATTTAACAATGAAAAATATCAATATACAATACAAAAATTGCTGTCAGAACACATTATTACAAAATATTGTCAGATGAAATTCAAAGCACAATACACTAACATCAAGAACTAAGTAAGGAAATCACAATTACATTGTCAATGATATTGAAATGAGTCTGTATACAAGGTTCGACTTTACCATCATTAGGGTTGAGTTATACGAGTCAGATTTTAGAAGAGCAAAGTAAAAACTACAATCGCCTTGCACAGTTCATCTGATAGTTGACAAAACAATGTTCCAATTTCACTTTCCATACCAAATCTAATTATTCACCTTCAAAGCTTCTAGATAAAGCATTCTATGAGACTCTAAAAACGTAATTTATTTTGGTGATAATTAAAGGCGTAATTTACACCGCACTTCTTCCATCAGCATTATGTTGCCTTCTAGGCTTGCTTATGGATCCTACATAACCAAATTCCTCCAACTGGGATTAACGTAGAAAAAATTTAATGCAGCTAATACAAATGATAGTGTTAACTTCGTGTGAGATTTCTGAGTCATTTGATCATGGATATTTTTAATAATTAAATACAAGATGGCATGCATTATGTTGTTTCTATTTATACTTTTAATCACAGAACGGAAGCTTCTAGCCATGTGGGCCATATTAACGTGTGATCAAGTTTAGCAACAGGCTAGTATATATGTGATTCAACTTTCGTAAAATGGTATTTATATATTTTCTTGCAAATGACTTTAGTCCTTAATTTTGAGTTCAACTTTTATCATGAACCCTTAGTTATATATGTCTATCTTCTGAAGGATATATTATACCGAGTAGAGCATTGTGCCCTAAAGTCAGAGACTCATTTGGGTCCCTATTTATTGGATTAAATCTCATCTCACTTTTGACAGCCTTCCATCATGCCTCCTCAAAACCGCACCACATTATAGAAAAGTTTACAAGAAATAGTAGACGTTTCTTCTAGACATTAAGTTATCAATCTTAAGAAAAGCAAAAAAAAAAAAAAAAATGAAAATAAATCTTTACCTCATAGTCTCCGATGTTTAGCGCATCAAGCACTTCAGTCGAAATTCTAAGAATCTCAAAATCTGGACCCATTTTCTCAAACTTACCAGCAATATCAAAGTCACATTGATAGAATTCTCGGTGTCTTCCCTTAGATGGGTTGTCCCTTCGTAGACCTTGCCAATTTGGTAGCTTTTCAAGGATGTTAGACCATTCATGGCTACATATCTAGCAAATGGAACAGTTAAGTCATACCGCAAAGAACAGAGCTCGCCACCCTGTCAAAAATGTCAAAGTACAGGTTAGAACATAGTTGATAAGATCCAAATGTTCAAATAAACTTTTGTCATGGAAAAATAATTCAAAGTTGCTCAAACCATCTAGTTTGTTTTGTATTAGCTTATGCTCACAGAGTATTCCTTGTCCTCTGTTATGTAGCTTTTTGTATTATTCTCACACCTCATACTATCTTCTCTTTTTATGTAGGGGAAAAAAGAACTAGGAAAACATTGTGGCAACATTTATGCAAATCATTAGATTTAAGAGACCCAATGGTTCTACAATTCACAGACACTATGATTTTCTTCAGAGTCTGTAAATTGTAAGCAAAGATATAGAATGAACAGCTGACATCTACATTAACTTAAATAACAGATCTTATCATCTCAATATCTATTCAAAAGTTACAGCTTACATTTACTACGAAAAGGCATGAACAATTAATAAAGATGTACCTGATCAGCAAGATCATAAATCAGCTTTGAGTCTTCCCCATACTTTCCCATGAGAGTTTCTCGCAACTCAAAACAGGAGTATCCAAGGCTGTGGGGCCATGCCTCTCAAAAACTTTCTCTATTATTGGAAAGGCTTCCTTCCTCAGTGTCATTTGTTCGTTAGCAAAGTCACGAGTCCCCTAGATATTAAATTGATATGCTCATCGTAAGATTATCAAATCAAAACCCCACCCAATCTAGGAACAGAATTAGCAAAGAAACCAATCCATTACTTTTAGCTAACACAGTAGAAAAGCGGAAATGATTTGTGCATTTTGATCTTTCAATAAAATCAACTACGTGTAAAAATACGCCGGCTAAAAACAGAAATATCTAACACAAACTACAATGACGCACATCATAAGTTGAGACAATTACCTTAGGAATCTTGGGTAGTCTTCTGCTTTCATTGCTTTCTATAACATCCTTTATTTTAGACAAAAAGACATCAAATTCAGGATCCTTCAAATCAAAAAATGATAGAAAATCTCCAACCCATATCTCCAGTAATCCCGACATATCAGCAGCATCGCCTCTTTTATTCTGCAACCTGTCCTTAATTAATTGTAGAATCACACTGTTTCCTTTGCCTAAAACAACCTTCTTCTTCTTCTCATTTTTCTTCTCCGGTTTTGTGTTATCTCCATTTGCCCCAACAGCTTGAATCTTTTCAGTAAGGTCTTGAATCTTTTTAGTAAGTTCAACAGGCTCAAGTGCCGCAAAAGCTGTTGCAACTTCCCATGCCACAATGTTCCAAACTGTTTCCAAAAGCATTCTCACTTCATGTATAAAATTACCGAAGTCCTTTGAGAGATACAAACCAAAAATTCTCCCACTTCCACTGTCTAAACTAGAATTAGCTCTGCAAATATTCCTTCGAAACTTGACCTCAGCTCATTGCTAGCCATGGAAGCTAGATTAGTTTTCACACGGGCCGAGCTACACTCACCTAGGTCTCTTAGTGCTGCTGCCAATGCCACCAACGGCACTACACTTACTGCTTTCTCTGTCCCAACACCCGAATTCAAATCCTCTCGCATTTTAGAATGCACCATTTTCAGCACCTTCCTCATAGCTTCGTGAACTAAAGGAATTTTTGAAACAGATTCTATCTTAACCTTGCCCGCCAACTTGGACCCATTAAGCAGAACTTTAATGTCCCTGCAGACACCAACTGTCTCTTTGGAAGCATGCCCGTCCCCAGAGTCCATCAAAGCGGTTATATCAGCCTTCGATGCCTCACACGATAACGCAGCAGCAAAATCCGCAAGCGCAGACAACGCCGCAGATTGGTGATCCAAAATCGCCCAAACCCCAAGCAGAGAAGAGTAAGAACTCTCCAGCACAGACATCTCGTCCTTAGTCACATCGACTTCCTCGAATTTCAAATTTTGAGACTTCGAATTCAAGGCCTCGACAATGAGTTCAGGAAGAAGAGCACGGATGCCGCGGGCATTAGAGAGGAAGAGCTTGTTCAGAAGCACAACGAGGAAGGCCCTGCGATCCTCTAGGGTGAGAAAGTCATTGAAGATAATCTGGTGCTTGCAGGAAGCCGGCGGGAGGCGCTGACCGGAGGAAAGCCGATCGAGAGTAGAAGAATCAATGCGCAACTGAGCACGGCCACTGGCAGCAGCATAAACTGCAGAGGAAGAGAGCGGCGAATCCTTGCCGCCAAGCGTTAAAACAGAGATCTCACTCCTATCCGCCATAGCTGAAGCCGCTCACTCCGACGACGGAGAGTGCGAAACGAATTGAGGCTTTTAAGTTTTAACTTCACTCTTCATCTTTTTCCCAACTTTCTTCTATTTTATTTTGCAAGGATAACTTGTTTTGCAAGAAAATGATTAAAATAGGCAATAGCTTTCCATATTTTCCATGGGTGATGAAATTATTGCCTATTTGATGTAATAAGATTTGATATGATTGTGGTTTTCCATATTTTTCGTGGCCAATGAAATTTGTTTACTATTGAATAAAACTTCCACAGATATATAAGCATTAATTGTCATTGCCTATATTAGTGTAATAAGATTTGATCTGATTATAAGTAATTTGATTCCTTTTTTTTCTTTGCCAACAAATAATTTGATGCAATAATTCAAGTGATTTGCACCAACTAGTTTTTTTTTTTCCTTTCCAATTTCATGTGTTAACCCAATTCTTATAGGGACCATTTAAGAGGATTGAGATCAATGAGCCAACCACATCCCCTAAATGGGCCTAAAGGTGTATTTTGCATTGGCACCTTTTTTAAAATCAAAACATCATATGAGATGACAGCTCATTTTTACATAGTTATGCGATATATTTAAAGAGTTGATTTTAACTTTAAAAATAAGATATAGTTTTTATATTTTTCTAATTTATCCTTATTGATACTCCCTCAACCTCAAAAATAATTAAAGAGGAGGTGGAATGAAAAAAAGGAAAATCTCATATAAAGTCTTTGAAATTGGAAAATTCTAAATCAAGTTGGTAAATTTAATAAATCTCTAATTAAGTTATCGACTCAATTTAAGATTTCAAAATGTGAGTTAAATGATTTTATTGCCCTTTTCTAGTTTTCTCTCTCCTTTTAAAGGTTCTTAATGGTTGTAACTTCTTTTTTCCAATATGTATACAACATCAATATTAAAAAAAATCATAAATATATAATAAAATAAAATATAATAAGCTTAAATCAAATAATTTTGGTATCATGGAAGAATCATTAAGAATAATTCAAGCAAAAAAAAAAAGCATCACCCCAAGATCAATTAAATTATTTTCAGTTGAACGTTAAGAATAACATTTTTTTATTTTTGACTAGATTTTTTGCGATGAAAATAAAACTAGACTATGTTAATTAAAAAATATGACTAGTATGTATATTTCAAATTATACATCAAATATTTTCATTAGTGTCATTAAAAAAAAAAAAAAGAGTTCGTCAATGTAAAATACAAACTAGATATTACAATATTCAAACAAAAATTTAATGAAGTATGATCTTTTTTTGTCTTGACAAAAAAAAATCTTACGTCGGTTTTTCTAACAAAATAATTTATTATTTACGATACTTAAATAAAAATATTTTAATTAATATTGGATTAATGCTTTTCTTTTTATTTTTTGGGTTAAGTAGCATTTGTATCCCGAAAGTACACCTCAAGAGTAATTTTTGCCATTGAATTTTGTTTTAGTTCAATTTTGCCCCGAATTTTTTTTTTTTTTTTTTAGCAATTTTGCCCCTCCGTCAACTAACAGTTAACTATTAAAGTTGTTAAAGGAGGGACAAAATTGCTCCAAACAAAACGGAGCAAAATTGAACTCAAAAAAGCTTCCAATGCAAAATTACTATTTAACCCTTTATTTTTTTACTAGAATTATTCTTGTTGATTCTTCTCAATTAAGGGAATCTCATTTTATATTATTATATATTAATGTTAATATATATAGAAAAACTAACTTACTAAGTAATAAAATCCTTTTAAAGGAAAGAGAATAAAACAGACTAATAAGAGTGCAATAAAGTCATTTTACTCTTATTTTAAAATCTTAAATTAGGTCAATAACTTAATTAGGGATTTTTTGAGTTTAACAGCCTAATTTAGAATTTTTCTATTTCAAGTAACTTTATATGAGATTTTCCCATGAAAAAACATGTATTTGATTTATTTTGGCAATGAATAATAAGTGCATCCAATGGTTTAACTATGATATATAATATTGACTAAATTTACATTCAATTTTGGGACACAATTTATTGAATTTAGGGATATTTTATATTTAATTATTTTAGTTGACGGGCCTTTAAATCTCAGCTATAGTTTCTATTTATTTTCTATTATTATAAGAAGATTTTTTTAGGGATATTTTGTACTTAATTATTTTAGATGATTGGCCTTTAAATCTCTGGTCAAATTAGGTTAGTTTTAATTTGATTTTTTTCCATGATTCTAGGAAAATTTAGGGCTACTAAAATTGGCACTAAACCTAATTTAGCCTAGATGCACCCATTGTTATGCGCTCATGAAATAAGAAGCTCGTAGTATAATATTCCCTAATAACAATTTGAATGATTGAGGGAATTTCTTTATCACTTATGATTTTTATTGTTTTTAATCTATTCCATTACTCCTCATTGCTTTGGAAAAATATTATTTATGTTGATGGTTTCAATCTATTTCATAACTCCATATTAACTACATGCGTTATGGAGAAATTTTTAATAAGTAAGTTGGAAAAGTTTTTTTATGCTTTATACTGCTCAACCTAGGTATTTTCAAGTGGTTATGGAACTTTTAGACTTTAGTTGTCATTTATAAAAACAAGTATATTTTTAAATATACACACATTTAAGTTTTTCATGAAATAACTATATGAATCAAAGAATTTTTTTTTTTAAAATCAAATTAAATGCCACATAGTCTCATGTACTTGATATACTATATTTTTTAAGCATTCTTTGTTTCATTCCATTCCAATCTGGTGTGTTAAATGTGCGTGGTCGTTTCTATAATGGACATTTTGACAAAAACATGGAAAAGTGTTTTGAAATTGATATTTTTGAAAAAAAATAATAATAATGGTGGATAGCAACCGAAACTACTACTTTTTTGGATTTTTGATAAAATAACTTGAGTTCTAGACCTTCGATTAACATGATCTATGAGGTTTTAAATCTTAGGAGGTGTACTATCTCTTGACCAAATTAAAAAAAAATCAAAATAAAAATAAAAATCGAAAAATCTCAGACTCCCGAAGTCGACATGCACAAAACGCTCGATTCAATAAGATTCATGTCATTTTCAATCATTTTCCATCTCAAATAATCATCCAAACAAGAGCTCATCTAGAAAAAAGTTACTTTTGTCACTATTATCTTAAACACAAATCACATCTCGCAACCCGATTTTTATAGAAAAAGCTCATCTATTAAAAAAAAAAAAAAAAAAAAAAAAAAAAAAACCACTTCTAGTGCAGTTATCTCAAACAGACAATAATGACTAGCCACTTTTTATAATTTAACGATTATTTTGTATAGATTTTATAATCAAAACTTTATTTTCTTATAAGTTAAATAACTATATTTATTGAAGAAAATACATTTATTAAAATAAATAGCGCAATAGGTGAAGTTTTAAGATAAGTCCCTACTATTTATTAATTATAAATTATAGATATAGATAACATAACTCACTACAAATCGTACTATACATATTTTATTTACCAAAATTTACTCATGTTATTTCGATAAAAATAGAAAAGGTCACGGAATTTCCAAATCCTTTTGATTATTTGTTTATTCCTTTTTTTAGTGTTCTCAACTTCTTATTTTGTGGGGTTGGTGGAACCACTTCAAATATATGTCACACTGATTATTTGTCTAATATACTACCACTTTTTTTTTTTTGGCTAAAATATACTACCACTATTTTAAATCTATGTTAACAGGATGATTTATATGGCCTTAAAAGTTAGATACAGATGTTTGTATATATATAAACAAAATTTGATTAGAAAAGTAACTTGTTAAATATAGAAGATACATTAAGTTTTTCTACTTTTCTTAGCATTAAATTATTATAATACTATGCATCCATGATCAAGTTTTATATTCTCTTTTTATCTCTTTCCACCCTTATTCCTTTTCCTTTTTCCCCCTCATTTTTTAATAATTTTTCTCAAAATCGTATTTTCTAAAGTTTCGTGACTCTCCTTTGTCCATTAAAACTTTCTCCTTTTCCTCCTCCAAATATATTTTCTCACATCTTTAATATATAACACCTCTCCTTACGGAACCTTGTACATTGTCTCAAATATGCCTTGAATGGATTAGAATCCCGTTTTAAATTCAAATATCCGATATGAAAAATAATGTCCTTAATATAATATCTATTTACCTAATTTGATTAGATTAAAGAAGTTACTTAAGTTAGTTAATATAACATGTATTTTTTTTAAACATTATAGTCATCTTCTTTAATTCCCCCTCTACCCGAATTATTATTAAGGGATTAAATAGGGGTCAATTATAAAAAGATTGAGAAATATAAAAAATATGTCTTATATTTAGAAAACTCCCTAAATAAGTTCTATATTAAGGACTGGATGAAGTATTACCTTTTTTTTTTTCTTCCCCAATACATCTTTCACCAATTATATGTCAGAAACATGCTTGAGTACACAGTCATTATTATTTTTATTTTTTTTATATAAAAAAGTTTACGTGGGTTCGGCACCGGTCACCAAGGCCGGGGCATGGCCCCGGGGCGCTTTGAAGACTTACAGGGGTACTTACGAGATCCCCTACCAAAGGAGCCCTCACAACGATAGAGGGAATCGAACCCTTGTCCTTTTGGAACTTGGGCCCGTTCCTTATCATCTATGTCAACTCTCATTGGCAGTACACAGTGATTATGAGGCCGATGAATCAGTCATCCAAAAATTGCACAGATGCGCGTGACTCAAACACGCTTGGGGTATAATTACGAGGTCCAAGAATCAAGCATCAACCAAATGTTTCCCAGACATGGGCGTGCGTCCACGTCTGTCACAAATATGCTTGAGTGCACAATAATTATGAGGCCCATTAATCGAACATCTTTGCACAGATGAAAAAAAAATGTGTGCACTTTTAATCCCAAGAGATTGCGTCTATGCCCAGCAGATTTGGCGGTCCCTGATTAACCAAAGGTATGTTTCAGCCTTCTTTGCCTATAATCAAAGATTGGATGTCTTTCAATCTGACTGAAGATATCAGTGAAGAAAATTCGGGCAACTGGAATAGGGTATGGGGCGTGGCCTGCTGGTTGTTATGGATATGGAGGAATCATTACCGAGGGAGAGGTGAATATCAAATGGATTCCACCACCCCAAGGATGGGTCAAGTTAGATGTAGATGGTGCTGTATCTACTAATGGAAGGAAAGCAAGCTGCGGAGGAGTACTTAGAGATCATAGGGGACTGTGGATTTCTGCCTTCTCTCAATTTCTGAGGTTCCGTGATGCTTATGAAGCTGAAGAATGGCCTCTTTTGTTTGGGCTTCAAATGGCATGGTCTGGAGGTGTTCGAAGGCTCCTCATAGAATCGGATTCCCAAATCCTCGTCCAGAATATTCTACTGCAAAAGGAACAGAGAAATGGAAGTCTGGTGTTGCTCCAAATTAGAAATCTACTTTCAAACTCCTGGGAAGTAGAATTGCGTCATATTCCTCGGGCTAGGAACACATTTGCTGACTTCTTAGCTAAGGAGGGTTTTTTACAATCTACCCTTTTGAATGTATGTCCCGAGAAATTTAGGACTGTGTTCTATAATGATTGTATGGGATTTAATCCCCTTTCAGTTCCTTTTAATATATGATGGCTGATTGGCTGATGCCTCCTTTTTACCCCAAAAAAAAAATGTGCACTTTTGTGAGCTCAAGATTGCAGGAAATTAATATGCTGTAAGATAAAGGGGACCACTGAGACCTTCAGCTTAGGCAATTAGCAAAAGTTTAAATTAAGGGACTAACAAAAATTACGTTGCAATTGCAATAGCAAATCAAAATCTGCAAGTTATTCCTTTGATGAAAAATCTGAAATAAATATGACACGGTGATACCTATACCTCCCCAGTTGAAATGCATAAACGATTGTCAAGTTAAAAACAATGAAACATGACACATAACCACTGAAAATAATCAAAATCAACTTTTTCCAAAGTTAGCTCGAGCTGGCCAGGAGACTTATGGGTTTAACCGTCTTCGAAGCTCCTCGACAATTTGATCTCTGGAGATCTCCATCTCTATATTGGCTTCAGCATTTTTGATATTCACAACACCTTTATTCCATTCTCGCTCACCCACCAGGACCATCCAAGGGATCCTAGATTCTCTGGCATGGTCTATGTGCTTCATTGGTCTTTTATTGACCATGAATTCTGCGTTGATCCCAACATCCCACAACTCACTTACCAGCTCTGAAGCAAGTGTTAGGTCATTGTCATCCCGCAATATGCCCACTAGGACATCAGTTTTGTTTGCTCGAGGCATCTAACAAATGCACCAACCAACAAACGAAAAAATATATCACATGAAAGTGATCATAAGTGCTTAAGAAATTGTCAGCTTGGTAGGTACGGGCAAAGTAAACATTATTAATCCAATGATTTTATTGGTTCCTCATCATGACTTTATTTATAGCTGTATTTGACAAGGAAAATCAAGCATGTGCAGATGCAATGGCCTTTGCAAAATTTTCCATGTCTCCATTCTCAATTTCTCATCTACTTTAACAAGAAATACAATCTTGCTTGAACTCAAATATTTCAAAGCGTTCAAAACCATATCATTTCATAAAACGTAAATGACCAATCCTTCCAGCAACAACCA
Organism: Acacia acuminata; assembly: GCA_019022655.1. Lineage (NCBI taxonomy): Eukaryota > Viridiplantae > Streptophyta > Magnoliopsida > Fabales > Fabaceae > Acacia > Acacia acuminata. The sequence continues at coordinate 3,690,807 of JAFJYI010000044.1, forward strand.
AAGTGGGTAGTTGATTGCAGGAAGCAAGCGAAACAAGAATTACAATTACCTGGTTCCGATCTTCCAGACGTTGCTCCATTATAGCAAATACCCTCTCAATTCCAAAACTGACACCAACAGCTGGAACTTGCTTGGATCCAAACATCCCAATCAGGTTATCATATCGACCACCACCAGCAATAGAACCAACCTGGGCACAGAGATTTGTACACTGACATCCCATTCCCACATACAAGACATGTATATGTGTGCATGTGTGTGAATATCATACCATCAATTAAAGAAAGCCCCCCTCCTAAAATCATGGGGTTTCTTTTTACTTACGTATTTCCTTTTCAGGATTGCAGAATAAGAACTATATTTAATCTTTAGTTGCATTATGCTATTACTGCCACCGTGCAATGATGAATTTATTACATTACATTCTGACATAAGGCAAACAATTAAAGGGAAAGAAGTTCTTTCATAATACCTTAAAAAAGAAGAGAGCAAACAAGGAAAAAGGAATCTTTTAATTGAAACTTTAGAGATGCATTTCACTAATGCAATAACCTTTTTGCAAACGAGTATGAAGGCTTTACTACCTTATTTTAAAACAAAAAGCTATCTTTGCATCCTTCATTTCTCTTATTATGTTCAAAAATCAAAAGAGCAACATAAAGGATTCAATCACTAGTTATCAATTTAACAAGCAAAACTTTCAAATTGTGATACATATATGATGCAACTAATAATAGTAAAGATAAGAAATCACAATTTACCTGCGCACCACCCTTGGAAACAGCGACGCCAGTATAATAATCAAGACCTCTGGCAAGGCTCAGGTCAAAAACAAATTTACCAATGCGTTTCGATTTATCCAAAGCTTTGAATAAAATTTCCAGGTCATTTAATGCGTCAACAGATGCAGCATGTTCTAAGAAAGCACTACCCTCTTGCTTAAATTTAGATAACAATGCCAAAGGAGGTCCCTTCTCCTTAACAAAACTTCCAATTTTGTCAGCCGTCTCAGCAGATATTCCTTTTTCTTCCACCTATAAAATGATTGTATGAAGCATGTTGCAGAACAGGAGAAAAAACCAGCCCTAGCTGCTTAAAGGATGTTAATAAACTAACATAACATCCCTCCCTAACAGCTCAAATTAAAAATTATCAGACATATATCTATAATTAAAACCAACAAATTAATTTAATATAACAAAGGCCTATCCCAATAAGAAAGCAATGAATTACTTAGTACATATATCTAAATCCTGAGAATGAAATTTTTCATAAACACAGCGTCATTCTTTTATACCAATGCATCAACCAATGCCTACCGTGAACTGGAAGCTTGAAAATGAGAGCCATACTTTTAATTAACTGTTTCCCAATAAATAAAGCTATAAATTAAAAGATCAAATGGAAAGAGACACAAGCAAATGCTTATGCCCTCACCATTTCTCTTCGTATCTGATCAAAAGACTGCTTGTCTAACTTGTCAATACTTGAGCATATAGTTCCGAACTTTGCGGCTGGAACTCCACAAATTTCCATCATTCCATCCATTAATTTTCGGTGATTCAACTTAATCTGTGAAGTCATACAAGTTCCGAACTATATGCTCAATATTGACAACGCCGACAACGCCGCAGATTGGTGATCCAAAATCCATCAAATCGAACGCGGTTACAACAGCCTTCCATGCCTCACACGATAAAGAAGCATAAAAATCCGCAAGCGCAGACAACGCCGCAGATTGGTGATCCAAAATCGCGCAAACCCCAAGCAGAGAAGAGTAAGAACTCTCCAGCACAGACATCTCGTCCTCAGTAACATCGAATTCCTCGAATTTCAAATTTTGAGACTTCGAATTCAAGGCCTCGGCAATGAGTTCAGGAAGAAGAGCACGGATGCCGCGGGCATTAGAGAGGAGGAGCTTGTTCAGAAGCACAACGAGGAAGGCCCTGCGATCCTCTAGTGTGAGAAAGTCATTGAAGATAATCTGGTGCTTGCAGGAAGCCGGCGGGAGTCGCTGACCGGAGGAAAGCCGATCGAGAGCAGAAGAATCAATGCGCAACTGAGCACGGCCACTGGCAGCAGCATAGACTGCAGAGGAAGAGAGCGGCGAATCCTTGCCGCAAAGCGTTAAAACAGAGATCTCACTCTTGTCCGCCATAGCTGAAGCCGCTCACTCCGACGACGGAGAGTGCGAATGATATGAGGCTTTTAACTTAATAACTTCACCGTTACCCTGTGCCTCTGTCGGCGGGAGCTCGGCTAGGGGTTTCTGATTCTTAACAGGACTCAATTGTCTTCGTCTTTTTCCCAAATTTCTTCTATTTTATTTTGGAAGGATAACTTTTTTTTTTTTATATATAAATTTTAGAAAAGGGGTTGGGCGTACAGGCAGGCAGGCTGGAGCCCAATCCACCGGAATCTTTGGGCTCATGTTCGCCCAGTATTACTACGGCTTCATAGATCCCTAAGATGCCTCCCCCAGCGTTTTGACCGACTCCAGGATCGAACTCCCTCCTTTTAGGTGAAGAAGTCCGACCCATTTACCGTTAAACCTAAGTACAAGGTGTTTTTGCAAGGATAACTTGTTTTGCAAGATCAAAATAGGCAATACCTTTCCATATTTTCCATGGGTGATGAAATTATTGCTTATTTGATGTAATAAGATTTGATATGACTGTAGTTTTCTATATTTTTCGTGGCCAATGAAATTGGTTTACTATTGAAGAAAACTTCTACAAATATATAAGCATTAATTGTCATGGCCTATATTAGTGCAATAAGATTTGATAACTATAAGTAATTTGATATATATATATATATATATTTTTTTTTTTTTTTTTGCCAAAAAGTAATTTGATGCAATAATTCAAGTGATTTGCACCAACTAGTTTTATTTTTTCCAATTTCATGTGTTAAACCCAATTTTTATAGGGACCATTCAAGAGCATTGAGATCAATTGGCAAGCCACATCTCCCTTAAATGGGCCTAAAGGTTTATTTTGCATTGGCACATTCTTAAACTCAAAACATGATGGCCGCTCTTTTTAAAAAAAAAAAATAGATATCCGATATATTTAAGGAGTTGATTTTAGTTTTAAATATAAGACATAATTTTTATATTTGTCTATTTTTATCTAATTTACCCCTATTGATATTCTCTCAACAATAATTAAAGAGGAGGTGAAATGAAAAAACATGCATTTGATTTATTTTGGCAACGACCAATTACTATTAACTAAATTTACATTTAATTTTGGGACGTAATTTATTGTATGTAGGGATATTTTATATTTAATTATTTTAGTTGACAAGCCTTTAAATCTCGACGATAGTTTCTATTTAATCTCTACGATTATGAGAAGATTTTTTTTGACGAAAATGACAGTCATGTCCCAATGACCATAAAGAATAGCAAAAAAGTCCCAACAAAAATTCATATATAAAAGAAGTCCCTACTATTTGCATTAAAACAAAATCCAGGTTTTTAAATTTTGTTGTGAATATAGCTTTTTCTGTTGTGAATGACCAGGTTTTAAATTTTCTTTTGAATATAACATATCCTGTTGTAAATCTAGCATTTTTCTGTTAGAAATAACCTATGTATGTGTACATGTTTGATTTGAGGGGATTTGGAGGGGAGGGGAGGAGAATGGAGGGATTTTGGTCCCTCCCCTCATTTGGCTAATCATATTTTTTAGGATAAGAGGGGAAATTTTTTAAATTTTCCCCTCTCTCCTCTAAAAAAAGGTCACCCCTCAAATTGGACGGATTCAGAGGGATTATAAAAATTAGTGCGTCAGTGGACAAAGATGCCCCTGCAATTTTTTTTTATTCCTAAAATACCCTCATGCTGGTATGTTTGTCTTGTCCCTACATTGTGTACGTCGTCGTGCTTTGTTTCGTCATTCTTTGGTGTTTGTTGGTTCGTTCTTCATCTTCCTCCTTAAGAAATGAATCGGTCATATGAGACGCAAAAAGAAAAGCGAGATAAGAGGCAATGAATAAAAAAGCAACCAGGTTGAGACCTAAAGCAGAAAAACTGAAACTTCATTTGGATGTGAAGGGAGCTGAATTGGCTCATTTCTTTTGACCAAAAAAAAAAGGCTCATTTCTTTATAAGAATTCTTGAAAGCTAAGCCTAAGAAGAATCAGATTCTGGCGTTGCAGCCTTCGATTTTCTACAGAGCAATTTGCCGTCGAAAACACAACTAGTAGGAGAATTCTAATCCAAAACCCAAAACGATTATTGATCGGCAAGTTTCATGTCTGTTTTGGGTCTTTCAATATTTATATTCATGGGAAAATTTGCAGATTTTGTTCCATATTAAAGATGTATGTGGCTGTATACGATTTCCGCGTGTTGAATACGTCTGCTAGGGTTTCCGCGTGTTGAATACATTGAAGACTCCGTCGCCCACTGCGGCGGGGAAAATGAGCGTCCCCTCCGGCCGTGTACTGCGGGGAGGGGAAAGTGAGGGGAAGATGGAGGAGGACCGAGAGGATGGGGCTAGGCGGAAGAGGAAAGTTCGCTTTGATACGGCTAATTTTTCAGGAAGCGAATCGCGACCTGTGCGTGAGGAGAAATGGATGCAAACAGAAGAGAAAGTGAGTTCACCGAAGTCTTATAGGGAATCATTGCTCCAGCATGTGAATCCGAGGGTTTGCTGGTGGGAATGGTCAAAGTGTGAGGATGAAGAGGAAGCTGAAGATTATGGTGTAGATACAAATTTTGCCAAAGTCCTGAACCCGTCCGAAGGTGTGTCGATTGATGTCTCAAATCCTTTGTGTCCGAAGTTGTTTTGAGGAGAAGGAAAAGGAAAGGCGATGAAGCCATTTGGAAGAACACCGGTTGTCAAATTGCTAGGTAGGCAACCGTCCTATGGATTTATGATTAGAAAATTAAGACAAATTTGGTAGCGCAAAGGAAGCATAGATGTCTTTGATCTCCAGAACGACTTCTATTTAGTGAGCTTTCAGCATGCAGATGACTACATGGAAGCCCTTACGGGTGGCCCTTGGGTCATAAACGACGCTTATTTGAACGTGGCTCGCTGGCGCCCTGATTTTAACCCACAGAACGAGCGTATAGGGGCGGTGGTTGCTTGGGTACGCCTTCCTGATCTCCCAGCGCCTCTCTTTGACAAAAAATTCTTGCTAAATTTGGGAAATGTAATTGGCAAGGCCATTAAATTGGACATTCATACTGCTCAGCGTGCACGTGGAAAATTTGCTCGGATGTGCATTGAATGAGACCTGACAAAGCCCCTGGTGCCGGAATTTGAGGTGGAAGGGATGAAGTTAAGTGTAGTCTATGAGAGCCTTGGGCTTCTCTGCACCAAGTGTGGTATATTTGGGCATGTGAAGGAATCTTGTGAAGAGCTACAGCGAAAGAAGAGTGAACAAAAGATGGATGTAGAGGAGTTGGGCAACGCAAGGAAAGGTACGCCTAGGCCTGAAATAGCTAAGGATCGTTGGAAAACAGTGCAACGATACAGAAGACCAAGAAATTTCAGTGCACCGGGACAGAAGAATCAAAGTGGCTCACGGTTTACAGTTCTTGAAGGGGTAAATGAGGAGGACGTATTAAAAAATGGAAATGAAGATGCAAAGGTAACAAAGTCAGATGCAGGGAGCAAGGAAGGATTCATGCGGAGGTGCCTGTGAAGGGGTTGAAAAAGCAAGGAAAGCAGGGAGGCCTAAACGAGGGGAAGAAGGGTTCTAAGGGGAGTATTCTGAAGGGCAAGGAGACGGGTGAGCTAGGGAAGAGGGAAGTTTTGGAGACTAAGTCGAAGAAACCACTAGTGCAGATTAAAACAAGGCCAGAAAACGTGCTGGTCGGTGAGTCTCAGCATACGCAAAGCGGCTACGCATATGTACCTGAGACAAACCTAGAGATGCTGATAAGTCAAGGGGTGAATAGCAATGAGAAGGAAAATCTTCATCCGGGAGAACTGGCTAGAGGAATGAGTTGTAATATGGATATGGAGCTGGAAGCAGCGAAGGAGGGTCAGGGACATGGGGATATGAATGGCGGTACTGGTTTGGGTGGGAATAATGTTTATCCCACACCAGCACTTGCGGATGATAGGTAAACAGGTTACTGTCCTTTTTCTTCTGGTAATGATGATGAATATTTTTGTTTGGAATTGCCGGGGAGCAGCTAGCAAGGGGATTGTTGCTGTGATAAGAGACATGAGGAAACGTTACTGTATTGATGTAGTTGTTATTCTTGAACCAAGAATAAGTGGTTCACAGGCTAATAAGGTCATTAGAGCTTGGGGTTTTGAGAACTCCAGAAGAGTAGAGGCAGAAGGGTTCTCAGGGGGGATTTGGATACTATGGGAACGAGATGATGCGATGATGAAGATTGTCTTGACAAAGCGACCAATTCATCCACCGTAAAGTAGGAGTGGGAAGAACAGAAATGTGGTTTTCAGCGGTCTATGCAAGTCCGAATGAACAGAAGAGGCATAGGCTTTGGGAGATGATGCAAAATATAGCAAGTGAAATGGTTGAGTCGTGGCTCATTGCAGGGGATTTTAACGAAATTAAGTCCCCATTGGAGCAAAAAGGGGGTGGAAGAATAAATGAGGTGAGATGCAGGAGATTTAACGAGTGGATTCAAAAATGTAAGCTTCTTGATATGGAGGCTAGTGGGCCCTTCTTTACATGGAAGGGGCCAAAATGGGAGGGTTTGGAGCGAGTTTTTAAAAGGCTTGATAGATGCCTTTGTAATACACAATGGCAAGAAGTTTTTGCCAATGCGGAGGTGCGAGTGGTTCCAAGGATAGGATCGGACCACCACCCTTTAGTGGTATTGTTAGAAGGGGAAAGAAAGGGTTTTCAGGTCAGGCCATTTAGATTCCAAGCGGCATGGTTAATGCATGATCAGTTTGCGGAATTGATAAATAATAACTGGGCTGAGACTACAGAAGCACATATGAATCTTTCTGTTTTGCAGCAAAAATTGATTACATGGAATAAGGAGGTGTTTGGATGCATTGAAGCTCGTAAAAGAAGGTTGCTAAATAGAATTTGTGGGGTGCGGGAAAATATAGAAAGAAGAAGCAACCCTTTCTCGTAAGGTTGGAGAAGGAGCTAGAAGAGGAACTCATGACGACTCTACGGCAAGAAGAAGTTCTATGGTTCCAAAAATCAAGGGGGAGATGGTTGGAGGAGGGAGATAGTAATACTAGGTACTACCATACAAAAACACTAGTGAGAAGGAGGAAAAACAAGATTAAAATGCTAAAGAATGAGGCTGGACAGTGGATAGAGGATGATGCAGCCATAGGAGACATGTTCCAATAATATTTTGGAAATTTATTTTGAAGTGGAAAGGTTGAAGAGGGTTGTTGCAGCACTGAACAGAGATGGGGAGTGGTGAACAGTGAAAAGCTAAGCGGGGTGGGAAGAGATGTGAGTAGTGATGAAGTGAGGAGAGCTTTCTTTCAAATGGGAAGCTTCAAGGCTCCGGGGAACGATGGATACCCGGCAGTGTTTTATCAGAAAAACTGGAACGTGATAGGAGAATCAATGTGCAATCTAATCAAGGAATTTTGGAGGAATCCGGGGAGGATTGAGGAAGTGAACGAGACCTTAGTGGTCTTAATTCCGAAAGTGGAACAACCAGAGTTGGTGAGTCAGTTCAGACCCATATCCTTATGCAATGTGTTGTACAAAGGCCTGTCTAAGGTAATTGTGAATAGGCTTAAGCCCCTTATGGATACTCTAGTATCACCCTTTCAAGCAAGTTTTGTTCCTAGAAGAAATATCCATGATAATATAATAGTGGCTAAGGAAATGGTACATTCAATGAAAAGACTGCAAGGTAGTAAAGGCTACATGATCATTAAAGTAGACCTTGAAAAAGCCTATGATAGAATGGAGTGGGCTTTCCTTGGAAGTGTGATGGAGGAAATTGGACTCAACGAAAAGATGAGAGCTGTCATTGGCAAATGCATGAATTCCTCTTCTATGAACTTATTATGGAATGGTGGAAAGCATGGGAAATTATGCCTACAAGAGGACTAAGGCAAGGGGACCCTCTCTCCCCTTACCTATTTGTCCTTGGCATGGAAAAGCTTACACATCTCATTATGGACTGTGTTAGTAGAAGTGAATGGAAGCCTCTGAAAATGGGGAGAAATGGAACAAATATCTCACACCTCATATTTGCTTATGACCTATTATTGGTGTGCAAAGCAAGCATGGATCAGATTAGCATGGTCAGGGGTGTGCTTGAGGAATTTGGTAAGTACTCAGGGCAAAAAGTCAATATTCAGAAGTCAAATATCTTCTTCTCAAGTAATGTTAACAGCTGGCTGAAAAAAGAGATTTGCACCTTCTCTGGATTCAAATGCACAGAGGACTTGGGAAAATATCTAGGAGCAATTATAGGCTCAGGTTATGACAACAAAAATAGGTTTCAACATGTTATTGACAAGATGCAGGGCAAGCTGAGTTCTTGGAAGCAGCAAACCCTCTCGTTGGCCGGGTGAAACGTCCTCAAAATTTACTTGACATAATGACTAATTAGGGGTTTATCAACCACGAGTAATACTTCATCAATTACCAAAATATACAAAATAAATCGAGTATGCAAAATGAGCCCTAACGTGGCAATATACAATCATCCAATGTATACCAAAAGATGGAAGCACTACTGTCAGAAAAGAAGTAGCTTAAGCTTCCGAAGTCTTCCCTGATGGACCCGGACCGGAACTATCACCTGGGAAAAATGTGGTAACCATCAATCCAACTCATTACGAATACTAATATGTGCTAGTGAGGTGCCATGTGGAACAATTTTATATAACAAAGTATTTAAAAATAATAATATATAAAATTTGCCAAGTATCCACATTACAAAATTTTGTATCATAAATTATGTATCGTAAATTATGTATCACAATTCTTCATTAACACAATTCCCAAGATGCCTCCCACCAATCCAACCGAACCGCCTTATTTCCTCCGACTAGACCCATGGGCTAAGTTACATCCATGTTCTTACGGTTACTCAAAAGCTCACTGGTCATGTGATGAGAACCGGCCAAAATCCTCAGAGCACATGTCCCAGACCATGGGCCTTTTCCCCTCATTGAACATGTGGGGTGTCGTATGCCCTCATTGAACTAGGGGCCAGTCCCTCATTGAACAGGTGGGACAATATAAAGCCAACCATCGTGCACGATGGAGGCCTCACCACGTGGTGGAATATACATTTCCTCCCAATTCAACCCTTCCCACAATTATCATAATAAATATCATAATACCAAAATCCTCAATTCTTATACATAAATAAATAAATATGTATAATTCACAATTTAAATCATAAGGTTCCACAAGGCAATTTCTATTAAAATATTCATAAGATTTCACAAAATACTCACAAACAACATACTAATATACATAACAAGTGGAAAGTGGTTACCTCTCGCCGAAGCTAACTACTATCACACTGCTCCTAATCCAAGAGCTCAAACATACGCCAAAAATCAATCTACCACAACCAATTTACTAACCATTAATAACTCTACATAAAATTATAACTTTTAAAAATATACAATTTTAATAATAAGTTTATAATGCTTGAAGTAACGGTACTAAAAAAATCACGGAGACCATTGTAAATATTAATTCTCCTTTTGATTTACTATCAATTAAAAACTCCCCTTTTTTTTTTTTAATTGGTAATTTCCTAAATTATTTATTCCTTTTTTTTTTTTTTACGAATAATAATAATAATAATAATTTATTCCTATTTTTAATAATAATAATATTATTTATTTACTTTATTATTATTATTATTCTACTATTTATTATTATTTAATAATTTATTTTATTATTTATTCCCTTTTAAAAATAACTATCTATTAATTTATCTATTCTATTTTGTAAAAAAAATATTATAAGTGAGATAATATAAGAATTAGTTGGATTAGATCCTATTATATAGGAGTAAGTTGAATCAGATTCTATCTTTTTGGGATTTTGAATTATAAATGCAACACGCAGACTCCTATATGTATATATATTCTCACGGCAAACTAGATCTCCTACTCATTCTATATATATATATATATATATATATATATATATTATACACCATTAGTATGTATGTGTGTGTATATATATATATTATAACTCCATGATATCATATACACACACACATTCAATGCTTCCCGTGGAGGTTTTTGACAACGTGCAATGCACCTTGTTTTAATATATATATATATATATATACACACACTTGGAAAGCAATTATTTTATTTTTATTACTTTCTTTCTTTCTTTCTTTTTTTTTAAAATAGATATATATATATATATATACACATATCTTTATAATCTCAACTAACAGCAAAATCATGTTTCATATATTTGTCATTCAAATTTGATTAGTTCCTAAATCAGAGATTTTTATACAAGATAATATATATATATATATATACACACACTTGGCACAGGGGTTCTTCCTCTCCTTCATACAACATACACGACTTGCACACACACACACACACACACATATATATATATGAACATCTTCTTCTTTTCTTTTTCTTTTTCTCTTTTTATTTTTATTTTTATTTTTATTATTTATTTATTCATTCCCTATACTACGTTGGGCTCATGGCAATCGAAATAAATATAGGCTCTTCTTCTTAATAGCAACGCACACACACATACGTAATCTTATCGGCAAAAGTCGTCCCAAAACTTCCAAATGCAACGCTATATATCTACTATGAGAACTCCATCCATGCCTAGCTTCAACCTCATTCGGTCCCTTGATTGCCAACTTACAGAAATCACATGAAACCAGAGATGGTAAGGGAATGAATAGGCTTACCTAAACCGAAATCCCAAGGTTCATATAGGTTCAATTCCTTCTTCCCTTCTCCGACGACCTTCACCGACCTTCACCGACCTTCATCCGTTCTGTCCGACTCTCAGTCTTGTCTCGCGTCTCACGTTCCCTACCGACACTCCTCTGTTTTCTAGTTTAAAAAACAGAGCACACTCACACAGCTCTCTATCTCTCTCTCTCTCTCTTTCTCAGTTTCACTCGGTTTCAGACTTGGCTCAAGTTGAGGCAAGGCAATAATAAAGAAACAGCAATGAGCATGGTTATATACTCGACCGAGGGTCCAGTCCGACGTGAAGGAGACGCTGGGTATTCCACGTTAAGTTCGAAAAGCCTGGGAAAGCATAGATTCACTGATAGGCTGACGTGAGAGACATGGTTCACTGCGCGGCGCTGAGGTTTTGGCGTGTTTCAAGTGATCTGGTAAAAAGATTATGATGGGAGTATATATCATCAGCGTCTTTTACGTGATTTGGGGTGTTCTCTTCATTTTTTTTTTCACTATGAACTCCCTGTCCTTGCGTGTTTGACCGAAAGAATTAGCCAATTAAATGGTTGTGGGCGTGTTTTGGCTAGTGAATAAATAAATAAAACTATGATCAAAATAGATATGGGCCGAATAGGTATTGTTGGGTAATGGAGAGAGTATTTAATTCTAATTCGCAACTAGGTTATTTAATTTGTTTGTTTAATTGCAATTGTTGGATAATCCTATAAAATAAATTCTTAATTTCCTATAAGGACTTTTCCTTCTTAATTAATTTTCCTAGGCCATACAATGTTTATTCCATAATTTTTAGGCCTAAAATTATCCCCTTATTTGAATTATTCTTTTCCCAAACTAAATTAATTAAGGAAAAAAAAAGCCTAAATTTTAAATAATTATTTAAGCCAGAATCTCATAAATAATTTTCTTATCTTATCCAACCTTTAAAGTCCCAAAATTTGGGATGTTACACCGGAGACTCACACGGTCCAGTCAGTAACCAACCAGATGGCCGTATACCACATGCAACATTCGCGGTTGCCTCATTGGAATGAGAAATCAAATGGAGAAAATTCGAGGGACTTTATATGGAAGGATGGGGAAGGAAAGAGGAGGTTAAACGCGATCAGTTGGGATGTGTTGTGTGATGAAAAAGATTTTGGTGGATATGGGATCAAGCGGCTGGAAGTTATGAATGAGGCACTTTTGGGAAGGGTTGCATGGAATATTGTGACCGATCCTACATGCATGTGCTCAATGGTACTTAGTGGTAAGTACAACAGGAATAAAAACTTAAAGGAGGAATTTGTAAGCAAAAAAACTGATTCTGAGCTGTGGAGGAGCCTTGGTACAATCTTGCCGAAGGTATGGAGTAAAGTTTGTTGGAATGTGGGGAGTGGAGCTGAAGTGAGTTTCTGGAAGGATGGATGGCTGGATAAAAGGAAGAAATTGATTGATTTGTGCCCAAAACCGCTATCAGATGAGGAAGAAAAATTGAAAGTTGCTAATATGGTTAATGAGGCATGTCAATGGGATATGGATAGAATCAAGGACTTGGTGAATGAAGCAGGAAGAAGCAGTATAATGGCGGTTCCCCCCTCCTTGTGCACGAGAGAGGAAGGGATTCTATTAAATGGGGCTCAAGCCTGGATAATGATATATCATCTGCCGATATGTATAAAGAAATAAGAGGTGAAAAGAGAAAGGGGGATAATCAGTGGAGCAGGATATGGAAGTGGAAGGGACCACGGCGCATCCAAACTTTCCTATGGATGGCAATGCATGGTAAGCTTCTGACAGGAGAAAGAAGGCATCGTTTATTAGATGGGGACCCTAAGTGCAACAGATGTGACTTACATGTAGAAACACTTATACATGTATTGAGAGATTGTTGGGTGGCAGCAGGATTGTGGAATGAGCTGCATAATGGGCAAGTTGAAAAGGAATTTAGGGAGCTGGAGGGTAAGGAATGGCTGAGTTGGAATTTGAGTAGACCTGTGGAGGGTTGGAGCTTAATTTTTGGAGTGGCATGCTGGATGCTATGGCAGTGGAGAAACAGATGGCTGTTTGAGGATGGATTTAAGCTACCAAATGACTTGGGGGCAAGCGTAATACGTGTATGTGCGTGAGATCATTAACGCAAGGGTGGACTTTGAAAAAGCGTCTGACCGAGAGTTGAGAAGTATATCGATGGATGGCACCTTGTGCGGGATGGGTAAAACTTAATGTAGACGGGGCCGTAAGGGAGAGGAAAGACGAGCGGGATGTGGGGGTTTAATCGAGGAGCAAATGGAGAATGGTCGGGTGGCTTTGCTCGAAAATTAGGAGATGCTCGGCCTATATCGCCAGATTGTGGGGTGTGCTAACCGGCCTAGAGTTGCGATAGTCTCAAGTTCGTGCGTGTGTGTGTAGAGTGCGACTCGGCCTCGGTGGTGGCGCTCGAACAAGTTACGGGAGGAAGGAATAGCTAACTCAAGCTTGCCGTTGGATATTGTTGTACTTGTTGGGAAGTTTTTTCGAAATAGTTTTTAAACATGTGTACAGGGAAGCAAATACCGCGTAGATGCATTGGCCAATCTGTGTTTTGTATGAGAATGAGATATATGCTAGCTTTAATAGGCCCACTCTTGCTATTCGTAGTTTGTTGTATAGGGATAGCAGAGGTGTTGGATACCCACGTAATGTAGTGTTACAGTAATAGTGTATTGAGTTTGGGCGATTTGCCCCGTATAAATACCCAAAAAAAAAAAGATGTATGTGGCGCATTTATTTTTGTCCATCATCATCTTGCTTAAAGTTCTGTTTTTTCCCCTTTTCTTCTTTTGAATTTTGGCGAGCCAAGTCCTGTTTTTTAGTGGCAAACTCACACAAAGACTACTAAGAACTAAAACATTCCTCCCGGAACAAAAAAAGAGTACCAGGCAAAGTTTAATACTACTTTCAAACATATTTGGAGAAGAACAAAACAATTACTTGGAGTCAAAGCATTAATTCTTCGCAACATCCTAATTTTATTTTTTTAAGATTTAATTGTAATTATGAAATAATTAAATATGATTATTGTAATTAAATTGTAATTGTGGGAGAAAGAAAAAAAAAAGATGGAAAAAAATAATAATATAATAATAAAATAAAGAGGGTCTTATATGGTAATTTTCCCATTTAGAGGAGAAGAAGATAGTTACCTGGTGGCTTGCAGGAAAAAGAAATTGATGATTAAATTGTCACCGCCTTTGGCAATTAATGAGGGTGACTTTTTGCAATGTATTTATATGTGACCATGTGAGGGTGAGGGGTGTGTGAGTGTAGTGCTGTCAAAACGGGCCACCTCGATCCGTTAAGTCCTAGCTCACGTGGGATTAGAACTAAAAAGCCCGCATATTAAATAGTCTGTAAAGGCCAAAAAATTATATAACCTTAAGGGTTAGGGCTAGCCCGCGGGCCAAAAATCATTTTATATGATAAGTGGCATAACTAGCCAGTGACGCACTTGAATCATTTTAGCGATGTGAATCTTCGTAAAATCATGATCAACCAAATTACATAATATTACCTTAGGTCCTAAATATAGGACCAGTATGAATATAAATGCAAGGAGGCCGTTATTAACGTAATTTTTTTTAATGAATATGATAAATAAACTTTATTTTTTTTTTTTTTTTTTTTTTGGCAAAACATCATTCGATTATTTTATCTTCAAAACATCTCTTTTTATTTTGTATTCATTGCGTCAGGCATATACACAAGTCATAATTAATAAACTATGCATATAAAAACTAAAGTTCATAATTTTTTTAAAAAAATATAAGAATGCAATAAAAAAGTTACAATGACATATTAAAAATTCTGTGAAATTTTTAAAAATGACTATTACATATTATTTATATATATATATATATATATATATAAGAAGTTGTGGGGAAAGCCAAATTTCACTTATAGATTTCGAAAGAAAATAATCTATAGCTGATATATTATTATATGAAAATGAACGGGGTCTAGAAAGAAGGAAGAGTGTCTCAGGTAGATATTGAAGTGATTGGCTTTATTTGATTATTATTATTTGTATTATTATTTCTCATGCCGAGTGACAAAAAGGCATCTTTGTGAGGGAAAGCTAGAATCTTCTTTCCCTGTTGGACACGCAAATTCGCCCA
This sequence comes from Acacia acuminata, assembly GCA_019022655.1. NCBI lineage: Eukaryota > Viridiplantae > Streptophyta > Magnoliopsida > Fabales > Fabaceae > Acacia > Acacia acuminata. Next base: position 3,705,817 of record JAFJYI010000044.1, read on the forward strand.
AAACGACAAAGTTTCTTGTTACGAATTTTACGGCCAATTTGGCCAATTTGACGGAATTACTCCTACCTCATCATGCCCCCCCATCTGGATCCATCTTAAATGTTTAAGTTTTTTTGGCCCGCGGTTGGCCCTATTATAAGTTCATAACCCCAAAGGAGTAGGGGTTATTGTGGGTTAGGGCCAAAAATAACCCCATTACATGAGGGTTAAAAATAAAGGGGCTAAAAGTGGGGGCTCGATGGGCCGGGCTTTGTAGGGTCGACCCATTTTCATTTCTAAGTGAGCGTATTGAGGCGGTGAGATTTTGAGAGAAATGCGGGAGTGGCGCGGTGAACGACATGAGGAGGAGAAGAGGGAAAGAGTTGGAGTATTTTTGGGTTTTACGAGGTATATTATTTATTTTATACGATCATTTTAGTAGTTAAATCAACTTCTTTTCAATAAATTTTCTTCATGAAAATTTGTTCTAAATATTTTTCTCTTTTTAATGAAGGTAATATCATGTTGATTAGTGAAAATTTTGAGGTTATGATTTTAGAAAAAATTTGAGTTTTTATAATAGATATTTGTATATATGCATAAATCAATTAATAACTAGTTTTAATGTTCAGAATTTTTGATTGATTATTGTAGGAATTTAAATTGATTTTTCTACTCAAGAAATTCAAGATTTATATCCTACTGAATATTTTTACTGATTAAAAGTTGTATAAATTTTGTTTTGAGTTAATAGATGAATTACGAGATTTTAATCGGTTAGTTTTGAAATTTGAAGGATTAAACTGTCATTTTTAGTTTTTGTTACGATAATGTATATTTATTTAAATTTGTGTAATTTAAGGTATATGAAATTATAATTGTGATGATGTAGAGTTTATTTGTAACCGGTGATTGTTCGCATTTTACTCCCCGAGATAAGGTTTAGCTTGAAGTTGAGATAACCGGGGTTAATTTATTTTATATGCTTGTTTTGACTTTGTGAGGTGTTTTCTAAATCTTACTCTCCCATGAATTGTTGTCATGTGTTTCGATAAATTATGCGTGTATCTAAATATAGGATTGTTCCGGTGAAACAGTGTATTTTCCAATATATGTTTGTATATAAGTAATATTGTTATTGAGAATGTGTCTCGTGGTGATAGTTATGACGTTTGTTGTGAAATGTTGCATATGGAATAATAAATTTTGTTTGATATTCTTTGTTATGATATTTGTTATGGGATGTTGTATATGAAATAATATATTGTACGATGTTTTTGGGTAATTGTAGTGCCCTATTATTCATCTGTTATGGATATATTGGACTGTGTAGAAGAGATTTAGGGTAAAACTATGCCCATCGGCTCTCTCATTCCTGGCCCGGAATTTGAGTTGAGTCTTTTGGGCGGACGCCTTCCTGTTACGATATATCGGTGGTGACATGTGAGGGGACAGTATTCTTGAAGTGACTAGCAAACCTTGACTAGGTATACTAGCACTGATAGGTTGTACCACGTCCAGACGATATAAGGAGGAGCAGGATGGACGAGTGGGGATGGTTCTACTTATTGTTAATTATTATCGATTAATTAATCATTTGTTGTTGATTTTATAAATATGTTAGTAAAACTCGCTTCTCGAATTACATTCCTTTCCCGCATATGTGATAAATTAATTTTGGTTACTGGGACTTTATGTCTCACCCCGTCATTATCAATATTTTTCAGGCGAGACCTCTAATCTTACTAGAGGACAAGGGAAGTAGCCAAAGGTATAATAAGTTGCGAACTTTGTAAGCCTCTTTTAGTATTGGTGTTGTATGAATTTATATATTGCCATTGTAAGGCCCTCATGTTTTTGAAATAGTATATTAACTGTTTTTGGAGCACTATTTATCTGCTGTAAGACCGAAGGTTTATTTTATACACTATACTATTTTGGTGAATCCACAATCAAATCTTGTGCTGAGAATGTTTTATGTAGACCCTGTGTTGTGGGATCAGTGTTGTAAGACTCATGGGCTATGTATTTTTCCTTTCGATAATTGTGCCCGAGTTATGGATTTTCAATTGTGAGTTTGTGGGCGAGAAATTTGTGCCTTGAACTCAGTGTGTGTATTTTAGAGAAAAAAAAAAAGAGTTTTTCCTTAATCACTTGTTAATCCAGATTTGTGAAAACATTATGGTTAATTATTGTTTAGTGGGGAAGGGCCTTTTCATCTTCAATTTCTTGTGTTGTGGCATCAATACCATTGTCTAATTGCAAGATAAGCAATTCAGCTCACATTGATAAATTTGGAAGCCGGCCTCCGTAGGCGATGATGATGTATTAGAAGTTCCATTTGTTGCATTATTTGGTGTATTTGTAGCATTTTTCTAACATTCACAGAACATGTCATCCTCTTAATGGCATTATAAGGTAAAGCAGATGTTCAAGTAATGGTAACTAGATTAGAACGAACAGATTCTATTAAGATTTAAGAATACAATACAGTTGTAACATTGAATAACGATTGGAGGGCACCCAACACTCAAGCTTAGTGCGTGGCAGCCTCTACATATCTTGATGATGACTTAATAAATTATAAATCACATGTTTTTTTCCTTATTCAAGATCAAGCTAATTAGCCAATGAGCACAATTCATGAGAATGATATTATACTTTGTGACATGGAAATGAATCTATACCGTAAGGTCATCCGGCTCGAAAACGGTGTGACAAGTGGGGTTGCAAGCGTAGGGGCAATCAATCGATGGAAAGGACTTTGGTCAAAGTAACGGTCTACCATTTGCTTTTGCAATTGTCTGCAGATTTTTATGTTTAGATAAAGGTTATGTTTTCAAGTGGACATAAAGGGAAAAACAAATAATGAACCAAATATCGAGACAAAAAATCAAGAAGTATTTGTATTTGTTAGTCTCTCTTGTCTTTTGCGCAAAGCTGGAGAGTCACTTCTTAACCATGTCTCCTGTGTTCCTATTTGGCGATGGGCATAGCAAGAGTCTATAAACATTCCCTTTGACGAAGTGTTGCCCACCTTGCCCAATCCCCTCAAAAGTCGACCAAAACCGAAAACCGAAAATGCACAAGAATGAGGTCTTGGAAAGTAATAATTCAAGTATAACATTTCCTCTTGTGAATATAGCTTTTTCTGTTGTGAATGGCCAGGTTTTTAAATTTTGTTGTGAATATGACACTTCTTGTTATAAATATAGCATTTTTTGTTGTTAGTACAAATAACATCAAAAAGTTCTTTAGGGATTTTTTTGATATGTGAATTTCGGTTCGGATTTTTTTTGCTATTTTTGTGGTCCTTGGGATTCATTTTCCCATTTTTTTTAGGGATATTTTGTATTTAATAACAATTATGGATGATTGGCCCTTAAATCCTGGTCAAATTAGAATAGTTTTAATTTGATTAATTCTCCATGATTCTAGGAAAATTTAGGGCTACAGAAATTGGCACTAAACCTAATTTAGCCTATATGCACCCATTATTATGCGGCTCATGAAATAAGAAACACATAGTATAATACCACTCTGGTCCTATTTATAAGTCCCTTTTGACTAAATAAATGAGATTGTGACAATCTTGCTCATATTATTGTACCAATGAAAATAGAGAGAGAATAAAAAGTTGAAAGTTACCTATTCATAAATGAGGGTAAACTTGGAAATGTACCTCATAATCATTGAGCCACCTACCTCTCCTTGGTATGTATGATTTAGTAAAAAAGGGACTTATAAATAGGACCAGGAGTAGTATTCCTTAATAACAATTATGGATGATTGAGGGAATTTCTTTATCATTTATGAATTTTTGTTGTTTTTAATCTATTCCATTACTCCTCATTACTTTGGAATCATATTATTTATATTGTTGTTTTCAATCTATTCCATAAATCCTTATTAACTACATGCCTTATGGAGAAATTTGTAATAAGTTGGAAAAGTATTTTTATGCTTTATACTACTTAACCTAGGTATTTTCAAGTGGTTGAGGGATTTTTAGTTGTCAATTATAAAAACAAGGATATTTTTAAATATATACACATTTAAATTTTTGATAAAATAAATATATGAATCAAAGATATTTTTTTCTTGGATCAAATTAAATGCTACATAATCATATAATAATATACTATTATTTGTTAAGCATTCTTTGTTTCATTTCATTCCACTCTATCGCGTTAAATGTGCGTTCTTTGTTTCTATAATGGATATTTTGACAAAAACATTGAAGGTGTTTTAAAATTGATTTTATTTAAAAAAAAAAAAGATTAATGATGGATAACAACCAAAACTACTATTTTTTTTTTTATCTTTGATAAAATATGAAATTATATTTAAGGAATGATATGATTGAATGCTTTTGGAAGCGAACATATGGCTATCTTAATATGCCTAATGTCGTGTGAGTTAATTAATTCACCAAGTCTAATTGAAAATCTCAGACTTGGTTTGACAAATAATTGTCCTAAACATTAGATAACAACAACTTATTAAGGCACTTTCAAAAACCACTTGGTGTGCAATTTAAATTGAGCTAGTAAAACTTGCTTTCTTAAAGAAGAATGCTCACGGAGACATTGAATAGCAACACAAATCAATTATCATACCTAACAACGTGCTTGATAAAATAGTTTCAATGAGTGCGAATGAAAATATATAAGATCAAAACACAAGTCTTATAACTCAATTCAAACTATAATAATTCAACTAACAATGATTTAAAACTTAATACGTTTTAAGACTTGGTGTGTAACTTAAAATGATTAAATGTAAGTGAGGTGTTGGTGTTGAAGTGATTTTAATTTTTAAATTTTGGAATTAAAGTATCCAAAATATTAAATGCAACAATAAAAAGTAATGTAACAATTGTCTTACTTTTAATGTTTTAATAATCTTTCAAGAGTTCAACAATATTTTGTTGTCCGAATGGTTGAATTTAGATTAGTTGGTCATTTTCTAATTCATATAATAAGTAAGTCATACACGATTTAAACGGTGAGTCATCTTTTGAAATATCTTTTTGAGCCTATTGGTTTATAATTTTTTTTTTCTTTATACTCTTTATGTTAACAATAATGAAAATGCTCTCATTCCGCGCAACACGTGGGTAATTAAGACAAAGGCCTTGAATGATATAAACGTTGGCGAAGAGATTTTGATATACAAAATAGATATGAACTCATGTCTCCTTTTCTTCTCGAATCCTATCTTCACCCTCAAATTTTTTTAAAAAAATCGGATGGTTCAAATTTCATATTTTATAAAAGTTTGTTGTTTTAAACATAAATAAATAAATTTAAATTGCTAACATTTAATCTACACAATTTATAACGCAATACAAACAATTTTAAAAAATAAAATAAAATAAAATAAAATACTATAATAATAATTTTAGAAAATATTAAATTGAACCTTTCATTTTTTAATTTGAAGGTAGAGATATGATTCGAGAAGAAAAAAGAAAAATGATTATGAGAATATTCTCTTCCATGAACCCATGTGAGTCTAATGTGCCTTTCAATATGACAAGGAGACAATTTCTCATCATAATTTAATTTACAATGACGATAAACAAAAGTCAAGGTCAATCAATGTCCAATGTAGGTTCCTACCCATCGAGCCTGGTTTCCTCACATACTCTCGATAGTTAAGAGTTTCAATGTGTTGAAATTACTTAATATTAGATGAATTCAATAAATGCAATAGTACTAGCTACAATTAATATACTCCCTTCGGTCCTAATTATAAGACAATATTTGAGAATTAGTTTTGGTCCTAATTATAAGACAACATTTTAATTTTTGTCAATTTTTTCCTAAAACATCCCTATTTTATTCTCTCAAATGTGTTTGGTTTTTTGTGAATGTTAATTATATGTATGTAGATACGTAGACTCTTCCAATCATTGAAACTTTTGAATTATTAAATTTTAAGCTATTTGTCTATCAATTATCACTAATTTGTCAATGTATATATACATACACACACATACATACACACACACACAGATATATGTGTGTGTGTGTGTGTTTTTTTTTCTTTTTTTATTATGTATGTCTACACACAAATATACACATACACATGTATAAACACACACACACACACACATATATATATATATCTATCTGTGAGTGAGTGTGAGTGTGTGTGTATATTGTGTGTGTTGTCAATATATATCCGTATGTATACATATATAAACACACACATACAGATATATGTGTGGATATGTGTTTGTGTGCGCGCGTGCGTGTGTCTATGTATATGTACATGTGTGTGTGTACACACACACATATATATGTGTATAGCAAGACCATTATTTCAATTAAAAAATGTGTAGAAAAGAAAATTCTAGGTCGGAGAGGTATGTGATAAAAGTTGTTCATTCACTTTTACTTTTGTCATTTTAAATTTATATAAGGGCATTTTAGGAAAATGAGTAAAATTAACTAATTTAATTCCTCTCCTTAATCTCCCCAAAGTTAGTTAAATATGTCCTATAATTAGGATGGGATGAAGTAATTTATAGAGAATATTTTCAAAACCTTTTATTGCAATAATAGCATGAAGATAATCTTCCTTATCACCATAGGATTATGTGAAATGTATCATTATTATGGTGTAGTGAATTGGTTGAATAATAACATTGTACAATATGTTAGTCATTTTATCTCATTTACGTTTTTAACATATCTGTGCAATGCACGGGTTAAAAGTCTTATTTGATTACCATTGAAGAACACTTTTACAAATATATAAGCATTAACAGTTCATTGCCTATATCAGTGTAATAAGATTTGATCTGATTATGAGTAATTTGATACAATTTTTTTGCCAAAAAGTATTTTGATGCAATAATTCAAGTGATTTGCACCAACTAGCTTCTTATTATTATTATTATTTTTTTTGCTTACGCACGTGTTAACCCAATTCTTATAGAGCATTGAGCTCAATTGGCAAACCACATCTCCCTTAAATGGGCCTAGAGTTGTATTTTGCATTAGCACATTCTTAAACTCAAAACATTATATGAGATGATAGCTCTTTTTTATATAGATATAGGAGATATTTGAAGAATTGATTTTGGTCCTAAATATAAGACACAATTTTTATATTTGTTTACCTTTTTCTAATTTACCCCTATTGATACTCCCTCAATAATAATTAAAGAGGAGGGGGAATGGAGAAATTAAGGAAGATAATTAGGGTGTTTTAAAAAATATATATTATATAACTACTAGTAACTTTTTTTAATATAATCAAATTAAATAAATATATCATTATTTATCATTCTTTGAGTACCACACAATTTTTACATGACAAATAAAACAAAATTCTCATACCGAAAAACAATTTCTTGCTATGATGAGAGAACTTTAAAAAATTTCTTATTGGCGGAATTAGGGTATATTCACAAAGAACTTTGACAAATTAGGACGCTTTCATAGCAAGCACGCTCTCGCGAGCACTTTTATTATCTCGTGCCTTTTTAATTTTAATTTGATGTAAAATATATTTCATGGCATCACTAAGTAAGGCATGAAAACAGACCACCTTGTGAAATTGACCCACACATAATGCTTATTATTTTTTTTTATTTTTTTGGTAAGACACACATAATGCTTATTAATTACGCCTAGCTTCACCCCGATTAGTGATTATATTGTGGCACATAAGGCCCAATGATGATTAAATATATACAAGCCTTTAAACCGGCGATGATTGAGAAGCGTGATGTAAACCTTTATAATTCTATTTTCTAAGATTAATTAGCATATATGTTATGGATATTCTTATGGTACTACTACAAAGTAGGGATTTTACTTCCTAAAAATGTTTATTTTTTAAAAGGGAAGTACAAAATAAAAGCGGAAGCATTTTTATAATTATGTGCTTTGACATATTGAACATCCCTTTAACAAAAAAGGACGTTAAAAGTTGATTTTTGGTGTCCTTGTCAAACTTGAGACACCAATTAAAGTAGGATTTTTGGCTCCAAGAGTACCATTTTTGACGTCCCTTTTGAAATTAGAACGTCAAAAATAGGCTTTTTTTGTCCCAAATTTAAATTGGGACGCCAAAAGGGTTAAAAAAAACGCACACAAAAAAAGCAATATAATTCGTCCTCATTCCTCCTCTATCAAACTATCTCATCCTAGCTTTATTCTCTCTCACTCTCCTACCATTGTCGCGCTAGTGGTTCCTCTCTCCCTTTCCACCGTCATCGCTCCTCCTCCTCTTCTCTCCCTCACCATCATCGCTCCTCCATCCTCCCTCCTCTCTCACATTGTTAGGCCTCCCTCCTTTCTCTCCATTTTCGCTCCTCTGTCTCCCTCCTCAATCTCTTCCACTGTCACTCCCTCTCCCATTGTCAATCCGACCTCCGTCTTTAGTGGTAGAACAACGTCGCTCCTTCCTCCTCGCAGCAAAACATTGCAAGTTTGGGGTATTTTTTTTTTTTTTTAAAAAAAATACATATAATGATTTTGTATTTTTTTGGAATAATTTTAATGTTCTCTTTATCGTTGTTGTCGTTAAGGTTGAGTAGAGGAAAAAATTTGAAGCATACAAATTTAAAGATGATGTTTTCGTAGGGTTTCATTGTTGCGCAAAGTGCAAAATATGAAGTATTTTTTGGAAAAAAAAAAAAAAAAAAAAAAAGCTTACGGCATCATACCCTTTTTAACAAACATTATCCAAGATTTTACTATGTCGCTCATATATGCGTCCCCCGTAGAAATTAAAAGCCCTAAAAACAAACGTCAAAAGTGTTTTATGTAGTAGTATGGGCAAAATGAATATGTAAGAATAAAAAAGAAAGTACAAATTAAATTTCTTTCTTTCTCTACAAGTCTGTGTTTCTCCCTCCCTAACCATATTCCTCTCTAATCTTCTGCTCACATAATATACAAGCAGTTTGAATGTAGTACGTGGTAATATATATTGAACATTATTTTCTATTCGCCTGGGAAAAAAAACGAAAAATTTCAATTATTTGCATGAGCTTGATCTATCGCTCGCCAACTTGATCTAGCTATCTGATCACTCATGTAATTTCAGTTAGAATCGAGAGATCACTATGTCCTCCATTTGTTTGTGCGAGGAATTAGCTTTGTCAACCAATATATCCAAGGCTTCCTTCATCCACCAATGCCGACAAACTTCTTTGGCTTCACCAACACTCATCTACTCGAAATTATAAAGAATAACATTAGTACAAGTAGGACCATTATTGTGATCGAAGCGCAAATTGAGGTAAGTATAGTCGGAAAAGGAATCATTAATGAGATGCTAAACTTACCCATAATCTTCTTCGGACATGTTTCTCGGCCACAGATCAAGTTGCTCCTTCACAAACAATGGGAACATGTGACCTTCATAGTACGTGCCATGTCTCTTACTAATGAATCTCCATTCACCCAATCGAGCCTCGCCACATACATGTATGGATATATGTCAAAACCACACTTGACAGTTCATTTTCTCTTCACATATATAGCTTCACCTAACCGTACATCTTAAAGTTTTTTCGAAATATGTTCTAAAATCGAGAATGTTGTTGCTATACCTTGACGATTCCGACGACTCGGCTTCTTCAAGGGATTCTCTACAGTCCCTCTTCAACAGATTCATCCAGTTCCCAACCTCCCCGAGAAAAAGAAAGTCACAATATATATTAATGTCTTAATTTGCACATCGATATGATCAATATAATAATCTATTGATCCACAAGAAGCACCAGGTAGGCCATAGTATTATTCTGGTTTCTTGAACTACGCGGGTGATCGATCTATCAATGCAAAAGTACCTTTGGGAACATGAGCTTCCGACATTTCGTGAACTAACGACAAGAACTTCCAACTCATTCCTCATATTTCCATTCACGTCTTCTTTATATACGTAAGGTATGCACCTGCACAATTTGACATTTCGGTTATATATACACACACACACACACGAGAGTGACTAAATGAAACAAGTACCCCAAGAATAATAATCAATGGAATATGGAAACTGATGATAGATGAACATAAATCCCCTTTTCGAATTTCCATTCAATCATGATGATGATAATGAAAATGACCACCCTAACGCCCACCATTTCCACAGAAACCCACGTGAAAAATGCAGCCGCATACAGACAAACAATCGTTAATCAAATCAAATAAAAAAAAATTTTTTGAATGATCATCTCCTGTATCGACCTAGATCTCTCAGTTTCAGAGAAGCGAGAAGAGATAGGAAATATGTTTATCAGATCGAATTGATCTCACAAGGCCTTAATTTCTTATATGTATAAAACTCACCCCACAACTTGACGGAATCCCATGTTATTGTATCTCTGCCGGCTCCCTTCCCGAGCGAGACACCAAGCAAACCATGTTTTCGGTGGAAAGAAGTTGTTCGATTCTTTACGATCAGAGAGAGAAATCAATATAATTTGAAGCCACTAATACGCACAAGAACCCAGAGAGAGAGAGATGAGATAAAAAGACAAGAAGGTATAAAACTGATGAAGACAAGGGAGCGTGGGGGTTACAGTGATATTTATAGGATGATCTAATTATATTGATGATGTGAGATATTGCAGGAGAGGGAAAATAAAAGAACGAATGAAATGAAAGTACTGGACATGAGGGAGTGTGGTTATAAGGGAACTATATATAGAGAAAAAGGCCACCTTGATTTGAGGAGGATAAAGCTAGAGCGTGTCGGTATTTCCGTGTGTTAGTGCGATGAGAAACAACTAATTCGTACCTACGTATTTAATAAAATAATATATAAAAACGCGTTAATTGTCTATTTCCTGGACTTGTCCGTCGAACAAAAACCGAATATTATTGCTTACCCATGATAAGGATTAGTATGGACGCTACTTCTCTGTCGTTTCCCTCATTTATTAATGCCACGTGCTCATAACTCATAAGCCATATAGGCATAGCCCATACCTCCTCCTTCTGGGCCGGCATTTGTGGAACTTATTCTCTCTATCGCGTGACTTCTTTATTTTTATTCCTTTATATATATATATATATATATATAAACAATGACTTCTTTTTCTTTTTCTTGACAAGCTTGTTTTGTTTATTTGAGGCATTTTTCGTGTGGAAATAAGCTCTAAAGTTACAAATATATTATATAACCAAAGTATATATGTGGAAGTGGAATGATGGGCCGTTTCTTCCCGGCTAAAACAGTAGATTTATATGTCAAAACTGTGTATTGATACAAATTAAAGCCTAAAAAAATAAAACACCGCTTTATGAATAAGAGTCTTGTGGATAATTTGGGTATTATTATTATTTGGTTGTTTGCTTAACGGAGTCCAAGTTAGCATACACGGATTGGTAGGTTGAAGATGAACGAGTTGACTTTTATGGAGGGAACACGCAGTTCACTCGATGCATGGCGTGACTCATAAAGAAAGGCTTTGGCTTTCCACGTAAGCGTGCGCAAGTTGCTTCCTAATTAACCTCTCGTTATAATTTTAGGTTTTTATTATATTTAATACTCCCTCCTAGGTCCTAATTATAGGATATATTTAACCAATTTTGTGGAGATTAAAGAAAGAAGTTAAATTAGTTAATTTTACTCATTTTCCTAAAGTGCCCTTATATAAATTTAAAATGACATAAGTAAAAGTGAATCAATAGATTCTACCACATATCTTTCCAACATAAAATTTTCTCTCCCACACACTATCTAATTGAAATAATGGTCTTACTATATATGTGTTATATATATATATATATATAATTATGCGTGTGTGTGTACGTACATACATCCACACACATATATATGCACACACACATATAAACACACATACACACAGAGATATATATATATACACACATATTTATTGACAGACACACACATATTTTTACATATATTTATACACACACACGTGTGTGTGTCTATATATATTTGTGTGTAGACATACACACATATAAATACATATATACATAGAAACACAAATATATACATACTTACATACATATATGTATGTACACACACGTGTGTGTGTCTATATATATTTGTGTGTAGACACACAAACATATACATATATAGACACACACACACATATATACACAAAAAAAAAAACACACACACACACACACATACATACATACATATATCTATACAAACACATATGTATATACGTGTGTGTGTCTATATATATTTGTGTGTAGACACACACATATATACATATATAGAAACACTTACAGACATACACACATATATATATCTTTAAACATTTCATTGATTGGAAGAGTCACGCATCCATATACATATACTCACTAAAACCCAAACACACTTGAGAGGATAAAATAAGGGTATTTTAGAAAGAAATTGATAAAAGTTAGAATGTTGTCTTATAATTAGGACCAAAACCAACCCCCAAATGTTGTCTTATAATTAGGACAAGAGGGAGTATTATAGTATTATTTTATATATAACATTAAATCTTACCCATTAAAATATGAACCAATAATGAAGATATTAAGTGGAGAGGAAGTGAATAGTAAATGGTTAGTAAAGACACTCATATCTCGTTTATTTATTTGTTGAGTATTAGTGCTCAAACATATACTTCCTTTAGTCCTAAACATATATATAAATTAAAACTCACTTTAATAAAGTAAAAAAAATTATCTATAAAATGGGTGTGTGTTTTTTTAACAAGGTGTATCTTATAGTAAAGAATGGGTTTAAACTTCTCATGTTACATGAGAAGAAGAAGATTCCTACACACACATGAAATAGTGGGACTCATATATATATAATTAGCATTATATATGTGTGTGTAGGTCCCACCATTTTATGTGTGTGACATGAGAAAACACTTCTCCTACAATATTAGTAGTGTTTTTCCATGAGATGATGTTGTAATAGTTTGTGTTTGTTTTACCCAAAAAAGTAAAATATGTACTCTCTGCATTTCTTTATTCGGAAAGTGTGCGTTGGCATTTCTCTATATCTATTAGAGTTTTGTTTTAGTAAGAATGGACCCTTTAATTTATATCATTACAAGGAAAAGTTTGTTTCTGCACATCAAATAAAAAGCATGGTGGGTCATCACTCATGAGACATCGTGATGGCAACCTTACAATTTTAGAATCATCACCAGGCCGCTAAAATCTTATTTGGTTGTTGGATAAGATAGAAAATGTGAATGTTTGGTATGATTTTTGGAGAGCTTAATTATAGTTATGCGCTGTTTGAATCCGACTTATGAGAATATTCAGTATCCTAAAAAATATTTAAGGTACTGATTGGTATTAAAATTGTTTTTTTTTTTTATGATTCTTAAATAATTTTTCAAGATCATAAAGTATTTTGTTAGTACCGTCTAGTATTCTTAAGGAGATTTTTAGTACAATTCATATTTTAGGGTACTGATTGATACTAAAAATAATTTTTCAAAATCATAATATAATTTTTTAAATACCATTCAATATTCTAAAATACATTTTTAATATCAGTCAGTACCCTAAAAAGTTTTATCATGTTAGGTGTGGTCAGGTATTCAATAGTACAACATTGATATACTTGGTATATGTGAAGGTTTATTTTATTAGGTGTGTCAGCTATATGAATCTAGATGCCATGATGTCATTACACTTTCGTTAATGACTAAATATTTAGTTAAATTGTTAAATCGGAACTTTATCTCGGTAACTTCAAATTCATCCACACACCGGATATTATTATTATTATTTTGGGTCTTAATTATAAGAATATTTTTGTAATGTAATTTGTATTATAAAAATATTTTATAATTAGGATCGGAAAAGATTATAATATTATTTGAGAGTGTGAGTGTGCGTGTGAATCTCGTTGAACGTGGAGAATGATATCCCACGCGGCAATTTATATATTCTATGAATTTGGCGGCCGTAAAAATGCAAGGTTAAAACCGGACCGGTCATCGAACCGGTGGAGATCTTTGGGTTAAGGGTTAGTGGGTCAAGCGGAGTCGACCGGTCGAATTAGGTATTAATTAAAAAATATAATTTAATTAAAAATATTTTTTTAAACAAAAAAATATTTTTATTTTAAACAATATAATTTGTTAAACTGGTGTCTTTCTTCCTTCCCCTACTTTCTGACAGTTGTAAGCATTTATAATATTATATTGCTTTTATAAATTAAAAAAAAAAAAAAAAGAGATCAGTCACGTGCTAACCTAGTGAGTAGCTAGTGACCTTATTCTTCCTTCCCTCTCAAATCTAGATCCATCACTGATGTAAATTTGGGCAGTATTATATTGTTTTTTTTTTTTTTTTTTTTTTTGAAAAGGGAGATCACGGGAAGTGGTTTGGTAAGAGTTGCAGCCTTATTCTTTCTTCGTTCCCTCTTTCATCTAAACAAATCATTATTCCTCCTTCCCTCTTTAATGAGTGAGAGGCGCCATCTTCACCTTCAGATATGAGGCACCAGTGCACCGCCGTCGACGAAGAGGAGGTCTCTCATATAGGGGAGGTCTGATTGACGCCGATCTGGTTTTGTTTGAGTCTATGGTTTCTGTTTCCAGCTGTTTCAGTTCACTACTTCTCTCTCTCTCTGTAATTTCATGGCGGCGTCCACCACCAACACCACCGCCAAGGCCTTCGATGTTGAGAAACCGACTCCATCGAACTTGATCTATTCACACAATCGGCACCATGATCAGATCTCTCCCTCTCCTCCTTTCTCCTTTCTCACTGTCGTTCTCGGTGATTTTTTTGAAAGAAAAAAAAAAAAGGCTCAAGACTGTGGCTCGGTCAACTCGTGACTCCGGTTCCACCCCTAACTCGGACCGGTTTTCCGGCCGGTTCGCCGGTTTCCGGTCCAAACCGGCCGGTCCGGTCCGGTTTTCAAAACACTGAAAAAATGTACCTGTCAGAGTGTCAGGCGATGGGCGTGACACGAGCAAATAAGGATAAAGAATTTCTTTGTAAACCTAGTTTTTCATTTTGTGGTCTAACTAATAAAAATACGGTGACTTATAAACTGATCTGGCATACGTTCTGAATGGCATGAAATAAGGAGGAAAGGAATGTGAAGGACTAAAAGGAAATGGTGCAACAATAATGTGATGCGTGGACGCTCCCTATGTGAGCTTTTAGAATAATGAAGTTTTTTTTTTTTTAAAAGTCCAATTAAGAAAAAGCCACTCCAAACACTTCAGATTACACTTTTTTCCCTCTACAACTCTTTCCACTGGGCTTTTTTGCTGAAAAAGATGTCCAAACATTTAAGCCAAACAGGCTCATAGATACACATTTGTATGCATTCTAATTGATATACAATTTTATCTATTAAATATATTTAATTAAGTGCTTTAGTCTTTTTTAAATTTTTTTAGTAATGATTTAATTTTTTTTAATCAAATTTAGGTTTAAATTTTTATTTTCAATTGTCACAATAGATACAATTTATACACACATGTCTTTTTCAATCATTTTTCATTTCAATTGAATTTTCAAATAATAATTTAAACACATTTTAATTTAGAAAAAAACAACTTTCGACACCGTTAATTTAAACACAAATCACATTTATATTATAATTTTATTCTATCTTACTTCTATAAAAGTCGATTAGAAATAAGTTACTTCTCCTACCGCTAACACAAACTTTTATATTATCTTACTTCTCCATAACATAATTTTGTACAAAGTGTCGTACCGTATTAGTCTTGGATCCAGTGGAAAGTATGGTGTCCTGCAATTTAATTTATTATTTGAGTCACCCCTCGTCCTCGAGCTTAAATAGAAAGGGGTGGACACTCTCACTAAAGGGAGGGTTGATCCCGGAGTTGATCAAGATTTAGGCGGGGGAGACATCTTAGGCTCGTAGGTGCCAGGTTAACGCCCGAGTGTAATAGATTCGCCTCTACCCAACATCGGTATCACCAGGAAGAAGTGAGATTTTGTGTCGCCCTTAGATCGTGGGTGAACCCAACCCCTTTTTAAAATTTTATAATAAAAAAATATATTTGTTATTTGAGTCATGTTTTGCATGCCCACACGCATATAAATAAAATATGTAGTCATATAGATCTAAATAAAAAATAAAGGAACGAGAATAGAGTAAGATTTCTAAATTTAATTTGAAGGGCATTTTTTTCCCCGATTTCAAAGTCCACGCATGAATTCCTGTTATGGTGGCTGCTGTTCCTGGTCGGCAAAAACGTTTTCTTCTTCATCCACCAAGAATCACATTCTCCCTAATTAAATAACAATAAACCATACATGCCCACAAGTCAATAACTAATTTATATATATAATATCATGGTATGCATTTTTTAATAAATTAAACAAAAGAACACGATGATTTCACCAAATATAAAGAAATTGACTCTTTTTATTTGGATACCTCCTTACCTTGTTCTCTCTTGGAATACAACATTAGTGGCATTTACTTTAACAACGTCACCGTGAATATATTACATAATATGATTTTCACTACTAATTTTTACCTTTTAGTTTATAAATATATTTAAATAGTTTAACAACAAATATGACACAGGTCAAAACTTCATAACCAAAAGTGAACAACCAAAAAATGAATAGAAATGGTAGTTAAGTCAACAATTTAATACTGTATGGAAAATGTCAACAATTCAATACTTCCTTTGTCTCTTAATATTAATATAAAACATATTGAGGAAGCTAGTCTTAGTCCTCTAAATATAAGGCAAATTTATCATATTTTAATATTTTTTTGATTTACTCATATTGATGCTCTCTTAATAATAATTAAAGAGATATGGAATGAGAAAATTAAAGAAGATGTCTAGAGTGTTTTAAAAAATACATATCATGCTAACTACTACCTCCGATCATAATTATTGGGAACACTTTCGTAGTGTAAATTGCATTGCGAAAGTATTCTTATAATTAGGATCAGAGGAGTAGCTTCTTTAATATAATAAAATTAGGTAAATATATATATATATATATATATATTGGTTCCTTATCCGGTATTTAGAGCTTCGTCTTGACTAATCCGGATCCGACGCAGGTAAGACTGACACATGGTGGGAGAGTCTCCCAATAGAGTTTTTTTTTTTTTTTTTTTTTTTTTTTTTCATTCACAAGGCTCTTAGACTTGAAACCTTATTTCAGCAACATAAGTCGCTTATCATTTGTACCAACCCCGGTTGGTAGGTAAATATATTTTATATTTAAAACTATTTTTTTATATATAAATTATATTAAAAACTAGATGATGTATTATAATGGGAAAAAGGCCTCTGCGGGCCGTCTCTAACGGGCTTATATTGGGCCAGTACGGGCCAATCTGACTGAAAACAAACCGATCATCATCTAGTGGACTATTGACAACAAATTACAAAAGGGCCGGTAACAAATGATAAATGTCCAGGCCCGTAAAACCAGATATCAAACTAATACAGAGCCTCTGCCGTGTGGGTACAACATTTCTTATCACACCCTAGGGTTATAGTTCGAGTAGAAGAATTTTTGCTTCACCCAAAACCCTAGCGGCCACTTGCTCTTACGATCTCACCTCGCAACCATGGTGAGTGCCGATCTCGACAAGTTTTCTCCGTTTTCCATTTTTTTTTTTGTTTCTGAATCTTTGATGAATCTGCATTTTAGGCGGACGTTGAGGCTGATGTCGCCCCAGGACTGCCAAAGAAGAGAACGTTCAAGAAGTTCAGCTTCAGAGGCGTTGATTTGGACGCTCTTCTGGATATGTCAACTGATGAGCTCGTCAAGCTCTTCCCCGCCCGAGCCCGCAGAAGGTAAATCTTAAACTACCTGCTCTAGCTGGACTCTCGATATATGTCTGTCTCTGTTTTGGTGGAATTGGTGAACTGGGTTGCTCTTACATATGGTGGTGGTGTTGTGACAGGTTTCAGAGAGGGCTGAAGAGGAAGCCTATGGCCTTGATCAAGAAGCTGCGCAAAGCGGTAATTACTCTTTAGTTGTTGGCAAACAATCATTTTGGGTCATCACATGGATTTTTAATATACCTTGTTTGTCGAAATCAAATGTTGAAGCTCCCTTTCTGGGTTGTTATTGCTTACATTCCCTATATTAATTAGGGTTTAGCATAGTCATGGAAGATTGTACTAGTACATTTAGGGTCTGTTTGGTTTGAGGGGATCGGAGGGGAGGAGGATGGAGGGATTTTAGCTCCCTTCCTTCATTTGGCTTATGATATTTTTAGGAGGGGAGGGGAAATTTTTTAAAATTTCCCCCCTCCCCCTAAAAAACATCACCCCCAAATCGGACGGATTTGGAGGGATTATTAGAATAAGTAAGTTAGTGGACTAAGACGCCCTAAAATTTTTGTGTTTTTCCTAAAATACCCTTATGCCCCTTTTTAACTGCAGCGCTGGGAACCCTATTCCAATAAAGAAAAATTGTAGTCTAACTATCTCCCCAATCTTATCAAATTACAGTGAACAGAATCATCTAGCTTTACAGTTCTTGATATCAGATAAATAATATATCATCTAGGAAGCCTTTTAATTCTCCGGAAACTGACTCGGAAAAATCTTAACAGCTAATACTTTGCACAATCGTGACTTTGTTTTTGTAAAACTGGCTCGGTACGTGTGCAAGTCTAACCATAGTTGAGGGAATTCTGGCTTTCAATTATCTTACCGCTCTAGCAAAAGCTGTAATATGAGCTGGTCCATTTCCTCTTTCTTCAACTCAAACTCTGGATCAATGATTTGCAGCAAAATTTAATACGCTATGATATATTACAAAAAAACCACCCCCAGAAACAGATTAGACTGACAAAAGGAGAAACTGGATTCATACAATGCGGAATTGGAGAAAAGGCCCTCGGCAAGGTTTGGTTAGTCTTTAGGCATTGAAGAGACTAGAGAGAGCAAACCTAGTTCCTTCTGCTTAATTTTCATTTTGTCACCCAACCGTAACATTGTTAACCGATCATGTTCTTGCATATCTTGCAACAAAGAAACCATCAGCTAGCTTCGCATGGCCTGCAATTCATTCATATAATATGAATTAATAACACAGTCAATAATATGTGTGTGTGTGTGTTTGGCCAAAAGTGATGATTATATTTAACACAATTAAAATATAAAGTATTTGCTTAATCTGGCACTACTCTATATTATAGTTTGGGCTACCACCCCTAAAATCAACTGATTGACTTAGGTGGTGAACTGCAGTTTGGAAACCTACTTGAGGTAATTTGGCAGAGAAAACCCGAAACTAGGGCATAGATGCTTCAATAGGTTGAGCATTGGTTTATTAATTCCACCTACAACAGTTTGAGGATGACACCATTCATGGCCATGAGTGGAAGGGATCCTCCTACCTTGTTCAAGTGGAGGGATGATAATTCCAAGGTAAATAAGCAAACAAGGTAACATTAAAATCCCTCTTATAAAATAATGGTAAAGTTGTCAATGTGAAATTTTTCTCTCCCCTCCCCTCTTAAACCAAACAAGATAACATTAAAATCCCTCCCTTCCCTTTCCTTCCAATCAATCCAAACAAGGTAATACTAAAATCCTTCCTATCCCTTCCCCACCATGAAAATCCCCCCCCCGCCGCGTTGAACCAAACAGACCCTTAGTGGGCTGAACACGTGATGCAATGCCGACCTGTAAGTGGCGACATTACAAAATTTATAGTGAAGTTAAGGTTAATCTGTAAAGCTGGCTTGAGACATCTACTTGCTGCAACCCTTTATCTGATTTGCGAAAATATTGGTTTCTATTTTTTTATGTTATGTTGATGGACAAGTATTTGGAAACATGATTATGTATCTATGGCAATAGGTCTCCTATTGGAGGCGTTGTGAATGTGCACGACATAACTTTTAGAAGAACTCTTACAATAATTGTCTGGCATCTCTGCGTCCTTCTGTTAATTGATGACATTTAGTTTATGTTCGCTTTAGAAATGGATCTATTGGTAGCGGTTTGTTTGTAAGATATTGTTCAAAACTATGCTCCTAATTATAAGCAACCTCTGCTTAAATTTAGAAAAGGGAGGCTCCACCAGGTGAGAAGCCAGAACCAGTTCGCACCCATCTGCGTAACATGATCATTGTACCTGAGATGATTGGGAGCATAATTGGAGTGTACAACGGCAAGACTTTCAATCAGGTTGAAATCAAACCTGAGATGATTAGCCATTACTTGGCTGAGTTCTCAATTTCATACAAGCCTGTCAAGCACGGTAGACCTGGTATTGGTGCCACACACTCATCAAGGTTCATTCCTCTCAAGTGAAACTGCCCCTTGGAGGCTGCTTCTTGGTCTGCTATGATTTTGAAGAGGACCTCAGTTTTCATCCAATTTTGTTTGTTATGCAAGTTACTGGGAATAGTGTTTCTGTTATGACTTTGGTTTTAAATATCTCAGTTTATTCTATTGCATTTGATAGTTTGTTTTGGATTGTTGAATTTTATGGATATATATATTGTTAATTTACTCAATGTTGTTCGCTGTGGTTGATCATGGGCGTATTTGATACTCGGGAGCACGAATTCTGAGTTTCAGTGACATTAGTTGGCCCGACTTGGACATGGGAATGCAATGGTAGTCTTCGTTAGATCAGGAGGGTTGGATGATGATTCATATTAGTCGGTTCAATCTATCCTATCTCATCCTCTTCACCCAGGTAGTGAATCCCGGTCATAAAATCGGCCTGGTTCGTAACTTTTTTTTTTTTTTTTTTTTTGAAAAAGAAATAATTTAAAAAAAATGATTTTTTAATTTTTTATTTATTTAGAATTTCATATTAATTATCTTAAAATTTTTAATTTCTTATTGGTTTGGTCTAAGTTATTAGTGGCTAGGGTCTGGGTTTCAAGACCTTACCCTTTGCACCCTTCATTTTTTTTATTATATGCCAAAATCAAGCTCTCGGTTCTCTTTCATGAACATGGACGGTTCTAATTGGAACGGGTCCAGTTTGTGATAATTTTTTTTAATTCATGTTAATTGTCAAAATTTAAGAAATAGCCAAAAAGATCTCTAGTATAAAGAATTGATATAATCATTGTTGGTTTTGAGAGGTTGCACAAGGTTTGTGTTTCGCATGTACACGAACATAACTAACGGCAAGTACGTATGAACACAAAAAAGTTGACTTTTGGCAAATATTTGGTTAGATATAGAGTAGTTTAGAAGCTGCGTTATCCATGCTTGGACTAACAAGTCATTGGCGAAGGAGATCCAGTGTGGTACCAGGGAAAAAAGAAAAAAACTGAATGTATATATTTTCAAATAAAACAATCCGATGCTCCATTTGCGTAGCCCACCTGCTCTTACCAAGCTGTGTTTTTCAAAACTCCTTTATTTGACTGGTCGTAAGCCATCGCAAGTTTGTTATGTGTCTAAAACAGTTAGATGAAGGAAGGTGTCTAGTTGACACCTACCACCACTACGCAATTTGTAGGCATCCTCAAAGTCACAAATTATGTTGGGATTATAATGTTTTTTTGCAATTTGTTACGGACTCATATTAGGCCCATTTACGTTATGGCCCAACAAGAGGCAATCCGTATCAGAATCCGCCTATAATGAAAGAAGATCTTAACCATCCTATAATCAAGGAAGGTCCTAATCAAGGATTTCGACCTAGATATGGCAGCACAATACTTAGACTATAAGGCGCACAGGGCCCATGAGTCCAAACCCTAGAGATAAATCTTATAAATAAGAGATAAAGTCAAAAGGTACGCACATTTATTCTCATTTACTATTATACCATCATTTTGTACACACAAACCACTCCCATTGGCTAACGCTTATTTGTGTAAAGTGATCCATTATTCTTTTAGGTATTTTCTAATCTCATTCATCACGAAATACTCCCAAGATCACGTCTTCAGATTTGAAGAATAAATGTGCGAATTGACTTGGTCATCAAATAACGAATTATCTTAGTCTCGATGCAAAGTAGTCTAGAAGTTTAAAAAGAATGGAGTAAAGTAGGAATGGCTCGGCCTCATGATTTGGCAGCCTAAAAAAACTAATTGGTTGAGGCAGTTTCATGCCACCAAATGAATACAAAATAGGTGACCAAGTGTTTGAATTATCTTTGAATATTTGACCTAACTTATATTGTGAATTCTAAGTGTTCCACGTGGTGCTTTCTCAATCCAATTTGGAATTTTTTTAAGCAAAAGTGGGTTTCATATGAGAAGACCACATAGAATTCATTATACTTGGTCAGACTCCATTGGGTTATTCCCTGCTCGCCTCTCCTTTAACGTGTTACATTTTCATTTAAATGCTCCGGATTTTTTTTTAAAAAAAAATCCTAAAAAAATAATTTTTAAGTTGATTTTCATTAACGAATGAGATTAATTTGGAAATTCTTTTTAATTTCGATTTCGACGTTTTTTAATATAAAAAAGTGGGCCCGAAAGCGAGTTAAAAACTGGAAATAAACGTGGAAGTTGCTGAATTTTCATTGTCATTAATAATATTAAAATGGGTGATATTTATCATCAGGCATGACGGGTTTTATAATTCATCCACGTGTTGGATCATCTTTCACTGTCAATCCCAATTGTCACTGTTTCGTGAAAACGTAGCAGAAAATGAGGATTAGGGTTTCTGTTTTGCTGCCACGATGTGAGATTTCGTTGCCACACAGACATAATTGCATTCACTAAAAAGAAATACTATAATTTTAAATTAATGAATTTTAAAGTGTTAAAATTCATTAATTTAAAATCATTTTTTATTATCTTTAAAAGCACACTTCAAATCAATTCTATCTTTTGAAAAAGACACTTTCAGTGGAAATCAATCAAAGTGTAAATATTTATCACGCCAAACAAAAAAATTCAGGAAAAAATCGTGGACTCTTTTCCCTCATACACTAATATTTTCGGCAGCTATAAATACGTCTCCCCCCAAGTTCAATGCATTTCATTCCTTAGCTTCAACCTCCACTGCTGCCAAAGCGATCAAGATTCAAGCGATCTCTCTTTCTCTTCGTTCATAGACCCATGGACTACATGACCGCCGCCGGCACAGCCACCGCCGCCGGTAGCAAGAATCAGAACAGGAGGGAAGGATCAGACGAGTATATGGGCGTCGCAATTCACAGCCAAGTAATGAAAATCAAACAAGAAATAGAGAAGATCAAGCACCCTTCGCTCCAGCACGTAGAGGTCAGACATATTCCGGTTCGAGATTTCCCGCGCCAACGCTCTCGATCTCGATCTCCTCTTGGATTATCAAATAGGGCAATCCCCGTCGGTAACGCTTAGCTCAGATCCGTATGAAGTCTGTGTGTGTGTTTGTGCATCTATCTATACACACTATGTAAAACTTTTGAGAAGTACATGATAGTTTGTGTTAGTTTTCATTTCCTTTTGCTTTTAGGTCAGAATATGGAAATCCTTTTTCTGAATTTTCAGTTTGTGTGTTTTGTTCTGTGCTTGGGGCTTCTCTGTACATGCTTTACGCTGGAGAATCTCACGACCTAGTTTCATCTCTCTCTACTCTGTTTCTCACATCACCGCAGAGCATGGCTTTAGAATTTTGAGGCTCGGAGCCATCTCTTCTCTTTCATAATTTCAACAGAAAAATTGACCAAGTTTATGAAACTTGCTAAATCAAATTAATCGCGTACTTCAATTTTGTGTTTTAATTTTTCATGTGCACGTGCTTTTCTTCGGGACTTGTTCAATCTGTTAAGCTTTCCTCTGGAAAATTTTAAGAAACTTTCTCTCGTTTTTAACTGTTCGTTGCAATTTTGTGGTTGAAACTGTTTTTTTTTGTGTGTGTGTTCATTTCCCCGTTATCACAAGCTTAGAAATCGATCGAAACGTGTGGGATAAACAGCCTTCAAACTAAAAAGCGAAAAGAAGTTCAATTTTTACTATTTGAGGACATAAGCAAGAGACCAAGTCTTGAATCTTAGAATACCAAACTCATGTTTAATTTACTGTTTTTGAGACCGCTTATTACATTAAAGCTGAAATTTTTATATTCAAAACTTTTCTAAAAAGACAAGTTTGATACTCTGAATTATGCAGTTGCCTTGCCCTGAATCATATACTAAAAACTGGCCGGGAAAAAATCATAATAAAACAGTAGTGGATGAATTTAAGGGAAGTAGTTAGAATGTAATAAGGAAGCGGAGGGGGCTGTGTCACGTTCATAAGCCACTTGGCACAAAATAAAAGAACTCTAAGGCGCGGCCATATTGATCTTTCTTGTCTCTGTTTACAAGAGAGACGCGTGATGGAGACTGCAAGAAAATGAAAAATCACAACAAGTGTGTGTTTTTATGAGAATATGATTTGTTACCCATAAAAAAGGGATAAAAAGAAAGCACTTCACATTTCCCAAAGGAATGAACTTCTTCTGTATCTCATATTCACAAATTATAGTGCATGCATTCTTGAATTAAATCGTTACCCAAGATACAACCAACAACTGGATAAACCACAGCCATATCATTGAAAAGATACGTGATTCATATTTATTGGAAGATTTCTTCCCCCAATAAGTGCAACGATCGATGCAGATGATTACTTATTGCAATATAAGGTCAGTCCATAGGCAGATGCAAGTATAAGAAAAGGGGGCACGTGCCCCCCTTGATTTTTGATTTTTTTTTTTTTTAAAAAAAAAAATATCAAAGCTTTTATTCAAGGTGATCCGGATATATTTTATTTAAAAAAGACACGACTCACCTTACGACATATTTTATTCAATCGGTTCACCTTGTGGACATATTTTAGCATTATGACCTCAACTGGGAAAGATTTGCTTCTTTTTTTGAGATACTTTCATAACATTTTGTTGCCTTTTTCTTTGTATTTTATGTGGATATTCGCAGCACAAAAAATTGCTCGGAGCATGTAGATTGCTAATTTTTCGTCATGAGCATTTTATGGCTAACACTTGCTCTTTTTCTTATTGATAATGATCAAACTTGCAACTGATGACAAGTGAAAACCTTTTGAATCCTATATTATTTTTTATGCTTTTGATGACAAGTGGAAAAAAATTTTCGGGGGCGGCGCCCCCGAACCCCTGCACCTCTCCCGTTAATATTGCCCCCCTTCCATAAATTTCTGGATCCGCCCAGCCCCCAGGTCACCTCCTAGACCACTAGTCCATACTACTAGGTTATAATTATAATATCTTGGTTCAATGGAAATGGACTTATCGTCTCCTTGCTCGAAAACCCCACAATATATAAAGAGTAAAATACATTAAATTAATTTTATAAAATCATAATATTGTATTTAAATTGAAATTGTATATTATCTCATTAATTGAGATATTGTGAGAGATTTTGATAAATCTGTCACAATTAATTGATGGATACGATGGAATATTTTAACCTCCTATGACTCTGGACGCTGTAAATAGAGAGTGCACCCGTAAATTCATAGCGCTTAATATGTAAATATGAAAAAGAGAGAGAGAGAGAGAGAGAGAGAGAGAGAGAAATAAAAGCTGAATTCCAATTCATTAGTACTACGACTTTTGCTTTTTCGAAACAGAGAAGCTCAAGAGCCGGCAAATCTCGCCCATATACGTTTTCAATATTCACTGATATCATCCAATTGTCACAGCTTAATTAATACCTTTCTCTCTTTACATTTTCTCTCACTGTAAAACAAGTCTGAAGAGCTGCTTCTCAACTTCAAAATCGTCCATGGCTGCCAGTTGTCGCCTACCTACTGCCATCCATTTCTTCGAGGAAATTTTTGAACATTCTCTTCAACACGGAAGGCTTGTAAGTATTCTTCTCAATCTGTCCCCTATATTGTTCTTCCAGGTCTGTGCTACGGATTCTTCTTTCTTACTCCCTCTCGTCCTTATTATAAGGTACCAATTAGTAAGTATATTTGGTCCTTTTTATAAGGCACTTACTTGTTCCCAATGAGCATTAATTATTTGTTTCCATGTTTGCCCATAATTAATGAGGGTAGTGTGTGAGATAATAATTAATATAACTTTATAATTTAGTATAATTAGTAGGGGTAATATTGGAAGTTACTTAAATTGTAGGGCAACTTTATTGACTTTAACTGTTTTTATTGGTTTGTGAGAAAAGTTAGTTGGTGCCTTATAATGAGTATCAGGGTTGAGAGTTCTGTTTACAATATTGTTAGAGAACACCAACTTCTTTTGGTCTCTGACTGAAATAGTCTTCTTGATCGGAATACTGTACCACTCTGGTCCTATTTATAAGTCCAGTTTGACCAAATCTCACATACCAAGAAAAGTTAGTTGACACAATGATTATGGGGTAAATTTTCAACTTTGCCCTCATTTATGATTGGGTACTTTTGATGTTTTTCTCTCTCTATCTTTATGGGTGCAATTAATATGGGTAAAATTGTCACAATCTCATTTATTTCCGAACTGGACTTATAAATAGGACCAAATTTTTTTTGTCAAACCGACTTATAAATAGGACCAGAGTGGTATAATACCATATAACAAGTCGGTGAGCTTCATGTTATATATATATATATATATATTTACACATACTGCAATACTCACTGGAGATTCTTCTCAGAAAGTACCAGACAACTTTATACGAAAATATGGAGGAAATATGACAAATCCAGTGTATCTGAAGCCTCCAGATGGAACTGAATGGGAAATACAATGGACAAAATATGAAAGCGGTGAGGTTTGGTTTGAGAAGGGTTGGGATGAAGTTGTTAGATAATACTCTCTAGGTCATAGCCATTTGGTGCTGTTCAAATATGAGAGAACTAAAAGAACTTGTGACTTTAAAGTGAATATTTTTGACGACAGTGCATTAGAAATAGACTACCCTCTTCACAGAAACCTCCCACAAATTAATGATGATGATTCTGGTTCAATTGAAATCTTGCATGAGAAACCTCCTCTGCATAAAGTAGCCAGCCCAAAAGCGCCATTATTATCATCTTCAATTCGCCCTTGCCAGAAAATTAGAGCTGAAGAAGCTGAACGGATGTCTCATCAGCAAAAGAAGCAGTCACATGGGAATGAGCTTAAGTCCATTAAAGCAGAACCGAATCTTATCAAGCTTGAATCAGAAGGTAGCTTCTGTTTTATTCTTGTTTTCCATCATCATGTCATATTTTAATACGATGTTCCATGGATCTATCAGGATCTCTGATAAACAATGAAGAACTGTACATGATTTTTTTTGTTCTTAATCTTGTGCTTAGACTCATGCTTAAGTTTCTCCAGAAACCGGGGGTAGAAGCAGTGGCGGAGCCAGGATTCTAAATTTGTGGGTGCACAATTAATAAGGGGAGTCGGGGGTTCTAAATTTTTTTTTTTTTAAGTTTTAAATGCATTAAAAAATATTGTTGATTATAAGATTGTCATCCTTGTGAATAATTTAAACTCATGGGAGCTTAATAGATTCCAAAGCCAAAAATACAAAATCCTCAATACTTAATAGTTCATAGTTGATACAAATTTATGTCCACAACTGACAGATTTCAGGAAAATCTCAAAGCATCTCACTCTGAAGTGCTCAAAAATTCACCACTTTCTTTAGATGTCAATCATGCTAAGATATACCAGATTACACTATACTAGCTCTAAATCCTTATTTAATAATAAATCTTATTTAATATATTTTCTATTTTATTAAATTAAAATAATAATATAAATTTTGAATATACATACCTGTGCGATGGACCTAAAGCATAAAAGCATGATAGATGGATTGGGGGAGATTGGGGGATTAAATAAAAAGTGTGATGGATTGGGGGAGATAGGGGGAATAAATAAAAAGTGCGATGGATTGGGGGAGATTGGGATTAAATAAAAAGAATGTTGTCTGGCTCAGGTTCGAACTGGGGACCAATTCTGTGAAAGACCGGCCTGATAACCAACTGCACTACTCAAGTAGTAGTTATAAAGTCCCTCACAATATATATATATTTTAAAAACTTTGTGGGTTCACTTGCCCCCATAAAAACTAGTGTGGCTCCGCCAATGGGTAGAAGCAACTTTTCCACTCAAAAAATTTCAAAATCCATGGTTATAGAAAAACGGAAGGAGAAACCATTAACTTGTGATGAGAAGGACAGGGCATTACAGAGGGTCAACACTTTCACGGCCAAAAATCCCTATTTCAAAATTGTCATGCAACCAGCATACAAGGACTATTTGGTAAGTTTTTAGACCAATTCACTAAAAAAGAGGAAAAAAAAAAAAGTTCAGTTGTTAGTTACTACTAACCTTGTTGGAAAAAAAAATAAATTACAGAATGTACCAGCAAATTTTGTGAAACAGAATTTGAAGCAGAAGAAGGAAGGAGGTGTCCTCCTGCGGGTTTCAGATGGTAGAACTTGGCGTGCCAAGTGCCATAGGGAAGTAGGAAAGCAACGCAAGTTTCTACTCACGAGTGGGTGGTCCTCTTTTGCAAAAGACAATAACCTGATAGTAGGTGATGTGTGTGTTTTTGAACTCACAAACCCCACTGATTACTCCTTCCAAGTTCATGTTTTTTGGAGATTGTACGAATCCGTATGACTGAAAATTCTTAGGTATAATGTTGATTTCCCCCTTTGTTGGGGGAATATGGAAATATTGATAGAGATTATTATGTTAGGAATTCACAGACAATGAGATTCTGATTCTTCTGATTTTGGCTTATACATATGCAACATGATGTAGAATGTACAAGGTTACTTTCTCAACTGGGGAAGGGCAGTATTACGGCCTTGGAGAGGCTGATTGGTACGAGGGATTTGGAGGGAAGGAAAGGAAAAATTTATTAGTTGAATTTAAAAACAATTGGAGAAGTGAGATTATAAAATTTTAATAAAGAAAACATGCAAGATAAAAAAGTAATAAAAAATAATTTAAACCCCACTTCTATATTTTTTTTTCCTTCCGCTCAATTTCCTTCCTCCCCTTATACCAAAGGGCTCTTAAAATTACTTTATGCGGGGGTTTGGAACTTTAGGTACCCTCATAATCAATTTTCTTAATCACCTTTTTGCTTTATGAAATATGAAGCCTATAATATATTTAGCCCAGATAATATAAAATCAAGGAAAAAAGAAAGAAAAAGAATTTTGAATTTGAAAAATTCCAAAATAGTTATTTTTCAAGTTTGCTTATTAAGTTTCATCATTCCCTTATCAACTTTTAGTAATAAATTTGATTTAGGATTTTTCGATTTTAACTTTTTTTTCCTGTCTTCTTCCCTAAAATCAATATCTCACAACTAAAATTCAAACTCCCATAAGTTATTTCATTGTTTGTAAACAGTTGCCTTTAGTTATTTTTGTGAAAGAGGTAAAACGTTAGATTTAATAGTTTAATCAGAACAAGTGACCTTATCTATAATTATCAAATCAATCAAACCCCTTGCAATCCAAGTCAATTTATACATTCTTTAACCCTAGGAAAATATAACCAAAACTAATAATCCAATTCCACCAGCTTTAGGAAGATAAAATTGCCCACATTTAGTATCATATAGTGCCTAAAGAAAAAACTAAATCTAAATAATCTAATTCCACGAGCTTTGGGCAAATAAAATCAAAACTAAAAATCTAATTCCACCTATGATAAATATGATAATCTAATCAGCAGTCAGCTGGGGGTCTGACATTGCACTTTTCTGCATTCAAAATTTATTTGTTGAATTATGTGAATGTTCCATACCTGATCACTGCGTCTAAATCCAATTCTGTCTCGTCATAGCCTAATTCTTCTTTAATCAAATCTTTTCTCGTTGTTTCTACGCTTAGAAACATGTTAGCCAGATTTTCTTTGATATTTCCCATTTCTGTCTTCAAAACTCTTGCTTTAATCTTTTCACTTTCTTTGTCTTGTCCACATATCCTTTCACATTAAAAACATATTTAACAGCTCCAAACTATTGAAGTTTAATCCACTCATCTCAAGTTCAATTCCTCCAACGCCTCATCCTTTAAATCTTTCCACTTGTTGTTCAGAAAATGCAGAACTCGACCTAAACTAGTGAATGCCCACTCTGTAACAAACAAACTTCCTCCAGTACCGGAACCATACCTATGCTTTCTCTATTTGTGTCCCAAATCCTTGACCTCAACGGTTTCATCATCCTTTGAAACATATGTTTTCTCAACTTGAGTGCCTTCATAGCTTACTTTAGAAAATGCAACCTCAACAATACATTTATCATTCAAAATATAGCCGTTAGATGGGTTCTGAAGCTTATCCAATTCCATAAAAGATGGATAACCGCAATAAGCACGATTTGTGTACAGAACTCGCGGTTTAAATCTGCATTCAATACCCCAAATGCAAAAGAACGTCAATGAAAGACTACAAGAAGATTGGCCCATCCCATTCCAATATAAAATTATTATCCACTTCTGATTATGTTGTTAGGCCTCTAAGTCTAATAGTTTATTTATTTTACTCATTAGTTTGTTTGCAGGAGAAAATTAGTTTCAAAAAAAGAAAGGGTATGAGCTAAGGCACCTTTTTTACAAGATTTTTTAGGGGAAGCTTGATTGACCACTGTCAATGTGTAGGCTACATCTATATTCCAACCTTGAGCCAAACTCGAAATATCAGCTACCTTCAAATATATAGCCAAATTCTTGCCATCTTGTTTTCCTCTGTATAAAGAAATTTTCCTAAGACAAAACAAAAACATACATATATGATGACTGAAAAAGAATGAAGAAAGACGAGAGAAACTGTACTGAGAGAATTAGAGATAAGAGAGATGTGTGTGTATTGCAGATTTTGATACATACCAAGCACAACCACCGATAGTGAAAATCTCAGAACGGTTTCGGTGATTGGTCTTCAATGTACTGCAGTTTTTGATCGTCCATGCTACCTTCTTGTATCTTATGTGCTTCAGTTTCTGATTCTTGATTGTAGCCTTGTGATATCTATCTGTATGTATCATAAAAACCTGAAAACCGTTAACCCCACATGAAAAAAATTAAACTTGAAACTTGGAGTATGAGAAGAAGCCGATTGTGATGATAGTATGAAATAATTAAATTGAAACCATAGTACGAAGCTAACTCCCTTAGCTTATTGATGAAGCCACTGCCGTTGGAAAATACTAAATAGAGGAAACAAAACTGAAGTTACTACTAGTTAGAAAGGGATAATCCTTTCTTGTTGCAGACCAAGGATCAGAAATTCCAAACGCAGGGGTGGCACTAATTTTACCCAACCTTGCATGATGATAATATGCATGAAGGTAGGGCCAATGTAGAGGATAAATGTATAGTTAACCCAACTATATATTATAATTAGAGTTTATCATTTGTCATGTCACTTGACATGAGGTTATGTTAAGTCACCCTAAAACTACGTCGTTTTGAGAGTTAAGAAAATTAATGAAGGGTATTTTGGTCAAATTCATATAATAAATATAAAAATAAAATATCAAAACACCCTTCATTAATTCCGTTAACTCTTAAAACGACGTAGTTTTGGGGTTAGGGGAATTAATGAAAGATCTTTTAGTAAAATTTATATAATAAATACAAAAACACTCTTCATTAATTCTTGTAACCCTAAAACGACGTAGTTTTGGGGTGACTTGACATAACCTTATGTCAAGTGATATGACAAATGATAAACCCCGAGATATTATGAGAGAATGTGATCAATAAATCATAATTAATTGGATGGATTACCTCGTGTGATACACCGGCCCTTTCATTAGAAAAGAGAATGAAAATGATTTTTAAATTTAAAAAATAATTTTAGTTATTGATTGCAAAATGTTGAAAATATGGAATAGCCTTAGTATGCCAATATATGAATATTCAAACTTCATAAATATCTCCTCGACGCTAATTGAGGGTTGCAATTAATTCTACCCCAGCATTGAGTTTTATGATTATTTTACGCTTTTTTTTAAAAAAAAAAATATATTTCTTCATAATTGATTGACACATTGATCAAAATTCACTCATTAGATACTCTTATTTCCTTCCAGCAGCATATCCCTCAATTTTAGGGGTTGGCTACGGTCCACTCCTCTTTCTATCCTCTTTCCGTCCTCTTCCTTATCTTAACCGTTAGATTGAAATCTGAACAGTTCAGATTTAATGTTTTGTAATAATTTATTTTTATATTAATAAAATATCAAATTATTAAAAAAATATAAAAATAATATTCTTACAAAACATTAAATCGAACGGTTAAGATTTCAATCCAACGGTTTGTTGGCTCTTGTGTTTTGATGATAACAATTCTAAGTTATGAAAAGAGATAAGAAAATATCATGGCTAAATTTGATAATGAAGTTCTCATAATGTTACTCGAGCAAAGAATTAAGGATGCCCGAGCAATGGTATGTGTAAGGTGAATCGAAGTGTTCGAAGAAACCTTACTCGAGCAAACCAAAAGTGTGCTCGAGCAACATCGTGCTTCTTTGGAAAAATCTTCTCATTGAAAGCATACTCGCCAGGGAGCAAAAGCATTTTTGAGAACTTTGCTCGAGCAAGGTCAAAAGTTTGCTCGAGCAAAGTCGAGCAAGCCGTGAATATTGCTCGCAAAGAGCATGCTTGAGCATTGAAAAATGCGCTCGAGCAAGTATGCTCGAGCAAGCCTAAATCTTTGCTCGAGCAAAGTCGAGCGCGGGCATTTCCTTCAAACAAGTATAAAAGAGCTTTGCTCGAGCAAGGTTGGAAGTATGCTCGAGCAACAACGAGTATAGTGCAATGTTTCCATTTTGGCAAAGAGCTTGCCGAGCATGATTTTATCATGCTCGAGCAAGCTGAAAAGCATGCTCGAGCAACAGCGAAACATAGATGATTATAACTGATTCCAAAGAGCATACCCGAGCATGAAATTTTCATGCTCGAGCAACATGCTCGAGCAAGGTAAAAACTCTGCTCGAGCATCAGCGGGCAAGCATACTTTCCTTTGTATTTCAAAGGAGCTTGCTCGAGCAAGCTTGGATCTTTGCTCGAGCAACTTCATACTGATTTGAAAATCACCGTGTTCGAACTTCATGAATCATTGAATGGATTAAATCTTCATCTGTTTATTATTAATCTTGATTACCAAATGCTATTAACCGATTTATTCATGAGTTTCAGATCATTTAGGTTTGAGTTACCGGTGAATTTGAATCAAACGATCTCGGCTGTCAGAGGCATTAAATGCTCCTACCTAAACAGGATATTCTCGGAGATCTATGGTCTGAGCGAAGTAAAGCCGTTTTCTGATATTCTCTAAGTTGGCATTAAATGCCACCTCACAACGGATACAATCGAGAGAATGAAAGAGAATGTCGGAACAAAATCTTGCGGTACCCGGTCACACGGGGGGACTTCTTGACGAACGCTTCACCGGTGTAACGGACATATCCGAGTGTCTAAACGGCTATTCCACGAAGCTCACCAACGGTCATTAATTGCATCAACTATAAATAGCGGGAGCATTCAATTTGCCAACTACCAAAACTCTGCGCAATTAATTCGAAGTTAATTACATTTGTTGTTTCCAACTGTTTCATTGAGTCTGTTCTTCAGTGTTCATTGTTCTACCAACTCGTGAGGAGTACTTAATCATTCACTTCTTTATCAACTGAATCTTAAGGTTGTGGAATCTTAAGAGTGGGTGTATAGATTACAATCTGTAAGGGGGAGTGGAGTCCGAGAGAGGAAAGGACCATCCTTCGTTTATAGAGTCTGTAATCCTTTCGAAAGATAGTGAAATCCCAGGTGTTCTGGGGACTGGACGTAGGTCGGAGTTTTTGACCGAACCAGGATAAATTCTCTTGTGTCCATTTATCTTATTGGTCTCTATTTCGTTCTTAATTTGAAAAGAAGTTTAAATTTTTAAGATCACTTATTCACCCCCCTCTAGGTGATATTCCTTTTTCATTTGGTATCAGAGCCTCATTTCTCATTTGGGATTAATAGTCCGAGATAGATCATGGAAGGAATATTACCAGACGGTGCATCTATTAACCGACCTCCCGGTTTCAATGGTGAACACTATGCTTTCTGAAAAGCAAAGTTCAAGGTATTCGTGATGGCTTCCGAATATGGTCTCTGGCGAGTATTCGAGACTGGAGACTACGTCCCAACCAGAACGATAGAAGGTGAGTATGATGAGAATGACAAGAAAAATGTCACTCTCAACAGCAAAGCAATTCTGATGTTGCAGAGCGCTCTCAGTCAAAAAGAGTACTTGAGAATATGCAACTTATCGACCGCAAAGGAAATGTGGAAAGCCTTGGAGATTGCTTATGAGGGAACGTCTGGCATCAAGGAAAATCGTATCAATACTCTAACCACTGAGTATGACCTACTACGCATGAAGTCTGGAGAGACCATCGCTGAATTCCAACTTAGATACACTCATCTGACAAATCAGTTGGCTACCTTGGGAAAGACCTATGATCAAGGTCCTCAAGTCAGAAAGATTCTCAATGTTCTAACCAAGGAATGGGAAGCCAAGGTTACAGTGATAGAGGAGGCCTGTGGAGAATCAATGTCCTCAGTTGCTGCTCTGTTTGGAAGCCTGTCTGAATACGAGAGTAAATTAAAGTTCAAGAAGGACCTGGATGACATCAACAGTAGTCGAAATAAGGGAATCGCCCTTAATGCCTTAAAGGAGCAAGAAGAGAAGGACGAAGATGACGAATACGATGATGAGATAGCCATGTTTGTACGAGGTTCAAGAAATTCTATAGAAAGGATTGGGGCTTCGAAATAAATTTCAACGAGGAAATTCAAGTAACAAACGTGACTTCGAGACAAAGATCAGATTATTTGTTACGAATGTGAGAAGCCTGGCCATTACAAGTCAGAGTGCCCCCAACCGAAAGACGAGAAAGAGAAGAAGAAGAAGTCTTATCGGTTTAAGAAGAAGGCATATGTGTCAGGAATCTGGGCAGAAGACTCCTCAGGAGAAGAAAGCGAGGAAGAGAAAGAAATTGCCAATGTCTGTCTAGTGGCAGAGGAAGAAGAGCAAACAGAAAATGGCAATGAGGTAACTTATGATGAATTATTTAATGAGTATAATGAAATACATTCTGAGTACCTAAAACTTATGGAAGAGTACATATCCTTGAAAAGGGAAAATATGACTCTCAAGTTACAAGTTGAAAAGTTTACTTATCATCCTTCTGAAAATTATGTCTGTGATGATTGTTCGGATTTAGAGAAAAGAAATTCATATCTTACAAAAACTCTTGAGAAATTCAAGTAAAGGTAGTGAAATGCTCAATGTAATTTTGAAAACAAAAAGATTTACGAATGATCGTTCGTGCATAGGATATAATCCTATATTTGATAAACTGAGAGGGAAAAAGAAAACTGGTGGAAAGTCCTATTTGAATTATTTTCGAAAAATAGTTCACTCTTCGAATCCATTTGCACATTGTAATTATTGCAACCGAAGGGGACATAGTACCTCATCGTGTTTTCATAAAAAGGAGAGAAGGGATAAACTAGTTGGTAATTATCACTGAATGCCTAAGGGAACCTACGTTCATAAGGGCTAGATTAACCCCAAAGGACCCAAGAAAAGATGGGTACCTAAAGCTTGATCGCTTTTGATCTTGCAGGTATGTTTGAGAGCATCAAGAATCAACAAGTGGTATATCGACAGTGGTGTTAGTTATGATTAGTTTTGATGATGTCTTATATGGATGTCACTTATATAGATGTCATTATTAAAAGCAAAAAGATTGAGTAATATAATTATCTCCTACATTGACTAACTACTGTATTTAATGTAGATTAATCCAAGATGAATTATAGAGAATGATCAAGAGAAGAGAAGAAAGAAAGAGTTAGAGTTATGGAGAATGATCAAGAGAAGAAGAAAGAAAGAAGAACTTGTTGAATGAAGTGAAGATATCGTTATTCAAGTTCTAAGATTGATGCTAGAAGTCTCCAAAGTCATATGGAAGTTGGAATGGGTCAATTTGAAGTTAAAGTCAGCAAAAATCAACTTCAGGATGAGAAAACTCGAGTTTGGAACACAAAACTCGAGTTTGAGACTCAAAACTCGAGTATACAACTCAAAACTCGAGTTTGTAGTGTCTTCAGCACCTCGGCGTCTCGGACAAGTGAAAACTCGAGTTTGGAACACAAAACTCGAGTTTGGGACTCAAAACTCGAGTTTGGAACACAAAACTCGAGTTTGGGACTCAAAACTCGAGTATGCAAGTGCTAAACTCGAGTAAGGAAGAGCTAAACTCGAGTATGCAAGTGTAAACTCGAGTTTGCAGCGTGATCAGCTCTTCAGCAACTCTGTTTCACGTTTCAGCACAGGCGAGGTCTGGTAATTCGATGATATCTCTCAAACCAGGACTCGGATTGACGTGAAACCAGTGGCATTTGAAACTAGACATCCAAAGCGTCATTTTGATATACAAATCAAGTCCAAAGGTGTCAAGATCAAGGAGCTATGATTTTTACAAGTTTCCATAAGAATCAACGTCACAGTCCAGACCCACCTTCGGTATTTTGAGTGTAACTCTCAATCTACAAATCGTATTGAGCTGAAATCAGTGGCATATGAAAATAGACTCAAAGAGCTTTCCATCAAGAGTTGAACGGACCAAAACGGAGTTCAGACCAGGGAGATATGGCCCTCGAAAGTTGACAGATAATTTCAAGAAAGCAATCAAACTTGTTGAACTTAAGTGCAAACTGCAGTATAGGTTTGCATACCGCAGTTTTGG
This sequence comes from Acacia acuminata, assembly GCA_019022655.1. NCBI lineage: Eukaryota > Viridiplantae > Streptophyta > Magnoliopsida > Fabales > Fabaceae > Acacia > Acacia acuminata. The sequence continues at coordinate 3,742,431 of JAFJYI010000044.1, forward strand.
ACATCCAGAAGCGAACCAAGTTTTTTTAAATGAAGTCAATACTGCAGTTTTCCTAGCCAAACTCGAGTATTGAACTTCCCGAGAGCTAAAGAATTTTTCAAACTAAGTCAATCTGCAGTTTGCGTAGCCAAACTCGAGTATTGGACTTCCAGAGAGCAACCAAGTTTTTCAAGCTAAGTCAATACTTCCACCTTTACTGCAGTATGTTGCTATACTCCAATAAGCAAGATCTATACCGCAGTATTGGACTTCCAGAGAGCAAAAGGATTTTTTAAATTAAACCAATATTTAAAGAAGGAGTGCAAACTCGAGTATAGGATTTGTCTTTCGAACATAAGACACGATGGTTTGCCTATGAAAAGTGCATACTCCAGTTTCCCATTGGAAACTGCAGTATGGACACTTATGTACAGTGCAAAACTGCAGTTTGCATGAACATACTGCAGTTTACAACGTTAAAAAATGATTTTTGAATTACACGAATTTGCAAATCACTCTTGTTTGATCCTATTGCTTTCATGAATCATTCACTTATGTTCCCGAGATATGTTTAACAAGTTTATTGAGTGAATTTCAGTTAGCACAGATGAAGATTAATGAAGATCAAGGCAAAAAGCAAAAAAGTGCTCGGTGCATTTAATGCACTTACGCAAATCAACCTTCTTTTGGATAATCCACCTGAGCACGCATTCTCAACGGTCAAGAATGCTTTCTTCATCAAGTAAACTCTTCTCCAACGGGCAAATCCTCAGAGTTCCACATCAGATCATATTAGCACCTGGATTAGTTGGAGTTTAGAGAGAGAAGATGACCTGACCTTAAGCTAATCACCTACAACGGTTGGATTCATCAAGCAACGGTCATTTAATGTTCTCTACCTATAAATAGAGTGCATTAACTTCTTCTCAAGTGACACACTGCCTTTGAAGACGAAAATCATCCAAGTCTTATATTTATTTCTTCGGTTTTTATCTCGTAGTAGTATCTTGTGATACATTGAGCTTCGGTGCTTATCATTATCTACTCTTAGAGAGAGTTTGTTTCGTTGTATATCATTCATTGTAACAATCTCAAGTCGGGTGACTTGGAGATTGGGAAAATCGAGTACAACTTGTAAAGGGAGTGTGTCCTAGGTTGAGGAGCATTCTTCGTTCTGAGTGGGTATCCGATTGTAATCGAGTACAACTTGTAAGGGGGAGTTAGTCCTAGGGAGAGGATAACTCTTGAGTACGAGTGCATATCGATTGTTTACAATTACAACTTGTAAGGGGGGTGAGTCCTAGGGAGAGGATCATCCGAGTACGAGAAGTGTGTAATTGTAATTGAGTGATAGTGGAAAATCCCAGAGTGTTTCTGGGGACTGGACGTAGGTCAAAGAGTTGGACCGAACCAGTATAAATCCTTGTGTCCAGCTTCTTCTTCCCTCACTTTGTTTACCTCTGTTTTTATAGCATCAAAACAGAGCATTTTCTGAAAAGTTTCAAAATACCCAATTCACCCCCCTCTTGGGTATTTAGCTCCACTTACAAGTGGATGCTCCAGACATATGACGGGAGACGCAGACGAATTTGTTGCAATGAGATCGAAGGATGGCGGAAAAGTTACCTTTGGAGGAAATCAATCCAGGAAGATCACCGGTATTGGCGAAATCGGCGCAAAAGACGGGCCTCAGATTAAGGATGTCTATCTGGTAGAAGGTCTCTGTCACAATCTTCTGAGTGTGAGCCAAAGCGCTGATAAGAACAACTGGATTACTTTGATTTCGAGGAAAGCCTCATTGTCAACAAGGACGATCTCCCAATTGATAAAGGTAAACTAAAGGTATTATTCAAAGCTCCAAGAGAAGGAAATTGTTATACCTTGGATTTACCTAAAATGAATTTTGAAAAGTGTTTTGTTAGTAACTTAGATGAGAGTTGGCTGTGGCACAAGCGTCTGGCTCATGTCAACATGCATCAACTGGATAAGTTGCTTAGAAAAGATTTAGTAATTGGTTTACCCAAACTCCATTTTAAAAATGATATGATCTGTGATTCGTGTCAAAGAGGTAAACAAACTAAATCGTCTCTTAAAAACAAACCTGAAATCTCGACAAATCGTCCACTCCAATTACTTCATATGGATCTAATTGGACCAGCAAGAGTTAAAAGCCTTGGTGGCAATCTTTATACACTTGTAATTGTCGATGATTTCTCACGCTTTACCTGGACTATTTTCTTATCCTCTAAGGATGAAACTTTTGATCTGTTTGTTGTATTTGCCAATAAGGTGCAAAACGAGAAAGGTATTTGTATTATAGCTATTCAAACGGATCATGGAGGTGAGTTCGAGAATCAAGCGTTCAGAGAATTCTGTGATGCTTACGAGATCGATCACAATTTCTCAGCTCCAAGGACGCCACAACAGAATGGTGTAGTCGAGAGGAAGAATCTTGTTCTAACTGAGATGGCTCGTGCAATGCTGAATGAAAATCAGACATCACAAGTCTTCTGGGCAGATGCTATGAACACAGCCTACTACATATCAAATCGAGCCTATCTCTGAAAGAAGCTTAACAAGACTCCATATGAGCTCTACAAAGGAAGGAAACCGAACGTTGCTCATCTTCACATCTTTGGCTGTAAGTGCTTCGTTCACAACAATGGTAAGGACAATTTGGGGAAGTTTGATCCCAAATCCGATGAAGGTATATTTCTTGGCTATTCTAATAGGAGTAAGGCATATAGAGTTTTTAACAAACGTACTCATATAGTTGAAGAGTCAAGTACATGTTGTGTTCGTGAGTCTAAAATAGACAAGTCTCTCGGATGATGATGAAGAAAATACTTTCAGAAATCAATTCTTTTCGAAATCTACCCCTGCCTCTATTGAAAACTCTGAAGATGTTTTTGAAAATGATCCTCAAAATAATTTAGAAAACCTTGATCAATCTCAACCTAAAGCTTGGAAATTCATAAGGAATCATCCTTTGGACCAAGTGATTGGTGATATTAATCAAGGAGTGAGGACCAGGAGAAGCACTCTAAACGAAGTAACATTTTCTGCTTTTATATCTCAAATTGAAACCTCTAAGATCGACGAAGCCCTATCAGACAATGACTGGGTGATGTGATGCAAGATGAATTACATCAATTTGATAGAAATCAAGTTTGGGATTTGGTACCCAGGCCTAAAGACCATCCGGTCATTGGCACCAAATGGGTATTCAAAAACAAACGAGATGAATATGCAATTATAGTCCAAAACAAGGCTAGATTGGTCGCCAAAGGCTATAATCAGGAAGAAGGTATTGATTATGAGGAAACGTTTGCTCCAGTGGCCAGATTGGAGGCAATACGTGTACTCTTAGCCTTTGCGTGTATCAAAGGATTCAAACTATATCAAATGGTTGTAAAGAGTGTCTTTTTAAATGGTTTTATCCAGGAGGAAGTATACGTTGAACAACCTCCTGGTTTTGAAAATGAACATCATCCAGACCACGTCTATTGTCTTAAGAAAGCCTTGTATGGTCTCAAACAAGCTCCTAGAGCTTGGTATGAATGCCTAAGTAAATTTCTTCTGGATCAAGATTTTGTTAGAGGAAAAGCAGACACAACACTTTTTATCAAAACGAATAAGGTTAATGAACTCCTAATTGTGCAAATATATGTGGATGATATAATATTTGGTGCGACTAATGACTCTCTCTGTGAGGAATTTTCTAAGAAAATTCAGGGTGAGTTCGAGATGTCAATGATGGGAGAACTCAATTACTTTCTCGGATTGCAAATCAAGCAACGAAGAGATGGAATCTTTATTTCACAAACAAAGTACCTCCGAGATTTGCTCAAAAAGTTTGGCTTAGAGCAATGTAATGGTGCAGACACGTCTATGAGCTCAACCTCCTTTGGATGCCGATGAAGAAAAGGGCAAAGATTTCAACATAACTAAATATAGAGGAATGATTGGGTCTCGCTCTACTTGATCGCGAGTCGGCCGGATATTCAATTTAGTGTGGAATGTGCGCACAATTCCAATCAGCTCCCAAAGAGTCACATGTCGAGCATGTCAAGAGGATCTTTCGATATCTCTCGGACACAAAGAAACTGGGCCTCTGGTTTCCAAAAGGACAACAAGAGTTCTTGGTTGCATACTCAGATGCTGATCACGCTGGATACAAGACTGACAGAAAGAGCACCAGTGGACAATGTGAGTTCTTCGAAGGCTCACTTGTATCTTGGTTTAGTAAGAAGCAGACTACGGTAGTCGTATCATCAACTGAGGCGGAGTACGTGGCTGCTTCAAGCTGTTGTGCACAAGTTTTGTGGTTGAAGCAATAACTGTCTGACTTGGGAGTCCACTTGAGTGAAATTCCGATTCTGTGCGACAACACAAGTACAATTAGCTTGGCGAAAAATCCAGTTCAACATACAAGGACCAAGCATATCGACGTAAGACATCACTTTATTCGTGATCACGTACAGAAGAGAGATGTCAAAGTGATGTTCATTCCCACACATCTCCAATTGGCCGATATCTTCACCAAACTGCTGGCTAAAGAGCAATTTCTATTCATCCGAAGAGAATTGGGAATGGCTAATCCCAATGAATTGTAAGTATTTATCCTTTGATTAATTTGTTTTCAACAGAGTAATGCTGACTTTGGCATCGGAGTTTTCTTATTGTGTTTTGCAGGATACTCTGTACACAAGGATTAAAACAGAGCTTATCAGAGAGATGCCTGCTCGAGCAAGTCAATAATCTCTACTCGAGCAAGCTCACAAAGAAGAAATTGAAGAAACAGAATTGAAGAAGTTTACTCGAGCATGGTTCTATGCCTCCTCGAGCAATAACGTGCAAAGACAGAAAAAGTTTGCCTGGGTACATGATCAGAATTGTAGCAATAACTGGGTGTTGCTCGAGCAAACTCAAAGGCCTGCCTGAGCAACAACGGGGAGCAGCAAACAAAGGAAAGCATGAGAGTATGCCTTCGGCCTTGCCGAAGCAAAGATAGCAAAAAGCGGAAGTAAAAGAAGCTTGCTCGAGCAAGCTCAGACATCTGCTCAAGCAAGAACGAAAAAAATGAAGAAAGAGAGAAGCGTTGCTCAAGCAATCCTCCAGATCATGCCCGAGCAAACCTCACTGATGAACATTGATACCCCGATGATCTAATCCAAATTTCAATCTTTCAAAATGAGATTATGAATCAAATATTCATGGTACATATTTGATGGGAGGTTAGATTTAATGTTTTTATAGGTAAATAATGTTTAAATATTTTTTTTGTGTTAAAAAAATTAAATTAATTGAATTAAAAATTAATTTTTGCATATATATATGCTCGAGCAAGACAAAAAGTCGCTCGAGCACAAACTCTACTCGAGCAAGAAAATCACTCTGCTTTCGAGCAAAGTCGGGAGTTGGCCCTTTTAAAGTAAAGCGACGTTCCATTTTCTCGAATATTGGCGAGCATACTCGCGATATTGCCCGAGCAAAGCAAGCATACTCGCTGAAATTGCCTGAGCAAAGGCGGAAATCTCAGAAGCAAAGGCATTTTGCTCGAGCACACAAAAACTTTGCTCGAGCAAAGTTGGGCACCACGTCTTCAAAGGCCTGCGTCGTTTCATTTTAAACAGAACAGTTCCATTTTCTCCCATTTCCGTTGAAACCCTAGCCTTCCTCTCTTCAAATTCTCCCGATCCGTTACGTCCGTTTGTCAAACGATTCCCAAATTCCACCGTTACGTCTCTTCAATCCCTCAATCTCAACCGTTTCAACCGATTGATTCTTCTTAAATCCTCTCATTTCCCTCCATCTCTCTCACTTCCAAACCCCCCATTTTCGAAATTCTCGAAATCTTCTCTCGATGGCTGGTTCCGGTGATAAACCTTCTTCCACTCAATCTCCCTCCAAGAAATCACGATACTTCAAGCCTAAAGTTGTAGATTCAGAGAAATCTTCGAAACCCACAAAATCCCAATCTTCGTCGAAACCATCGAAATCTTCGAAGTCGGCTACCAAGTCCAAAACGAGTGAGAAGGAAAAGAAGGTTGTACAATTGGCATCCCCAACGACAAGGTTGAAGACGGGTTGTCTTCCTTCCGGCAAACGAGCACGGTCACCATCACCGTCACCACCATCTTCAAAAACCGTCGGCACCGAGAAGTCGTTCGACGAGGCTCACAACAAGACAAGAGAGGACCAACCTCTTCCACTCAAGCCTTCCTTTAGTCAGAAATCACAAGGCTTTGCAAGCAAGAAACTGAGAGTCTCGTTCTCGCTCAAATCCGAAGGCTCCGAGAATAAAGAGGAAGATACATCGACGAGTCGTCCTCAGGATGGTAAACTCCCGGAACCATCTCCTAACATGAATCAAGGAGCTATTATGGTTGATGATCATAGTCTATATGAGCGATATTTCCAGACTAGGCCATTCTGTGCAATTGTGTGTGTGAACTTGGAGCATTTTAAAAAGAAATTCAATTTTGATATGACTGACTGGTTACATTAGTATATGCCCCTGCTCAGTATAAATATGCCATACTCTCCAGAAGTAGTTTTAGTATTCTATCATAACATGCGTGTGAAAGAAAAGGTGAATAAATCGGATGATGATGTCTTGATTACCTCAGTGCGTGGCCAAGAAATTAGTCTATCGGCTCATGATCTCAATCTCCTTTTGGGTGTTGGAAATATTCCCGAAGATCCTCACAGGCTTTCACATGTCGAGTGCCATCAAATTCTCTTCTTAGATGCTACTCCGGCTATGATCAAGAGCGAATACAAGGTACTTTGGTACGTGTATAGTCGCAACCTTGTTCAGAAAGGCCAGAGCTTCACTCACTTTGTGCGAAGGGACTTTGAGCGGTTTGCTTCTCTTATTGCCATGGAGGAACGAGATTTGGGTAAGTGGATTATGGAGGAGATGATGACCTTTCTCTCTACGGCTAAGGTCCGGCTTCGTGCTACCATACCATATCCATCCTTGGTCTCGAGGATCTTGGAGATCAACAATATATGGTATCTTTCCGATGATAAAGAAACATATCCTTCGCTATTCGGGAAAGAGCACATGAAGAGTATGCAGATATCCTTCACCGAGGCGACATCAAAAGGGAAAGGAAAGGAACCTATATCATTCTCTCAGCCGACCGCGTCTAAGCCTGGTCCATCGGCCTCACATCCTCCAAATGAAGCAGAGTCATCTAAGGCTGGTCCCTCTTCTGCTCCAGCGCCATCATTTGCACAGGCCGCTACTCAGGCTATTGTTGAGGCTGCCATTCAGAAAACCATGACTCCGGTTGTGAAGGCCTTCGATGTTTATCAGGATTTGATCAAGAAGATGATCGAGTCCTTCACCAAAGACATGCAGACCCTTCAATATAAGCTTGGCATGAATATGGACACTGCTCTTGAGGATTTCAAGTCTGAGTTGGATCAGCGCTTCTCGGTTCTGTATGATCAGCAGCAGCTATTCAAGACCGAGGTTGGGGCTCTTGTGCAGCAGAACAAGCACTTTGACCTTACTCTTGATACATTTGCGATGAGTCTTGGGTTTTCTCATCCACCTCCTCCTCCTCCTGAGAAGCCTTCTAGCCCTATTCCTCCTCCTCCTCCTTCTCCCGTGGCGGATCCAGTTGTTTCTCCGCCTGCCGTAGATCCTTCCACAGTTCCTTTTCCATCTTCCTCTCTGTCTGATTTTCCTGAGAGCTCCACTGCTTTTCCTCCTGCTCAGGGTTCCCTTTTTGTCGATGACAAAGGGGGAGAGTAGTTTGGCTAGTTTAATTTTATTTCAGTTTCGCTATGTCTATTTTAATTTAGTTATGATGTTTATGATGTATCTCTTTGGATGATGTAACTGCACTATTTATGAATTAATCACATGACATTTCAAGTTTCATCAGTTATATTTCAAGTTTCATCAGTTACAACTTGTCTTTATCAATCTTGGTAAATTTCGTTTTTCAAACTAGCTCTGGGAATTGTCACCATAAAAAAGGGGGAGAATTTGGCTCTTGTATTTTGATGATAACAATTCTAAGTTATGAAAAGAGATAAGAAAAGATCATGGCTAAATTTGATAATGAAGTTCTCATAATGTTACTCGAGCAAAGAATTAAGGTTGCCCGAGCAATGGTATGTGCAAGGTGAATCAGAAGTGTTCTGAAGAAACCTTGCTCGAGCAAACCAAAAGTGTGCTCGAGCAACATCGTGCTTGCTGGAAAAATCTTCTGCTGAAAGCATACTCGCCCAGGGAGCAAAAGCATTTTTGAGAACTTTGCTCGAGCAAGGTCAAAAGTTTGCTCGAGCAAAGTCGAGCAAGCTGTGAATATTGCTCTGCCAAAGAGCATGCTCGAGCATTGAAAAATGCTGCTCGAGCAGTATGCTCGAGCAAGCCTAAAATGCTGCTCGAGCAAAGTCGAGCAGCAGGCATTTCCTTCAGTATAAAAGAGCTTTGCTCGAGCAAGGTTGGAAGTATGCTCGAGCAACAACGAGTATAGTGCAATGTTTCCATTTTGGCAAAGAGCTTGCCCGAGCATGATTTTATCATGCTCGAGCAAGCGAAAAGCATGCTTTCGAGCAACGAAACATAGATGATTATAACTGATTCCAAAGAGCATGCCCGAGCATGAAATTTTCATGCTCGAGCAAGGTAAAAACTCTGCTCGAGCATCAGCGGGCAAGCATACTTTCCTTTGCATTTCAAAGGAGCTTACTCGAGCAAGCTTGGATCTTTGCTCGAGCAACTTCATACCGATTTGAAAATCACCGTGTTCGAACTTCATGAATCATTGAATGGATTAAATCTTCATCTCGTTTATTATTAATCTTGATTACCAAATGCTATTAACCGATTTATTCATGAGTTTCAGATCATTTAGGTTTGAGTTACCGGTGAATTTGAATCAAACGATCTCGGCTGTCAGAGGCATTAAATGCTCCTACCTAAACAGGATATTCTCGGAGATCTATGGTCTGAGTGAAGTAAAGCCGTTTTCTGATATTCTCTAAGTTGGCATTAAATGCCACCTCACAACGGATACAATCGAGAGAATGAAAGAGAATATCGGAACAAAATCTTGCAGCTATACCAGTCACACCAGGGGACTTCTTGACGAATGCTTCACCAGTGTAACGGACATATCCGAGTGTCTAAACGGCTATTCCACGAAGCTCACCAACGGTCATTAATTGCATCAACTATAAATAGCGGGAGCATTCAATTTGCCAACTACCGAAACTCTGCGCAATTAATTCGAAGTTAATTACATTTGTTGTTTCCAACTGTTTCATTGAGTCTGTTCTTCAGTGTTCATTATTTTACCAACTCGTGAGGAGTACTTAAGCATTCACTTCTTTATCAACTGTATCTTAAGGTTGTGGAACCTTAAGAGTGGGTGTATAGATTACAATCTGTAAGGGGGAGTGGAGTCCAAGAGAGGAAAGGACCATCCTTCGTTTATAGAGTCTGTAATCGTTTCGAAAGATAGTGAAATCCCAGGTGTTCTAGGGACTGGACGTAGGTCGGAGTTTTTGACCAAACCGGGATAAATTCTCTTGTGTCCATTTATCTTATTGGTCTCTATTTCGTTCTTAATTTGAAAAGAAGTTTAAATTTTTAAGATCACCTATTCACCCCTAGGTGATATTCCTTTTTCACGGTTGAGATAAGGAAGAGGATGGGAAGAGAAGTGGACCGTAGCCAACCCCGTCAACACCCGGCTTTGGTCCACTGCCCATTCTGGTCCGCTGCCGTCCTATACCTTAGTGGTTTTGGGGAAAAATCATGTGCAACTTATTTTATTATTTTTTTAAAAAAAATATTCTATGAACTCGAATGGTATTAAAAATATATTTTAGGATATTGATTGGTACTAAAAAAATACTTTGTGATCTTTTAGAATTTTGAAAAAGTATTTCGGGTACCGACAGGTACTAGCAAGATACTAAACGGTAATAAAAAATATTTCATGATCTTAGAAAATTATTTTAGGATCTTCAAAAAATTTACTTGAAATATATTTTTAGTATTAGTAAGACTTGAAATATTTTTTCAAGATCATGAGGTATTTTTTTAGTACTTGTTCGCATCCCGAAATAGCTTTTTTAGTATCCTGAAGTATTTTTCAATATTATTAAATAATTTTTTAAGATCATGAAATATTTTTCGCATATCCGAAGTATTTTGTTAGTACCGAGTTAATGCCTTGTAATATTTTTTTAAGATCATAAAATATTTTTTAGTACCAATTAGTATTTTGAAGTATCTTGTTAGCACCTATCGGTGGCTTGCAATATTTTTTTCAAGATTCTAAAATAATTCTTCAAGATTATGAAGTATTTTTTCAAGTATCAATAAGTATCCCGAAATAGCTTTTTACTATCATTCGGTGTTCTGAAATATTTTTGTTTTTTGTTTTAAAAAAGCAACTTGCTCATGGTTTTGCGCCAAAGATGGGTAGGGAGAGCTTTTTTCATTTGAATTGTTTAGATTTTTTTTTTTTTTTTTATTAAAATTATTTTTACAGATGGAGAATATAAAATAAAGATAATATCTCAATCAATGTATTTTTTAAAAATAATTTTTTCATTTAAAAATTGAAGGTTAAAAAAAAATTAAACCTAACTAGGGAAACTAGATACCTAACTTCCCACAACACGTAGTAAAAAAATGAAGATTCCAATTTTAATTTATGGGGAGTTTTTAAACCGAAAGTTCACAAGTTGTTATTGAAGTACCCCTCCAATCTTAAATACAGGATAAACTTCGTCCTAAGGACAAGAGAAGTATATTTCAATATCATTTTAAAAGTTTGATACCCATGAAAACTAGAAGGGTTTTAATTTTTTTTTTTTTTTTTTATATATGGAAACCATTATTATCTTTTTAATGGGTATTTATACCAGCCGGAGTTGAATATGATTTTTGAATTTTGAGTGATTTGAAATATATATATGGGGTTTAAACTTCTCATGTGCATTTGAGAAGAAAAAAAAGATTTCTACACACACATTGAAATAGTGGGACCTACATATATATATATATAATGCTAATTATATATATACGTAGGTCCTACCATTTTATGTGTGTGTGACATGAGAAAACATTTCTCCTACAACATGAGAAGTGTTTTTCCCTATATATATATATATATATATATATTTGTCATTAATTTATTGACAAGAGTCAAATTTCCTTCTATTTTTGATAATCCTCCATCAGTGCCAAAGTACCAATTTAATTTCAGAATTTAGTTATTTTATCATATTGTCCATCATGTTTCTTTTAAAAGATGGTGCCACCTTTTTTCCTCGCACTACGTCTCCTGAAGTCGTTAGATGAATGTAGTGAGCTCACAAGCCAAGAGACAGGAAGAAATCAAAAGTACGAGTCAACACAGCCTCCAACGATTTTGGGTTGAAGGAGAAAGCTTCCCTCGAGGTTTTGATTCAAGATTAATTCTAAAAATTATTTCAAACCAAACCTTCTTTTTATCTGTCGACTTGAGTTCACTGTCGACTTGAGGTTGAACTCATCAATTCTCTCTTATGAATATATAAATACAGCTAGTGGGTAAGAATGATAGTTACGAATATAAATACAGCTAGTGGGTAAGAATGATAGTTACGAAATGGTTTAACCCAAAAATTATAAGTGGAGTATCTCACCCTTTACCTGTGGAAAATTAAAAATTAAAATCGTTACAACAAGTGTCACCGGATTTATTTAGGTCTTTTGACTTTCATTTCTATTTATTTCGTTTCACTTTTTTTTTTTTTGACATAACTGTTTACCTTGTATCATACAGGGTAACTATTTAAATAAAAATAAAAATAAAAATATGTAATAGATAATAACAAATAACTTATAATCACCAAAGGTACCAGTAAGAGAGGGCAAATAAAGGTAGGTTCAGATGACAAAATAGGGGATTGATTACCGTCCTATGTTTTTACCATTCTCTTTTACTTCACTACTCATTTCAATGTTTAGATTGAAATTTGAACAATTCAAATTTAATGTTTTATAAAATTATTCTTTTAAAATATTTGTTACTACAATTTATAGGTATCATAAAACCCCGAAAACCGTTAACCCCACATGAAAAAAATGAAACTTGAAACTTGGAGTATGAGAAGAAGTCGATTGTGACGATAGTATGAAATAATTTGTTCTGGTATAGAACATGAATGTCTAGCCTCAAAGGGCTAGTATATGATCGATATTGGATCTTAATGTTCGAAGGATGTAGAGACACCCAATACGAGATTACCCAATGCTATCTATGGATGAGATAACACCGGGTGATCAGTGATCACCGTGCAACACGTATATGGCGAATCTCTAGAGGGGTGGGGTGTGTGCACAGTGGGACTAAATGTAAAGTAATCAATGATGAATGAATAGAGTGCACCTGGTGAATGTCCTTTTATAGAGGCTACCAAGGGTTTCTACCCACTAGCTGTGTCGTCCATTCCCCCGCCATCACGTCTCCACGATCGGCGCTGTATTTTCTCCATTACCTGCATTACCTCTGATTTCGAGTGTGATCATGGGGTGATTGGCGCTTTTCTGGATGTAGGAGGATACTGTCATAAAGTACCCTCGTTGGGCCTATGCCATGCTAGGCCCTTTACTTGGGTCCATAACAGTTGCCCCCAAACTCGGTTGCTCAGGTTTCTGATCTGCTGAGGTTACCTTGTTGCCTGACCCCGACTTTTTAGTCTGAGTCTCTATCGACCGTTGCCGTCTGCCGAGTTTTGTAGAGGCTAAAGAACTTTGAAAGGTCTTGTGCCCTTTGCCCCCATGTTTTTTTTTCTTTCTTGTGGCGAATGATTTCTTGGCTTAGTTGCTAGTCTTGCCGAGTTGAATTATTCCGACGTGCCCATGCTCATTTGTGTTGCTTTTTATACATACACTGAGTACCTCTTAGGATCGCTTGATACAGAGTATCTCCTAGGATCGCTTGCTTTCATGATATCCCGGATTATCTCGGGATCACCCATGCATCGTGTCAGCCTGGTTTGACTACTCTCTTCTCCCCTCAATCCGGGGTATCTCAAAATGAACGGGCATACGAACGGGCGTGGCTGTCCCAAGGAAAGCGTCTGTTCGTTTCCTTATAACCGCCATTTTAAAACAATCGTCACGCGCCCTGAATAGCCGCCTTCGGTTATCGTTCGCAATAAATGCTCACGTCACCCGTCATCATGACTCTAAAGGGTTTTCTCTTCTTTTTGGATTGTCGTAATGCTTTAGCCATTTTGACATTACAACTTCGACCCTTCACTTTTTCACGTCTATAAAACCCTATCTACTGCTTCATTTTGTCATTTTGCTTACGAGCTTTCCCTTCCGTTCAAAAGAAACTTTGTTGTTCTCCTCAGAGTTCCTTACCTTTGAAGCATTCAACCACTCCCTGATTCGTGTACCAGGTACTATCAATGGTTTCCTGACTTTTTCTTATGTAGTTTATTGGGTACCTCTCTAAAGCACTATTTTTGCACTATTATTCCTGTGCATTTTGGGTTTTTGCTCTTTATTTCCCCATGCTGTTGTATCTGTGTTTGTCTGATTAGGCGTTTGAATGACGGTGATGACCTTCTTGAATTCCTCTCTTAACGGGAAATGTTGAAAACAACGTTGAGATATCCATTGGTCTGAGTCATGCCACTTTTGGCGATTTCTGCATTTGTTTCACTAAAGTTCTTCCGAACAACTGGCTCTCTTTTTTGACCGGCTTTTCTTTTTGACCGGTTTTTCTGGTTTGCCTGCAACCTTGCTTGGATTTCAGTTTTACTTGCATTCATGTGATAATCCTTTTGAACTTCAGCATTCTTCCCCCTTTTAATTGCGCAAATGAACCCAAATCCCGACGTGCTTTTGGACATGTATGGTAGGCCCGTTCCTGAAGAAGATAGGGACATCCTCAAAAATCTTTTCGGGCCCACAAAGTTTTGGATTTGGTCAATTCTTCCCACCGAAGAGGAGAAAAGGGAAGCCTTCCTTCGCACCTCGAGGGGCGGTAGGAGCAGTGGAATTACTCGAGCTTCTAACTCTTCCACCCTTAGAAACATCAACGTCTCGGCGCCCATACCTCCAGCTTCGAACTCGGCCCCTGGTGGTTCCACTTCCGTTATGAAAACTCGGGGGCCGACGCTATGCGATGAATGTTGCTACAAGGCCATCGAACTTGCTAGTCTTAATTGCGACAGGGAGGCCGACTTGCTGTTGGACAGATGTCGGTGCAACATTATTCTCTCAGTTAGCCCGGCTGGCATTCTTTTGAATCATCCTAATCCAGCCCCCATTTATGTTCCTAGAATTAGTCCTGCTGCGTTAGGTATACTCCGCTTTCTAACTCTTGCCATTTTCCTCTTTTTTTTGTTTCAGGTAATAGATGGCGTCTTCACATTGTACTGATCAATCCGCGACGGGAGAGTCTGGTTATTCTGGTTCTTCCCCCAAACCTGTTGCCAAAGAGCTCATCGTTAGTAGCACGGTGACTAGGATGAGGAATTTGATGCCCGTGGATGACCTTGTACGAGTCGTTCGCAGTGGGGAGGGATACGACATATGCCTGCCTCAAGAAACCGAATCGGATACGTCCTTTCGATCAAGCGATAGGGACCCTCACTACTTTTACTTTTATCGGGATGTAATCACCCGATTTGGTTTACAATTCCCTTTTTCCGATTTTCAAATGTGCCTCCTCTGTCATTTGCATCTCACCCCCTCTCAACTACATCCTAATGATTGGGCTTTTGCCATTGCTTTCGAGAACTATTGCAAAGCCTAAGATATCCTCTGCTCCATTCCCGTGTTTTGCAGTTTTTTGTTCCCTTAGAGACCAATGTCACCACCGAGGACGATCGCACATGGTTTGGTTAGACCTCGCTCCGAGCTGCCCATGGTTGCAAATTTCTTAGGCCATTCACTGGTTCGTGGAAAGGCTTTAAAAACCACTTTTTTAAGATTGTTGCCAAACCCGGGCAAGTGCCTTGGTTTCTCCAATCTTTTGACTCTGGGGAAGTCGAAGAGCGATTTCCCGTGATTAGTGTGCGGGTCACCACAAACTTCTTGCAAAAGACTTCCTTCCTTCCCTACCAGCCTTTCGGAAGCCGAGGAAGAGGCCATATTTATTCTTACACAACTCACCAGCAAGAAAGGCCCATTGGTAGAGTCGGCTGAATACATCACGGCTCCTATTCTTAAAAAATGGCCTGCGCGAGTACGGGTTTTAGCTTTATAGCGTTTCACATCTTGGTTTTAGTTGCATAAATAATTCATTTGCTTCCTTTTTTCAAGCCAACAAATGGGAAAGCGACCTCCTATCTCAACGTGATCGATCGCGAGGAGGAAGTCCCCGGTGCCACGGCAGCTAAGGCCACGGCCATTGCAAAGCGGACATTGCCTGAGCCTGCTCAACAGGCTATTGCCAAAAAGGCAAAGATTACCAAGAAGAAGACCATTGCCGATATCGCTCAAGGGGCCTCGCAAGTCATCAAGGAGAAAGCAGCTGCTGCGGGCACTTAGGGGGTCCCGCCTCCACGTTCTCCCCCCATCTTGGATTCTGAAACCTCGACCGAGGAGGTCGTCACTCCCGACGCACTTATCGAGCTCCCCCGTTGTCATGTCTGGGAACACAAGGTTACCAAAGGTCTGATCCTAGGAATTTGTCCTCCCGACAATTACTATGATGGCAAACGGCTGTCTAATCCCGAGATTAAAGAGCTCCGAAATATGGAGCGTGAGGGTTTGAAGATCGCCGGATTATGCCAGCTCGTGGCCTACCTCAAAGAGAACCATGCCTTGGCTTTGGAGGACTTGAAGAAGGCCGAGGTGGAGAGGGACAAAACCAATGGACTGGCAACCCACACTCTCCAAGATTCGCAGAATGTCAAAATGGAGAGGAACAATCTTCGTATGGAGGTGCAATCGACTCTGGCTGAGAAGGATGATCTCCTTCGAGAGCTTCAACAAGCTCGGGAAAGTTTGAAGAAGGCCGAGTCAGAGGTGGCCCGGATGCAGCAGATACATGAACACGACGTCGACTCTATGGGCATACACAAGGCCATAATTGCCGAGCTGGAGACAGAGCTAAAGCACTACAAAGAAGCAATTGTTGAGGCTCGCACCGACGTCTCCAAGCTAAAGACCGGCGTCAAAGATGCCTTTGATAATGCTGGAGCAGGCCCAATTTCTGAACCCTGCCTTTAAGCTGAACCTCAAGAGGGCACACTATAACACCTACATTGAGGATGGGAAATTTATTCCTCCTTCGTCTGCCGGTCCTCTTGCCCCAGGTCCCGAGGTTGTTCCCGAGGTCCCCAGAGTAGAGGCCAACCATTCTAACTCGGCGGGTCCCGACGAGGATGCTTCTGCTGCCGATTTAGACTACCCTCATCGCATCTCTAGTACTTTTGCCATGATTTCTTGTACTTTTCTCGACATTTCCTAGACTTTATGTAAACAACCTGCAATATATGAATGAATGAAAAAGCGTTTTACTTTTTCTACTGTACCTCGATTCATCAAACTTGCGCCGTTAGTCGAGCCGGATTCGCAATGTGTATGCGATTTGAAAACAAATCAGTTGGTCGCTGTGAATGCCACCTAAAGGGGATAACCCCGGAACCAAGATAAGCATTCTTCGTCCGACTTGATCAGGGTCGGCGAAACGGATCTCTTTTATCTGGATCACCCGTCATTTCCTTGACTGCGACGCATTTTGCAAACGTAATTCGGCGTATAAGCCCAAAGTTTTGCTCATGACTTAGCTTCGTAACTAAGCCGTCGAACGCCGGGTCATATTTCTGAGGTCGTACCTATTTATATGTTCGGCGGCTCCACTACTAAAGACACGTCTTATGAAGACTGGCTCTGTGCCTCGATTCCATACCCGTTAATTTTTGGCATGATTTATAAAAAATGGTTGGCCGACCATAAGTTTATACATGCAAATTAACTGAACCGAGTTACCGCTAATACATGATTTATGCACACGGGTTTTCGCACCTCGCGTTCGTACATGTTTGTTTAACTTTGGGTGGCTGTGCCTTTGCATGATTAATGAAAATGGGTTTAAATACCTCGAATTCTCACATGCTTATTTAGTGGTGCGGCGGTGCCGCTAAGACATGATTTATGAAACCAGGCGTTCTACCTCGGATCCATACATGTTCATATTCTTTTAAAACCGGTTTATTTTCGATGGATCCACTTATGCGCATTAACTTGGTGGCGTTGCCGCTAATACATGATTTATGAAACCAGGCTCTCCACCTGGGATCCATACATGCTCATCTATTACACACGATTTATGAAAATTGGTTTATTTACCAAAAATTCCTACGCGCTTGTCATCTTGGCGAGATTATTTCATGATACTTTTTGTGAAAATGGGTTCCTAGACCCAAAATTCTTTATTCATTAAGTCGGGCGGTAAAGCCAGGTTACTTGGTTCCCGTAGGAACTTTGACTGGCTTACAGGTAACATGCCTGAAAACATAGAAAATTCTTAATATCAAATGAAATAACAGAACTTGAATGGAAAATCTTCAGATTGCCCTGGAAGTCACTGGCCCCTTGGCTGTGCCATCTTGCCATGGGTTCCGGCTTCAGCTATAGTAGGCCTTCAATTTGTCAGCATTCCACGTCCGTTTGACTGCCTTTTTCTTTAACGTTTCCAGTGTGTACGCTCCTTTACCGAGGCTCTCTTTGACGCGATACGAGCCTTCCCAGTTTGCGGCAAGCTTTCCATCACTGGCATTCTTGTTACCTATGTCGGCTCTTCAAAGGACCAGGTCGTCTTTTTTAAACGACCGTGGTCTTACTTTCCTATTGTATCGAGTCGCAATAAGTTGCTTCATAGCCATTTCTTGGCAATGCGCCGTCAATCGGACCTCATCGATTAGGTCCAGTTCCACCGCGATGGCCTCGCTATTCTCGTGTTCTTCATGTAAAGCCTTAATTTTCCTCCATGAATGTTCACCGATTTCAACCGGGATCATGGCTTCACATCCATAGGTAAGTCTGAAAGGAGTTTCTCCAGTGGATGTCTGGGCCATGGTCCGATGTCCCCACAAGACAGAATACAAGTGTTCCACCCAGCTAGCTTTGCCCTCTTCCATCCGTCTCTTCAATCCATCGATGATAACTTTGTTAGCCGACTCAGAGTGCCCGTTAGATTTTGGATGTTCGACGGAGGCAAAGTGATGTGTAATGCTGAAGTTAGACATAATCTCTTGAAAGCCTTTATCAATAAATTGGGTACCATTATCCGTGACAATCTCCGCCGGTATCCCGAATCGGGATATAATATTCCTTTGAAGGAACCTTTGCACTCGCGCCAAGGTAATGGTTGCCAATGTCTTTGCCTCGATCCATTTAGTAAAGTAGTCCACTGCTATGATCAGCCACCGAAGCTGTCCTAGCGCTGGCTTAAACGAGCCTAATAAATAAATGCCCCGTTTGTAGAACGGCCACAGAGCCGAGATTGACGTCATTTCGGTTGGGGGAGATCGTATCATGTTGGCATGCTTTTGACAACTTTCGCACTTTTGAACATGTTCTTTCGCATCCGCTACCATCGTAGGCTAGTAATAGCTTGCCCGCACTACTTTCCGAGCTAGAGCTTTAGCGCCTATGTGTTGCCCGTTAATACCCTAATGTATCTCGGCCAAGATGTACTGGGCTTCCTCTGAGTCGAGGCATTTGGACATCGGGGTATGCAAACCCTTTCGATACAGCTGGTTGTTCACCACTGCGTATGCAACTGCTGCTTTGACTAATTTCTTTGATTCCTGGGCATCATCCGGGAGGATCCCTCTTTCTAAGCAGTCGACAATTTGCTTCCTCCAATTGCTTGACTCGGAAATTGCCATAACACAGCTTGGTTCCAGCAAACTCTATTGAATCACGGTTTGTAGGTTACCGGGACCCTTGGTGCTGGCCAGCTTGGACAGTACGTCTGCTATGGTGTTTTCTCCTCTGGGGATGTGTGTAACCATTACCCCGTCGAATTCTGCCATGATCTCCTTCACTTTTACCAGATATTTGGCCAGCAACGGTCCTCTAGCTTGATAAGTCCCTTTTATTTGGGAGGCTACGAGTTGGGAATCCGTGGACACTTGAACTTGCCTAGCCCCGTTTTCCTTAGCTTGGAGCAAACCTGCAATAAGAGCCTCGTATTCGGCCTGGTTGTTGGAAGTCGGGAAGTCAAGTCGGAGAGAGAGTTCCATGGACACTCCTTCGGACTTTCAATGATGACCCCTGCCCCACTTCCTTTGACGTTTGATGATCCGTCCACAAATACCTTCCAGAGTTCTGCCGGCACAATCTCCCCTTTAGCCGACGAGGTCAGTTCCATCAAAAAATGCGCCAAGGCCTGAGATTTGATGGCCTACAGAGCTTCGTATGAAATGTCAAATTCTAACAACTCCATGGCCCAACTTATCATCTTACCTGCGAGGTCAGGTTTATACAACACCTCGCCGAATGGGCTAATCCGTCCCGACGATGATTGAATGGCAATGAAAATAAGGGCGGAGTTGTCTTGCAGTCGTGAGTAAGGCGAAAGCCATCTTTTCCAACTTCTGATATCTTAGCTCTGATCCCTGTAAAGCTCGGCTCACGAAGTACACCAACTTTTGGCCTTCTTTTGTTTCTTGAACCAGACGGCGCTTATTGCCTCTTCCCCTACCGACAAATATAATACCAAACTCTCGCCTGGCTCGGGTCTAGACAGAACCGGTGGGGTCGCCAAACATTGCTTGATTTTAGTAAACGCAGCGTCACATTCCGAGTTCCATCCCCCCTAAACCTCCTTTTTCAACAACTTAAAGAAAGGTAATGATTTCTCGGCCGACTTTGGCAAGAACCTGGTTAGGGCCGTAAATCTTCCCGTTAATTGCTGTACTTCTTTCTTGTTGGCAGGCGCCTTCATTTCTAATACCACCTGGCATTTGTCCGGGTTAGCTTCAATGCCTCGGTTTGTCAATAGGAAACCCAAAAATTTTCCTAACAGGACTCCGAAGGCGCATTTTGTCGGGTTCGGCGGAACTGCGGTAGGCTCGAAGTTTATTAAACGTCTGCTGTAAATCACGAACATGATTCCCCTGCTCTAGGGAATTTACGATCATATCGTCTATGTAAACCTCTACATTCTTCCCCAGTTGGTCTTCGAATACTTTAGTCATCATTCTCTGATAAGTTGCTCCAGCATTCTTGAGGCCAAATGGCATAACGTTGTAGCAATAATTTGCTTTATCCGTGATGAAAGCCGTCTTTTCTTGATCCTCGGGATGCATGGCAATTTGATTGTACCCCGAGTATGCATCCATAAAGGATAGGAGGTTGAAAACCGGAAGAGTTATCTACCAGCTGATCAATGTTAGGCATGGGGAATGAATCTTTAGGACATACCTTGTTCAGGTCCTTGTAATCTGTGCATACCCGCCACTTCCTGTTAGGCTTCTTAACCATGACCACGTTGAAGAGCCAGGTTGTGTATTGGACTTCTCTGATAAAGCCCGCTTCCACCAACTCCTTTACGTGTGCCTCTAAGGCCAGGCCTCGATCCACGCCATGTTTCCTTTTCTTTTGTGGTACGGGAGTGGACCCCGGGTTGATAGCCAATTTATGACAACAGAATTCGTGATCTATCCCTGGAATCTCGGACGGTTTCCATGAAAATACGTCACTATTTTGCCTGAGGAAATCTTCCAACTCCCCCCGGATCTCGGCACTCAAAGTCGCGCTGACTTTGGTGGTTTGCTCTGGCTTGTTGCCCAAGATGAAGTCTTCCACCTCACCATTTGGCTCTGCCCTCAGGACCTTATCTTCTTCCCGCAGGTCCAACTCAACAGTATGAATGGATTTGTTCGATGGCTTTGAATTTTTGCTTTCTTTAAAAGCCTCAAAATAACATTGTTGGGAGTCTTTCTGGTCACCCTTAACTGTGACGACTTGATTCTTCTTACTAATGAACTTCAACCTCTGGTGTTTTGAGGACACCAACATATCCCAATTATGTATGGTTGGCCAACCTAAGATTATATTATACGGGGAAGGAAAGTCGGCTATGATAAATCGGAAAAATTCTGACTTGAATGCCTATTTAGTTCCCAACATCAATTTGAGGTCTATATACCCTTTTGGTCGTGTATCTTGCCCGTTGAATCCTGTCAAAGTAGTTTTGCATGGCTTCAAATCTTTTTAGTCGTATTGCATGCATTTGAATGCGTCCCAGAGAATTATGTCAACCACACTACCATCATCCACGAAGATTTTTCTAACACAGCAATCTACCACCATTCCTGTGATTACTAGCCCGTCATGGTGACCGGGTGCGACATCTTCCAACTCTTCCTTGGTAAAGCCGAGTATTGGCGATTCTGGCTTTGTGGATTTTTCCTTGAATTCCGGTCGATTCCTAACTGAGAGGATCTCTTTTAAGTATTTTTTTCACTAACTAGCTGAGTCTCTTCCACCTCCAAATCCTCCCACAATAACGTTGCAGTCGTATTTAGGATTGGGAAACTCGTCCTCACTGCCCTCCGGCTTTTTCATCTGCTCACGCCTTCTCTTCTCTGGTGGTGGGCTTTTACTCCAACTCTCATGGCGTTTGTTACGTCGTCCTTCCGTCGAATCACGTACCGCCGAGCTTTCCTTCATGGATAAAATTTTCCACAGCATCTCGAAGATCCCAACATGAATCTGTTGTATGACCGTGCTGATCATGGAACTCACAATACCGCGATTTATCCAAAGTGGCCTCTCTCCTCAAGGGCCGAGGTCGTTCGACTTTTTTCATCTCTGTTGTGGATACCTCCTTCCATATTTGTGCTTGAGACACCTTTAACGGGGCATATCTTTCGTATTTGCCCTCCGCCCGACCTCCGTTGGGCCTATTATCTCTTCCACGCCCTCGTGAGTCTTGCTTGTTTCGGGCATGCGATCTTTGCCTCGAGAAGGCGGACTTCTAGCTTTTTACTTAGGTTCTCGGCTTATAATTTTCAACTGCTCCAACTCCAAGTATTGCTTAGACCGATCTCGAAACTCCGCCAAGGTTTTTGGACGATTCTTCGTTACTGTTTTCTTCAAATGTGACGACTTGTCCAATCCTGCTATGGCACAATGGAGATGTACCTCCTCTTTTAATTCTGGCACTTGCAGGGCCGTGTCCTTAAAGCACTCCAGATATTTTGCGGCGTCTCATTAGGTATTTGTTTCACCGGTCCCCGCTAAAACTCGGTCTTTGCCTGTTTCCTGCTAGCGGCGAAATTCAACAAGAACTTTTTAACTAAGGCCTTCAAATCAGGTATCGAGTTTGATGGTAATGAATTAAACCAAATTTGTGCGGCTCCCCGCAACGTTCGGGAAAACAGCCGGGGTATTATGTGCCCTGAATATCCTTTCACCATGATCTCCATTTTGAAATTGTTTACCTGTACTTGCGGGTCCTGACTCCCATCGTACTTCAGAAAGTCCTTGGTATCCAGTCCTTTGGGATAAGCAGCTGTCATGATCCTTTCAAGAAAAGGACTTTGCACTCCGTCCTCGTCATCAGACTCCGCACCTTTCTTATGTGGGCCTTGGCCTTCGAGCGGTTCCTTTCCTTTAGTCCGAGTTGCGTTCTGAACCGGGGCCTGGTCCTATCCGAGTTCATTAGCCTTCGAGCCACCTGCATCAATCTATGCAGAAGTCGTGCGACTGTCTCCATTCGGATTCCTAACATCTCGGCCTACACTCCGTGTCGGGTTTTCCAGCATCTTAACACGTTCCTCTAAGGACTGTATTTTCAATACGTCACCCTCCGTAACCTGAGTCTGACCATGATTGGCTGCTTCTCCTTCTACCGGGTTTGCGATTGGGGTTTTGGCATTGGTAGATGCCGAGGCATTAACTCGGCTGGGTCCAGCGACGTCCCTTTGGGCACCCTGGATCGGGTTCGCAACCCATCTAGCATGTTCCTCCAACAGTTGTCGCAATCTTTGCCCTTCCTCATGTCTCCACATGGCATTAGGTGGTCCATCTCCTCCCTTATAAGTCGGATGTTCTCCTTTCTCTGGAGACGGTTGCGAGTCTCCATTTCTTCCATTCGGTCCATTACTGAGCCGAGGGTGGCTCGCAACATTCGAATATCGGGATTTTCGTTCTAGAATTCCTGTGGAGGATCCTAAGGTGGTACTTGTGGGTAAATTTGTTGGATGACCACATTCTCGGGAGGTGGTGAGTTCGCTGTATTAGAGGTCTCGGACTCAGTTTCGACCGTGACATGGTCTGCCTCTGGGATCACGGAACCCGCAACTTCCTGCTCCTGATGCTGTTACTGCGGTTGTCCTTCTGGCAATTGGTCTTGCCGAGTTGTCTAACTGCGACTTCTGGTATTTGCTGCCATTGCCAATGATAGTGCAAAAGCCTTTCATGGTTTGGGAATCGAATTTTATAGATCCCCACGGTCGGCGCCAATGTTCTGCCATCACGTCTCCACGATCGGTGCTGTATTTTCTCCATTACCTGCATTACCTCTGATTTCGGGTGTGATCATGGGGTGATTGGCGCTTTTCCGGATGTAGGAGGATACTATCATAAAGTACCCTCGTTGGGTCTATGCCATGCTAGGCCCATTACTTGGGTCCATAACATAATTAAATTGAAACCATAGTACAAAGATAACTCCCTTAGCTTATTGATGAAGCCACTGCCGTTGGAAAATACTAAATAGAGGAAACAAAAATGAAGTTAGAAAGGGATAACCCTTTCTTGTTGCAGACGAAGGATTAGAAATTCCAAATGCAGAGGAGGCACTACTTTTACCCAACCTTGCATGATGATAATATGTATGAACGTAGGGCCAATGTGGAGGACAAATGTATACTTTACACAACTATATATTATATCATTAAGCGAGGTATTATGAGCATTGTTGTTAAACTTACGAGTTGACCCTCTAAATTTAGCGTTTTTACATTTCTAGCTTACAAAATCAAGTCGAGTAACTAGTAAACTTGTGATCGTTGTAAACTTGGTTAAACTCACGGGTTTATATCGAGTTTACCGTTTTTACATTTCCAACTTATAAAACCGTGTTTACTCATCCTTAAACTTGTATTAACTTCTTTGATTTAATCATACTCGGCGGATTTAAATGTAAATTTTATAATTTTTTTTGTTAAATATGATAAATTATGAATGTTGATGGATTTAATTTTAATTATTTGGATTTAAAAAATATTTAAATCAAATTTTTGTTAATTATATACTATTAATATTTATTTAATGAAAAAAATAAATTTTACAAGTTTGCGATTCAAGTTTACTTTACTGTTACAAATTTATTTAAATTTGTAAGTTTAAGAACCTTGATTTGTGATAAATAAATCATAATTAATTGGATGGATTACCTCGTGTGATACACCGGCCCTTTCATTAGAAAAGAGAATGAAAATGATTTTTAAATTTTAAAAATAATTTTAGTTAGTGATTACAAAATGTTGAAAATATGGACTAGCCTTAGTATGCCAATATATGAATATTCAAACTTCCAAAAATATCTCCCGACGCCCCCAGCATTGAGATTTTTTATTATTTATTAACAAGGTAGCTCCTGTTCTAATATCGGTAAATCAATCAATCAACATCGACATTGTTTTTAAAAACCTGTAATGCTTTGTTGATAAGAAAATAAGTTGGTTTGTATCCATTAATCAAAAAATACAATTTATTATTGATCATTTCACACTTTCATTTTTTTAAATATTTTTTCATAATTCACTGATTAGATGATCTTACTTCCTTCCAGCTGCATATATCCCTCAATTTTACGAGTGTAATCTTTGACTCCATTACTTTTCTCTATGTGATTATTCTTCTAATTTTACTATAATTGAATTATATTCATCATGCAGCCCAAGGCACGGAAAGCAAACGCTTGTTCATATTAAAAGGGTTAAGGTAGCACCCTGAAATATTTGTAAGGTCAGCACCTAAAGTATTTTGAAGTATAATTTTGACCCAAATATATTTAAGGGAAAATACCATTCAGGGTCTAAGTAACCAAAAAATTGTCAAAAAAGGTTCAAGAAAAAGTCACTTGTCAAAAAAGACCCTAGGGTCTTTTCTAGTATTATTTAATAACGTTAACAACTATATCAGTACAACATTAACAACTAAATAAGGGACGTTAACAATATCCTAACAACTAAATCAAGTACATATTAACAACTATATCAATACATGTTAACAACTATATCATTACAATGTTAATTGGGGGAAAAAAGAAAAATATCATTAAGATCCAACTAAGAAAAATAATTATTAGAAAAAAGTCTCCTAACTTATTAATGCTAGTGTAATAGTACTTTCAACTCCAATTATAAGATAAAGTTGATTTTTTTTTATAAAAATTAAAAAACTTAATTAAATTACTTTAGAATATATATTTGTATGTGTATTTTTTTCCTCAAACTAATTAATTTGATTAATAAACTAATATATAATATAAAGATACATAATATATGATATGATTAAGTAACTTTCTTAATTTTTCTAAAAAAATCAACCCTATCTTGTAATTAGTACGGTAAATATTATTAATTTTTTTAGATATTTTTCGGGAAAAAAAGAGCGAGAAATAAAAGGTGATAAATACCAATTGGTAATTGCTTTTGCTTCATTTGCACGTATTCATTATTCACTGATCATCCAATTGTCACAGCTTAATTAATACTCCCTCTGGTCCTTATTATAAGGCACCAACTAACAACTTTATTTGGTCCTTTTTATAAGGCACTTACTTGTTCCCAATGAGCATTAATTATTTGTTTCCATGTCTGCCCATAATTAATGAGGGTAGTGTGTGAGAGTAATAATTGATATAATATTAGAGTTTAATGCAATTAGTAGGGGTAATATTGGAAGTTACTTAAATTGTAGGGTAACTTTATTGACTTTAAATGTTTTTATTGGTTTGTAAGAAAAGTTAGTTGGTGCTTATAATAAGGACCGGAGAGAGTACCTTTCTCTCTTACATTTTCTGTCACTGCAAAACAAGTTTGAAGAACAGCTTCCCAGCTTCAAAATCGTGCATGGCTGCTATCCATTTCTTCAAGATTATTGTTGAACATTCTCTTCAAGAAGGAAGGCTCTTGTAAGTATTTTTCTTGGTCTATCTATCCCCTTTCTTGCTCTTCGGTTTTGTGCTTCGGATCGGGCCCTTCTTTCTTTTTAGTATTTAGGGTTCTCTAAGAAATTTTGTTAGAGAACACCAACTCATTTTGGTCTCTGATTGAAATAACTACTAATTTCAATATTCTTACTGGGAATACTGTATAAAACCATTTGATAAGTTGTTGACTTTCATGTTACACACACTCAGGGGCGGAGCCAGGAATAAAAATCAGGGGGCGAAAATTACAGATTGAAATCCAGTGGAGTCAGCATTTAAAATTATGGGGCAAAAATTCCAGAATTTGACCCAAAATTTTCGGAAATCATAATTTAGCCCATAAAAATTTCAATGTTTTCACTTTAGTCCCTTCATGAGACTTTTTTATAGGGACTAAACTGAAAACATTAAAAATTTTATGAGGCTAAAGTATAATTCCTAAAAAAATCGTGCATGGCTGCTATCCGTAACTTAGAGAAAGTTAACTTGAAATAAAAAGTTAACTTGATATTAGCGTAAAAAACGATAACAAGTGAAAGTTAACTTGAAATAAAGAGTTAACTTGATATTTGAAGTTCAAAAGAAAGTTAACTTCAAATAAGAAGTTAAATTGTTATTCAAAAACATAACTTGACACGTTACTAGATTACTTGCAGAGAAAACTTCATTACTCGAGTAATTTCGAAAGTAATCTTGAGTAAAACACGATTAGGTCCATATTACTTGCAAATGAAAAGGTATTACTCGAGTAACTCCAGAAAGTAATCTTTGAAGGAAATAATTACTTTCGAGAGCTAAAGAATCTTACTCAAGTAACCATAGAAAGTAACTAAAATACTTACAAAAGAGTGCTTATTACTTGAGTAACGTCGAAAGTAATAAGCGATAGTTTTCAATGAGACTTTCAAAAGGTGTCAAATTTATATAGGAGAATTACTTGAGTAACCAAGAACACCTTGCTTGAGTAATTAACTTGATTCAAAAACACAAATCCCTTCTAACAAAAGGTTTAAATAATTAAGTCTTGTTATCATCAAAACTCTGAGAACTAACATTTAGGTCATGGCCATTTGGTGCTGTTCAAATATGAGGAAACAAGAAGAGCTAGTCACTTTAAAGTGAAGATTTTTGACAAGAGTGCATTAGAAATAGACTACCCTCTTCATAGAAACCTCCTACAAATTAATATGATTCTGTTTCAATTGAAATCTTGCTTGAGAAACCTCCTCTGCATAAAGTAGCCAGCCCAAAACCGCCATTATTATCATCATCATCATTTCGCCCTTGCAAGGAAATTAGAGCTGAAGAAGCTAAAAGGACCTATAATCAGCAAAAGAAGCATTCAAATGGGAACAAGCTTAAGCCCATTAAAGCAGGACCGAATCTTGTCAAGATTGAATCCGAAGGTAGCTCCTGTTTTATTCTTGTTGTACATCATTATGTCACATTTTAATATGATATTCTATTGGTCTATCAGGATGTCTATTGAAAGCTGTACATGAGTTTTGTTCTTAATCTTGTCCTTAGAGGACTTATGCTTAATTTCTGCAGGAATCATGGGCAAAAGCAATTTTTCCACTAAAAAAGTTCCAAAATCCATGGTATCAAAAAAGAAATGGAGAGACCACTAACTTGTGATGAGAAGAAAAGATCTTTACAGAGAGTCAACACTTTCACAGCCAATCCCTATTTCAAAATTGTCATGCAGCCAGCATACATCAATAATGTTTGGTAAGTTTTTAGAGAAATACAAATGAAATGCATTGAATGTAGGTTTCCCATGATTGTCTTCTCAAAACAAAGAAAAGTTCAATTGTTAGTTACTAATCTAGCTAAAAAAAAATTGCAGTGTGTACCAGCAAGTTTTTTAAACAAAATTTGAAGCAGAAGGGTGAGATTGCTGTCCTCCTTCAGGTTCCGGATGGCAGAACTTGGCGTGTGAAGGGCTATAGGGAAGAAAGAGATCTTAACAAGTTCAGCCTCAAAAGTGGGTGGCTCTCTTTTGTACTAGACAATAACTTGAAAGTGGTTGAGGTGTGTGTTTTTGTACTCACAAACCCCATGGACATCTCCTTCCTAGTTCATGTTTTTGGAGGCTCTGCTGATCCATGTGGCTAAAAATTCCCACGCTATAACGTTGTTTTCCCCTTTTGTTGAGGGAATATGGTAATACTGATAGAGATATTATGATGGGGATCCCCAGACAATGAGATTCTGGTTCTTTTGATTCTGGCTTGTGCATAACTTCCTCAACTGGGGAAGGTTAAGATTATGGCCTTAAAAGTTTCTTTTGTTAGCTTTATGTGAACAATTTATATGACAAGTAATGTTTATGTTAATTGACAGTGAAATTGCTTTTTGTCTATATAGGCTATTTCATTATAGGCTGCTGTCTCTTTATGATTTTGTGGAAGAGGTAAAAGTAAAACGGGGGTTTTAATAGTTTAATCATAATATGTGGCTTTGTATATTATTATATCAATCCATCCAAGGCCAAACTAAAAAGAATCCATCCATGGGCTACTTTGTTTGGTTATATCTGCTGGGACATTTGGGTGGATCGATGCAAGAAATTATTTGGAGATGATCCAATCAATGATGGTGTAAATGCCTATGATAGTCTCTTCAGGCAAGTTGGGATAAGGAAATTGTAACAAATTGTCATTTTTACTCTAATAAAAATGTTGCAGGAAGCGTTAATCGGGAACGTCAGCAAGGTTTTATCAATCTTGAGGTAGATGCTTCAGTTTTGGAGTTAGGAAGAAGCGGATGTGGAGGAGTTATTAGGGATGACAACAGTCGATGGATATGTGGATTCATGTGTAAACTTACAACAGTACCACCAGTAATAGCTGAAATTATTGCGATCATCCAAGGTCTTCAGATTTGCTGGAACCAAGGCTATAGAAAAGTTGCTGTTTCATTAGATTGTGTTGAAGCTATTAATGTTTTGACTAGGGGTTGTGATCATTTTCATCCCTTTAGAGACGTTATAATTGATGCCAGATTATGGTTAGTTAAAAGCGGCAAGTTTTGATTAACCATATTCTTAGGGAAAACAATGTTTTAGCTGATTATTTGGCTAAATTGTCTCATAACATCGTAGGAAATTTTTGCTTGATGGCCAAATTGTCTCATAACATCGTAGGAAATTTTTGCTTGCTTCATCAACTGCCTCCTTCGTACGAATGGGAGGTAGTGTTGTAAATATTACATTTGGGTGTGTCAAAGAAAGAGTTTTTCCAATATTATGGAATATGTTTAAATGAAGAGATGTGTTTTGAGAAGTCATGTTCTTATAAATTAAGGGATTTGTGTTGGTTCATGAAGCAACATGGTTCATGAATTAAGCAGATAGTTATGACTTTACGAAGAGGTGTAATGTTCAAGAGTCACCTCTTTAAGGCATTGATTCATTATTTATAATACCCCAATTGTGACACCATTTAAAAGAGAGAATTAGAAAACATCGGTAATCTCTTCTTTGAGTTATCTTATCTTCCGCCAGTTCTGCCGCCTTGATTTAATCAAGAAGGATCTGTTTAATCTTGGGGAGTACCACTTCTTCTTTACCAGTGGTTGCGGAATAACTCTATAGGACAGTGTTCTCGAACACGACTCAGATCATCATCTTCTTCATTTTTCCAGATCGCTCACAACGCCAACAATCTATAGGGTTAATCTCGCTGATTATGAAATTTGTGTGTGCGAGTGAGGGAGAGAGATTGAGAGAAACAAATATAGAAGAGTGCGTCTAATGCCAAAGCAGGAGAGATGAGAAATTGTGATGATATTTGCAACGCTTTGATGAAGAAGGCGTGAAGGAGTACGTCCGCGGCAACAACAAATTCTCCGATGATGAGGAAGAAAGAGTTATATTTCTTCACCGTGATTAAACGGCAATAAGGTACACGTGATTGATTGGAATATTATATAAATATATATAATATTCGAGGGCATATATTAAAAATTTAATAATGCGGTTATTATTATTTTTAATATTTGATGTGCTGAATTTTCAGTAAAAATATACCCATAGGAATCAATATTTTATTTAATTTATTGATCAATTGCACGGGGAATTTATTTCCATTAATGTTTTGAATATCTTTAGTTAATAAATATATCAGATTTGATTGATATGGTAGTTAATAAATCTCCTATTATTTCTCCTATTATTTTAATGAGGATTTGATGAATATTAAATTAATAAAGGGAAGATAATGTATATCTTATGCCCTTAGATTGATCAGGAGATTTTATTGTTTTTATTAGTAAATATTTTGAATTACATTAGTCATCGTATGGAAATAAAATACCGATGATAATGAGATCATTATTGGGTTCATGCTTGGTTTCTAGTTCCAGAAAGTAAATATATTTAAAAGTTAAATGATGAGCTTTATTAGGAGCCCTAAATTTTAGGATGTTATATATTTGAAAAATTCTAATTTAATTAATTAGAATGAGAGGGGAATTTATTTCCATTTAAGGCTTTATTATCAATGAAGATACTAATTTATTTGATAATTTCTAATTTCTAATCTCCTATAATGTTGTGAATCTTTTAAATTAATATGGCGGAATAAAAGTAAGATTTGTTGTGTTCAACATGATAATAGTTGAAAGTTGAAACAAATTTCTTGCTTTAATAAATGGTGATATATTTATGAATATCTCGGCCACTATTCAATTTTAGGAAGGATTTGTTACTATGATCAATGAATAAAAATAATAAATTGCATGATGTGTGATTTATTTTGATATACCATATAAATTAGTTTGAATATTGGAAATCTTAGATTTTTAATGCTGCAATTTATGTTTATATTTTGGTGATTTATTTAATGCGGTGCTTTGAATTTTCAAAGAGAATTTGTGGCATTGGTTTCACACATATTTAAATTTTGGTTTTACACATATTTAAATAGTGTGAATATTATTAAATATTGGTATTTAAAATAATTAAAGATTTATAAATTTATGTGGAAAATTTGTGTGAGGACATAATATTAATATATAAAATATATATTATTTTGACAAAAGGAAATTAATTAAGTTGAGGCTTTTTCTTATTATGTGAAAAGCAAATTTTGTTATGTGAAATAAATGATAATGTTTGAGACATTCTCATTTAATTAAAATAGAAGATTAAATTGGCACGACCTTTTGTTGAAGTATACAATCATATGATTATGTAGTTTTATAAAGTGTGGATCTTTATAAATATACTAGTGGGATTCTAATTTAATTAGAATTTTATTAATTATAAAATATTTGAAAGTGTGGGGGTATCTAAGATATAGGGTACCTTAAAATTATTATTTTGTTATTTGCTATTGAAAGCAAATTTTGTGAATTATCAAATATCTTTGTGATTTGAAACGAGCATATGACCGTGGTTATGAAATATTAATCATTTATCTAGTGTAGAGATAAATGTGCTTTAATTTTCATAGAATTATTAATTTCTCTTGATATAAGCATGCATGATATCGTGAAATATTTAATTTAATATGGATGACTTTTATGGTCAAAAGTATCATGTTATATGCTTGAAAGCATGAGAGAATTGAATGTGATTTTGGGTGTTAAAGATCATAAAAGAATATTGATTACAAATAAGAAATGTTTCTAAATATTGGTTTTGAGAACCATTATGTGAATATTCTTTATAGATGATTCTAAAGCTCAATCAATGTATGCATAAATTGTTGAGAATTTGTAGCACTAATAAATGTTAATCCCATAACATAGCGAATGATATGTGGAGATTGAGCATATGTAATCTCTCGTGAAGAGAAAGAAATAGTTCAGGGATAATGCCCTAAATAATATTGGCATCAAGTAGTGGATTCCCGTTGTATTGATACGGAAGTTAACTAAGATCTAGTCTATGTGTGAAAATTCACTGGTTATCATTGACCTTCAGTGGTGACAGAATTTAAATATTATGCGAATAAGAGTTGATTACTTTGGAATTAGATGGAATGCTGAGAATGCTAAAAATCTCTTAACAAATATTTTGACAAGAAATCGACACTTAAAGTCGACGATATGTGATTGCTAGATGGCAATAGCCATTGTAAAAGTACAATGATGAAATAAAAATCATTTGAGATATAATATGATAAGCTAGCTTAAGATCTGTGTTGAAGTTATCTCAATCGATTTGGTGAGGTCAATAATAGACCTATCGGTTGTTAACAAAACCCTGCAGGATGAAATAAATTGGTCAAGGGGAATGGGACTAAAGCCAACGCGTAATTGATAGCGATGGCAACCCAACCTTTGTGATTGGTGATCCCATGAAGAAGGTTCAATGGGTAAGAACAAGTCGTTCGTCAATTCTGACTAGCACGAAAAATATCAATTATCCCTTCCTATGACAATGAGAGAGTGCTAGAATGCACGTTTTGAGGTTGAGCAAAGCTCTTAATGATTTCATAGTCTTACATGACGGTGTACTTAGTGCAGGTACACTTACATGAAATCACCTCTACGAATGTGGAGTGTGGCCGCTCCTATGAGATCGTGGCGAAATCTCTAGAGCATTCGTTATGCACCGTGCACGCGCATGGCCGTCATAACGCGGAAAACCGTTGATTAACAGTGGAAATGTTAGGATATAATCTGACCATTAATGCCTCTAATACACACCAAGATTTGTTAGTTCATAGAAGCATGCTTCACTAACATCTCTGTGTATTAAGTGTTATTGGTCTAGGTCTAGTTCATAGTTCTACGGACCACCAGATACAATGGTTGTATCCATGGGTGTAACTTAGCTAATGGTGTTTTCTTTGACACATGTGGGGGATTGTTGTAAATATTACATTTAGGTGTGTCAAAGAAAGAGTTTTTCCAATATTATGAAATATGTTTAAATGAAGAGATGTGTTTTGAGAAGTCATGTTCTTATAAATTAAGGGATTTGTGTTGGTTCATGAAGCAACATGGTTCATGAATTAAACAGATAGTTATGACTTTCTGAAGAGGTGTAATGTTCAAGAGTCACCTCTTTAAGGCATTGATTCATTATTTATAATACCCCAATTGTGACACCATTTAAAAGAGAGAATTAGAAAACATCGGTAATCTCTTCTTGAGTTATCTTATCTTCCGCGCTTGATTCGCGCCTTGATTTAATCAAGAAGGATCTGTTTAATCTTGGGGAGTATCACTTCTTCTTTACCAGTGGTTGCGGAATAACTCTATAGGACAGTGTTCTCGAACACGACTCAGATCATCCTCTTCTTCATTTTTCCAGATCTCTCACAACGCCAATAGGTAGTTGGGGAGGGATAGTGGATTGTATTTTTATCCTTGTTTCATTGGCTCTTTGAGCTATTAATGGATTTCAGTTTTCATTCAAAAAAAAAAAAAAAAAAAAAAAAAAGAATCACATTCCTCATTAGCACCAGCTGTATTAGCAACTTCCCCTTCATTCTTTAACTTCTTAGAGCTTCTTATCAGTAAATCGTCGTCCTCTCGAGAGAGAGGAACCAGAGAGCAATTTTCCGTAGCCATCATAAATAGTATGTGAAATTTAATGCTTGTGTTTTACTTTTACCCTGTTGAAAAAACATATCCTGGTCCTAGAAAGCTTAAGATACCCAACTTACCTATTACAAAAGATAAGTCCTTTATCTGCCAAGAAAAAAAAAAAAAAAACTAAGCCCAAATGGGAGGAGAACGACATTGGCGGTTTACTTGTATGGTTGGTTTGAATAATTAAAATTTATTTTGTTATAATGAAATGTCTTAAATAATCATCATTACTCATTTAATTATTATCATTATGCGTTACAACTCATTTAGTTGTGCTTTTAGTTAATCTGATTACTCATTTAATTAATATTATTAGGCTTTTAGTCAATATCATTACTCATTTAATCAATATCATTACGTCTTTAGTCAATCTCATTATTCGTTTAGTTGTTCTATTATTAGGAATAAGCATGGACTAGACCATTGGTTTTTTGCCCGCACTTAATCATTACGCCTTAAATGAATATCATTACTCATTTAGTGAAATATCATTACGCCTTTAGTTAATATCATTACTTATTTAGTCAATTTAATTATGCTTCTATATCATTACGCATTTAATCATTTCCATTAGTTATTTTGACTACCTTTAGTTATATATATCTATATATGTATGTATCAATGGGGTTTTGGTGGCCCAATGACAACACAACCCCTGTGGCAAAATGGTGAAATTAAACCCCACCTCCCAAAAAATAATCCTTGGGGCTGGAGCTTTCGCAGCCAGAGTTCAAGATTGCAGGCCATTGTAGCCGGCCGGTCGTGGTGCTCCGGTAAAGGCACATTTTTTTTTTTTCTTTTATTTAAAAATTTGAGGGGAATAATGAAAATGATCAACACCTTAAAATCGGGAAATTTACCAAAATAAGGTTTTTTTTTTTTTTTTTTTTAAAAAACAAAAATTACCGGATTGGAGTAGTTGGCAAATAAATTACCAATGTAATGCAGTCAAAGGCGTCAGTTGACTGACGCTCTAGTGGCGTCGGTCTACTAACGCCCCGCAACGCGGATTGCGGGGTGGCGTGAATTAATTCACGCCACCGGTGACCGATGCGTGAATTAATTCACACCAATGAAATTGACGCGGGGCGTCAATTTTTGACGCTGGCGTCAATTGTTTTTTTAAAATATAATTTTATAATTATATTTAAAAATATAAATAATAATTATATATAATTATAAATAATAATTTTAATTAATAATTATGAAAATTAAAATATTCAAAATTTATCATAAATCTTAGGATACAAGACTAATAATTAGTAAATTAATTAATTAGTGAATTTATTATAGGGTTAAGGTGCCAAAATACACATGTGCGTTTTTTACGAGGGAGCACCCGTAAAGCAGCAAGTGCTTTTTTTGGGTGCAAAAGTGACTATGTAGTTACCAATTAGGTGCAAAAATATCATTTGATCGTTAAGTTTGACTTTTTTCTTATTTGGGACGATGACGTGGCATTTTAAAGGTGCAAAAATACACATGTGGTTTTTCAACAAGAGCGTCAAACACCAAATTCTTTTTTTTTTATTTAATAATTTTTTTAATTTACTAGGGTACTAAAAAGATATTCAAGATACTGACATGTATTGAAAAATTACTTCATGATCTTCAAAAATTATTTTAAGATCTGAAAAAATATTTCAGGGTAAAGACTGGTACTAAAAAGATACTTTGAGAATATTGTCTGGTACAGAAAAAATATTTCATGATCTTGAAAAATTATTTTTGAATCTTAAAAAATATGATAAAGCATATTTTTAGTACTAGTAAGTACTCTGAAATATTTTTTCATGATCTTAATATAATTTTTCAAGATTATGAAGTATTTTTCAATACCAGTCAGTATCCTTTTAGTACCGGTCAATAGCGTGAAATATTTTTTCAAGATCCTAAAATAATTTTTTAAGATTATGAAGTATTTTTTCTATACCAAATAAGATCCTAAAAGTACTTTTTAGTACCGATAAGACTCGAAATATTTTTTTCGATATCGGTCAGTATCCTTTTAGTAGGTCAATACCGAAATATTTTTTTCAAGATCCTAAAATAATTTTTCAAGATTATAAAGTATTTTTTCGATACCAGTTAGTATCCTGAAAGAACTTTTTAGTAAATGTCAGTACCCTGAAGTATTTTTCTGTACCAGTCAGTATCCTTAAAGTACTTTTTAGTACCAATCAGTACCTTGAAATATTTTTTTAGTATCAGTCAGTATCCTTTTAGTACCGGTCAATACCTGAAATATTTTTTCAAGATCCTAAAATAATTTTAATTGAAGTAAAATTATTAAATTTAAAAAAAATGGTGTTGAGCGCTCTTCTTGACAAAGCATATGTGTATTTTTGCACCTTTGAAATGCCACGTCATCATTCGGTCAAAAAAAGTCAAACTTAACTTGATCAAACGGTATTTTTGCACCTAATTTGTAACCACGTGTGCACTTTTGCACCAGGAAAAACACTCACTGCCGGGTGCTCCTCGTGAGAAAAGCACATGTGTATTTTTGATCTTAACCCTTTATTATAAACCATAAGATAGATGACTAATTATTTAATATTTTGTACATTAATAATTTGATATATAAATTGTAAAATATTATTAGCTAAATTTGATTAAAGAAATTTGTGAAAATAATAATTAGTGAATTAATAAAAATATTTTGTGAAATATGTAGTATATTATTTTACCCTAAGATAGATAGGATAAGCTTAGTTAGAAAATAATTAATTAATTAGTTAGAGATTAATTAATTAATTAATTAGATAATCTAATTAATTAATTAATCTCTAACTAAGCTTATCCTATCTATCTTAGGGTAAAATAATATACAACATATTTTAACAAATATTTTTATCAATTCACTAATTATTATTCTCACAAATTTCTTTAATCAAATTTAGCTAATAATATTTTAAAATTTATATATCAAATTATTAATGTACAAAATATTAAATAATTAGTCATCTATCTTATGGTTTATAATAAATTCACTAATTATTAGTCTTGTATCCTAAGATTTATGATAAATTTTGAATATTTTAATTTTCATAATTATTAATTAAAATTGTTATTTATAATTATGTATATTATTATTTATATTTTTAAATATAATTATAAAATTATATATTTTCTTAAAAAATTGACCCCAGGCGTCAAAAATTGACGCCCCAAACGTCAATTTCGGTGACGCAAGGCGTCAATTTAATAATCAATGGCGTGAACTAGTGGCATGAATTAATTCATGCCGCTTTGCAATCTGCGCAGTAGCGTTCATGGTGACACCATTAGTAGCGTCGGTCCGACACATTTGATTACATTACATTGGTAATTTGTTTGCCTGGCCTCAATCGATAATTTTTTTTTTTTTTAAAAAAAAACCTTATTTTGGTAAATTTCCCCTTAAAATCATAATTGGATCATGCCTACCTATATGTCAGTTTCATATATTAATAGATTTTTTGAATTTATGAGTTCAAATGGTATTTATTTATAATTTCTCCTTCATATTTTATATTAACTTGAAATCCTCTTCAAGTTGGAATCCAATAACTTAAAAATTAATTTCTTTTTTTCGCCAACTTAAAAAAATAATTTCTTGCATGAAGTAAAAGAATATAAATATAATTTTATAAATCAAAGATCATTAATATCATCATGTTTTGTTTTTAAAATTCATAGTCAGAATTTACATTATGGTTAAATTTAATTTTACTTTTTTTTTTTTCGCCTGAAATCTTCAATATTCCCATCTCCTAGGATCCAAATAGGAGTCTGTCCTTCCCAGCAGTCGATCCGCACACGAGGACTCCATTTGCCGCCGGTAGCCACCGTCCCGTCGTTTGGCCGTTCTTTTGCAGTTTTCAATTCGTAGTCGAGGTTCGAACAGAGGGGTAGTGAAACTATGAGTCGATCGAAGAAGGATGCAAATCGGGGAGATACAGGGATATGAATCACTGTAAAAGAAAGCGGAGAGTGAGAGAGAAACAGGCGATGGGAAACTAGGTTTCGAAGCGTTCGTTCCCTCTTGAGAAATATGAACCGATGAATCGGAACTGTGGTTCGTAAATGTTATGTTTTAGGCTTGTTAGGTTTCTTAATAATAGGGACTGTGATAAACGAGAATGGTCCGATGAATGACATTTTCTATGATGGATTTTTTGCATCGGTTTAATTGTATGTTTTAGGATATTGCTGTCTGTCGTCAGTTTTTATGCTCTCTCTATATACAAATGGGTTTAGAACATTTTTCTATTTGTCGTAAAAGCAATTAATGGAACTGTGGTTTGGAAGGGAAGAGCACCTTGTGTAGTGGAGTTTTATAGTCATATTTGCATATTGTTATTATTTTTCTTCGTTTATTTGAAGTTTCTCATACAGTTATATTGCAAAACATGAATCTGATTGATATACTCTTTTTTTGTATGGTGAATGAGTTCAATTCCAAAGTAAAATAACCTTTTGGGTAACCTTTTGAGTCTTCTGGCATAAGGATCTTTGTTGAGTTTAACTGGAGGGCATACGGAGGTGTTGAAGTAAAATGGTTTCAATTAGGCTTTTGGATGTGTAGGCTACTGTATTTTAATCCTTGATTCGGTGGCTTTATATTTCTTAGCTTAATTGTTGCAAGAATTAAGAATATTCATTTACTGTTTTATGAATTACTCAAGCAGATTCATCCTATGACAATTTGGCTGATTAAGGTTTTGGAAATCCATGGCAATTTGGAAGGATCCCTTATACTTTTGCTCATGTTGAATTGGTGTTAGACTATGATGACTTAAGTAATTAAACCAAAATGAAATTTTTGTAGTTCTTTATTTCTTTAACTTCTTAGGGCTTCTTATCAGTAAATCGTCGTCCTCTCGAGAGAGAGAGGAACCAGAGAGCAATTTTCCGTAGCCATCATAAATAGTATGTGAAATTTAGTGCACTCACACTCACATGGAAGGAAAGTTTGTGATGGCAAAAACCATTTGCTTATATACTTTCATTAATACCAAAATATTGGCAATTTTCTTACTTGTTCTTTCGGGTTCTAATTCCTTTATATGGCTATTTTAACTTAATGAATCATTGTTATGATTGATAGTTCTAAATATTTTATTGATTCAGTAGATTAATATATGCATATATTTAGATAAATTATTGTTCTTGTAGGATGCTAAATTTTTATCATACATTCATCATTGTTATTCTTCATGTTTAGGCTGTGGCAGGTCAAGGGTTGCAAGTTCCCCAAAATGATGGCTTGCGATTAAGTGCCCATTCATACTCTACCAAAAAAGGTTTTCCATTATTCTATTAATGCATGTGGAAGCGATTTATGCATTCTTATTGAAAGAGAATGAGTAGTGAATAAATTTGCAGTGTATTTCAGTTTGAGGTTTACCTTTAATAGAATTTTTAATTGTGATTGTCATTTTATATCTGCCTCGCCTTTACCTGCTTCTCTCGTGTAAATTTGCAAACACTGCTTGATTTGTAAACTTAGATTTCTGGTGCAAGAATTGCAGAAGATGGAGAAAGAGAGCAACTTGCAAAGGAAATTTCCAAGGATTGGAGTTCTAGTAATTATTTGAAAGCCGTGTGTTGTCAGTTTTAGGTTTTTTTTTTTAATTTTTTTTTTTACCATAATAGAAGTAAATGATTGCTGATGTTTTCAATGGCAGTCTTTGAACGTTGCATCAACACGCTATTTCTCACTGAAATGGTTCGGGGTTTACGTCTGACGCTGAAATACTTCTTTGAGAAAAAAGTTACTGTAAGTGTCTTTTAAAGTCATTCCCTGACTAAGACATTGTGTGAGATGTGATTACAGTCATAATTTCATAATGCAGATAAATTATCCATTTGAAAAAGGCCCATTGAGCCCTCGTTTCCGTGGTGTACATGCACTGACCCGACGATATCCAACTGGAGAGGAACGCTGCATTGCTTGCAAACTTTGTGAAGCTGTAAGCTTTCGAAAATTTAGGGCAATAATTTTCAGCTTGACTACATCCTTTAAAGTGCATATCTGCAAAATAGCATACATTGCATGACTATTTTCTTCCCTGCTTTTTGTTTAAAATTGAACTACATAGATATG
This sequence comes from Acacia acuminata, assembly GCA_019022655.1. Taxonomy (NCBI): domain Eukaryota; kingdom Viridiplantae; phylum Streptophyta; class Magnoliopsida; order Fabales; family Fabaceae; genus Acacia; species Acacia acuminata. Next base: position 3,782,226 of record JAFJYI010000044.1, read on the forward strand.
ACTGCTATTTAGTACACGGTTATTTTATTGATGGCATAGTGTGCAATCATGAGATAGAGGCTTGTAATGGAAATTCTAGTCAGCAAGGATCATGATCAAATAAGACCTGAGGTCTGTACTATCCAAAAGAAGAAGTCACTAGGTCTCACATGGAGTCTATCGTCTGATACTCAGCTATCTGTCTGGAAAATTTCACTCGTTATAGATTTACATGTCTATACATTTTGTCAAAAAGTATGCTTAGTCTGTCGAATATGTATATTCTTGTATAACATCGTATTAACTCTTGTTTAACGTGTCTTTTTTTCCTTTCTGTCTGTAATAAATGGCACTATTGTATCTTTACTCCTTTATACTGGTTTGGCTGCTGTAAAATCTTTGTATAACTTAAAGAATGTGATTTAATCATATATGTCCGGCACAAGCAATCACAATTGAAGCTGAGGAGAGAGAAGATGGCAGCCGCAGGACAACAAGGTGAAAGACCTTCCTTCCCTGCCTCCCCTCCTCCCATACAACACACACACACTCACTAAAGGAGGGAAAAAACAATTAAAGGAAGGAAGAAACTGCCTCTCCTTCCCCCGCCAGCCATTTTTCTGTCATCTCTGAACCATCAATTTTTTCAGGTACGATATTGACATGACCAAGTGCATCTACTGCGGATTCTGTCAAGAGGCATGCCCTGTTGATGCCATTGTTGAAGGGCCAAACTTCGAATTTGCTACAGAAACTCACGAGGTTCATTGTCATCTCTTTCATTCTGATTTTCCAAACTACTATCTGAGAGCATCCTGCATGGGATTATCTTTTCGATCTTTCCTCATTATGTTTTCACGTTCAACTATTTGCAAGAGCTTCTATATGACAGAGAAGCTACTTGAGAATGGGGACCGATGGGAAACTGAGATTGCTGAGAATCTGAGATCTGAAAGCCAATATCGTTGATTGCTCCACTGTGCTGTCCCTTTAATGCCTTGTTCCATGTTAACTAAGAAGTATTGAGAAATAAAGGATCTGAGGATGGTCTGGAAAACTAGTATGTATTCTCTGTGTTGCTGCAGTAGCTTATTATGGAATTGCATCCTGCTGTTCCATTGGTAGTTTCTGTGCAATTGGTATGAGGCTGACCTCTGAAATTTTGAACAAAGGATGAGATTTCCTTTGTGCATATGGGAATTGAGAAATTTAATTTAATTAACAAAACTGGCCACCGATTGCTCAAGTTCCATTAATCACTGGAAGCACTGCCACTTCGGATGTGCAAAAGCACTTGCTATTGCTAGCCATTTGCTTTGTTATTGTTGTTGCATGCGGACCATTTTGCTACTCGACTTACCTGGGAAATCATAGATGTACTTGACTTGTTTAAGAAGGATAAGACGTTGTGAGTCAGTTTTGAGCCCTCCCTTTTTTTCCTGAAATAAAACTGGCGAATGGATCGATTTTTATTTTTTATTTCCTTGGTAAAATCAAGTGATCACAAATAGCTCAAAAAAAATTGGCAGTGCGATCAGGGTTCTTGGTTGCTTGTGGTAAGAAACACCTTGCCACAACAAAGTTGTCTGCATTTCGGGGATGCATCTATTTATTGAAAATTACAATATTTTTTTCATAAAAAATTGTATCATTTGTTTAATATCTGCCGTTCAAAAGTTAAAAAAAGCAACCCCTTTATCACGCTACAATCAATCTTCAATTTGTATAAATAAATATGTACTCAAATTTATTTTTGGTACATAATATTTACTCAAATTTAAAATTAAATGAAATATAATACTACATTCAGTTTTAAATATAAGACACAATTGATTTTTTTTTTGAAGAAAATAAAGAAGTTAAATGTTGCCCCCGAAGTTTTATTTTTTTTGGAGCAATGTTGCCCTTTCGTTAACAACCCTAACGGTCAACGGTCAGCCGAGGCAGCTAACAAGATCATTTTAGACGGCTTGAAGAACGGATGCAAGACGCGAGTCTAACTGGGTTGAGCAACTTCATAGCGTCTTATGGGGCTATAGGACGAGTGTGCAGACGTCCACCCAAGAGACCCTGTTTCGGCTAACCTATGGGTGCGAGGCAATGATCCCGGTCGAGATAGGACAGCCGTCATGGAGGAAGATCAGAGCTCGCCAAGAAGGAGACGCGTCGAATGACGACGCACTCAGAATGGAGCTAGACCTGATAGACGAGATCCGAGTCCGGCCCACTGCAGAGAGTTAGCCGCAAAGCAACTCCTCGCAACGAAATACAACCGGAAGGTGAGGCCGCGCTCCTTTAACCGTGGTAACCTCGTACTTCGGCGAGCAGACATCGGCAATAAGAACGCCAAAGATGGCAAGCTGGCTGCAAACTGGGAAGGTCTATATCGAGTTAAAGAGAAGTTGGACGACGAGGCCTACATACTCGAAACCTTGGCAAGAAAGCCAGTGAAGAGGACATGGAACGCCGACAAGCTAAGGATCTACTACAGCTAGATCTCGGCTCGGCCTGATGACGCCAGACGCACCCCGTCTGAAGCTCGGTTATTTTTAAATTTCACTATTTTCATTTAAGGGTTTATGTCTTTAAGATTTCATTGTCATTTAAGGGTTTATGTCTTTAAGATTTCATTGAACTATTTGGTAGCTCCTTTGAGCATTTTATTTTAATGAAGGATCCCTCAACGGAGATTCACAAACGTGCAGAGATGATTGCTTAAGCATTACATCGAGGTACATAAGCCCGATCATTGAATGACACCGAGGTCTCTAAACCCGGTTATAAATACAACACATCTAGATGAATTAAACACTGGGCCTAACCAGCCCAGGTCTAGAGCTCGGTGAAATTGCCATTTATTGGCCTTCGTGGAATTGACGTGTCAACGCTCGCCCCGATTTAAGCATTCGAGTTGTCATTCCGACCCTGATCAGGTCAAAATGTTTAAGCAGTGCGTTGCGGACACCTCGGCTAAGTATGTGACGATTCGCCCTTATCTCAGTTACAATCAATCCCGGCCAACGAGGACGGATCCCGGTAGCGTGGTTAAAGTAAACACCCTACGCGGTTTAAGTCAACACCTGTTGAGGTTGGAACAGACAACCCTACCATTGATTCCCAGACTTAGAATCTGGTGGAATCCCCAAACTTGCACCCATTGCGGTCAATAAATTTCTAACAATGCTTAGAACTCTAAAACTATACGGCAATTAATTGATGAAATTAAGTCACGAATTGTCAAAAAAGTGTATATAACTGGCACAAACGCCGGGAGCAATTAAAGTTAAAGAGGCACAGGCGCCCCAGATCGAAGCAACAAAAACATAGAGGGCCGAAGGCTTAGGCATCAGACGGAGGTGGCTTTGATGGACCCAGACCACTTACTGAAGGGGCATCAAGCGTTATCTCCTCTTCCCCCTCCCTTCCTTGTTCAAGATCTCCAAGTTCGGACACTGAGGCATTCTCCGGAGAAGGAGGAGGAGGAAAATACTGGCCTTGGTGAACGTAAGCTCGGTAGTCAACCTTGCTAAGCTCCAGAGTCACCGTCGGGTTGAAGTGGTGGATCAGGGCCAGTGCCATGTTGAACGCGTCCCTGGCCGTCATCTTGACCGTATCTGAGCTAACAGCAAGGGCTTTCTAGGTATCGGCAAGTTCGGCCCTAGTGGCACCCAGCTCGTCTGCCAAGTTCCCCTGCTGTGCTTGAACTGTCTTCATAGCTTCCAGGCCCTCAGAGTTAGCAGCCTTCAAAGAAGTGACCTCGGCTTTCAGCTTGGCCAAGTCTTCCTTCGAGGACTTCAACTCCTCCTGGGTGGATTTCAGCTCCTCAGACGTCTTGGCAGCTTCAGCCTTGAGGGCACCCAACTCGGTCTCTGACCGCTTCTTTCCTGCCACAGCCAAATCCAGGGCCGACTCCAGTTGACGCTTCTTGGCTGAGAAACCGACCACCTTTTTCTTTAGGAGAAGCAGGGACTGTGTCAAACCCACCCCCTTCACCAGATGATCCTGCATGTCATAGATCAAGCGTTCATCGGCCTCGGTAAGATCAAGGCTAATATCCTAGTAACGGCAGGGTGGAAGATAGGCTACGCTGAGCTCTTTAGATGAGCACCCCCTTTCCCAGGCGAAACCGCGTGGCAACTTATACGAAGGAGGCGGAGGAGGAGAAGGTGGAGCCAGCCTGTCTTCAAGATGAGCGGGGACCTTTCCAACCACGGTAGCTTGGTCCTTCTCGAGTTGGGGATGCCCAGTAGAAGGTAAGGAAGAGGGACCGCTCGGGGCCGAAGTCCTGAACCTCTTGGACAATGAAGCTTGGGCGGCAACACTTCCTCTACCTAGGCCAGCCTCAGCAGCAACGCGCTTCCGAGTCTCCCTCCTCAGCTGAACAGCCGGTTGGGCACCTTCACCGGGGTTCATGTGAGATAGATAGGGGGCAGAGGATTCATGGCTCGAGCTGCAAAACAAAAGAGGGAATTAGAGAAATCCAAGCGCAAGTCATAAAATAACATAGAATAAACAACACCAATTATATACATGGGCCCGCTCCAGCATCGGGAAGAGGCTGAGAGAGTATCGACGCCACGCTCTGGACACCATGCTCTTTCACGTAAGTCACCAAACGAGAAGCCAGCACTACATCGTCGTTTAGGAGGTCGTCCCTGTCCACTTGATAAGAAGTGGAATCTTTGTTATGATGGTCTTCGGTCCAATACAGCGGGAATCTCCACTCCACATCTTTGGACCCGGGCCGAGAAGAAACCAGGGTTCTTTGCCGGACACGGCCACGACCTTAAAAAAGTTGGTCTTGAACCGTTTGAAGGAATCAGAATAGGGACGGAAGAGTTTGCGGCCAGTAACCCCTCGGAGGGAGGTTAGGCCTTGTTCTTGTCAGTTGAGGTGTGAAACGACAGAAGAAGTAAAAGAAGACGGAGCGTTTGCAGGGAATAGGCTCCGGCAACAATTTACAGAAACGCTCAAAGGCGAGTATAAAGCCCCAGGCGTTCGGATGAAGTTGAGAGGGGGCGAGGTGAAGATACGTTAAAACATCAATTTGAAACTCGGTGAACGGAAAGCGAACACCAAGACGAGTCAAGTAATCTTTAAACCAAAAAAAGAAAGAGTTGTTGGTCCCTTCCCTAACAATGCATACCGGCTCCCCATCTGAAGGAGGGCGTAAGGTGCAGGAAGAAACGTATCCTAGGTTAAGGCAGGAGATATCTTTCGCCGACATCAACGACCTGGTCGACAACACCCCATGCGCGACCCAGGGGTATTTAGTTAGAAGGGCTTGAGGGGGGCTGGAAGACTCGGACTCCCCAGTGACTGATGGAGTCCTATCAGACGACTGAGACGGCTCCATTTAGACCTAAAACCAACAAAAAAGGGGTAAAAGATCAGTGAGTGAAGGGTATACCTGAGTTATGCATGTTAACAATAGAAGGACGATGGAGGCTGGGTCTCACGACCGAGGTAAGGATTGGAGGAGACCTATGACGGTAGGAGCCTAAAACTTGATTGGCAAGAGAGTCTGGGCCGAGTGCAATATAGTGAGAACTGGAGGCGATACAATCCCAGCAGGGACCGAGGTACCCCTCGGGATGGACGTCTGACCTCGGCTGAGGAGGAGTTTGGTAAACACTAATGGGAGTGGCCGAGACGGCCCCGGAACTATTTCGACCTCGGCCGCGTATATATCCACCATGAGGCCTCATCCGGGAAAGCGGGACAACAGCGGGCGATGAGCCCTCGACTCTCCTTTCACCAAGCCCCCCACGAAGCAAGGTGGCAAGCCTTTGCTCTTCGGTGAGAGAAGAACCAAACAACCAGAAACTGGTCAATGGATAACGGGCTCGTAAGGCCTCCTCTTCTGGGGTTAAGTTTTGGCTGGAAGAAGGCAAATGGCTAGACCTATCCATCACAACGGAACCTAGAAAGGCACAGAACGTTGGATAAGGAAAGGAGAACTAAAATAGGGAATGGACAAGGAATACTCCCCCGCATAGGACAACGCTACTAAGAACAAGGATCTAATGGTAAAACGATATCCAGAATTGAGAACCTACCCAGAACTGAAAATGTTTAAATTATAGAATTACCAAACAGAATAGACAATCAAGGAAATGTAAAAGGAGACGAGAAGTATACCTGAATGTGCGAAGAAAGGAGAGATGACGAACCGAAAGTTCAAGGTTGCGAGGAGATGGTCACAACAAGGAAAAAACACCTTCTGTCGAGAGAAGCAGAGAAAAGGTATACTGAGAATAATGAAGGAAATGGAGGGAAATGCAAGAGAAGGATGAATAGGTGTTTTCAAACGTCATAAAAGGTAGGGGTAAAAGAGGTAATTCACGTGCAAAGTGGGATGGCGCACGCCACGCGACAGGAGCATTAAATGAGCACGAAAACCGCTGACGGCTGGACGCTGCAGTTATGACCCCTCGCCATTCTGAAGCAGCCAAGTGTCACGAGGTAATGATGAAAGAGGCGTAGAACCCCAAACCTGGGGAATCGGGAGAAACAGTTGACATTCACCCGGATATAGAGTTAGTTCGCATTCCCATCGGCCCGGGGGCAGCAAGGGAGCTCCTCTGCATCGAAGACCTCGGAAAGAACGCACGTTTCCCCTAGTCCGAGCCAACGCCATATGACATAGTGACGTCATGACCTCGGCATGTCCGCTCAGGACGACCAACTCGGCACAGCTCGGATGACAAAGCAGAACGAGGACAACATACATCTCTGCAGCTCAGAACGCCTGACCTACCAGCTGGGCGGCAACTGTTACGGACTTGCATAAAGCCCATATCCAATATGCGGCCCAAATGAGGATATATCAGGTGCCCAATCTCGCCTATAATGCAGGGATATCCTATATTATAGGAAGATCATATCAGACGACAATATAGGAGCATCTATCAGATATCTGCATATACTCGCACCTAAGATCTCGCCCTAACGAGATATCCTATCACGGTAACCTCTATAAATATAGAGACCAACTACTAATGTGCACACATTCTAACTCAGACTATTTACTTTCAGTCACACTGTACACACACACCATCCCTTTGTCATGTACAATGATCCCACACTCCCCTGGTTATCTATTCCATAGATATTCAGGCTGAGCCCACCGATACAAGATCAAAGTACCAGTCCTTGGCTGGACATCTGTGTTCTACACCAGAATAGTAAGTAATCCGTTTCTGTTGGTTACATAATAAATTAACAAAGACCAGAGATTCAAGATACTGTTCCACTGACTTTATCCTAAATGTACTACATAGTACACATGAAATGAAACTAAAGAACAATTATTTGGTTTTACGTGTGAGAATCGAACACGTGACTTGCTTAAAGAACAATTATATTCCTCCCATTTGATCAAAGGATTTCAACGCCATTTTCTTCGGTGACACCTACCTTGTTTATACCAATATTTAATCAATTAATGCAATCCCAAAACAACTTGGTCGTTGAAGTATATTGGTAACTATATCCGCCTGTCATGTCACGCAGACGACCCGGGTCCGATCCGCGGCAACAGTGAATTAGGTCCTTTTTTGACCTCCCTGGCTACAGTGACATAAGGATCGAAACGACAAACAGTACTGCGCACAAAGGAACGAAACGACACAGAATCAGATTTTTTGGACTGCCTGTGGTGCTAATGGACTTTGCAACGTGACAGTGCATAACCAGAGGCCTGCGATGTTTGTATTATGAGTGACGCTGAACCAGACGTAATTTTAGAAAAGTGGTTTGCAATGAAGAAGGGTTTGATTCCATGTTTGAGGGTGGGGAAAAGGTGCAAGTTCTCCGCACATGGAATCTCTGCTCTTCTCTCTCATTGCTCATAACACCTCTGGCCTTTATCATTAACTGGTTCTTGTTACAACAGCCTTTTACAGAAAAGTGACGAATGAATTCCTATGCTATACGTTAAGACATGTTTGGGAAGTGTTAGGAAATACATTATTAGGAAATATATTGTATTGATTATGTATTGATTAGGTATTGATTACGTATTATTCTGTAATTATGTTTAGGGATTCACGCGTCTAATTGTATGTCATTAATTTGACGCGTCTCGTCTCTCTTGTATAAATACACCTCTCTTATACATGAATATATACAACTTTCTGATTCTTTTCATTACATGGTACCAGAGCCTTACAAACTCTAGGGTTTATTTTGTTTTATTTTTTTTTGGGTGGCACTGTTCATCACTGTCTCGCATTGTTCGGCACCGTTCATCGTGACCGTTGGTGCTTGTTTGGTTGCCGTTCATCGCGACCGTTGGTAGTTCTTTGTTTCGTCCACCGTTGTTCTGCCGTTTGGGTCTTCGTTTCATCTTTCACGCGCATCGTTCACCCGTCATTGTTCATCCGGTGTGGGATTTTTGATTTTCAACCTATTTGCTTTGACTTGTGCAAGGTTTGTTGTTTCTGCTACTTGCTGGTTTCTCTCTTGATCACATTCACCGTCTGGTTTCTCTCTTGATCACATTCACCGTCTGGTTTCTCTCTTGATCACATTCACCGTCTGGTTGCTGGTTGTTGTGAGTTGGTTCGATAGGTTTTGTGGTGTGGTCAAGAAGTTTGGTTTAAACCAAAGTAAGAGTGATCATTCTCGTGTTCTACCAACGCCTAATGCAGAATGATTCTTCTAGTAGTGTATGTCGATGATATTGTGATTATCGGGAGTAACATTGCTGGCATCTCGGAGCTTAAAGTCTTCCTTAACTCCCACTTTCAAACAAAAGACTTAGGACCGTTGAAGTACTTCCTTGGTATTGAAGTCTTGAGAAGCAAGAAGGGAATCCTTTTGACTCAGAGGAAGTATGTTCTTGATCTCGTTAAAAGAGACCGGAAAGCTTGGAGCTGCACCAAGTAGCATTCCCATGATTCCAAATCCGTTCCTAGATCTAAATGATACCATGTGGGATGAACTTCCCGATGACCTAAAGAAGAAGATTGATCCGCAGAAACGAAGCCATTTGCATCTCCCGAGAGATATAGGAGACTCATTGGGAAGATGAATTATCCGACAAGAACTCGCCCCGATATAACCTTTTCGGTCAAGTGTACTTAGCCAATTCATGGCATCTCCCACAAAGGGCACAAAGCTGGGAAGCCTTGGAGCATATCTTGCACTATTTGAAAGGTTCCCCTGGCCGTGGCCTTCTCTATACAGATTATGGGCACACTAAAGTCGAATGCTTCGTGATGCCGATCATGCAGATCTAAGGCCACAAGACGGTCCACTACATGTGTTACTTGTGTATTTGTTGGTGGTAACTTGATATCTTGGAGAAGTAAGAAGCAAGGCGTTGTGTCAAAATCAAGTGCGTATGCAATACGAGCCATGTCACAATCAAGTGCAAGAAATTGTGTGGGTATTTTAGCTCATGAAGGAAATCGGCATTACCACAAAGATACCCGCAAAACTATGGTGTAACAACAAAGCGGCGCTCCATATAGCATCAAACTCGTGTTCCATGAACGCACGAAGCATATTGAAATTGATTGTCACTTTATTCGTGACAAGATAAAAGAAAATGTTGTATCCACAGACATGTGCGATCAAATGACCAGCTAGCGCATCTTTTAACGAAAGCCTTAAATGGGACACGGGTTGAGTTTTTGTAACAAGTTGGGCATGATAAACATATATGCTCCAACTTGAAGGGGAGTGTTAGGAAATACATTATTAGGAAATATATTGTATTGATTATGTATTGATTAGGTATTGATTAGGTATTATTCTGTAATTATGTTTAGGGATTCACGCGTCTAATTGTCTGTCATTAATTTGACGCGTCTCGTCTCTCTTGTATAAATACACCTCTCTTATACATGAATATATACAACTTTCTGATTCTTTTCATTACAGGAAGAAAGTGAGACAGTTTCTTTTTTACTTTGAACTCTAAAAAACCACGTTTGGAGACAAAGGAGAGGTAAATAAAATAGGTGGTGTTGTCCCTCTCCCACCATTGATGGACATGGACAAGATTGGAGGAGCTGTGGAAGAGAGAAATAACATGAGATTATAGAGATCTATTTTCCCATGTTGCAGCTCAATTTGAATGGACCCCGTCTGTTCGTTATACCACTCTTTTGGACATATTTTCAAAAATAATTATTTTTCTCATGCCACAATAACACCCCACGCGTGCACTTCTTTTGTACAATTTTGTATATTGCTCTTCAATTATTCAAACATTATATGGATGGTTTCATTTATTTGTATCTTATTTTTTCTTATTCTTATGTAGAAGATCAAAATTATCACATTGTTGGGTCTTGTAGCCCAAACGAAACTAAACACTTCCCTTAAAGCCTTGTTAAACGTGAGGTTGTAAGTTTGAATTCTTTATATAAGAGTATTATTGATGCATGAGTTACCTCTTTATTAGAATATTTTCTTTTACTTTTAGCAGTTCAAGGCAATACTTGAACTTTATTCTTGTGTTTGAATATGGTTCATGAACCCTTATGGCCTATACTGTTTTCATATATTGTTCCATTCATTTTCTTGGAGAAAAATGTGTTTATCACTTTAAATTTACAGCTTGGGTCAAGTTCAGTTCTGCAATAATGGCGAAAGAATCAATATGGACAAGGGTATATATCAGTTTCTCTGAAAAAGATTTATGTATGTACACGGTACATACATCAGTATGCAAGTGACAAATTGGATTAGAGCATCTAGTTTTCAAGACCAAGTTCATCCCCAGACTTAAAAAGAATAAACAGTCATGGATCAATCACTCTACTTGTCATATACCGATTCAAGAAACTTTTTTACAATTGTCAAAAATAAGTTGATCCTATCAAATTACCCTGTTTCAAATCAGTGGCGGAGCCAGGAATTTTAATTTTTTGGGGGGGGGGGGCGAAAATTAAACCCTAACTTTATTTTCTTCAAGCTCCATATCATAAATCACAATTTTTCTAACTAAACCCTAACTTTATTTTTCCTCAAATCAATACATAAAACAAATCAAAGAAGACGAGACTCTCCTCAAAGATATATATTAAAATGCGAGAGACAATTAGGTTACTTACTTGTATTGATGGACGAACACGAGCTTTAAAGAGTCAAAAACTTTCGGTGAAATAAATGATTGAGGATTTGCATCGACGCAGAGAGAAATAAGACGTATGATGACTTCCTAATTTTTAATGGATTTGAGATATATTTAGGAGGTTATCAATACTAAATTAAAGAGATTTTTTTTAAGATTTTAAAAGATATCAATCTGGTTACATCATTTGTGGGATTTCAACTTAAAATATAAACTTTTGATTAATTTTAGAAAATAAAATAATAATAATAAATAAGAATTGGAGGTTTTTAAATAAAAAAATAAAGTTGTTATTATTATCAAATATCATCATCATCATCATCATTATTCTATAATATTTTTACCATTCATCCTTCTCCAGCATATACATATCGCATCACAGGGATAGAAGTTATCTCACTTCGTGTGCATAAGACTTGTAGTGTGTGCATTTTTTATTTTTTATTTATTTTACTTTTTTTCCTGGGGGGGGCACCCTAGCCCCCTCCCTCAGCCCCTGTCTGGAATACGATGCACAAGAATCTTCTTGTGTCTCATAATCAATAACAAAACTCTCTCTGAACTCTCAAATCATTAATCGTGTTTTGTCTCATAACCAACACATAGAATATCAGTAACTTACAGCTATCAGATTACTTACTCCCTTAGACTTCACCATATACTAAAGCTGCTTGCTTTAAATAGTTCACTTACTCTGCGAATGAATTAACTCCACTCCATAAATGGCATGGTCCAGATGGAAAAGCACCAAAGTAGCAACTTTAAAAAAAATTGTACCTACTTGAGGCAGTTTGGAAACAATTTATTAGAGTAATGCAGTCAATCCTGTCAGTTGACTGACGCCACTGGGGACACCACCCACCAATGGCGTCAGTCAACTGATGCCATTGGTGGTAGTGGCGCGTCTCCTCGACGCTAGTCGAATCCTAACGCGTGTCGGGATTCCCGACGCGGGTCGAATCCAAACGAGACGCGTCAAGCATCGGGAATCCCCCCTAAAAAAATCCCACCCCGACCCCCCTAAAATCCCACCCCGCCCTACCCACCTGGTCCCCCCCCTCAAAATCCCACCCCGACCCCCCAATCCCCCCCCCCCTCAAAATCCCACCTCGATCCCCCCTTTCCCCAAAAAACAATCACACACCCCCCAACCTAAAAGTCCCAGCATACTTCCCTTCTCTTTTTCATATACTTCATGCGATTCCTTGCCTCTCTCTCTGAAATCTCACTCATTCCATTTTCTTCATTCTAAAAACTCCCTCCACCCTCCATTTTCTTCATTCAAAAACTCCCTCCATCCTCAATTTTCTTCATTCTTTTTCACTCTCCCTCCATCCTCCTTTCCGGAGCCGAGAGAGGCCGAGAAAGTTTGAGACATAGAGAAGAAAGAATCACTAGAAGGAAGAAGAAGGAGGAGGCTCAAATTCCCTCTTTCACTCCCGACTTCAAGTTTGCACAGGTAACATTTAATTTTTTTGTTATGTTTATTGTTTAGTAATTTGATTAAATTTTAATTATATACATTTATTAATTTGTTTATAGATACTTAATAAATGTATAAACACAAATAAATTCACAAATTATCAAATGGTATTGTACACCATACCTATTATGGCCTTGGAAATAATTTTAGAATCAAGTTGTTTGTGATCTTGGGAGAGAATTTTGCTGAAAAAACTATGATTTCCAACCCATTTAGTTACCACCCAAGTGTTGCTATTCTTCGGTTTAATTACTCTTACTCTCCAATCGCAACCTTGTTTATGATTCCGACATTTTATTGAGAACTTGGCTGTAGTACTCTCAACCACTTGAGCTTCATGATGTTCCTTCATGCAATAATGTTTTATTGCTTGCTTGCACATCATTCTTGGACCCGAACTCTTGTTTTAGATATAATCCATCTCCTCTTGCCCACAGACCACGGCACAAGCCTTCCACATCCAGTATATCGTCATGGGGGTAATCTTCATCAACAGTCTCATAATGCGGAATGTCATTCCAAAACGGTGTAACATTTGTATATTCACACATAATACAGTTTATGCGAAAACATGGTAACTAATAAAAAATAATTTATATAATAATACAACTTTGTAACTAACCCGATGATAACATACTAGTCTGCTGTGACATGGGATTACCATGATATTTGTCATCTGTATCACTATCATTTTGATCATCGTTATTATCCAATAAAGTGTCTTCATCTTCTTCCTCTTGCTCTTCCTCATTGTCAGGTTCTTTATCTACCATATAGTCAGTATCTTCTCCATGCACAACGGTTGATTGTGTTGGCTGAGGTGTACCAAAATGAGCCATATAATGTGACTGATGGAGTCCATGAGTCAGTATTGGTACTCCCAACTCTGACGTCTCAATATCCACATATAACTCAGCAAATTGGGGCGTAGAGTTTTCCTCGAATGTTTGAACAAAAACATCCACATCCTCATCATCAGATATCTCAAAACCTGCATATTTGCCGTCTCCACAAGGCACTCTACCCGTCACTGAAGATATTACCTGATTTTGTTGCAGCTTTAAATTTCGATCGATCTTTTCCTTTAAATCTTCAGCAGACATGCCTCGAACAATATACATTGCTCTTTTTCACCTTCAAAGATCAATCCATTTGCACCTATATTTTTAGAACTATTATAATATACAAATGAACGAATTTGATTCATTTCTTTGCAAAAAAAAAAAAGAAAAAAGAAATGAAGAAACTGAATGAGGGAGATGGAGGACGGAGGGAGTTTTACAGTTGAGGGAATGAGTGAATGATAAAAGGGAGAGGGAAAGGAGTCACAAATGAAGAAGAGTGAGTGAATGGTGAGAGAGGGAAGGAGATAAATAGAGAGGGAAGGAGTCACAGGTGTTTTGGGGGGAGTCACGGGTGGGGGTGGGCAAATCGGCCTGACTGACGCCACTGGTGGGTGGCGTCCCTAGACTGACAGGATTGACTGCATTACTCTGGTAAATTGTTTTCAAACTGCCTCAATTAGGTACAATTTTTGTTAAAAGTTGCTATTTTGGTGCTTTTCTCCAGATGAAACCAACAAAAAAGAAAATGGCCACTTACTGGCTTTATGGGTTTGAGCAAGAAAACAGTTCAGAGAGAATATTTTTTAGGTGGTTAGGGATAGCATCAAATGCTCTCCATTTTCTCACTTAAAAGCCATGTTATTTTCATCCCCACAGAACTTAAAAAGCAACAAATTCACCAGTATTAGAGGGTTTCTCACAATCTAATTGAGAGTAAATCATTTAAGAGTTTTTTCCCCAACATTATAACTCCAAAGTTTCAGCTACATCAAGAGTAGTTTGATTGATAAATTTGGGGTTCCTAGGAAATATGTAACCTTTACATTCTACAATACCATAGAGCAAGGGAAACATTCTTTACAGTGAAACAGAAGGAAATACAACTATAATCAGAGGTTCATGTTATGATTCTGCTGCGTTTGCCGGGGAAATGAACTAGCTTTGCCCACAACGATCTCACTGCTGTATAACTCTTCCATATTATACAAGAAGAATCATGCTGCACTAAGACTTCCTATTTACCTGAAACGCAAGCAATGCACAAACAAACCGATACGGCAATAACAAACCAGTACAACTTCTGGAATTTGAAGGAAGTCAAAACAATTATATCTTAAATCCAAAGCTAGTTAAATATTATAGAATCTGGAGTTACCTTGATGAGATTCAATGGAAAGTATGCTGATAATAATAAAGAGATTGATGAGCCTGCTTTCGTCGCTAAAGCAGTCAATTAAACTAGGTCCTAATTAATTATGCGGTTTAAGGTCAACCTAGGTCATTCTCCCAAGGAGCAATATGTGGGTTTTTCTTCAAGTTGAATTTAGGTAATGAAAAATGCAAAGAAATGAAATTAAACTAACTAAATGCAGGATGAAAATTGAGTCTAAAACCTAAATGAGAATGAAACTAATCTATATGAATTTAAATGCAATTTTGGGGGGGGGGTTTGTTGTGAGAAAAATAATCAAAATCCTAAGAAGAATATTAAATAAAAGCAAATCAACCAAGTTATGATGATGAAGGGGACAACTTAGGATTCACATGGAGTTAACTTTCTTAGCCTAAATCAATTAATTAGACCAAAAGCAGATTAATGAATTTAATTACCCAATTGAACATGGGAAACCCTCTAGCTCAATAACACATATTCCATTAGAAAACTCATAATGGAATAAGCGGTGGCTAATCATACCTATTAAAAACCAATCACAAAATAATCTTGGAAATCTTGTTTACAATTATCTAATTAAACGACTAGATAATTTATCAACCTAATTAAACAATTAAATCAATAAACCCAATTGGCAATTAAATTAATAATGAAAACTCAATTACTAATTTAATCGACAATCCAAAGGTTGCAAACAAGAATCCAGCAATAAGCATAAAAACTTCAAATCAGTCTAACCCAAAAGAAATAAGTTTACAATCTAAAACTCAAGGTTCAAACACGCACGGGTGGATCGAACTGTCGGTACCGGGTTAAGGGTTAGTGGGTGAGGAGTTAGCCCGAGTCAACCCGGCTAGATCGATGAGGTATAAAAAAATGGAAAATAATTAATTTCTCATCACACCAATATAAATTTCACATACCTGCTCTGGCCCTATTTATAAGTCCCTTTTGATCAAAAAAATTTGGTCCTATTTATAAGTCCCCTTTGACAAAATAAATGAGATTGTGACAATTTTGTCCATATTAATTGTACCAATGAAAATAGAGAGAGAAGAAAGAGTTGAAGGTACCAAATCATAAATGAGGGTAAATTTGAAAATTCACCTCATAATCATTGAGCTAACTACTTTTTCTTGGTATGTGTGATTTGGTCAAGAGGGACTTATAAATAGGACCAGAGTGGTACTATATATCATTTCAATACTTTAGATCAGTAGTAAAATAATCATATGTTGCTTCAAATAATCAAATCAGATTGCCTTTTTTAAAAATTTAATTTTTTTTTTAAAAAAAAAAAAAAAAAAGAGGAACCGGGTTGACCCTTGTAACCCGTCCGGGTTACCCCGGGTTGGCCGGTTCAGACCGGATTCACCGGGTCAGACCGGTTTTGCCCTAAACCGGACCGATTTCACGGCCGGTTGGCCGGTTCCCAGTCTGAACCGGCCGGTCCAGTTTCACAAACCATGCTAAAACTATATTGTTCTCAATTAATACAACTCGAAATTCTTTAAAATTAAATAATCTCAAGTTTGAATTAAAAAGATAAAAAGAAAAACACTCCCTTGTGGTCTTTAAGTGTAAAACCCAGCTTTTTAGCTTTCTCCATGCTCCTCCCAAGTTGCCTCCGAAAAGAGCTTAAGTTGCCATGGACGCGCTCCCTACTCCAAATATTATGCACCTCATGGCCATTTGATCAATAATTGGAGAATTCAATTGCCAAGCACTGTACGTCTGTACGCATCCAGGGAGGAATTGATCTAAAACAATTGACCATTCAATTGATTGAATGGTGGTGGGCCCCGCGATGAAGTAATTGATGGATTGAATTAATGGATGAGGGATCCGGTTTCTCTCCTCAGCAGGAACCCTCCCCATCCCTCCCCATCGGATCGGGACCGTTCAAATCAGCATCCAACGGTCCCATTAAAAAAACAAAATTTTTGTTTTTTTTTTTTAAATCGGGATCGTTGGATGCGGATTTGGACGGTCCAAATCCGCTTTGTGAAAGATGGGGAGAGAGGCGGAAGAGGAGAAAATCCTCTCCGTGTTGCGGCGTTGCCTCTCAGCTTTTCTTTTTAATCCAAGCGTCTAGGTTAGGTTAAATAAATGGGGGAGAAGATATTTGGGTAGCAACTTGGGCCCAATAAAATTCAAGTAACCCAATAAAATTTTACTATTGGATTTCCTTTTAGTTTTTTGAAAAGTTTCGCACCATAGGATTTTCTAATATGATAAAATCATGATATATTATATATTAAGAGATATTATTTAATAACAAGATATCAATCAGAATAAATAATTTAAGCCCAATATCTCATAATTAATTCAGATTTATATTATCTCTTAAAATTGGCTAACAATTCAAATATTATCTAATATATCCAAATTAGCCTAAAATAATTCCCAAAATAAATGAATAAGGTAGGATTAAATATATCAAAATTGGGATTTCTCAGAGACCATGCATGCAGTGAGCGACAAGAAAAAAGCCGAATGAGAAAACAATGAAAATGATACTACAAGCCATGCTCAAAATGTTATGCCCCAACAAACTGCCACCAGTTGCCTCTAGAAGCACTTCCTGAATCATCTTCTCCTCCACCTTTCTTGTATTGATAAATTAAAAAGTCACGTTAAGGATTCCAGAGAGCATGAAAATATCAAAGTACAGTATATGCACATCAGCACATACCCTCATAGGCTTCCGCTGTGAAAAGAAGAGTCTGATTAGGGGTGGGAGAAATATATATATATATATATATATATATATATATAGGTTTAAACTTCTCATGTTGCATGAGAAGAAGAAGATTACTACACACACATGAAATGGTGGGACCCACACATATATATATATAACTTCATTTTATATATATGTGGGTCCTACCATTTTTTATATGGGTGTGAAACAAGAAAACACTTCTCTGAGAAGTATTTTTCCCATATATATATCCACACATAATGCAGAAAAGGGTGGCTGCCTGGCTGGGAAGTAAAAATGTATGTACAAACTCACAGACAAACAGTTAAGAGAAAGGAGTGGCTATGAAGATTCAACAAGATACGCACACACATACCCATAGCATCGGCATGGAGAAAGAAGGGATGGGTTTAACAAGACAAAATAGCGTAAAATAGTGAAGAAGGAAGACAGAGGCCAGACATTTGATTGACAAGACATTTCTTGTTTACTGTAATAGTATAGGTTTGAAATAATTTAAGTGAAAAAAACTTTAAGACGTTGGCAGCACCCAAAAATATATTTTGAGGTGCTGGCGTTAACCCTTTAAAATATAAGTCTAATTTACCTAATTATGCATGGAGAACAACTAAAAAAGATTGAAATCATCAAATCAATTAAAAAAGTTGCAGCACTTTTTAAAGTTGTCCTTGTTATTAAATGTGTGACAGAACATATTCTTTTGGGGGGAAAGCCTTTATAACAAAACAATTTGTTATCGAATCGACCGTAAAGTAACTTCTCATTCTCCTGAAAAGCACGCTAATATAAAATGGCTACCGACTCTGTAGAAACAGCCTTAGTCTGTTGGCTCACTGATCAGGCCATGTTTTTCTTACCCCAGTACTTTTAGGCTTTAGGGCCGGCCCTACCCAAGAAAATATCAAGGAGCAGTGGAGCCCCAAGTGAGAGAGGCGAGTTTTGAGAGATACGATATCTGCTGCCTTTCTTAAATGCAAGGATATGAAAACGACGTAGTCTTTAAATTACTCTTGATCTGTTCTTCTAACGGCTTGGATCGAATCAGTATGTGTGCGAAATTTGGATCTTAGGTTGGAAGAAGAATTAAACTAAATTCTCAAGTGTTGTTGCAGTTTTAGAAATAGAAGTTTCCAATGTCTTTGTTTATGAAGTTTCTTTACTTTAATCGGCATTTGGATGAAGCTTCCTTTTATAAGACTTCCGTTTTTGCTGCATGTGTTCTCTCTTTCAGAGTTTGCTGTTGCTGAACTTAAAATTAGTTTGCTGAGGTTGGTTTGTGTAGAGGGCTAACCTTGGTATACCTGGTTTCAAAGCAAAAATTAGAGTTCCCCTTCTCATCATCCTCGTGATAGGGATCTGTCTTGTGGCTTTATACGGCGTCTTAAAACCCATTTCAAATGGATGTGTCATGACCTACGTGTATCCGACATACATTCCTATCTCTTCTTCTGAAAGCATTGCACCAGTGAAATATGGATTGTACTTATGAGGGTTGGGAAAAGATTGATTTTTAAGGAGCATATGAAGAAGCTTAGTGGTGTACTGGGCTTTTTATCCCAGGCAATGGTGGTAGCTGCGAACAGGCAAGGTCCTCTTTCTTTTGGTTTGAGAGTGGTTGAAGTTTGTTTAATAGTTACTGATTCAGCTGTTGGCGAAACATTCCTACATGTCAAGGAAATATAGCAGTACTTGGCATCCATGGTCATTTGATAGCTTTAATTTGCTTAAACTTTTATTTTTTTGTACAAAGCTAAAAATACAATAATCTACTTATATTTGTTATGAATATATTATGTGGATGACCCATTATAGGCATTAAGGTTCCCACTACTATTATGGTGGGGAGTGGGTAGTCACCCACTACATTCATGGTGGTGAGTGGGTAGAAGCTACATAAAATTTTCCTACTCTCCAACCACTATAAATAGTCCCCTATCCCCTTACAAATGTACACCGAACAAAAACCGAATGAGAATCTCTCTCTCTTGAATCTCTCTTGCTCTTGTCTTCTATTTTCTACTTCTTCTATATCTTTATTTTTATAACACGTTATCAACACGAGAGCTCTAATGAAGGTATGATTTCTTTAATGATTTCATCTACTTTCTTTAAGGATATACGTTTATTTATCCAAGTTCTTTTCTATTATTTATATTGTTATTATAGTATGGCCGGAAGCCATACGCCTTTGATTTCTTATTATAAAATCATATGACCAGAAGTCATATTTCTTTAATTCTTATATTGTATGGCCGGAAGTCATACGCTTTGATTTCTTATTATGAAATTATATGACCAGAAGTCATATTTCTTTAATTCTTATATCATATGGCCAGAAGCCATACCCTTTGATTTCTTATTATGAAATCACATGACAAGTCATATTTCTTTAATTCTTATTTTAATATTATATGGCCGAAGCCATACCATTTGATTTCTTATTATGAAATCATATGACCGAAGTCATATTTCTTTAATTCTTATTTTAATATTATATGGCCAAAATCCATACCCTTTGATTTCTTATTATGAAATCACATGACCAAGTCATATTTCTTTAATTCTTATTTTAATATTATATGGCCGGAAGCCATACCATTTGATTTCTTATTATGAAATCATATGACCAAGTCATATTTCTTTAATTCTTATTTTAATATTATATGGCCAAAATCCATACCCTTTGATTTCTTATTATGAAATTATATGACCAAGTCATATTTATTTAATTCTTATTTTAATATTATATGGCCGGAAGCCATATACCTTTGATTTCTTATTATGAAATTATATGACGAGAAGTCATATTTCTTTAATTCTTATTTTAATATTATATGGCAGAAGCCATATCCTTTGATTTCTTATTATGAAATTATATGACCGAGAAGTCATATTTATTTAATTCTTATTTTGATATTATATGGCCAGGAAGTCATATAACTTTCATCTTCTTATTGTATGGTGGAAGCCATAGTGTTGACTTTTTTTATCCCGAAGATAAATGGTCGAACTCGAAGCCATAAAATTTTGATATTATATGGCCGAAGTCATATAACTTTTATCTTCTATCTTATTGCATGGTAGGAAGCCATAATATTCAACTTTTATCTTGAAGATAAATGGCACGAAGCCATAAAATTTTAATTTTGTTGCAATACTTTATGAATTATTTTTGTGAATTTCCTGTCATTATCATTAGTGATTTTTATATTCAATATTCTAATAATTCTCATTTATTTCTTTAATTAGTCCGAACCATGTCAAACCTTGCAAAATTTGAATTTGTGGCTCTTGATATTACGGGAAGAACTATTTATCTTGGATGTTGGATGCGGAAATCCATCCGAATGCCCATGGTGCGGAAGACGTAATTAAAGTGGGGAATGAGACATCTAATCAAGATAAAGCCAAATCCATGATTTTTCTACGCCGCCATTTGCATGAAGGTCGAAAATTGAATTTTTGACAAGTGAAAGACCCACTTGTTCTTTGGAACAATTTAAAAGATAGATATGACCACCGAGAAGATGGTCATCCTCCCAAAAGCTCGTTATGAATGGATTCACTTGCGTTTGCAAGATTTTAAAACTGTGAGCGAGTATAACTCAGCCATATTCAGAATTACTTCTCAGTTAAAATTATGTGGAGAGATTGTTACTGATGAAGATATGTTAGAAAAAACATTCTCCACATTTCATGCATCAAATTTGCTCTCGTAGCGGCAATATCGTGAAAAGGGTTTCAAGAAATATGCTGAATTAATTTCTGTCTCATTGTAGCTGAACAAAACAATGAGCTTTTATTGAAAAATCATGAATATCGTCCAACAGGCTCAACTCCATTCCTAGAAGCGAATACAGTAACTAATAATACCCAAGGATGTGGATGTAAAGGTGGCTACAACCGTGGTCCAAATCGTGGTGGATCAAATTTCCGAAACCCAAAGTGGGGAAAGATTGATAAGCGCCACAAAAGGGAAACTAGTGGAACTAGTGGGCATAACAAAAATACTGAAAATGCATGCTATCGTTGTGGTGGCAAAGGTCATTGGGCTCGTACGTTGTACGCCAAGACACTTAATTGAACTTTACCAAGAATCACTAAAAAGTAAGGGCAAAGGGTCAAAGATTGAAGTAAATCATGTTGAGAATTCCAAGTTTGAAGATGTTGATTTTACTCATTTGAATATTGATAAGGTGAGAATTTCGAGTTTGATGATCTTGATTTTACTCATTTGGATGTTGCAGATTTCTTAGTATAGATTATCTTTTTCCATTTGAAATTGTTATGTTTAAGTTTTCTTCCATCATATGTATTCCTTTTAATTATGTTTTTATTTATTTTCATGTATCCTTTAATGAAGAATGAATCTTATCAATCCTGAAGATTTGTGTCTCGTTGATAGCGCAACAACCCACACCATACTAAAAAATGATAAATATTTTTCTTCTGTGGTAATGCAAGAAGCCAATGTTCAAACCATATATGGTAATATAAATTTGATTGAAGGCTCCGGAAGAGCTAATATTTTGTTACCTGGAGGAACAAAATTATGTATTGGTAATGCATTTTATTCGACCAAATCTAAGAGAAACTTATTGAGTTTCAAAGATATCCAGAAATGGATATCATATAGAAACAACAACAAAAAGGAATCAGGAATGTCTTGCTATTACAAATATAGTTTCTGGTAGAAAATGCATATTAGAAATTTTTCCTGCCTTTTCTTCTGGTTTGTATTATACATTTATAAGCACAATTGAAACACATGCTATTGTAAACCAGAAGTTTA
Source organism: Acacia acuminata (assembly GCA_019022655.1). Lineage (NCBI taxonomy): Eukaryota > Viridiplantae > Streptophyta > Magnoliopsida > Fabales > Fabaceae > Acacia > Acacia acuminata. The sequence continues at coordinate 3,804,532 of JAFJYI010000044.1, forward strand.
CCAATACAAACCAGAAGTTTGCCAATGTAAACCAGAAGTTTACTAATGAATTTAATGTTTGGCATGACTGGTTAGGCCATCCAGGGTCAACCATGATACGACAAATAATTGAGAATTCATCTGGACATACCCTGAAGTGTAAACAAATACCACAATCCCATGATTTCTCATGTGTCTGCATGTTCCAAGGGAAAGTTAATTATTCGGCCTTCACCAAGCAAAGTGGAAAGTGAGTCCCTCACATTTCTAGAACGAATACGGGGAGATATTTGTGGGCCAATACATCCACCATGCGGACCATTTAGATACTATATGGTTTTGATAGATGCATCAACCAAATGGTCGCATGTTTGCTTATTATCTTCTTGCAACCTAGCGTTTGCGAGATTACTTGCTCAATTGATTAGATTAAGAGCACATCACCCTGATTATCCTATCAAGAAAGTACGTCTTGATAATGCTGGTGAATTTACTTCACAAGCTTTTAATGAATATTGTATGTCCCTTGGAATTGATGTTGAACATCCTGTAGCTCAATATATTCTTGGGTCATTATGAATAGCCCTTGGAATTAATCAATATTGCATGTTCCAAGGGAAAGTTAATTATTCGGCTCAAGATGCAGTCGCGGGATTCAATTTAGTCGAGTCGGAGGATGTTGTCGGGTTGCTGCGATTCGAATAGCCCTGGGAATAATTATTGTTGGACCGGTTCTGGGTATAGGAATAATGGGCTTTTAATGAATATTGTATGTCCCTTGGAATTGAAGTTTAAACTACCTCAATTGCTCCATTTTTTTGTTTTCACACCAACAGATTCCAACCCTAGGTTCTGCGGTGAAGTTTCGGTTCAGAAATATACTCACCGGACTAGCAAGATAAAATTATAATGAAGAGATTCTGCTAATTCCAACATATTGATTAATTTATTGGGATAAAAATCATTAATTTATATTTTTTTATTGTTTTTAAACGTCAAAGAAGAAGTATAATATAAGAATTAGTTAAAATAAGTTGACTTCTCCAGAGTTTATAACTAGTATGGATATAGATATTGATTATTGTAAATCAAATTATTTATTAATATTGATATATTGGATTCATGCCGTGTGAGCTTTTAAATTTAAAAAAAAATTGTGATAAGTGTTTAATGAAAAGAAAAAGGAAGAAATAAATGTGGGCTAAATCTTATTATTATTTTCACGACTAAACAAAACGTCAAAACGTCAGAATTCATTTAAATAATTGGAAGAAACATGTTTTTTTTTCGACAAGTATAATTCAATCTCAAGCTATTAGAGAAGGAGAAAATTGACAGGGCAAAGGTTTTGCTTCCTCTCAAACACCAAGGAATGAAATATATGTATTTGTTCCTTTTCTCTATGATGGATCACTCTCAAATTATAACTATTGAAGACATTGACATGAGTAAAAGTTTAGTACGTGTAGAAGATATTGTTGATTTGGAAAAAAAATACAGCTGAATTTAGAGAAGACAATCTTAGTGAAATCATGGCAAACAAAGATGGTGAATGTGGGGTAGATAATGCATGTGAAATTATGGGAGGTATTGATAAGCAAGACCCCTATTTTAACTAGAGTTTTTGAGACATCAGAAGAAGCTTATGCAAAAGGTAAGGGGTTCGGAATACATAAGCAATACCATAGCAAGAGTACAATTACAAAACAAACAAATAGGTGGAATTATGTGTGCTCGAAGCAAGGTGTTAAGAGACTAGATGATAAAAGAATTGATGTTGACAATGTCAAAAGGCAAAGGGATACAAGGACTAATTGTTTGGCAATGTTACAAGTAAAGTTGGTGGATGGCCTATGGAAAGTGGAGAAGTTCAATGATACACACAATCATCCATTGATTAACATTCCAACAAAGGTGAAGAAGTTTCTTTTTCAGAATGAACTAAGACGCTCGGATTTGACAAAATCTGTTGTTTCTAAGCTTTATCAAGAGGGTTTAACATCTTCGAAAATCTCAAAGGTTGTGAGTGCTATGAACGAAGAGTTTGATCTTACTCAGTTCAAATCAATAGTATTATATCCAACCCAAAAAAAGAATAATGTGGGGCGAGAATGTTAGGGCATTATCAAACACTTTCAAAGGAAGTCCATGGTTGATGGAGCATTTTATTTTGATATGGATTTAGCAGAATATGGAACATTAAGAAGCGTATTCTGGGCAGATAATAGGTCAAGAGCTTCATATGTTCATTTTGGTGAAGTCCTTGTCTTTGATGTGACTTATAAAACAAACAAGTTCAAGTTTCCTTTTGCTCCTTTTGTGGTGGTTAATCACCATGGACAGAAAATTTTATTTGCTACTGCCTTGTTAGAAGATGAAATGGAGGCAACATTTACATGGTTGTTTAAGCAATTTCGGACATGTATGTTTGACAAGTCTCTTGTTGCTATTATCATTGATCAAGATAAAGCTATGGGAAAAGCAATTGCCAAGATATTTCCAGGAGCACGACATCGTTTTTGTGCTTGGCATATAAAGAAAAATGTTATGGAGCATAGGCAAGCACTACGCGCACAATTTAAATATAGTTTTGATGTTGACTTCCGTGTGTGGTACAAAAGTCGAAACATTGATGAGTTTGAAGGCAAATGGGCAGTATTGAGGACTAAATATGATATTAAAACAAATAATTAGTTGGCTAACATGTATGCTTCACGTCATCATTGGGCAAAGGCATACTTGAAAGATACATTTTTTGCAGGAATGACCACAAGTGGCCGAAGTGAGAGCATCAATGCATTTTTTGATGGATATGTCAACTTTAACACAATGTTAAATGATTTTTGCATCCAGTATGACAAAGCAATTAAATCTAGGAGGGATGCGGAGGAAGATGATGATTTCAAAACTAGGAATACAAAAGCAGTTTTGGAGACTAATCATCCTTTTGAAGCAATAGCTGGAGAACGGTACACAAGAAAATTATTTCAAATTTTCAAAAAGCAGTGGAAGGCTGCCATACTTTATTATTTTCATGAAAAAATTGCAACAAAGGAAAACCTTATTAAGTACCAGGTGGGGTCTCGTGAAGTTGATAAAGAATGGTGGGCAATTGTTGAATGTCATTTGACATAAAGCTTCACAGCTCAATGTTCTTGTGCAAAGTTTGAGACTATGGGGATTTTGTGTAAACATATTCTACACATTATGAAGAAGAAACAAATAATGACCCTTCCCGAAAAATATATCTTATCTAGATGGACCATAAATGTAAGCTATAAGGCTGAAAATCTTGTATCCATTCATGGTGAAACAAATCCTAATGAAATTAGTGCATTGTCTTTGTGGTCGATTCATTCGAAGTGCACTATGGCTATTTCTCAAGTAAGAGATTCTATTTGTGAGATTAAAAGGTTTGATGCTATGGTTGCTGAATTTTTGCAACAACAGATTGGAAAGAAAAAGAAAGAGAGGTGAAGATGAACTAGTTACCCAAACGATTCCACAAGCTTCACTCATTAATGATGTGCGTGATCCCACTCAACCAATCAAAACTAAAGGGCGTCCAAAAGTTGCTTCACGAATAAAATCAAGTATCGAGTTGTCGAAAAAACAACAAAAAACTTGCAGTTATTGTCAAGGGAAGGACATAATAAAACAGTTGTCGATCTTTCAAGGAAGGGGAAAATTACAGCAAATGACCCAAGGTAGAAATTACACTTAAGAGGAAGTGATGATGATGAGAAGAGATGAGGGGGAGTCAGAGAGAGAGTGCTCTGGAAAACATACAGTTGATATAATAAGAAAGGCTCTCTATTTTCCTCTCCAATTTCTTATTCTTTTATCCCATATTTTTCTTCGGTTTATAACACGTTTCTAAATTTTCTATTTATGTTTGTGACTTCCCTTTTAAACTTGATGAAAATTTTGTAAAGTTTCATTTGTAGATGGAAGTTGCAAGAGAGAAGCAAAAAGAATAGTAGGATTGCAATTATTTTCATGGTTTTGTTTTGGTAAGGAACTTATTTTTTATGAGCCATTTTCATGATTATATTTTTAAGTATAACATTTCAATGTATGTTTGTAATTAAATACTTAATAGCTTTTTACTTATTTTTCAGGAAATATTTTTGGGGCACTTATGGTTTCATTTGTATATGGACAATCTAATACCAAAATTGTGCAATCTTTTTGTAGGGCAATGTTGGTTGGCTAAGTAAATACCAAAAGTACTGTGGGTTTCAAATGTATATGGATAAGTTGGTGTATATAAAATCATTATGATATGGGTTTTTTGGGTGACTTTCATTAATCAAATGTAAAGTCAACTTACTGATTTTTGATTTGTACAAAAGAACTTCAATGCATACATCAAGTGTAATATATTAAAGTTACAAATGAAAGAAGTTGCTCAAATTGAAATTGCTATCAACTATGCCCAAAATGAGTAATAGCTAATACAATTAGAAAAGTCATTATACATATCAAGTAACAATTAGCTTCATTTATTTGTTTAGCCCAAAAAAAGCAGTAAATAATTACAAGTTTCCAATTCATCTATGAAAACTTTGGTTGATGATCCAGAATTGGCAATCACCATCCACTGCTCTATAATCAAGTAAAACCAAGATGCAATTCTTCTCATGATCAAGTCATACATTATTCAGAGAGAGAGTATGTAGAAAGCAAAGTCCCTATCGTGTTACAGGAAGGCATTAGTATCTTTGTCATCAACAGCAGGCACCGCAACCTTTTCAGAGCTTGATCTCCTGAAAGAGAAAGGCCAAAGCTTGCAGATCCTACTGGGGGAAGGTTTTTGTGCTGATGAGACACCTGCATTATTTTCAAACTTGGTTAACTAGTATAACATGCCTTTCGGTTCACATATTTTTTAACTTCCAGAAGAAATGATGAAAAATAGGAGGAGCTGCATCCCATGAACTGTTATGATGGCCAATCTTGAAAACAAGCCTATTATCCCTTCCTATTCAGGATCTAGAAAAGGAAATCTATCAATGTCCAATTTTTCATGATCAAACGCTTTATAAGTAGCATTAGCTAGCATTCCTTCATATAATAAATGCTTGCAAACAGATATATGTGTAAAGCACAGTATAGCAACTACCTACAGCAATTGCTTAAACACTACTTAAAAAACCACAAGGGGGAAACCGTGCCAACTTGATCTGCTTTCATAGAATACAAGCCTAGTTGTTAACCATAAAACTGTAAGAGATAAGTCGCTTAAAAGCATTCTTGCAATTTCTTAAAAACCAGTATGTTTGGTTTTATCTAGAAAAAGTACAATTATTTGGTACACTCTGCAAGAACTATTTGTGCATAATATGTGAAAATTTTGGTTGCTTCAAGTAAAATAAAAGGCATAAAATATTACCAAGGCGAGGATCTATATTTTTACTTTTAACATCCCCCAAATTATTGTTGTCCTTGAAACCTGATTCCTCAGGTAATAATTGGTCATCTGGTTTTAGACATTTCACATCATCTTTCCCCAATGAAGGCTGCTTCAAGATATTGCATGCTGAGTCCTGTGAATGAATTGAAGGATGTCATAGATCATGCTGGTCCTCAGCATTTCTAAGAGAATGCAAACTACCGGACAAGGATTTTTTCTGCTGCATGTCTTCGTCTCCACAGCAGAAAAAATTGGGGGAAAGGTACAATCAAACTTACCAATAAACATTATCTATTATTACAGGAAGGCTATAACATATATTGGGGGTTTAAGTTACAGAAAAGCTAAAAATCTTCATCCATCGTGTGTATAACATATATTGATCTTACCCTGCAACGAAATCAGCTCCATCCAGTCGAACGGGTTCTGAACATTGTATAGCTTTCCGTATCCTAAAGCTCCCAGCAACCTATCAGCCACAAACTCCCTATCGGTTGGGCAATCAACCTAAGCACTAATAATCAATTTGTTGACCTCTCACCGCAAAACCGATTCTTTCCAAGCTTCTGCTACAACTCCCTATCGGTCGGGCAGAAAAACGAATTCAACAACCAAATACAGAAAAAGTGGGCATCACCAGAATGCTAAGCCAAAGCTTTGAAAGAAAGGACAGCGTGATCGAAAAATTACCTTGGAGCGGTGGCTGAAACTACCAGCAATCTCCATAGCTTCAACATCGAACGAATCAACTATCCTAGGTTTCTTCACAAGCCTCCTCCTGATTGAACCATATCCCTCTGTTCCACAGCGTTGAGCACTCTCGCCGCCATCCAAATACGATCAAAACAGAAGGAAATACTGTCACCGCCATCCAAATACGAAGAAAGCCAAAAAAAAAAAAAAAAAAAAAAAAAAAAAAAAAAAAAAGAATAACAAAGAACGATGTCGTTTTCTCAAGTGGCGGGAGACTATTCTTCTCCTGTGACAGGGGAAGTATAAAACCCCTAATACGGAAAAAACTCTAAAAATAACCAAATCCTAAAATAGATGGGGCTATCGCCAAAACCAAATACCTTACAACCTTTATCATTCCTTCACTAGAACCTCTATATAGAAAAATGCTGTCATAAAACAACCAGATTGGTTGTTGAAGAAATTCCATGAGAATATCTTAGAGAAGGAAAAACATCAACAGACACCAAGAGTAGGAAAGATGAAGAGAGAATCGTCGTTAACCGTACAACGAACCGCACGACAATATATCTTATATCTAGAACCAATATCAACTCTCTCGAATGTGTCTTATAGTAAGGACCAGAGCGAATACATTAATTATTGTGTGTTGTAGTCATTGTTCATTGTTTTCTTAAACATGTTCAGTTTTAAAAATATTTAAAATTAATTAATATAAAGTAAGGACTCCATTAACTTCGTAAGTATCATAGTATCATTTTTACGGTGTTGCATTCAGTTGTTCGATTAAAAACATGAGATGATATTAGATTTTCACTTTAAACTGTTATGTCGTGCAATGGATTTAGACTACACTCAAACAAAAATAAATAGCATGACGTTAAAGAAACCAAGATCAGTGTTGTTACATTAATGCTAATGTCAAAGCACGATGGCCACAAGGACGAAGTAGTAAAGCTTGTCTTATTACTTACAAATTCATGCTCACAAAACCCTTCAAGCTTTCATAAAATTTTCATCCATATACATAAATCTTCTTCTCCGTGGCGAAAATCAACTGATCATCATTCATAACAACGAATCTTTTTGCAATAACAGAATATTCTTCTTTCAAACCCGTGGCCTTCACCTTTATCTTTGAAATCCTTCTCCACTTGCAAATCTCGTAATCAGCTAAAACCCGATGGTAAAAACATTATTCCTTAATCTCATCAAACAAATTGACTCATCTAAACTTGTTGGTTTCCCCATTTATAAATTCTCATTTGGCAGGTGAAGTCATGAGAGCCACTTCGAGTTTCTTTAGGTATTCTAATCATCCTTGAGCTTTCGTCTTCAACATTATATATGGCCTGAATAAGGACTCTTGTTGATATAAGGATAACAATCTGATATAAAGTGAATAGGCTTTCTATAATAAACATGCATGTCAAATCTCAAACACTCACACCATGAAGCTTGGTTCAACTGACTTCTACATACTCTCGTTTACAAAGTAGAATTTCAAATCAAGATATGGAGAAGCCTACTCATCTTGAACCTCAAACAGAAATAACATGAAATCTCGAGTCTTTCACATTACAATCTAAGAGCAGCACTGAAGTATTTTTCCATATAACGGGGTTGGAATGGGAATCCATGATTGTGTAAACTGCGTTGCAGATAAACAACTCTGTATTGCTACGACTAAGAATCAAGCCCTTGGACTTGAAGCAATAATTCTGCAAGCTGGGTAGTGTTCAGAAATTGGAAGAAACCAAGAGATGCACCAGAGGTTGTGTTCCTTGAGGATAGGTGATGGAACACAGTTTTTGCACTATATTTCTGAATCCAGTTTGGTTGTAGAAAGAAACAATGGCCATCCCTTAGTAAGACATTTTGGGATTGCTTCTGGTTGAAATAAGAATCCCCTGGCGAAGATATAGTGTTGCATAAGTTGTTGACGCATTTGAACTTGTAGACAAATTTTGCCTATAACCATGAGAAGATCTCAATTACAATATCATGAGGCATATCTGTGGCTACAACTAAATCAGCACATTAAAAAGAAAAAAGAAAGAGTTAATGAGTTTTGAAAAGGAACGATGAAGAGGACTGATTGATTTTCTCAACGAAAAGCTTTGACGGCTTCGCTTAATGCAAAGGCTTGGGTAGCAAGTGTAGCAAAAAGAAGTTATATAACCACAAGTATCGAACATAAAATTGGAAACTAATTATTCACTCGCTCGAGTAAAACAAGAAGTAACGGCTACAACTAGTTTGAATCTAATTTATAAATTATTTTGTATTCATTAATCCACAAAAAAGATAGATCACCAGATAATTGATTTGATCTATCTATATTAAATATAAATTATTTAAATAAAATATCCTAAATAGGAATGGCGAAAATGAATTTGTAAATTTTGTTTTGATCAATCTAATTACATACTTAATAAATCCCAAATTTATCCAACCTTATTCATTTATTTATATGACTATTTTGAGCTAATTTGAAACTATTAAATAATATTTGAATTATTAGGCAAATTTAGAAAATAATATAAATGAATTGATTATGAGATTATTTGCTAAAATTAATAATATTCGATTGATAGGATTGAATAATTTTCTAAATATATGATAGATCACAATTTTGTTTAAAAGATATTGCATTAAATAAAATCGTAATCTATTATATATTTAGAAACATTATTCAATCATAGGATAACAATCAATATTAATAATTTAAGCTAAATAATCTCATAATCAATCTAATTTATATTATTTTCTAATATTGGCTAACAATTCAAATATTATCTAATAATTCCAAATTATCCTAAAATAATCATCAAAACAAATGAATAAGTGTGATAAAATACAAATCTAGGATATAAATGTATTGATCAAGACAAAATTTACAAATTCATTTGCGCCATTCCTATTTAGGAAATTTTATTTAAATCATTTATATTTAATCTAGATAGGTCAAATCGAACAATTATCCGGGTCATCGATCTTTTTTGTTGTGGATTAATGAATGTGAAATAATTTAAAAATTAGATTCAAACTAATCGTAGTTGTTTGTTCATGTTTTATTCAGGCTAATGAATCATTATTTTCCTATTTTATCTCCAATACTCTCGGTTCTATAACTCCTTTTTGCCACACTTGCTACCCAAACCTCTACGTCAAGCTAAGCCGTCAAAGCATCTCGAAGAGAAAATCAATTAGTCCTCTTTGTTGTTCCTTTTTAAAACTTATTAACTCTTTTATTTTATTTTATTTCTTTAACTGTGTTCATTCAGCAGTGGCCATGGATATGCCTCATGATATTGTAGTTGAGATCTTCCATGAATACATACAAAATCTATCTACAAGTTCAAATGTGTCGACAAATTATGCAACACTATATCTTCACCAGGGGACTCTTATTTCAACCAGAAGCAATCCCAGAATGTTTTCCTTAAGTTAAGGATGACCCTTGTTTCTTTCTGCAACCAAACTGGATTCAGAGATATGGTGCAAAAACTGTGTTCCATCACCTATTCTCAAAGAATACAACCTCTGGTGCATCTCATGGTTTCTTCCAATTTCTGAACACTACCCAGCTTGCAGAATTATTGCTTCAAATCCAAGCTCTTGATTCTTGGTCGTAGCAATACAAAGTTGTTCATCTGCAACGCAGTTTACACAATCATGGCTTACCATTCCAACCCCACATTATATGGAAAAATACTTGGGTGCTACTCTTAGATTGTAATGTGGAAGACTAAGAGATTTCATGTTACTTCTGTTTGAGGTTCAAGATGAGTGGGCTTCTCCTATCTTGATTTGAAATTCTACTCTGTAAACGAGAGTATGTGGAAGTCAGTTGAACCAAGCTTCTTCCATGGTGTGAGCGTTTGAGATTTGACATGCATGTTTATTATAAAAAAGCTCTTCACTTTATAATAAATTGTTATCCTTGTCTCAACAAAAAGAGTCCTTATTTCAAGCCATTTATAATGGCTTATAAGGTTGAAGATGGAAGCTCAAGGATGATGAGAATCTCTAAAGAAGCTAGAAGTGACTCTAATGACATGACCTGCCAAATAGGAATTTATAAATGGGGGAACCAACAAGTTCAGATCAGTCAATTTGTGTGGTGAGATTAAGGAAGAGTGTTTTTACTAACCGGGTTTTAGCCGATTACGAGATTTACAAGTTGAGAAGGATTTCAAAGATGACGGTGAAGGCTATGGGTTTGAAAGAAGAACATTCTGTTATAACACAAATTCTTTGTTATGAATGGGTATCAGTTGATTTTCACCCCGGAGAAGAAGATTTATGAATATGGGTTGAAGCAAGAAAATTTTATGAAGCTTGAAGGGATTTGTGAGCATGGATTTGTAAGTAATGAGACAAGCTTTACTACTTCGTCCTTCTGGCCATCGTGCTTTGACATTAGCATTAATGTAACAACATTGATCTTAGTTTCTTTAATGTTATGCTATTTATTTTTGTTTGAGTGTAGTCAAAATCCATTACTTGATGCAACAGTTTAAACTGAAAATCTAATATCATCTCATCTCATACGTTTCATGTTTTAAATCCAACAATTGGATGCAACACAACAAAGTTAACAAAGAGTCTGTACTTTATATTAATTAATTTAAAATATTTTAAAACTGAACATGTTTAAGAAAACAATGAACAGTGACTACACTACACACAATAATTAACATACTCCTCAAGTGCTTACTATAAGACATATTTAGAGAGTTGATAGTAGTTTTTAACATAGTATATATTGTTGTGTGGTCCGTTGTACACTTAAAACACGGTTTCTTTGTCTTCATCTTCCTTATTGGTGTCTGAGGAAGTTTTTCCTTCCATGAGATATTCTCATGGAATTTCTTCAACAACCAATCTCTTTGTTTTATGACAGTGTTTTTCTAAACACGAGTTCTAGTGAAGGGATGATAAAGGCTGTAGGGTTATTGGTTGTGGCGACAACTCCCTCTCATCTATTTTAGGATTTGGTTATTTTCAGAGTTCTTTTTGTAGTATTATATATTTGAGCTTTACTTTTGCAAACTTTTTATTTTGGGCATTGTATTTCTTATTGGGTTAGTTTTAATGTTGTTTTTGAAAAAGAAAAATCACTATTTATCATTCATAATGGTTTGATAGTTTTAAAATCTTAACCATAATTTATATAATAGATTTATGTGAAAGAACATAACAATGCTGAAGCTCAAGTAAAAAGTTATCTACCATGTAACAACAAATGGTGTAATACATTATAGGAATACCGAGGAGATCATGACAACATAAATTGAGATGTACCTCCATCTCCATTTTCAGAGAAGCGTATCTAGCCATTACAACTGCAGCTGTTTCTTGATCAAATCCTTGTATCAATTCTGAACCCAAATACTTACAATTTTTAGCAAGGGTGCTATAAATTAAGAATTGTATTGTGGTGACAAAAAGACCCAATAGTGTTATTTTCTTCTGATATACTAGTTAAATTCCAGCCACTTTTTGGTCTTCTCTCAAAGCTCGCATAAATTTTGACCAGACTAACACTCTCCTGATATAGTTAAATTCCAGCCAACTTTTGGTCTTTCGAAACTCAGCATAAATGGACGCGTCACAGTAGTCACATAGATTTTATGAACCAAAACAGACCATCTTTTATAAATTGGGCGTAATTAGAGCCAAACTAAGAGAAGATAGCCCTCACAATGTAAGGACTCAGCAAATATCTAGTTTGTCTCAGACAAAGAATGCGCCCAAATGTAACATCATTACATATCCAATTGAGTGCAAAATGAGAATAGGACTTTGAAGGGTGGGGGGGATGCAGTGAGGGGTAAAAAAAATCAAGATTCTTTTAATAAAGAAACAACAACTACCTCAGAGTTAGCTGGACTATCTACCCATCTTCAAGTTACTGTTGTTCCACGAAGAGCTAATTGACCATCAGGACCCTGGTATCTGCAATAATGACATCACCTAATAATTTTACATGCTGATCAAGGAAGATAAAAGAGGCATGAAACTGTTGTCTTGAATCCCTCTCTTTTTCTTCTGGGGGAAGAAAGATTGTCCATCTTACCTTGTGATAAACTGTAGGTAAAACTATGGGTTGATGGTTCCTGGATTGTTTGAACGATCACTTGATGAAAGATCAATCATCACTGTCAAGAAAGTACTCTTGTCAAGGCCGCACATCTTCCATGCTGTTGTATCAGCAACTGAAGGCCCTTTCTACAGTATGCAGTTGACACCACCAAAGTTCAGAATTATAAGTTTAAATTGAATTTAGTCCTGTTTTTGAAGATCCAACACAAACTCCAAATCTGGTATCTTACTAAGCACAGGAAATAAAAAGTTTGAAACATCAAGTGATCCAACCTTTTCCAATGAAGGTCCAATAATTCCATGATTTTTTTTCCCCTTGGAGCAGTTGATCTCAAGGGTTCCACTGAAACAAATATCAGTTACCCAGTAAGTTTTTTGTCTGATGTAGTAAAAGAACGAGATGAAGAGAGAAAGAGTGATAGAAACTGAGAGAGAGAGAGAGAGAGAGACTGGAAAGCCTTCCTTTTCAAAGAAGTAGAAAACCTATTTATCAGCTGTTAACAACTGCTGAAAGTCTGAAAGTTGACATCAATAATCATTCTTGCTTCCTTAGTAATGAATTAGATCCCAAACAACCTTAGTTCTAGGATTACAAAATTCAATTTCAGCTTCAGGCAACCGTCATTGAAATAAGATCCCAAGTCATTCCAAACTCAAATTACACCAATCAAATTGATCAAATGTGATTGCATTCCCTAGAACCCCAAAAATTGACTAGGGACTGGACTGGACTTGAATAAATAATATAAAAAGCATAACAAATTATTTCATAGGGGACTGGACTTGAATATAAAACGAAGTGTCAGAAAATCTTTTGGAAAAAGGAATACCCACTTAAAACAAATACCAAGTGACCGCTCCCCACCTTAAAAATACGCTTAAATGAGTCCGTGAAAACTGAATGACCAAAACTTTCAGCAAGAACAACAAGGTCACCTGTCCTTTCAACTGTAACTTTCATTTCTGCAATTCCAACCTATATATTCAATACATAAAAGAATCAGCACAACAAGAAGAAAGTGCCCATACGGATACTAAATTCCTTCAATTTATCATTCAAATAAATGACAGAAATCTCAAATGCAATTCATGTGCCTTCTGAATAATAGTCAAGATAGAATAACATAGGCCAGTGAAAGGATTCAAGATTGAAAAGCCAAGACCCTATGACTTAAGCAAAACGTGCTTGACAATCCAAAAGTCATCAACATGATCACTATTACTTCCCATGACAAAAACCACAATTGTATGATTAGCAAACCATAAGCATTTGGAAGTCTAGCTTTGTCTTTGAATTACGTACTAACAAAACCATAACATGTTTTTACATAACTAAGCATCCTGACATGCATCAGTATAAAACATTCCAAGACACGTTTAATAACATACTCATGACAAGAATGAAGGGTGTGACTTCTCTTTGCCTTCAATACACAAAGATGTTAGCAGAAGATTTACAAACAAGTTAGACAGACTCATGGTTGAGTGTTGACGACAAAGTCGAGATAGAAGTTGTCATTATGACAGTGCAATTTATCTATTCAAAAGTGCTAGAGTCAGAGGTAAACAATGATTGTTCTTTCAATGAAAAGATGTATATGAAGGCCGAAAGTCAATCTTAAGATCCAGAAGAATAGCTAATCTGAGACTCTAGCCAGACTTGAACCCGCAAGTATGAAACTGGACATCCCTCTAATTCCTGATCTTTTCATTTAAAGTTTCTTGTTAAGAACCTATCGTTTTCTTTTTAAAATTGATTTTATAGTGCAAACAATGTTCATGTCAATAAGCATCCATCAACAAATATCACTGAACCTTAAACACTATGGGTCTCTCTGCATGAGAGTATGTCCAGTGGGATTATATGCATTTTGGCCTAATGAAGCATGCAAGCATCCATAAAGATCAAAACAGAGACAAAATTTGAAGCATGAAAAGCTGATATGTACTGATCAAGGGCTGATGCAAAAAGATCTAAAAAATGACCCCGGCTAACCAGCTCTTTTGCAAGACCCTCGTAGAATTTGACAGCTTTTTTAAAGTAGATACTGCGTCTTTATCAAGATCTTCATGAGAACGCCCTGGATCAGATAGATCTTTGGACACAATCTGAAAACAACTTTAAAAATCAACATATCATTCTCAACATAGAAATTTTGCGGAAATAATATTCAGCAATCACTACCAATCAAAATAAATTATGAAGCCTACAGTGAGCCACATTCACATGCCATGAACAATGCGCCTCTTCATACACTCCAAGCAATTTTTTTATTTATTATTTCTAACTTTTTCAGCACATTTCATCGAACTCCTTGTTTTTTTTTTTTTAATTCCTTCAATCCTTTTTCACATATTTTAAGAGGGCTAAATGTTCAAAAAAAATAAATATAATACAATCTCTCTAAAATTCTAAAATTATCATCTATCCCGCGAATCCCAAGGGAAATAATTACTATTTGTCAATAAAAACAAAAATACAAAAGCACTTCCCACTTCCTTCTTCCCTTCCAATAGTTCTGAGCTTTACTGTGTCTGTCTTCAATTAATTTTCAGTAAGAACCCAGTGAGATTACCGTGAAATTTGCCCTGACTTGAGTCTGTCCCCACAAAGTCTAAAACTGCGAAAACTAAGACTAAAGAACTTATCATGAATCCCCAAATGGCCAATCCTTTGCTAAGAAATTATCCTTTCCTATTGCCGCTTATTCCTATAACCAGAGCTTAATTAATAATCTTAAACCCTACTTGTATAGATTAACAAAAGATGGTCATGACAAGAAATAATTGTAGGAATCAACCAAATGATTCGGGGGAAGGGGGGCTTACCGACCTGGTCCTTCGGTGCACGGACCCCGACCAAAGCTATGATTCTTGCCCCAGTACCTGGAACGCAAGATGCTCAACTCATTAATATAATCTTTTATTTAGAGAGAGAGAGAGAGAGAGATCTGGATCTCATATAGATGACCAAGATGCTCCCCAAAGGAGGAGCTCTCCCAGCTCACCAAAAGGACGAGCGGGGAACCGGGCTCCAACCTTCCAACACATCCTCATCTCTAGTAACAGGGTTGGTTTATATCAAAAAAAAGTAACAGGGTTGGATTGGAATCAGGAAAATATAGAGTAATAATTGGGTCAACGATTCCATTGTGATAGAATAATAGAAAGGGAAGTGTTTTGATGAGACAGATAAATCCCCCAACCAGAAAATGCTAAAAAAGACTTGCTTAAATCCTAATTGGCTTTATCTTCTTCATTGACTTGACTTGCCAGTTCCGTTTATTTTTAGAATTTATATTCATAATCAGCGTCATCAATGAAAAATCAAACCCTAACATCCAGAAAACATACATTAGTGCAGCAATTTGCAAGAACTTTGATAATATTCTTTGGAATCTTGTTGAGAAAGTAAGAGTTTACCTGGCTTTCTTCATGATTCCGAAGATTGTCAACTCGACGAGGCAAGAAGAAACCAGTTCCAGCACATTCCCTTTTTCCGGTAGGGTTCTCAAGAAAAACGGCTCTCATTCCAGACCCAACCTGCTGCTGCTGCTTCGCCGGAAGCAGAGGAGGCCATACGGATGAAGATAAACCCACAGGCCGACCGGTGTTTCTGCAACCACCAATAGCTTCGCCACTCCTCACTCCCCAGTAGAACGTTTGCTTACTTTGCCTCTGTTGGTTAAACCCACCTCCTGAAGCAACTTTGGACAACTGTTGCTGCCTCAGCATCTGAAACTGTCACAGGGAAAAAACACAAATTAACCTCAAACAAGCAAAAATACGAAACCAAACAATTACATAATAGAACTACGACTGGTCATACTTGGGCTATCTGCAATTGATGGTGAGAAAGCGACGGTTGGTTGTAAAACCCAACATCAGGATTGGGGTTCTTCACAGGTAAGGTCACGGGAGAGGGCTTTCAGGAAGGTCCCAACAGCCCTCTTCGATGTTTGAAGTCATATCCATCTTCATCCTCCCCACTTCGCCAACAGCAGTGCGTAGTAGATCCCACGTTGCCCTCGGAGACGATGCCTGAGAAGCACTATTGGGGCTACCATGGCTAGAAGAACCTTTACGGTATCCACACTCACTTCCGAATGCGGAAAGAGTGGATTGAGGCGAACCAGATAAAAACATACCCTATAATAAATGAAATCTGATTAGCGCGCAAAATATAACGAAAAGACAATCTCACAAGAGACAACTAAACTGTTTCATACCTTGGTTTTCTCAAGATCCGAAGCAAAGTCCGAATGAAAATCAAGTGTGGAATGAGCCATAAGCCGAGTTAACTCAGCCATGTGTTCTTCCTCATTGCTCTCCGTTTCGCTCGAGCCAACCATAGACTCCACCAGAGAACCGAAGTTAGAAGGAACTCCGTGGGACATATATCCGTACGGGAACTCGGACGGAAACAGAGTCGGAAAAGGATCAGCATCGTAGTTCTTTGGCTTGAGAAACAGCTATACCTCTCCAAAAGCAAGTCGTCGTCGGCGAGGAACTACGGTGGCAGCCAAAACTCACCGTCGTCCAAATTCTCAGCCATGATCAAACACGAAGATCAACAAGAATCAAAATACTACAAGCGACTTGAGATAAAGTAAGAGGCAGTTAGAGAGAGAAGAGAAATCAATGAAAGAGATAAGTAGTGAAGAAATGGAATAGATAAAGTGATGAAGGGATTTGCCAGCGCTTTAGTAGCGCAGTGGCATGGGAGCTTGTCCCAGGGTTCGAACCCTGCCCCCTCCCATACTATATGTATAAAAAAAAAAAAGTGATGAAGGGATTTGCTGCTTTGTGAAGATTTAATAATAAGTCGCAGAGGTGTAGCATATGCAGAGGCTCAGGCCCATCACAGCCCAAAAGCAAAAGAAGCCGAGGAGAGAGAGAGAGAGAGAGTGAGAGAGGGGTTAGGATCTTAAACTTTTCCACGAAACAGAGCCTCATTTTGGGTTTGGCTGGTGCATCCGTTCATTCCGTTGCCTACCTTGATTGAGCTGTTGAGGGAGTGGGGACCTGGCTCAAAAATAGAAAAGACATACTATTCCTGGTTTATTTATAAGTTTACTTTCACTAAATCTCTTATACTAAGAAAAGTTAGTTGACACAATAATTTTGGGGTAAATTTTTAACTTTACCCTCATTTATGATTGGGTATTTTTCAACTACTTCTTCTTTCCCCATCTTCATAGTTGCAATTAATATGAGTAAAATTGTCACAATTACATTTATTACTTAAAACTGAACTTATAAATAGGACCAAATTTTTTGGTCAAACTGGACTTATAAATAGGGACCAAAGTGGTATATTTAAGGGAGAATTATAGGGATGGACCCAAGAAAAGTATTCCCTCGGTCCTAATTATATGAGCTACTACGTATTTATCAGATTTTGGAGAGATAAAGGATAATAGTTAAATTAAGTAATTGTATTCATTTTCCTAAAATACCCTCACTTAAAGTTTAAAATAACACCAGCAAAATATCTACTCATGTTTCTTCTCATTCCTTCATCTATCTTGCCTATCCACAACAAATCCTAACCCAACTTTTTAAATGCACAAGACTAACACAATTTCTTAACTTATAGGGAAAAGATAATATATAATACTCCCCCGTTAGAATATATGAAAAACCATTATAAAATATAAATGGTTTTTGTTGAGGAACTATTAATAGGGTTAATATGAAAAAAAAAATTACCAAAATTATTTTATTAGAAAAAAAAAAGTAGTATTGAGGTGTATGTGACATTAATGAATTGCAAACATTACTTACTTTATATAATATATATATGTGTATTATTAAATTATTATTGAAAAATATCAATAGTGTTATTTTAGGAAGAAATTGACAAAAATTAAAACTTGATCCTATAATTAGGACTAAAACCAACCCCTGAATGTGTTCTTATAATTATGACGGGAGGAAGTAATAACTTATTGAACCGACTATGGACCATGGATTCTCATAATTAGCCATGTGCGATTATCATTTCAAACCTTTTTTTTCCATCCTCTTCTTTTTCAACTCACTATGCTTGGTTTGAAGGGAGGGGAGCTCCCTTCCCTAGTGTGAAAATACATATATGACCTTAATGTGAAATATTTATACGAAAAATGATGTACATCAGGGTTATATTTGACTTTTCACCCTAGAGAGGGGAGCTCTCCTCCCACCCTTCCCTTCAAACCAAACATAGCCTTATTTTCAATCAAGTCCTCCACATTGTACCGAAAACCCCAACCTTCGGCGTGGGCATTGGAGTAATTCCATGTGGTGGCCGATATGATAATTTCGCAATGATTATTGAGGTTTAAACTTCTTGTTGCATGAGATGAAGAAAATTCCTACACATATATGAAATGGTGGGACCCACATTTATATAATTACATATAAATGTGGGTCCCATATAAGAAGTGTTTTTCCCTTGATTATTAATCTTATAACTAAAACGGGAGAGGAGGAGAAAATGAATGGTGACGTGACAAGGTAGGGGTGGGGCCCAGTCAAAGCAGGAATTGGGGGTGGTTTTTGAGTTTGACTGGAGTTAAGTGAGGTGGGGGCCAAATTCATGTCAGCAAAGTACAATTTTGATAGGGAAATATAATATTTACTTCCTTAAATTTATCTTTTTTATTTATTTATTTTAATTCCTTAAGGTTTAAATTATAAGTTTTGTTTTCAAATAATAATAATAATAATATTTATATTTTCACGTGGAGTATTAAATTGACTATTATTTAAAGAGAATGAGTTTGAGGAGCCAAAACTCATTATTTAGTATATATTTGGATTAGTGGTGCTCGCTTTTTCTAAGATAATTTAGGATATACGAGGTAAATATATGAGATAAGTTTTATCTCGACTGCGTGAACACGCTTCTTGAACGCTACAAAAACAAAAGCTTAAACTTTGATAGACTAACACCAAAATAAGAGTAAATTTGAGAAACTACATATTGTATAAACCCATTGTAATACCTTTAAAAGATAAAAAAAATACTCTTACCGGTCCTTAATATAAGACATATTTACCTAATTTGATTAGATTAAGGAAGTAGGTTAAGTTAGTTAATATGAGATGTATTTTCTAAAATACCGTAACACCCCAAATTTCTAACAATTATAATAATATAAAATTTCAATAATTTCTTTATGAATAAAATACGAAATTCAAAACAACCAAATTTGGGAAGTGTTACCGCCGCATTTGTACTCTTTGGGACAAGTGCAAGGCCTTATTACTCTAACATAAACCCAAACTTAAATAAAAATGTTTTATTCAAAGCATAAAATAAAATAAAAACTAGCTAAAATTGCTCATTGTTCTTCCTCACTTCTCACTTTAGCCCCAATGACCCAACTTCGAAACCTCGTTTCATCAAAATCTGCTCCCCTTTGAAGGATCGTCATGCCCATGAACACAAACATCGAAAAGTTTGGTAATCCTAATCAAAACACAATTCATACAACTCATATGTATATAAATTAAATCAAACACAAAATCACATAGTGATTGAATCAATCATCAATTCCAATATTGCGAATAATAATAATACTAATAATAATAATAATAATGGTAATAATAATAACAATAATAAAGTAATGATAATAAATAAAATATGTACATGCTGATAAAGTATCATTTACATATATAGATATATACATATAATCTAAAATATCAATTTCAATACTCAACATATATACACACCGCATCGAATCAAATATTATTCGTTATCTTTATTAATTTCATTTGGACCCGAAACCGCTAGTCTACCCCTGTGACTGAAACCGCCAGATCACAAATCATCAAATTGGCCATAAAACATATCTTCCTAGTGTGCACATCTCTTCCCAAAGTTTACTAACGTCCCTAAACCCGCGACACCACTTTGGGAAGAACGTATACTATCTTTTCACATCGGTTAGCCCAAAAGTTGTGTTCATCACTTTGGGAGATACCGTCCCAAGCTATCTTCCCACAATTAATTCGTTATGATCACACAAAATCAGGAAATTCAACTTGTCACGGTTATCAATTTCTTCATTGAATACATCAGTTACTTAAGGGCATCATGACCTTCCAAATTATTCAAAAGTATAATAATTCAAATATTTGATACAAGAGCCAACACATATTGTAACTCAAATACCTATCTCGATACCTATCTCGAGTAAAATCTAATTATTTTAAAATACACATATAATAAAATTCCTGAATTATTTCTATGCACTAAAGTGTCCCAATTGGATTTACTAACATTTTATATTTATTTAATTATCTTTCATTCACTTTTCTATTATTTAATTAAATATAGGATAAAATGATATTTTGCATATAATCTGCTCATGTCCCATTTTATTATGAGGAAAGATTATATAGAGAAAGAATAAATTCGTACACACACGTATATATACACGCGCGTTCTTGGATGGGGGTTTTGAAATATGAAAATTACGAAAGCCACACTGGTCATGTTTTTATATCTTACTTTGGGGGTCTTATTGGCTGCCCAGCATAATAACTTACTCCCCGGTCTTTAATATATATTATATATTTAAAGAGTTAATGTTAATTTTAAAAATAAAATATGTTATTTATATTGGTTATTATTATTATTATTATTTTTGCTTAAGCATTCGGTGTCTAGGGCGAGACCATCTTTCAGGTACATCAACGACCCTAGACTAATCCGAACCGAGACCGGGTCTCGGGTGGCCCCTTTCGGGGGGAAGCCTCTACCACCCACGCACGCTGCATTCCCACGTCTCGAACTCAAGACCCGTGGTTAAGTTAGGACAACCCCTTACCAGGTTGGCCTAGCGTTTGATGGTATATTGGTTATTATTTTCATAATTTACCTTCTAGTGGAGGAAAGAGAAAGAGAAATTAAGAAAGATGAGTAGAGTATGTTAAAAAATGCATATCAGATTAAATGAATATAATTAATAAACTTTTTTAATCTAATCAAATTAATTAGATAAATATATGTGTTATACCAAGAGTAACTGTATATAATTTGAAGACAATTTACCCTATTCAGCCCAAAAAGGGCGATATACGTTTTAACACGGGATTGCTTTCATAACCGGAGAACCAAAAAAAAAAAAAAAAAAAAAAAAAAAAAAAAAAAAAAGTAAAAAACCTATAAGAAGCGGATATTCCAGTGATGCTTTCGTAATTTCTGGTCAACAAAAAAACAGTCTTCCATGGAGGAGGAAGACAGTGTAGGACTCAATGCGCCACCAGGAAGACAGTGTAGGAATTAAATGTGCAGCTGCCAGCACCAGATAGTAACTGTAACATAGCTGGCGTACTAAAGCTGGACACGGAATTAAGTTGCACCTCACACTGACAAATGCTCATAACCTGACAACAGATAGTAACTGCCAGCACCAGATAGTAACTGTAACATAGCTGGCGTACTAAAGCTGGACACGGAATTAAGTTGCACCTCACGCTGACAAATGCTCATAACCTGACAACAAATTCAAAAAAAAAAAAATTAATAATAATAATAAAAGATAAGAAGAGGATATTCGATTATATATTCGATGGGGAAATTCCAGAATGAATCCAATGTGATGGCGCCTTCGTGGTAAACCGTGTTACCTTTTTCTCTACCGTGTTGGTCCCACCTCGTCCATTCTGGCTTCTCCCCCTTTCATGATTTACTAAAAAAAAAAATATGGAGGACGAGGAGGGCTATTAAGAAGAAAAAATTTACTATTTTGTGTATTTTCCTCCGAATTTTCTTTCCCTCCTGATTTTCTCTTTATCTAAATATAGGTGGTCTTCAGTTCTTCACCCATCTTTGACTCGTTTTAATTTTCAGTTCTTCACCCACCATTGACTCGTTTTAATTATACTCCTTGTAATTGTTCATCCCAAATAACGCGTCGTTTTTCACATTCCTTTTTGAGGTCATCAAAGATTTTTCCACGGTTTAATTATTATTTGTAATTCATTTGTGTATTTAAATTGATGATTACAGAGCTGTTGGTGATGTTACGCAATAACTAAACAAGGACCACTACTTCTTCTTTTCCGGCTGGTTAGGTTGTGCTTTAAATATCATGTTCAATTTTCACATTTTCGTTATTAAACGTGTTAACGATCCATTGTTGGACCGGAAAAATATAACATGATAAATTTATCAATCAACCATACACACACATGTTTTTATAATGCCATACACTTTGTTCTGGTGTAGAACACAAATGTCCAGCCAAGGGCTGGTACTTTGATCTTGGATCAGTTGGCTCAGCTTGAATATCTATTGAGTAGATAATCAGGGGAATGTGGGATCACTGTGCACGATATAAAGGGGTGGTGTGTGTGCACAGTGTGACTGAATGTAAATAGTCTAAGTTAGAATGTGTGCACCTTATGAGTGGTCATTTGTATATATAGAGGTTACCGTGGGTAGGATCTGCCGAGATCCTAGGTGCGAGTATCGTGCAGATACTATCCGGATACTCCTATATCATCGGCTGACAGTATCTCCCTATAATATACTCCCTCCGGTCCTTATTATAAGGCACAAACTAGCAAGTTTATTTGGTCCTTTTTATAAGGCACTTGCTTGTTCCCAATGAGCATTAATTATTTGTTTCCATGTCTACCCATAATTAATGAGGGTAGTGTGTGAGAGTAATAATTAATATAATATTAGATTTTAGTGCAATTAGTAGGGGTAATATTAGAAGTTACTTAAATTGTAGAGCAACTTTATTGACTTTAACTGTTTTTATTGGTTTGTGAGAAAAGTTAGTTGGTGCCTTATAATAAGGACCGGAGGGAGTAGGTAAGATGTGATACTAGATATATTCTCCGTTGGGCCGCACATAAAGTATGGGCCTAATGCAGGTCCGTAACAGTTGCCCCCCAGCTCGGTAGGTCGGGCTTCTGATCTGCCGAGGTGTATTTTGCCCCCAGTTGACTTTATTGGCCGAGCTTGGTTACCCACGCAGGAGTCCGAGGCGGAGCCTCTAGGATTTGAGATAAGCCCGCCGAGCTAAAGCATCCGAGGCGACATGCATGGGACATGTTCGTCCGAGGCCGAGATATACTTTGCTTATCGAGGTGTCCCCGGCTGCCCGAGTCGGTTATCAATGGCTTCGAGTCTTTTCGATGTGGTAGACTTTCCGCATCCGCCATCATTACCCTCTGACACCTGGCGATTCGGTGTTGGCGAGAGCCTGCTCCCGCCACGCTTATCCAGGCACCGTTTTTCGTGTGTAATTAATGCCCCTATCATGCGCAGTACGTCACTTCCATTGTCTGGGTGAAATGACTCCCTTGTCCCCGACGTTTCGGCAACCCATTGCCCCGTGTTTAGGCCTTTAGAATTCATATTTCCCTCCATTTTACTTACTTTCGGTATTTCTGCTCTTCTTCTCTGGTTTTCTCCTGTATCCACCATTTTCTGCCTTTACCAGTTCTAGCGCTTTTCTACCGATTCATTGCTCCTTCCTCTTTCAACACTGCAGGTATCTCCTCGTCTTCTATTTTTTCTCTGATGTAACTTGGAAATATTTATCTGTTTTCCTGTTTAGTCGCCACTTTCGCGACCTCCTGGGTAGGCTTCCCTTATAGTTTCTGGGTAGTTTCTGGGTTAACTCCTATGATCAATCTCGTTTTCTGTCCCATCGTTTAAACACGAACCTCTTGTTCATCTTACCTCGTATTTCTTCTCCTTCACACAAACTTTTATGCCTCTCTAGGTCTTTGATCTTGTTGATGGATAGGAGTAATCGCTTACCCCCCTCAAAACAACCATTAACCCCTGAAGAGGAAGCCTTGCGTGCTCGTTTCCCCCGTACTTCTTATTGGATTTTGGGTACTGAACTTACGGAGGAGGAGAGGTCGGCGACCGTGCTACGGGGTTCATTCGGCCGATGGAGCACGACGGGACCTCGATCTGCAGTTGTTAGGGTTCCGAGTTCGACATCGATTCCTGCCACGCTGCCGTGCCGTTCCGAGTGCTCTGCCAGTCCGTGCTGGGTCTAGTACCGAGGTTCTGGCTGAGGCCGACGCCTTATCGCTCATCCTCTTAGTTTTTACGAGGCTCCTCTACGTGTGAGTTCGGACGCCCACCCGGAAGGGTACCTCAGCCCTTGCTGGGATTGCCTTGCTGAAAGCTCCTTTCATATTGCACGTGGCAAAGACTCCCGGGCTTCTTCCATCCTAGGTTCCTGCCGTCATCGGCCTTCTTCCACTTTTACTTCTGTCAATCTTTGTCATCCGGGTCTGATTGTTTTTCCGCATGCTACTATGCTTCAATCAGATATTCCCTCTCTTGCTGACTTTAGTATTTTTTCCTTTTTGTCTTGTTATAGGTAAATGGCCTCAAAACCTTCTCCACACAGCACGCAGTCCGAGGCCGGGGAGTGAAAGAGATTTGCTGTGTCCCTCAAAATAACCAGATTCAATAAAAGATTTGCAGTAATAGGGAACCTGGATCGTTTTCCCAAAGAATTCACAGCGGGTCTGATTAGAATAACAGCGAAACAGAAATAGTAAAAATGGGGGGTTTTTGGTTCAAACAGATTTAAAATGAAATTGAAAGAAACGAACAAAATATTGAGCGATTAAAATCGATCAACCCAACGTTTAGATTCCAGAGACTTCCATCATTGAACAAAATATAAATAACCCACGTTTGGCTCTGGATGAACCGAGATCTCTGCATTCGCCCAGAAAATCCCTCGACTAGATGATTGCCTAGAATATGTCCGAACAGCGGCGTCCCATTGTGCAATTGCACAACAAAACTTAAAACCTAGTTCGAACTCGTCCTTGGGATAAACCAAACCGAATATTAAATCTAATATTCGAACTATTTCGTAAATCGAATCCGATTAGAGCAAAATAGAAACGAGTTAAATTACCGAATAAGCACAAGTTCTCCGGACGAATCATGGAATCCTCACGTTGGGTTAACCATAGAAGTTTAGCCAAGAATGGCTAAGCAAAACGAGAAGAAAAGATGAAGAAGAACATGAAGAACAACTCGAGAAAATAAAACTTCGTATTTCAATCCAAAACTGTCTAAAACGTGAATGAGAATATTTTGGCGGCTGACCTAACTAAATAAAACCTAGCTACCATGCCAAAATGAAATAGGCCCTATCTTGTTGGCCCAAAACAAAAATAAGAAATCTCTAATAAATGGTCTTTATTACAAAATTCGAGCAGAATAAAAATCCAGAAAAATGGGTCTGTCTTTAGCTCCAATTTTGTCCATCTTCTTGTCCAAATCAGCCTTTCGAGTCTTCATAACAATTGTAGCTCTCTGAATCATCTAAAAAAGGAAAGAAGAATCAGGCTAATCAAATATCTAGATCAAACGTTATGGTGAAAATACTAAATCACTGTAAATCTGGAATTTAATCATAAAGAATGAATCAAATCCAATTAAAAGCTCACAGCCCAATTAAGTAATAAAATCTATTATTTATTAGTCAAACCTTCCTAATTTTGTTCACCAAGAGATACAAATAAGTGTAATAATATTCAATCATCGGAGTCGGACTCTTCTAGTCCTCCTGAGGCACTCTGTCGGGAGTATAAATGGGTATCCCACGAGGTCTTGAAAATACGATCGCTGATGTCCGTGGCCGACATTGCTCGCCTTGGCCTTCCCGAGATGGACGGGTGTTATATTAGTCCTCCGGATGAGGACGAGCCTATATGTTCCACTCGTGTGGTGGGACGCACCAACTTCTTCTTTTTCTACCGAAACTGTATGACCCGGGTCAAAGTTCGTTTCCTTTTTTTCGAGTTCCAGATCTCGGCCCTGACGACTCTGCGTCTTGCACCTTCCCAGCTTCATCCTAACGGATGGGCCTATCTAGTGGCCTTTGAGAAATTATGTTCTTCTTTTCCAAAGCCCATACCTTGTACCACGTCTTTATTTTTTTTTTTACTATTTTTGCCCTTTCACTTCCTGAACATCCAAAGAGGCCGAGGATCTCAAGGGGTTGGTTTCCCTCCGCGCGGACCCAGACAGGAAATTCATGACCGCATTCGCGGACTCCTTCAAGCACTTTAAGACGACTTTCTTTGAAGTCATCGCTAAGCCCGGAGAGCAGCCCTGGTTCTTGAAAGGGGGCGAGGGCAAAGATATGGAGTGGATATTTCCCTTGTATTGGAATGATAACCACTACAATTTAGACTCCTCTTCCTACCAGATCCAGACCGATGACCTTCTGCCCGAGGTGGCTCCCTCTATAACTCGACTAGCCTCGTACGTGGAGAAGTACGGGGTCCAGAGCGTGGCTTTTTTATTAACGGGGTTGGGTCTAATCCGGTGCCCTCGAACTGTATGGTTCCAAGTTTACGATTTTCTCTGCCTTTTAGTCTGGTTTTTGCTTTACCCCAGCTCTAGTCTTTCGGCATGTATCTTACGCGTTCCTTTTTTGTCTTTCTTTCAGCTCAAGACATGGCGGAACTCCCCAGCTACCTGTCCCAGTTAAACCCGACTGTACCCGCGTCGAGTAGGGCGATTCGAAAGCGTGCTGCCTCAGATGCCGAGGTAGATACCACCAAGACAGCTGCTGGTTCATCAAGGGGGAACAAAACCAAAGCTTCGGAAACCCATGTTTCTACTTGGTCTGCCCCTACCGGTCGTCACCTGTGTTGGTCGCATCTGGCTCCGCTGCCCCCTCTGTGTCGCCCACTGCACCGGCCGCAGTAGCTTTGAAAGGTAAAGAAGCTGTTGCATCCGATGCGAAGACAGCCGCGGCTCCTCCACTCCGGACTTCTACTGTGTCTTCCGCAGTTCCCCAGCTCCACCGAGGCCTTGCATGGGAGAAAGGGGTGACAGAAAAGCTGAGCGTCGCGTTCCTCCCCCCGGCTAGGTTTATGAATGGCGTTCCTCCGCCCTTGTAGATGAGAATGTTATCCACGAAGCCCAGAGGTTTCTCTGCAAGTCCCTTGGCTTGCACTAGGCGCTACTTCTGTTGAAGGAGAAGCATGTGGTGGCAGAGGTGGACATCAGACGTCTGAAACTCGCCTAGGAAAAAGCAGTGGCGAGGGTGAAGGCTGCGAAGAGGAGGCGACGGCCGCTAAGGCAATGGGAGAGGCGAAGGCTCGGAGGAGGGGGCGACTGTCGCAAAGGCTTCGGTTGGCAAAGCCACCGAGGAGCTGTTGATATGCAGAGAGGCGTTGGAAAAGACAACCTCAAAGTGCCATCGCCTTCAGAAGGCTCTTGGTGAAAGCCTCAATCCGTGAAGGTTGTCCAACAACAGCACGGCGACATAGCAGTCGAACTGGGTTCAACCAAAAAGGCTCTCGCTACTGAGCAACAAGCCCACCTGGACTCCATCGAGTCCCTCAAGGAGACGGCCAAGGAATGTTTCAAAATGGCCTTGGCGTAGATCCAGGTTCTGAACCCTACCTCGTCTCTGAACCTTGACGGCTATGACTACCGAGCTTACGTGAAGGACGGTGTGCTGTTTTCGGCTCCTCCCGCTCCCGAGGACGAATCCTTATCTTCTGAAGATGAAGAGATGGGAGAGAAGGTTAATGAGGTTCAGGGAGGCAGTGAGAGTCTACATGCTGAGGCCGGGCCAGGTGCTTCCGAAGCTGCTCCGTCCGGCGAGGTGGTGCCTTCGACCGATGCTGCGCCTCGGAGCTAGGAGCCGGAGCCTTCTACTTGTATTTAGCTTTTCTGGGCGTCTGTGCCCTCTGCTGCTTTGAATATTTCCGGCGTCTGTGCCGTTTGAATTTTGAATGTTTACGGCATTTAAGCCACATTATGTTATATATTCCCGGTGTTTATGCCGTTTTTATGAATATTCATGCGACAACCCTTTGATTATACAACCATTTAGTTGCCCATTTTCTTTGCATTCTATACGCTGCAAGAAAATCTTTGACTGGGCCAGGGTCTTTGATAGAGTAGATCTACTTTGTTATTCCCGACTTTGAGTCTGGGAGTGTGTGGTAGGGTATTCTTTTTTAACCTCAAAGGGTGTTGATTTAAACCGAATAAGGCTTGCCACGAAGGGTGTTACTCTCGACCGCATTGGGTTTTCGATTATGACCTCACTACCGGGGTCTGGCCTCGGCGGTCGTGATTTATAACCAAGGTAAGGACAACGTGTCATATGTCCAACCGTGGTGTATGAAGCGCGGCCGTTGGACATTTTGACCTGATCAAGGTCGGGATGACAAATCATCTTCTTATCTCGGGCGAGCGTTGACATGTCAATTTCGCGATGGCCACGTATGGCACTTTCGCCGAGCTCTTTACCTGGGCTTGTTACCCCTGGTTTAATTTATGCCGGGTTTAGGGACCTCGGCTTTATGCCTGGTTTAGTGATCTTGGCTTCATATCCGGTTTAGTGACCTCGGCTTCATGCCGGGTTTATTGACCTCGGCTTCAAAGAGCTAACAAATAATTCGATAAAAAGGAGATAAAAGACATAAATTCAAAAGAAAACATAAATTCAAAATACTGAAATTAAGAAATGATCGAGCTCCAAACAGGGAGTGTTCGGAGTCGTATGGGCTCTGGGCCGAGATCTAGCTGTAGTAGATTTTCAGCTTGTCGGCATTCCAGGTTCTCTTAACCGGCTTCCTTGCCAAGGTTTCGAGTATGTAAGTGTCGTTGTCCAATTTCTCTTTAATCCGGCAGGGGCCTTCCCAATTTTTGCCGGCTTGCATCTCGGGCGTTTTTATTGCCGATATCAGCTCGTCGGAGTACCGGGTTCCCCGGTTAAAAGCATGGGGTCGGACCAATTCCGTCCTTAGCGCGTCATCATTTGCCTCCTCTCCTTCTTGGCGGGCTTTAGTTTTCCTCCATGACGGCTGGCCTATCTCGACCAGGATCATAGCCTCACATCCATAGGTCATTCGGAATGGTGTTTCCTGAGTTGCGGACTGCACGCTTGTCCTGTAGCCCCACAAAACACTGTAGAGTTGTTCGACCCAATGTGACTCTGTGTCTTGCATCTGTTGTTTTATGCCGTTTAGGACGACCTTGTTGGCGGCCTTGGCCTATCCGTTAGATTACGGATGCTCTACGGAGGTGAAGTGTTGCGTGACGTCGAGGTCTGTCATCATAGCCTGGAATCTGTGGTCCATAAACTGCGTCCCGTTATCCGTTACTACCTCGGCAGGTATTCTGAAATGAGAGACAATGTTATGACGAAAGAATCTTCGTATGCGTGCCGAGGTTATTGTAGCCAGGGGTTCTGCTTCAATCCATTTGGTGAAATAATCTACCGCTACTATTAGCCACTTAAGTTGTTCGGGGGCTAGCTTGAATGGTCCAAGGATGTCCATGCCCCATTTATAGAAGGGCCAGGGCGCGGAGATGCCCTTTAATTCGTTTGGCGGAGGCCAAATGATTTTGGCATGTTTATGGCAACTATCGCATCTTTTGACGGCTTCCTTGGCCTCTGCCTTCATGGTCGGCCAGTAGTAACCTGCACGCAAAGCTTTCCTGGTAAGGGCCTTGCCCCCCATATGATGGCCGTTGATTCCCTCGTGTATCTCAGCAAGTACATATTTAGCTTCAGATGTTCCTAGGCATCGCAACATTGGAGAGTGTAGTCCTTTTCGGTACAGCTAGTTGTCAACCATGGTGTAGATGGCTGCCTCTCGGATCAGCTTCTTGGCTTCGGTTGAATCGGTTGGAATGATGCCTCTCTCTAAATAATCTTCGATTGGCTTCCTCCAATCCGTTGCTGCCGAGATGGTCATGATATAGCTTGGCTCGGCCAGGTTCTGCTGGATCACGGTCCTGTGACTGCTCGGACCCTTAGTACTTGTTAAGGTACTTGGCCAAGATATGGGTGACAATTACTTCTTGAAAGTCTGCCATGATTTCCTTGACTTTGTTCAGGTACTTGGCCAAGAGTGGGCCCTTCGTTTGGTACGTGCCCTCAATCTGCGCGGCAACGAGCTGTGAGTCGGTGAAAACCTTGACTCGCTGGGCTCCATTGTCTTTGGCTTGAAGTAATCCGGCAAGGAGGGCTTCGTATTCAGCATGGTTATTGGAAGTTGGGAATTTTAGTTGAAGGGAGTGTTCCACGGCCACACCCTCCAGGCTTTCCACTATGATCCCTGCTCCACTTCCTTTTGCATTAGAAGAGCCATCGATGTATACCTTCCACGCTTGATCTTGATTGACGTAGGCCTTATCCACCGGGGTAAGCTCCATGACGAAGTCGGCCAATGCTTGCGACTTGATGGTGTGTCGGGCTTCAAAGGTGATGTCGAACTCAGATAGTTCGATCGCCCAGCTAGTCATTCTCCCGGCGAGATCGGGCTTGTGTATCACTTGTCGGATTGGCTGGCTGGTGCGGACAACTATCCGATGTCCTTGAAAATATGGCTGAAGCCTTCTTGCTGTTGTTAACAAAGCGAACGCCACTTTTTCGAGCTTTTGGTAACGGCGTTCTAAGCTCTGTAATGCCTTACTCATAAAGTAAATTGGTGCTTGGTCGGTCTCGGTTTCCCTTACAAGGGCCGCACTCACCGCCTCTTCCCCGACTGACAAGTATAGGATTAAAGGCTCTTCGGGTTTTGGCTTTGCTAGTACTGGAGGGGTAGCCAACCACTATTTAATCTTCTCAAATGCCACTTCACAGTTCGTATTCCAACCTCCTTGTGTTTCCTTCTTTAATAGCTTGAAGAATGGGAGCGCTTTCTCGGCTGATCTGGGCAAAAACCGAGTGAGGGTGGCAAGTCGGCCGGTTAACTGCTGCACTTCTTTCTTGTTACTCGACGCTTGCATATCTAACATTGCCCTGCATTTGTCCGGATTTGCCTCAATTCCTCGGTTCGTTAACATAAAACCAGGAACTTCCCGACCGGGACTCCAAATGCGCATTTGGCCGGGTTTAGCCTGATTCAGTACCTTCTCAACTTCTCAAAAGTTTGTTCCAGGTCTCGGATGTGATCTTCTGGGTCTCGGGATTTCACAATCATGTCGTCAATGTAGACTTCTATGTTTCGTCCAATCTGGTCTTCAAAAACTCTGTTCATCATTCTCTGATAAGTGGGACCGGCGTTCTTTAATCCAAAAGGCATGACATTGTAGCAATAGTTGGCCTTGTCGGTCATGAAGGCCGTCCTCTCCTGGTCGTCGGGATGCATGGCTATTTGATTGTAGCCAGAGTAGGCGTCCATAAAAGATAACAACTGAAAACCGACGGAGTTATCCACCAATTGATCAATGTTGGGCATCGGGTAGGAATCTTTAGGGCAGGCCTTATTAAGGCTGGTGTTGTAACACCCCTGCTGTTGTAAGTAGTATAAGTTGTAATCGTTGAGTAGCTAGTGAAGAATTTTGATTGTAATCGAATGGTTACTATTTGTGTAATATCTTGTAACAAAAATATTAACTGGAAAAGGATGTCTATATAGTAGGAGACAGGAAAGTGGATCCCAGAAAGGTCCAAAAGGTTACCCATCTCTGGCGGGCCCAGGTTTGAAAAGATGTGGGCCCAGGGCAAGACACCGGTGAGGCATAAAGCCGGTATGATGACACATGGGCAAAATGGTCAATTCCTTGACTCTTGGGCATTCAATTTCGTTTTGTATGAGAAGGGAGAGGAAAACTGATGGTTTTACCCATATTCTGGTATAAACACAAGACACGTGACCCGCCGGCGATAAACCGTAAAAAGGGGACCGATAGCGACCAGTTAGGGGATTATTCTTGGACAAAATGAGACAAACATGGGGCCACCTTGGAAAGGGGAAGGCGCCACACGAATATGCCCAAGCGGAGGAGAATGTTTGGCAAAGTCAGAGAAAAGTACGAAAAGATGCATTTTTAGACCCGGTAGGACCCGTTAGGAGCCAGTAGACCCCGAAATTGACCAATAAAGTGGAAGAATGGATTTAATTATTGGAGTTCAGATTTTGGGACATTTCATGCGCAAGAAATCTGCCCAAATTTGACAAAAGTTGAACATTCAAGCTTGGTCAAAGCATGTGGGTCAAAAAGCTTTCTAGAAAAACATATGAAATAATTCATATAAAAATTGAAATGAGAAAATCAGATCATGGGTAGCAATCTCACGCCACTTGTGCTCCTAGAAAGCTCCAAAATCTGCACATGCAATTATCCAAGTAATTATGGTTAGTCTCTAACTAAACTAGAAATTTTAATTAGTTACATGAACTAAATGGGGACATTTGGGGATATTATTATAAAGCTTGCACAGACATTATCTTCCCCAAATTTCGTGCTCTAGCTGCAGAGGAAGAGAGGATTAGCAAGCTCCAAAGCTCAGCTCAAGCTCCCAACAACTTTGTCCACCAATCCAAAGTTCCGAAATAGGTAACTACCGACAACTCGAATCTTTAAAGCTTTAACTTTGGATTTTCGTGCAACTGGTTGGAGCTTGGTTTTAGGGTCTGATTTTGGAGTTTTTAATGGTCCCAAAGTGTTTAAAACATGATTTTGTGTGGGGTTAAGCCATGGTTTAAGTTTTTCTAACTCAAAAACCCCAAAAACTCAAAGAAAAGGCTTGCTGCCAGTGTTCTGGATTCTGGGCAGCGAAGATTCAAAGATGTTTTTAAAACAGTAGAGATATTGGTTTGAGATGAAATTTTACATGTGAAAATTTAACATCTGGGGCATCATTTTGATAGGTAATTCAATATATTTTTTATGCACCGATTGAGAGCTACAAATTTTCTAAGTTAATTCTGCCTGCAGCAGGGCGAAATCTGACCCAGGTGTGAAAAGTGAGAGACACACCGAAATAGAAGTACTTTTAGAGTCTAAAAATATTGTTCATGGAAAATAGGCATTTCAATGGTTCAAATAGCGCTGGTCTCATGTAAAAATGATTTTTGTGGAATTTATTAAAAATCCTACAAGTTGGGTCAGAAACACTGAATTTTTGGAAAAATCATGTTGGGCTCGGTTTTGGTAGGAAAAATGTAGTGGCATTTTTGTAAATACTGAATAAGTGTATTTTAATCATATTTAGGTCAGGAAACCCTTGGAAAATCAGTGGGGCCAATAAAAGAGTAAGGACGACTCACCACACTTTGCGTAGGTAAGAACCGTTTTACTCAGATATTTTTATGTGTTTTGTTGTATGTTTGTGTTTGCCATGTGTGTTTTTGCTCTGTATATGTTGTGCCAAATATGCATACAATGTTGTGTGATTCCTAGTACTGAGGACGATCAGTCCGAGGCCAGCCTTGATTGGCGGCTGTGCGGGTTGAGTTTCAGTCCGGGGTTGGCCTAGTGAGGGCGACTTTACGGGTTGAGAGTCCAGTGAGACCGAGGCTTGCCTTGGTAAGGCAGCTGTACGGGTTCATGGATTGTGTTATGTGTTCTATTGTGGTATGATCTGGATGCATATATGGTATGTGTTTGGCATATTTCTCGTATTGTGTCCGGCATGGTAACTTACATACTCCTTGCACATTTAGTATTTGAGTATTGACGGTTACTACGGGGGCCACTTTTGGACTCCGAGACGCTTCTACAACTAGGGGGAGCGTACCGACGAGTGAGGATCTCTCGTTGATAGGGTAGGGCCCAGTGTTGCTGTGAAGAGTAGGGAATGCCCTACCGTATTTTGTATTTTACTTTTGGATGACTGTATTATATTTCTGGGGTTTACTTTGGATTATTGTACCCTTAAGCCTCTAAGGATTTATACTTTCTGTTGTTTTTACTTTTATCAGTACAGTAGTTAGTCCAAACCGGTCCTGCGCTCTGTCTCGCGTACTCTGATGCATGTTAAAGTACTTAATAATTAAAGGAAAGGTAATTATTAAAAGGAATCCCTCTAACCCGCCACCCCAAAGGGCGAGGCCGGTGGAGGTGTAATAGTTTTGGTATCAGAGCGCGGTTTGGACAGTACTGATAAAAGGTTATTGGTTAAGGGTACTAACGAAATTCTGTATTGATAGGCGGGAAGATGGAACCCGACCTGATGTACGGACAGGTTTATCGAAGAAGGAGGCATGAGCCAAGGGTGTTCGGCAGAAAGAGGCACAGAGCCGAACCACCAGCGCCAGCGCCAGCACCATTTGAGTTACCTCCTTTAGAGCCTGACTTTTCTTATTTACCTTCGTTGGTACCTTTGCCGGAGGCAGACTTTCCACTCTTACCCTTAGAGGCACCGGTGCCAAGACCACTTGAGATACTTCCTCCGAGTCCGATTTTCCTTACTTACCTCCGTTTGTACCCACCGGAGAGCGATTTCCCTTATTTGCCCTTGGAGGCCCCCGTCCCCATTTCGGAGAGTCCTCTTTATCCACCGAATGAGCCCGAGCGAGTTCTTACCGATTCCTGATCAGATACCTCCCTATATGCCGACGATACCCTTTATACCGGATATAGATCCTGTAGTGGTATCTGACGTTGTTTCTGAGCCTTTTTCAGTCGCACCGGATTTCCCGATGCCGACTTACCCGGTAGTTCCTGATGAGCCATATGCTCCGGATATTTTTGGTTTGTTTGACCCAGCACTTACTTTTGCACCGTTCAATCTTGATGAACCCGCCCCAGCTCCTTTGTATGATGTACCCATGTTTGAGCCACCCCTGGCTGTTGCGCCTCCGATGCTGGATGTACCTATGTTTGAGCCACCCATGGCTGTTGCGCCTCCAATGCTGGAAGAAGAAGGTATGGAAAATAACAACGAACCAGTACAATCATCCGTCGGTGGCATAGAAGAACTTGAAGAGACCTCTGTTGATCCTGTTCCATTGGCAGTGGGGGACGATGAGTCTACTAGCGGGAGAGCATACATGTAGGAGATAGGGTAGCAATGTAAAATAAATGTGATGTAAAATATAGCTAGATGTGTGGGTATTTTGATTGTTTGGCATTGTAATATAGTGGTAGGATGTTGAGTATGTACTGGATGTAAACTATTATGTGAGTAATACAACTATGTTTGTGTAACTTTGTAATTTCTGATTATTTATTTGTTTATGTTATGATGTAGTAAGACGAATATAATGGCTAGACGTCGAACCAGAGCTCAGAGGGAGCCAGAACCAGAACAAGCTCGATAATGTTCACTGGACCCCGGGGCCTTCTGTCCTTCTCGGCCTTGGCCGATCTTTCGCCTCTTCGGAGCCGAGGAGGTGATGAAGGTCCTCCTTCCCCTTCTCGGACAGCCCCGAAGTAACATTGTCGGGATTCTTTCTGGTCCCCACGCACTACTACCACTTGGTTCTTCTTGTTCACCATTTTGAGTTTCTGATGTTTTGTAGATACCAACATGTCCCATTTGTGGATGGTTGGTCTACCCAAAATGATATTGTAGGGGGAATGGATATTTTCAACTATGAACCTTACTCGTTCTGATTTGAATGCCTCGCTGGTCCCCAATGTCAGTCTGAGGTCGATATACCCTTTGGGAAATGACTGTTGTCCATTGAACCCTATGAGGGTCGTTCTGTACGGTTTCAAATCTTCAACGTCCATATGCATCCTCTTGTACGCGTCCTAGCTAATGATGTCGGCTGAGCTTCCGGTGTCTATGAAAATCCTCTTAACACGGCAGTGTGCTAGGGTGCCGGTGATAACTAAGGCATCCTGGTGTCCCGGTACTACGTCATTCAATTCTTCGTTCGTAAACACTAACGGCAGCGGTGTCCGCTTGGTCGGGTCGTCTTTGAATCTTGGGAGGTCTCGTACCGAGTGGACTTCTCTTAAGTATTTTTTACGTTGACTTACTGTATCTCCGACCCCGCCGAATCCCCCGCTAAAGCCATTGCAATCGAATTCGGCCTCTGGGAATTCGTCGTCCTCACTATTCGACTTTTGTTTCTTCTCGTCTCTCTTTGGGCCCGAAGCCGGGCTCCTGCTTCCACTGCTAGGTTTCCTTTTGCCGCTCCTCCTCCCTTGGGTTTTTATCACATACTGGCGTAATCTCCCTTCTCTTATGAACTTTTCAATAGCATCACGGAGTTCCCAACATTCATCCGTGGTATGTCCCGAACAGTCATGAAAAGCGCAAAACTTGGAGTGGTCCGTCGTGAGTCGATTTCGGAGAGGCCTCGGCCTATCAAACTTTTTCATATCTGTCTGAGCTACTTCTTTCCAAAGCTACGATCGGGAGACATTTAAGGGGGTGTAGTTATCATACTTGGTTCTTTCCTCCGCCCTCTCTACCCTAGGTCAGGTGCCTCGACTGCGCTTACTAGAATCTTCTTTTCGTTTGTCGGCCCGATCCTTCTCGTCTGGTGTTGTATTTCTTTGCTTCTCGGTTCCGACAGCATTAGCTACCTCCATTTGCTCCAGGTCTAAGTACTGCTTCGCTCGGGCATAAAACTCGGTGATCGTGTAGACCCGATTTTGACAGATATTCTTAGCCAATCGCGACGCGGGATCTAGGCCGTCGACTAAGCAGTGCACATGGACCTCCTCCGAGAGCGAACGCACCTGCAGAGCCACCTCCTTGAACCGGTCCAGATACTTTTGCAATGTCTCTCCCTTTTTCTGCTTTATTCTGCTCAACGTGAACTGAAACTTCGACTGTTTTTTACTGGTAGCAAAGTTTAATTCGAACTTTCTTCTGAGATCTTCAAAGTTCCTTACCGAATTATCTGGCAGGGAATGGAGCCACTTTTGTGCCGGTCCAGTAAGTGTCGCCACAAAAAGTCGTAGGATGACCGGGTCCGTAATGGAATGAACCCACATGAGCAGCTCGAATGTTTCGAGGTGACTACGCGGATCCTGGGTCTCGTTATACTTTAGGAGACCGGCTAAGTCAAAGTTCTTCGGGTAGGGTGCTGCGGTAGTTCCTTCCGGGAACGGGCTTGCGTCGAGACCGGTCAAGTACTTCATTCTGTATTCTCTGGGGGAGCCTCGAGATTGGGCAGTTCTTTCCGTATCTCGGTTTCTCCCCCAATCTTGATCTCTGTCGTCATCCCGGTCTCTATTGTCCTCTCGATGTCTCTCGAGATCTCGGTCTCTATCATCATCCCGGCGTCTCTCGAGATCCCGATTTCTATCATCTTCACGGTTTTTATCAGCCTCGCTGTTCTCCTCAATCAAGACGCGTTCTAGTCGCAATCTTTTCAAGGTCGACAGACGAGGTCGTCCCGCACTTGTCTCTCGTGGAATTCTGTCGTCTTCACGTCGATCATCCCTCCGTGATGACCTCGGTCCTTCATGGTGAGGTGGGTTTTCGGCGTCATGTGCCGTTCTTTCCCTCCCTTCTCGAGTGTCATCACGGTTCTCGCGGTGAGTGGGCTGCTTTAACCGATCTTCTATCATGCTCTGCATGACTCTAAGATCTTCGGTGCGCTGGAGTATATTTCGTTTTTCATCTCTCTCCATTCGCCTCAATATCGCCTCATATCCTTTTTGCAGAGTGAGAATATCCAGATTTGGAGCCGAGGTCCCTCCGTCATGCGTTTTTGCGACAACAGGAGGGGAGGACGCTGTGTCAGAGACGTTGCCCTCCGGGATATCCTCATGCGGCTGCTCCTGGCCTTGATGGTGTTGACCAGCCTCGGCCTGGGGTGGATTTCCAGGCTGATGATTTCAATTGCTACTTCATGTGTTAGCCATCGGTGGTCACGGGGATCGAAATTTAACGTACCCTCGGTCGACGCCAATGTTCTAGTGTAGAACACAGATGTCCAGCCAAGGGCTGGTACTTTGATCTTGGATCAGTTGGCTCGGCCTGAATATCTATCGAGTAGATAATCAGATGAGTATGGGATCACTGTGCACGATATAAAGGGGTTGTGTGTGTGTACAGTATGACTGAATATAAATAGTCTGAGTTAGAATGTGTGCACCTTATGAGTGGTTCTTTGTATATATAGAGGTTACCGTGGGTAGGATCTGCCGAGATCCTAGGTGCGAGTATCGTGCAGATACTGATGATCTTACTTTTGTCGCTAAAGCAATCAATTAAACCAGGACCAACTAATAATGCAATATAGTGGCAACCTAGGTCATTCTCCCAAGGAGCAACTGCGGGTTTTCTTTTAAAATTTGAATTTAGGTGATAAAAAAAATGCAATGGAATGAACCTAAACTAAAATGCAAAACACTACTACCTAGATGAAATTAAACTAACTAAATGCACTAATGCAATTGACTCTAAAACCTAAATGAGAATGAAACTAACCTATATGAATATAAATGCAATTTTTGGGGGTTTTTGTTATGAGAGAAGAATTAAAATCCTAAGAAGAAAATTGATTAAAGTCAAACCAAATAACAAAGATCTAGTTCAATTATGATGATGAAGGGGACAACTTAGGAATTGCATGGAGTTAACTTTCTTAGCCCAAACCAATTAATTAGACCAAAGGGAGATTAATGAATTTAATTACCCAATTGAACATGGGAAACCCTCTAGCTCAATAACACATATTCCACTAGAAAACTCATAATGAAATAAGCGGTGGCTAATTAAACTCATTAAAAACCAATCACAAAATAATCTTGGAAATCTTGTTTACAATTACCCAATTAAACAACTAGATAATTTATCAACTCAATTAAACAATTAAATCGATAAACCCAATTGACAATTAAATCAATAACGAAAACTCAATTATTAATTCAATTGACAATCCAAAGGTTGCAAACAAAACTCCAACAATTGTCTCAAACATAAAAACTTCAAATTATCAATCCAATCCAAAAGAAATATGTTTACAATCTAAAACTAGATTGTTCTCAATTAACACAACTTGGAACCCTTTAAAACTAAAGAACCTCAAGTTTGGATTAAGAAGATAAAAAGAACAACACTCCCTTGTGATCTTCAAGTGTAAGTCCTAGGCTTTAGCTTCCTCCATGCTCCTCCCAAGTTGCCTCCCGAAAGAGCTTAAGCTTCCATGGAATTTCCTCCTTCCTGAGTGCGTTTCTCGGCTCTCAATGAGAGCGTGCGGAAGTCCCTCAATTTGGTGGCTAGGTCTTCTTTTAATAGGCAGAGGAGAGAGCTTTGTATTTTAAACTTGAGCCAATTAAAATTCCAAAAGCCCAATAAAATTCCACCATTAGATCTTCTTTTAGCTTCCAAGGTCAATTCTGCATCGTAGGATCTTCTAATATGCTTTTACTTGTCCTACAAGAATTAAATAAAATCGTGATCTATAATATATTTAGAAATATTACTCAATCACAAGATATCAATCAGAATATTGATAATTTAAGCCCAATAATATCATAATTAATTCTGATTTATATTATTTCCTAAAATTGGCTAACAATCCAAATCTTACCTAATAAATCCAAATTAGCCTAAAATAGTCCCCAAAATAAATGAATAAGGTGGGATAAAATATATGAAAATTGGGATTTATCACATACTATCCGGATACTCCTATATCATCGGCTGACAGTATCTCCCTATAATATAGGGAAGATGTGATACTAGATATATTCTCCGTTGGGCCGCATATAAAGTATGGGCCTAATGCAGGTCCGTAACACACTTTATTTTTAATTTACAAAGAATGTACGTTTAGAAAGTCGGCAACCTTCGTTTTATATATATATATATATATATATTATGGGCATAAGTATACGTAATTATCATCTTTTAAATAGATCATAACCATATAGAATTTTTTTAAGACTTTCTTGTTATCACATAGATCTATTTCATATTTACAATTTTTTTTTTTTTTTTAGAGAGTCCATCTGTATTATATCTCAGCCTATATTATATCTATTTAATTAAATTTAATAAGAACAAGATATATTGATATTACCATTCTGAAATTTTATTTGGGTATCTATAAATGTAATACATATTTGTATATTTTGAATATAAACACACTATTATAATTTCAGGGGGAAAAATAAAAAAATTAAACCTGACAATGAATTCTAGGAATTAGGCAGGTTCGTTCATTTCACTTTTGGCAGCTGCCGAGCAATTAGCCATCGAAGAGTCAACTAAGGATTAGAGCAGTTGGATAAGACGTCGGCCTTTCACCCAAAAGGAGGAGGTTCGATACTTTCTTGGTTGATGTGAGGGGCTTATTGTTGGGCGATCCGTAAAGTACCTCTGTAAGCGTTCTTTAAGTTTGGAGGCACGCTTAACCCCGATGGGGTATCGGTGTCTACCCCCACCGAAACATTTTTTTACCAAAAAAAAAAAAAATCGTCCTGTTTTTTTGGTTGACCTTGAGCTAACTCTTGTTAATTATATTTTATCTCAATTTGTTTAAAAGAATAAAAAACTATCTTTCATTTATACAACAAAAACTAAAATAGTGATAACTCATCACAAGTGGTAGATATCAGATTAAGATCCCCCCCACCAGCAACATATTTTTATATTTTGACATTTTAAATCGACTCCCATGTTGTTAGCAAGTCTCAGTAACCTCGGTTTGCATTAAAAATGCCACTGGCACCACTAAAATAATCACAAGTTGATGTATACAAATGCTATCTTTATATTTTATGTTACCTGCGTGTCAGTTCAGTTAAAAATCAGCCACAAGTTTGTATTCATTTTAAAATCTATAAAATTAATAATGGTCTGTATTCACTCAATGTACAACATTTATGACAAGTCATACCTTTTTTTCCCCCTAACCATCAGCACTCAGTTTTGGGATTCAATATATTATATAGAATACTATGCAAAAATATAATGACTTTTGGGTCCTATGGCGAAGTTGGTAGAATTGGGCCTAATAATTAATAGGTTGGGCTTGTATAATGGGCCGTTCTACAAGAAAGAAGGCCCATATATTGAAACTCGTCACAGTTGGCGAACATGCCAGAAGGGCCGCGGCTGTAAGAGGGAAGATTTTGGAGGAGACGCTGGAGGGTCAATTTCTTAAAAGCAAAAATATAGGGAAAATATACGAATTTAAGTTTTTTAAAATGGAGATTGGTAGATATATGGGACCACACATTGAGGAATCCATCATTTTCTTTTGTAAGTGGGAGGCATACGTCCGTGGGAGGGAATAAAAAATAGATATTTTCCTATATTAATTATTGTGACATGTTACTGATATGCAGTGCGAGGGATGAGAAGGGCTCCAAGTTGGAAGTTGATTGGGAAAATCAAGCGATCACTAGAATTTGATTGAGTGGATGGGAGCCTGGGGAAGTCAAATTCTGTCTATTAAGCGCTCAATTATTATGAATTCTGTTCACCCGTTTATACTACCTCTCATTGTATGGTTAAGAGTTAAATCTTAACTCAAGCTTTTCAGTTTAAATCTCATAGCTGATGTGATGATTTGTTGGTGGGCGGCTCTCTCTCTCTCTCTCTCTTTTTTTTTTTGGGTGAAAATGAGGCATTCAGCCTAATCTTATTTCTAAATCAAAATGCACCTGGGATAAGAAACACCCATAGCATCCCTGTATAGTAACTCAACAATACACTGTTGGGGGTGTTTGCTCTTTAAACTGGAGACATGTCCGATGTTAGTGTGCTCATAACTCAATTCCACCTAAACTTAACCAAGAAAGGGAAAAAAAAAAAAAAAAAGAAAAAAAAGAAGGATGGGAAGCAATGTTTGGTGACATCACAAAGCCATTCCGATGAGATGCAGTACTTTGATGTGTGTATGTCAGAGATGTTTGGCTTTGGACGTTTTGCTTTTTGCAACTTGGCTATCTCCGGGTAGCACTACTAGAAAGTGTTTTAATTGGATTAATTTTTAAGAATAATTTTTATAATTTATGAAGTAAATATATTAATTTTTTTATTTCAATTTGTAAAAAATAACCTATAAAATAACGATTTTATAATTTGTCAAACATGCCCTAATACCCGAAGGGCAATAAATTACCCCTTAAGCTTACTAGTGTGGTTCTCCTTTTATTTTTCTTAATCATAGTATTCTACTGTATCATTTTGGTTCTATTTATAAGTCTATTTTGACCAAATCTCACATACCAAAGAGAGGTAGTTAACTCAATGATTATAGGGTAAATTTTCAACATTACTCTCATTTATGATTAGATATTTTTAATCTGTTTATTCCCTTTCTATCTTTATGAGTATAATTAATATGGGTAAAATTATCACAATATCATTTATTACATAAAACTAGACTGATGAATAGGACCAGAGTGATAGTATTTTGCAAGGTTATTAAAATTGGACTGGTCATTGAACCGGTCGGGATATTGGGTTAAGGGTCAGTGGGTCAGATCGGAGTTAAACCGGAATCAAACCGGAGCTAAACCGGGTAGCTAAGTAGGTAGGAGTTATTATATAATATTAATTAAAAAAAGTAATACAAAAAAAGCACAACTTTTAAGAAATGGAAAGACAATGAAGAGGCGTGCAAGCTGTGTACGCTCGCTTTTGCTTCTCATTTAATAGCACTTCCTTCTATGAGTTTTTCTTTTAGTAATTAAAAATCAGCATAGGTGCAGGATCAGAGGTGTAGAGCAATGGAGGAAAAAAAGACATGAGCAATGTAACATCCCAAATTTTGGGATTTTAAAGTTTGCATAAGATAGGGAATTAATTATAAAATTTGGTTTAAAATAATTATTGCAAATTTAGATATTTTTCCCTCAATTTATTTTGGTAAAAGAATAAATTCAAATAAGGAATAATATAGACCTAAAAATTATAGAAGTTATATTTTGTGGCCTAGAGGAATTAATTGGAAAAAAAATCCTTATATGAAATTAAGGATTAATTTTCCAATAATTGCAATTATATAAGTAATAGGCCTAATTGCAAATAAGAGTTTTATTAGGATCAAAGTGGGAGAAATTATTTTTCACATCCTCATGCAAGCCCAATTTGAGGAATCAATGGCACAATGACATAAAAACCCATCTAATACCTTAACAATTTGGTATCAGAGCATATGATTCTGATAACAGTCGTGCATGCACTACATATAGTGGCAATATACAATATTCATATATACCTTCCCTGTTTAGTTGTTTTGTTGTGTTGCTTTATTATTCATTTATTTGGGTAGGTTTCATCCTTTGGTGGGGAGAATGGTAGATACACGAAGGACTCACTCCGCCGTTAATTCACCTTCAAATGCTCCTGAGACACCGCTGTCTCAAGAGAATGAAGCTCTTTTACATCGATACACCGATGTCTCAAGAGAACGAGGCACTTTTACATCGATTCAAAGATACACTAATGCTCTAGGGATGGGGGCCTTTGACTG
This sequence comes from Acacia acuminata, assembly GCA_019022655.1. Lineage (NCBI taxonomy): Eukaryota > Viridiplantae > Streptophyta > Magnoliopsida > Fabales > Fabaceae > Acacia > Acacia acuminata. The sequence goes on from JAFJYI010000044.1 coordinate 3,847,835, forward strand.
AGTCCTTGACGGTGGTGGTCCGTTACATAAAAAGGGTGCAAAAGGGATAATACTTAGCATTTCTGAGGAAGCCAAATAAATTGATACTAGGATGATTTTGAGTAATAAGTCAGAATCAGGGTAGAAATTCTGGTAATAGAATTGACTGCTCAAAATTTAGATGTCCAATCAAAATATAAGTTCTAATAATAGGTTAGAATATCTACTTGAGTTTGAATTGATTAAATAAACTTGAAGTTTTAAAACAGTGGGTAGAGCAAAAGAGTATCCTTTTCCTACGATATTACTTGAGGTACCTTCTATTCTAATCTTAGATGAGGGACCCACATCGAGGAATGACAATATTGACATTGTTCAGTCCCTTAATAAAGTGAAAATTTCTCAAAAATTTGTGCTATGTGGACGTTATATCAAAATCGTGTCAAAGAGGGATTTCTGTGACTTGGTCGAGAACACTTTGTAGAAGGACTATAACTTCAAAAGGAAAGTGGTCGTCATTCAAGATTTGCATTCTATGACAAGTCGGGTGCTTCATTACTAGAAAAGAGATTTTCTTGATGAGCTTCCTAGCCTTTTGGATTTTACAGTTGTACTCGATCCTTCTTCTCGACAAAAGCAAGAAGTCCATAAATTAAAGTACATACTCAGAAAAATTTATGATAAGTAAGTGTTGTTTATCTTCACCCAAGATTAAAGCCTTGGGCAGAGAATCGTGCTGAGAATTCTATTATATCTAACCTCATAATGGAAGAGAAAATAAGAGGGTTCAGGCTCCAGAAGTTGGGAGCTTTGAATATAGCCGAGATGGCACAGAATGTAGAATCTATCGTTAATTCTAGAGCTTTTATTGTTAAGTCAAGGTATGATCCCCATATCCTATAAGGACTTTAAGGTTAAGTGTGCTTGGCAAGAGAAATCTCGGGATGGGTGACCTCCTGGGAAGTATTATAGGAATTTAAGATTCCCTTGATTTAAGGCCTTAGTACTTTGAGGTATGACATATGGTGATCCATAGAGATGTTGTAAGGATGTTAGATTGAATAAGGAAATGATTGAGACTAGGCTTGAATCCAATCTAAGTTGAAATAGTGCCTAGGTCAAAATGTGAATGAGGTTGTACTAAGGTTCCAATACATGAAAATAGGAATCTTGTGAATATTGATTGATGATTAGATCGAAATGCGATTAAGGTTTTACTAAGGTTTTGGTACTTGAAAAAGAAAAGAAAAGAAAAGAGAGAGAGAGAGAGAGAGAGAACCCTGTAAGTGTTGATCGATGTGGTGCTATGAGCAATGCTTTGGGTATGATTGAGGGTTGTCGATTAGATGAAAGAATAATGTTAGAATAGGCCCTTGTGATATTGAGGACTGAAAGGGAATTAGAACCCCATGTATTGTGTTTTGGTTATGAGATGACATTTGAATATTTTGAGGTTTAGACTAGGAATGAGAATTTCGATCCTAGTCCGAACTACGTCCTTGTTTGAATCAGTGGCGCACCTCTCCGTACGATTGCACAAAATGATACTTTAACCTAGTCCGAACTACGTCCTTGGGAAATGTCGATATGGGTTTTTAATCAAAAACCCAATCCAAATCCAAAAATCGAATCCGATTAAAGAATGCATAAACGAGTTAGACGGTTACCGATTAAGCACGAATCCTCTGGATAGTGGATGGAATTCTCATCGTTGGGTTAATCTCAGAAATTTAGCCGAACATAATTAAGAAAGACGAAAAATGATGAAGAACGCGAAGAACACGAAGAACATTGCAAGAGAACTTGAAAACTACTATTTTGATCCACCGAAATCTAAAAACGTGAATGAGAATGTGTTTGTGGCTACTGCCTCACTTAACCTAAAATGGCAAAACGAAATGGGGCTCCAATCCACAATTCGTAGCCCAAAATGGAAAATAAAATAAAATGGGCTTTAATACAAAATTCGAGCCCAAAAATACATATGACTTCAGCTCAAAAATTTACCGCCCTCTTGTCCGAATTTGCTCTTCATGTCTTCATAACAATTGTAGCTCTCTGAATCATCTGAAATATGAGACAAAAATGAGGCAAATCCGATGTCTGGTTCAATAGTTATGGTAAAAATGGTGAAGTAATGTAAAACTGGAATTTATTATTAAATAATGGCTAAAATATAATAAAAGGCCCAAAACCCAAATAAGTATAAAAACCATTATTTATTAGCTAAAGAGTCCTAAATTATAGATCAAGAGAAAAAAAGTAGTGTATGAAATATTCAATTATCAAATTCCCCACACTTATCTTTTGCACTCCCGAGCAAAATTCAAAGAAAAAGATCTAAAGGAGAAACTCTACTTTTCTAACAATTGCTAACAATGCAAAAATTGAACAAGGGACACAAATCTCCAAAAGATCAATCAATCAAGACCACAATCCCTTCATCTCAAATTACAATTCATGGTAATCTCAATCAATGATGCTAATCACAAAAGATGGTCTCTCAAATGATGCGCTCAATCAATCAATCTCTCAAGTGTTTAAGGTAAATAAGTGTATCACTCCAATTCTACTCAAGAAATTTGTTCTACCATAAGCTTGCTCAATTTCTACGTCTCCACTACTCATAACACATGCATGCACAAATCAAGAGAGCTTGTTATGAAAGGTTGTAATGAGGTTAGGGTGAAGGTAGGTAATAGTATGGAATGAGAGGCTAAGCACCAAAGAAATTAAAAAGAGCACTAATTAACACAATCATTCTCTATGTAAGAAAATTTTTATTTTACTTGTATATCTCCTTTCTTTCTATGTATTTTCTTTCTTTATTTTTTTCTTTATTTTTTATTTTTTCTGCTTTTCTTTCTTTCCTTTTTTTTTGAGAAAAATGAAACTATACTATATACATAATCACAATGACAAAAGCAAACATCCCCCCACACTTAAACCGTTGCACTCCGAGCAACCCCCACACTTAAACACAAAACCAAGGTGAAACCAATGCTCAATAAATTTTCAAGGTGCGGAATAAAATGGTTTTTCGCAGGCTTGTAATGTGGCTTAGAAAAGAATGAGTCAAAAAGGCACAAAGGGCTAGCAAAGGAATCATAATGCAAGGGAAAGGCTATTTGGCCAAAGTGAGGAAAATAAAAGAAAGAAAACAAGCTTCCATCATACTTATGCACATAAATGAAAAATGTAGTTTCAAAAAGAAAAGGAGCAAGTTCTAGAGAACACAAATCATGAGTAGATGCACACATGAAAGAAAGAATGGCAAAAGATGAATTCCATTCATGCAGGCCCAAAACCTCACAAGGTCAATACCAACTTAGGCAATCAACAACATCAAATCAACTACCAAGACATGTCATCGAAGAGTCAAGAATGGCGAGACCAAACAGAATGATCCATTAAAACCAAAATGTCCAAGTTCATAATATGTAGCAATCATAGAAAGAGAGGCTTGTATTTATTTCAAAAAGCAAAGTAGAAAAAAGAAAACAAATAGAAGAAAGAGGAGAAAGAAAGAAGAATAATCCCCAAGGGGTTTATGGAGGATAAGTGGCATCAATGAGGAGAATCTCGCTTCCTCAGCCGCTTTGGGATCCCTCGTGAAATGGCTTGAGGCGATGCCCATTGACCTTAAAGGTTTACGTGGGTGGGTCACATAGCTCAACAAACACCAAATGGAAAAATGTTAGTGATCTCAAAAGGGCCATCCCATTTAGATTGAAGCTTACCAGGCATAAACGTCAAACGAGAGTTAAACAGAAGAACTTTCTGGCCCACAGAAAATTCTTTCCTCAGAATATGCTTATCATGGAATGCCTTAGTCTTTTCCTTGTATAACCGCGAACTCTCATAGGCATCTAATCTAAGCTCATCCAACGCTTGCAATTGTAGCTTCCTCTCCATCCCAGACTTACACTGCTTAATGGCCCAATAGGCTTGATGCTCCAACTCAACCGGAAGATGACATGCCTTACCAAAGACAAGCCGATAAGGAGACATCCCAATCGGAGTCTTGTACGCGGTGCGATATGCCCACAAAGCATCCTCTAATCGCTTACTCCAATCTTTTCGGGTAGAGTTAACAGTCTTCTGAAGGATTTTTTTAATCTTTATATTTGAGACTTCAGCTTGACCATTGGTCTGAGGATGGTATGCAGTGGAGACCTTGTGAAGCACTCCATACTTGCGTAACAAGGCACCCATGCTTCGGTTACAAAAATGGGAGCCTTGGTCACTGATAATAGCTCTAGGAATGCCAAACCTACAGAAAATGTTAGACCTAACAAAATCCACCACCACAGAAGAATCATTAGTCCGGGTGGCTTTCACCTCAACCCATTTCGAGACATAATTAATGACCAACGGTATGTAAGTATAACCATATGAAGCGGAAATGGACCCATAAAATCAATACCCCAAACATCAAAGATCTCACAAAACAATATAGGGTTCGAGGTATCTCATGCCTACGGAAATACTCCCTCTCGACGGTTATCACATGACTTACAAAACATATGGGAATCATGAAACAAGGAAGGCTAAAATAATCCACCTGTCTAATACTTTCCTAGCAGTTCTTTGGGGTCCAAAGTGACCACCACGGGCGAAGCATGAGCAAAATGCAATATAGAGTGAAACTCATGATCGTGCACACATCTCCTAACTACTTGGTCACTACAAAATTTCCAGAGATAAGGGTCATCCCAAACATAATATTTAGACTCACTCTTTAATTTAAGGGTTTGGGCCCTAGTGGAATCTACGGGAAAAACACCGGCTACTAAGTAGTTAACCGAGATCAAGCATACCATGGAAGCTTACCTTGCGGCATGTAGAAAGGCGCTCATCGTGGAAATCATCCGAATAGAAGAGGGTGAGAGGGAGAATGAGTGATGCGACTCAAGTGGTCACTACCGAGTTTTGTGCTCCACTACGTCTCGAATCTCAACATCAAACTCTTGGAGCAATAACATCCACCGGATGAGTCGTGGCTTAGCATATGTCTTTTTCAAAAGAAATTTTAAAGCAGCATGGTCAAAGAAAACAATTACTCTATTTGCTAGCAGATATGACCTAAATTTATCAAAAGCAAATACAATAGCCAACAATTCCTTCTCAGTAGTGGTGTAATTGGACTGGGCAGGATCCAAAGTCTTGGAGGCATATGCAATCACATGAGATGTTCTATCAACTCGCTGTGCCAAGATAGCACCAACCGCATAGTTGGAAGCATCACACATCATCTCGAAGGGGAGGCACCAATCAGGGGCTTGGATCACTGGGCTGTAGTCAGGCAACACTTCAAATGATCGAAGGCCGCCTTGCAAGCATCATCAAATACAAAGTCATTGTCATTATGCAGAAGGTTGGACAAGGGTCAAGCAATCTTGCTGAAATCCTGAATGAAACGTCGATAGAAACCTGCATGACCAAGAAAAGAGCGAACTTCCCGCACAGATGCGGGGTAAGGCAAAGTAGTAATTACATCTATCTTAGCAGGATCTACCTCAATCCCTTTCCTCGACACTATGTGTCCCAAGACTATACCGAACTCAACCATAAAGTGACACTTCTCATAATTCAGCACAAGATTAGACTCAATGCACCTATGCAAAACTCTAGACAAATTAGCTAAGCATGCATCAAAATCAGACCCATATACAGTGAAATGATCCATAAAAACCTCCATGCAGTCCTCTAGAAACTCAGAGAAAATGCTTACCATGCAACGCTGAATGGTGCCAGGTGCGTTGCAAAGGCCAAAAGGCATCCTTCGGTAGGCATATGTCCCAAAGGGGCATGTGAAGGTCATCTTCTCTTGATCCTCGGGACCAATATGGATGCGGAAGTATCCGGAGTAGCCATCCAAGAAGCGTGAGTGAGACTTACCGGCCAATCGCTCTAACATCGATCAATGAAAGGTAGAGGGTAATGATCCTTGCGAGTGGCTTGGTTGAGTCTCCTATAGTCGATGCAAACTCTCCAACTATTCTCGAACTCGAGTAGGAATGAGCTCATTCTTCGATTGGCTACCACAGTGACCCGGATTTCTTAAGAACCACCGGATCGGGCTAACCCAATCGGCTATCGAAATGGGATAGATGATACCAGCTTGCGAAGCTTAGTGACCTCCTTCTTCACCACATCAAGGATAAGAGGATTAAGGCGTCTCTAGGGCTGCTTCACCGGCTTAGAGTCCTCTTCCAACAGAATGCGATGCATAGACATGGTAGGGCTAATGCCAACGATGTCAGCTAATGTCCACCCAATGGCTTCCTTGTTCGCCCTTAATAAGCTTAGCAACTTCTCTTCTTGGTCGGGAAGAAGATTATTTGCCACTTATTTTTCGGCAACTGTTCATCCTCCTCGAAATGCATACTTCGGGTGATCGGAAGGGATTTCAACTCAAGCTTGGGTGGTTGCTCGGTGGAGGGAAGAAGCTTGGGTGGTTGTTGCAACAATTCTGATGTCATCATATTAGAAATACCTGAAACCACATTCAAAGAAGCAGAAGAACTGTGTTTATACAGTTCAATGTTAACATCAGAATTCAGCTCATCAAAATCAGAGTTAAGCTCATCAAAATTAGAATCAGGATGCATATTAGGATAAGGATGAAGCTCAAACTCAGAATCAATATCAGAATCCACATGTACTGCAGAATCACCAAGCAAGTCAGAATCACCAAATAATGCAGCATTAACCAAGTTAGTGCAAATAGAGCACTATTCATTATCAGCACATGCACAAATGGGAGAATCACTCTCGGATGCAAAATCGGGATAATCGGAGACACCAATCGGCAAGAACATCATCCACAAAGATCATCAATCACATCAATGCGAGAAAACGAGAATGTTCTTCCTAGGATGTTTCATGGCATCAAAGATATTGAAATTCACGGATATATCACCAAACTCCATAGAAAGAGTACCGAGAATGCACATCTATCTTAGTCCTAGCTGTTTTCATGAAAGGCTTCCCTAGAATGATTGGTGACCTACTACTGGGAGACTCATCCTCCATATCTAAGATGTAAAAATCAGATTAATAAAGTGATATTAATGCTTAACTAAAGTTGTGATACTAAGTCCTCGTAAGAACGATACTTTTATTATCACTTTATTACTTGATACGGCCCGTGCACTTGCGGAGTTTATAGGCTATAAAGTTTGACAGGGCAAAACTTTATAGCCTAAAAACTCCGCAAGTGCACGCCCGATCAAGTAATAAAGTGATAAGAAAAGTATCATTCCCACGAGGACTTAGTATCACAAACTTCAGTTAAGCATTAATTTCACAATTTCATTTAAGTTGAGCAACCAAATTAAATTTAATTAAGAGAAAAGAAATTAAAACTAAAACAAAGAAACTACGACACTAATGAACGAGCAACCTAGAGTCACTAATCCCTTGTTTGTTTCTTAGATTTTATCCCAATAAGCTAATCTATGTTAGTTCTATATGTGTTTTGATGATAACTGACAATTGTAAACATGTATGGATGTTTTTGGATAAACTAAATGGAGATTTAAACTTGTTGATTTCAACCCAAAAACATTCTCGGCGCCAAACTCGAGCCTAGATTTGGCAAACTCGAGTTTGCCCACGGAGGCAAAACTCACAAGTTTGCATTTTAAACTTGAGACTACAGTTTCTTAAACCTCAGGTTTGTTTCTTAAACCTTAGGTTCGTACCTCCAGAGAAAAGTTTCAAAGAGTTTACAAATATGTATACTCGAGTTTGTGGAGACAAACTCGAGTTCGCCTCTCAAGCGGGAAGAATTTTTCAAATGAGATTTTCATAAACTTGAGATGCTTCCATGAACCTCGGGTTTGCTTCCATGAACCTCGGGTTTGCTTCCATGAACCTCGGTTTGCGTCGGGCCAAAAGTTTTCCAAAAGTTTTCTAAGTTGAGCAAACTCGAGTTTAAGTTTATGAACTCGAGTTCGTGCCTTCTAGAGAGCAAAATGATTTTAACTTGAGAAAACTCTAGAGTTTGCACTTTGGAAACCTCAAAGTTTGCACCTTTGGAAACCTCCGGTTTGTGTTTTGAGAGCTAAAACTAATTTTTGACATGAATAGTGTCAAACTCGAGTTCACTAACTTATAGACTCGAGTTCGTGTTTTGCTCAAAATGTGTTTTGATTTGAAAACCCGATGGTTTGCTCGATAGAAGTCTAAACTCGAGCCTAAATATGCAAACCTCAGGTTTGGCCCTGAACAAATTTTACAAACCTCAGGTTCTCTATGCAAACCTCAGGTTTGGTCCAGACAGAAGCAAAACTTCATTTTAATGTTCAGTAAACTCGAGCCTAAATATACAAACCTCAGGTTTGGTCCTGAACAAATTTTACAAACCTCAGGTTCTCTACGCAAACCTCAGGTTTGGTCCAGACAGAGGCGAAACTTCATTTTTAATGTTTAGCAAACTCGAGCCTAAATATACAAACCTCAGGTTTGGTCCATACAGAAGGCAAAGATTCACATTCAATACTTGAGCAAACTCGAGTTTGGAAAAACAAACCTCGGGTTTGTATCGGATTCGAAATTCAAATTCTACGAATCTGTGAAACCTTCTTGTTTGATCTTAATACTTCCTATGATTAATCTCTAATGTTACTAGATATGTTTAACCACTTTATTGGTGAGTTTCAGATAAATTAGAGAATGTTTATTGAAGGTTTAAAGCAAAAACAAAAGTGACGTCAGCACTTTAAAAGCAAAACCCGAGAAAGTTGCACAACTTTGGCTAATCCACACCGCACACGTACGCAAAGCATTTAAGAATGTTTTCTACAACAAGCAACGCATCTCCAACGGATTAATTCGTAGAAGGTCAACACAGATTACTTGGCCATTTGGTTTAAGAGAATTTTGGAGAGAGAAAGTGCCTAAGCCACCTCCTAACACTAGGAGAACTTCTCCAACGGATCTATCTGAAAGGCAACGGTCATTTAATGATCTCTGAGTATAAATAGAGTTGCATTCAAGCCTTTCCAACAGACACACCGCTCTTGAAGACGAAAATCATTCAAGTCTCTTATTTATTTCTTCAGTTTTATCTCGTAGTATCTTGAGATACATTGAGCTTCGAGTGATTATCATTATCTACTCTTAGAGAGAGTTTATTTACGTGTATATCATTCATTGTAACAATCTCAAGTCGGTGACTTGGAGATTGGGAAAATCGAGTACAACTTGTAAAGGGAGTGTGTCCTAGGTTGAGGAGCATCCTTCGTTTTACGAGTGGGTATCGATTGTAATCGAGTACAACTTGTAAGGGGGAGTTAGTCTAGGGAGAGGATAACTCTTGAGTACGAGTGTGTATCGATTGTTTACAATTACGGCTTGTAAGGGGAGTGAGTCCTAGGGAGAGGATCATCCTAAGTACGAGTGTGTAATTGTAATTGAGTGATAGTGGAAAATCCCAGTGTTTGGGAATTTGGATGTAGGTCAAAGAGTTGGACCGAACCCAAGTATAAATCCTTGTGTCCAGCTTCTTCTTCCCTCACTCTGCTTACCTCTGTTTTCATAGCATCAAAACAGAGCATTTTTCTGAAAAGTTTTAAAATACCCAATTCACCCCCCCTCTTGGGTATATAGCTCCACTTACATTTGGTATCAGAGCAAGGTCTTCTCAAAAGAGCTTAACATCTCGAGAAGGATCGTATGGAAGGTATCTTACACGATGGAGCTTCTATCAACAGACCACCCGGCTTCAATGGAGAGCATTACTCTTCGGAAAGCAAAGTTCAAAGTTTTCGTCATGGCAACGGAGTATGGTCTACGGAGAGTATTTGAAAGAGGAGATTATGAGCCATCAACCGTTGAAGATGGAGTTAGAGTTTCTAAGCTAGAAGAAGAATATGATGAGAATGACGGAAGAAATGTCACACTCAACGGCAAAGGCTGTCCTCGCTTCAAAGTGCTCTAAGTCAACAAGAATACTTTCGTATTTGCACCTTATCATCTGCTAAGGCCATGTGGGATGCTCTTGAGATAGCTCATGAGGGAACATTTGGAGTCAAGCAAAATCGGGTCAATACTCTTATGACCGAATATGATCTTATGCGCATGAAGCCCGATGAATCTATTGGCGAATTTCGGTTGAGGTTTACCCATCGATTAATCAACTTGCTGCCACGGGAAAGGAGTATGATCAATCGGTTCAAGTAAGGAAAATTCTGAATATCCTTACTAAAGAATGGGAAGCCAAAGTCAAGCAATCGAGGAAGCCCGTGGAGAATCAATGCAATCGTAGCTGCTCTATTTGGAAGCTTATCGAATATGAAGGCAAGCTCAAATTCAAGAAGGGCTTAGATAATATCAAAGATGATAGGAAGTTTGGTATTGTTTTGAATCTTTGTGAAAGCGAAACCCAATGAGGAAGATGAAGATGATGAAGAGATGGCTATACTTGTACGAAAATTCAAGAAATTCTATAAGAGAGATCAAGGCTCTAGAGACAGATTTCGAGAGAAGAACTTCAAGCAACGAACAAGATCAAATCATTTGCTACGAGTGTGGAAAGCATGGTCATATCAAACACGAATGTCCTCAGTGAAAAGTCAAGAAAACGAGAGGAAGGCAAGATTCAACCACCTCAAGAAGAAAGCTTATATACGGGAGATGATTCTTCGGATGAAGAAAGTGATGAGGAAGGAGTAGCAAATGTTTGCCTAGTTTTTGAAGAACAACCGAAAATAACAATGAGGTAAATGTTTGAACCTTCCTATGATGAATTATTTTTCGAATTCGATGAACTATATTCTGAATATAGAAAATTAGCAAAAGAGTTCATTGCATCCAAGAAGAAAATTAAATTGTTGGAAGAACAAGTTCAGAATGTTTCTTCTTGTTTGTTTTACATTTGAGAAAACATTTACGAAAATATTTAGAAAACATTCGAAAATGATTGCGAAAAGATTTGAGAAAAGATTTGTGACAATTCTTTGTGTTTTAGAGAAAAGAAATTTATATCTTACAAAAACTCTTGAGAAATTCACTAGAGGTAGTGAAATGCTCAAAGTCATTTTAAAACGACAAAGGTTCACAAATGATAAATCGGGGTTGGTTATAAACTGATTTTGATAAGAAGAAAGGGAAAAAGAAACATGGACAAAAATCTTATTTGAATTATTTTCGGAAATCTGTTCATACTTCAAATCCCTTTGCACATTGTAACTATTGTAACCATAAAGGTCACAATACTTCATCATGCTTTCATAGGAAAGACGGGAGAGATAAACCCGCCGGTAATTATCAATGGGTACCAAAGGGAACATATGTTTTCCCTAAGGTTCAATCTAACCCGAGAAGGACCCAAGCATAAATGGGTACCAAAATGTCCATCTGTTGGTTTGTTTGTACGGGTTGACTCTAAGAGAAATGGACATAAAGCGGTTAAGAATCAAAGAATCCCTTATGCACCGAAAAGGAGATCCTCTCAAGTATCAAATAGAAGATACTTGAAGCCCTGTACCTTTGTGAAAACTTTGCAGACACCTAAGAGACAATGGGCTTGCAAAGCCAATTCTCCAAGTACCTAAGGAAAGAGGTATTCAATGGTAAAATCTCTTGTGCTACTATCAGTAATATTTATTGAGGTTTTATACATTGGATATTAGGAATGAACACTTGCTAACCATTTTGAAATTATTTTTTCTTTAAAACTCATTCAAAAGTTTTTGCATTGTTCAAAAGTTTAATTCATTATGCATACATGACATTTTGAAAAGAAAAATATATCTTTTATGCATAAAGCTATGGTTAATTCATTATGCTCAATTATCATAATCTGATCATATTCTTGGAGCATATGAATTTTGTTCCTACAAGCTAACAATTATTGGATCCAAGTAAGATTGGATACCAAGAGAGAAAAAGTCTATATACAAGACATTGTAGGATCAAGGATGACTTATCAAGAGAACAACTATATAGCAAAATATTTCGACTCTTGAGGAAGCTGAAGAAGCAATGCTTGATGATGAATGTCAAAGCGAGAAGATATACGCATCAATTCATCCCAACAAGCTTCAACAAGGACAAGAGGAATTATGGTGATATCTAATTTTACCCTATATTGTGCTTATGTAGAATTCATATTTGGGTATTGAATACTTGTCCAATAATACATTCCATTAAGCAATCAATCATCTATGATATTCAAAATGTTTTTCAGATTGCTAAATGGACCTCAAATGAATTTGTGCATAACTTTCTAAGTTTATGTTTTGAATTGCACAATTCAAAATTTTGGTGTTAATTACGAGTCGTGAAACATGCATTCAAATGATTTTGAAAATATGCATACTTTGATTGGTGCATTGATTTTCTAAGCATATCTTCAAAGATGAGTTTTCATATCATCAACATCTCAATTCCATAGAGCATTATCATGATTCGAAAGAATATTTGAGATTTGAAACCAATTTGCATAGTTTATGAAAAACTCATATCAATGACATACTTTCCTACATGAATGTATTTACAAATTGTCATTGAGAAATGATTTTCTTGGTATTACCTATTCACTTACCCGTATGTTCAGAATTTAAAATTAATTGGAGACCATTATCGTGATACACTCCTTGTTTGGATGTAACATACTCATCTAGGAGCAATTCAGTTTTATAAGAAGTAATTTGGGAATGTCCAATCCCAATGGGTTGTAAATTGCCTCCACTTAATGTTAGTTATGTGTTTGATGATTAACTAATTACTAACTTAAGCATTGGAGAATCTAGATGTGTGGTTTTATGCGGGATGTTTATCATGATTAAAAATCTCGAAATTGTGATAAAGTTTGCTGTCAAGAGGAGCAAACTCGAGCCTACCCAAGTTAAACTCGAGCTCGAGACAACCGAGAGAGGAGATGAAAGTCGAAGAAAGCCAAACTCGAGCCTATAAGTGAACAAACTCGAGTTCACAAGCAAGTCATCGGCACTTCAGCTCCGGCTGTTTCACGTTCAGCTCGGGTGAGGTCTGGTATTTTGATGATATCTCACAAACCAGACGTCGGATTGAGGTAAAACCAATTTTGGATAAAATTAGACTCCTAATGCGTCATTGTGACATAAAATTGAAGTCCAAAGGAGGTCAGATGAAGGAGCTATGAATTGTGGAAGTTGACAGTTCAATTCACGCCACACAGCAGAGCAAGCATCGGTATTTTGCATGTATCTCACAAAATACACATCCAATTGAGCTAAAACCGGTGGCATATGAAACTAGACGCATAGAGATTTTCATCAAGCTTTGAATGGACCAAAACGGAGTCCAGACCAGGGAGATATGGCCTTCTAAAGTTGACAAAGTTGCAAACCCGAGACCAGGCCAAGTCAGAAGCAACCAAGTTCAGAGGACTCACGAATTTCAGTTTGTGAGTATGCACTTCGAATTCACAAGTGAAATTCAAGAGTTCACCTTACACTCTTGAAGTCCAGGTTAGTACAAAGTTGTCACGATTGAAATATTTTTTGAAAAACTGATTGATACTCTTCACTTCATTCTTCCCTCGAGTCTACTCCTAAATTCTATCATCCTCCTTGACGAGATTGAGTAAATGACCTCCAAACGTTCTACAACCACCAAAACTCCAGAATCCGACCAAGAACAAATCCAATCCAATCCTCAACTTAATGAGAACTAATCGGAAGAAGGATCAGATCGGTCAAGAGCTCCTCCTCCTTCAAGGCCAACAAGATCAAAGACCAAGCTCGATAAGCCTAACATCATTTACGAACCGCTACTACCACTTAAACGAGCCATCCATTCCTACCACTCAGATTAACCTTTCATTTCAGCAACGGAACTTATTCCTACACTTTCATTTGAAGGAGAAGAATGAAAAGGATTTTATCCTATCCCTACACCTTCAAATATCCCAATTGATCCACCCTTGTTTGCTGATGACAAAGGGGGAGAAGAGTGAGAAGGATCAATCAATGCTTTCGAAATTAGATTAATATCTGATGAATGTTTAAGTTATGCAGTTTATTGCATTTTGATATCTGCTGAACTCTGATAACTCTGATATATGCTCATCCGAACTCTATGGATTAATTTTTAATGTTTATGAGTATATCATTAAGTTATTTTGCTATTTTGGTATCGGCTATCATGACTCATTCGAATTGATAAAATGAAGTTGTCATGAGATTTTTATTTGCTTAACTTTGATGAAATAAATTGTGTTTATTAAAATATCAAAGTTTGCAAAAGTTTTAACCAAACTTGCTTTCTCATTGTTCAAATGATCAAATCTGATTTTTGAAAGCAATTGATTGTTTACAAGTGTTGTCATCATCAAAAAGGGGAGAATGTTAGTTCTATATGTGTTTTGATGATAAGCGACAATTGTAAACATGTATGGATGTTTTTGGATAAACTAAATGGAGATTTAAACTTGTTGATTTCAACCCAAAAACATTCGTCGGCGCCAAACTCGAGCCTAGATTTGGCAAACTCGAGTTTGCCAGCGACGGAGGCAAAACTCACAAGTTTGCATTTTAAACTTGAGACTACAGTTTCTTAAACCTCGGGTTTGTTTCTTAAACCTTAGGTTCGTACCTCCAGAGAAAAGTTTCAAAGAGTTTACAAATATGTATACTCGAGTTTGTGGAGACAAACTCGAGTTCGCCTCTGGCGGGAAGAATTTTTCAAATGAGATTTTCATAAACTTGAGACTGCTTCCATGAACCTCGGGTTTGCTTCCATGAACCTCGGGTTTGCTTCCATGAACCTCCGGTTTGCGTCGAGGCCAAAAGTTTTCCAAAAGTTTTCTAAGTTGAGCAAACTCGAGTTTAAGTTTATGAACTCGAGTTCGTGCCTTCTGAGAGAGCAAAATGATTTTAACTTGAGAAAACTCTAGAGTTTGCCGGAAACCTCGGTTTGCACTTTGGAAACCTCCGGTTTGTGTTTTGAGAGCTAAAACTAATTTTTGACATGAATAGTGTCAAACTCGAGTTCACTAACTTATAGACTCGAGTTCGTGTTTTGCTCAAAATGTGTTTTGATTTGAAAACCCGATGGTTTGCTCGATAGAAGTCTAAACTCGAGCCTAAATATGCAAACCTCGGGTTTGGCCCCGAACAAATTTTACAAACCTCGGGTTCTCTATGCAAACCTCGGGTTTGGTCAGACGAAGCAAAACTTCATTTTAATGTTCGTAAACTCGAGCCTAAATATACAAACCTCGGGTTTGGTCCCGAACAAATTTTACAAACCTCGGGTTCTCTACGCAAACCTCGGGTTTGGTCCGACATGAGGCGAAACTTCATTTTTAATGTTTAGCAAACTCGAGCCTAAATATACAAACCTCGGGTTTGGTCCATACGAGAGGCAAAGATTCACATTCAATACTTGAGCAAACTCGAGTTTGGAAAAACAAACCTCGGGTTTGTATCGGATTCGAAATTCAAATTCTACGAATCTGTGAAACCTTCTTGTTTGATCTTAATACTTCCTATGATTAATCTCTAATGTTACTAGATATGTTTAACCACTTTATTGGTGAGTTTCAGATAAATTAGAGAATGTTTATTGAAGGTTTAAAGCAAAAACAAAAGTGACGTCAGCACTTTAAAAGCAAAACCCAGAAAGTTGCACAACTTTGGCTAATCCACCTGCACACGTCTGCAAAGCATTTAAGAATGTTTTCTACAACAAGCAACTGCATCTCCAACGGATTAATTCGTAGAAGGTCAACACAGATTACTTGGCCATCTGGTTTAAGAGAATATTAGAGAGAGAAAGTGACTAAGCCACCTCCTAACACTAGGAGAACTTCTCCAACGGATCTATCGAAAGGCAACGGTCATTTAATGATCTCGAGTATAAATAGAGTTGCATTCAAGCCTTTCCAACAGAGACACACTGCTTGAAGACGAAAATCATTCAAGTCTCTTATTTATTTCTTCAGTTTTATCGTGTAGTATCTTGAGATACATTGAGCTTCGGTGATTATCATTATCTACTCTTAGAGAGAGTTTATTTGTGTATATCATTCATTGTAACAATCTCAAGTCGGGTGACTTGGAGATTGGGAAAATCGAGTACAACTTGTAAAGGGGAGTGTGTCCTAGGTTGAGGAGCATCCTTCGTTTACGAGTGGGTATCGATTGTAATCGAGTACAACTTGTAAGGGGGAGTTAGTCCTAGGGAGAGGATAACTCTTGAGTACAAAGTGTGTATCGATTGTTTACAATTACGGCTTGTAAGGGGAGTGAGTCCTAGGGAGAGGATCATCCTAAGTACGAGTGTGTAATTGTAATTGAGTGATAGTGGAAAATCCCAGTGTTTCGGGATTTGGATGTAGGTCAAAGAGTTGGACCGAACCAGTATAAATCCTTGTGTCCAGCTTCTTCTTCCTTCACTCTACTTACCTCTTTTTTCATAGCATCAAAACAGAGCATTTTTCTGAAAAGTTTTAAAATACCCAATTCACCCCCCCTCTTGGGTATATAGCTCCACTTACAATCTAGAGTATTAATGTCTATAAATGCCTTCCGGTCCATTTATATACCTATCTTAATTAATTATGTAATGCCTCACACAACTAAATAAGATGCATTTTAGATCATGCTCACTCTAATTTGATTATGCGGAGTTTCTAGGTATATTCCTTTCCTAGACGCAAATTAGATTAAAACCTAATTTAACATTATATTTAAACCTAATTCCACATTATTTAATCCCAAGGTCAATTTAGGATTCCCTCTTCCAAGTTCAACCCTAAATCCCCAAAACATGCTCAATGGTGATTAATCAATAAGCAATTACAATGAACACGGGATTAAATAAACTGAAATAAAATTAAGCAAAATCAATCTATGGGAATAATCTATAAAATCCAAACAAGTTCCTAGATTCTCTAGGTTGCAAAACCTTCTAGCCACACATGGCTTTAATCAAATCCATAACAAAAAGATAATAATTCAGGTTCAAAGAATAAAGAGAGAGAGAGGAAAGAAAATTTCTTCGTTGCCTCCACAGTCCTTCTGTCCTTCCGTGGAGATGGTGAAGAGAACCGAAACGCTCCCCTACTCCTCTGCGTCCTTGTTCCTTCTCGTTCTGCGTCTCTCAGATCTCCCCTTTTCTTGTCTCTACCTCCCTATTTATAATTTAGGTCTTAGGTCACTGATTGTCCTTTTCTTATTAAAAAGATATCTCATATCTTGTAATCAACTCCACCAGATCACGCAATTGATTTTGTTTCTATGAGGGAACTTTAAAAAAGAAATTGGCACAGTTCAGACGCATATGAGCTTTCATTTTCATTTGAATCGGGTATACAACAAAGGTCATAAAGCTACCCCAAAGTCATTAAACAACAATACAAAAATGTGCCACCCAAGTCAATTTTAGGTTGGAAGCATGAAATCGCTAGAGATGAGAAGCTTGTACCTTTTGCTTCAACTGTACATTTGGTTTCACTGTGGCCGCAATGAAATTATAGCTAAACAAAATTAAGCAACAAACAATAAATAATTCTATATTTTTAAAACCAACAAAGTCTCGTCCATACAACATTATTTGACTTATTGGCGTGTAAGACCCCGAACAACCTTAACAATGACTCTCTATAAGGTAGGATGGATCCATAGGTAATCGTGTGTTTGAACATAGCCTGCTTTTTTCCAAGAACTCATCTCGCTTCCACAGGACCTCTCGCTTCCGGTTTGTAAGGAATTGACTCGAACTTCCCTTCAACAATTTTGTGCGAAGTGGTGTAAATATCTCCCAGGATGCCTAATATCAAACAGAAAACAACCATTAGATTTGAAGCTTGGAATCAAGAATCAAGATTTAGGAATTCCTTTTGATCACAACTCATGCAGTGATCTTACCTTCAACTCGTCTCTTCGAACAAAATCTTGTTGATCTCCTCTTATTCTGTGAAAGAAATACAGATTCCCATTTTAAGCCAAGAATTTTATTACTTGAAGACAAAATATATGGCTAAGCGATGCAGGTAAACCCTAGTACTTCTGTAATCTAAGCTTGGTGGAACTTTATAGTTTATGCATCTGTGATGTGATTAAAAGAAAATCCTAGTTTAAAATGCAGAAACATGCACTTGGGAAAAGGATCATTCGTGGGCTTACAAACCTTTAGCATTTATAATCATTAACAACAATCGATAGGTGCGAGGAAGAAGGATATAAAATCGATTAGTTTGGGTTATAAATACCTCTGTTGGAACAAAATACTTTAGGAGACAACCGCAAGATACACCCCCAAGGAGACGACGGAGCTTAGCACGCTTGAGCATGAGGTTGTGATCAGTGTTTTGAGTCTAAATAAAGGAGGAGGCGTTTTGGTGAGAGAAGCGTTCTGGTCAAAAGATTTTTTTTAAAGCTCTGCCAATATCCCGTGACTTGGCGCCTATATGGAAGGAAGAGTGATTTGAATTTCAAATGAGGGCGGGGATTACAAACAGAGAAAACAGCTTATGCGCAGCCCAAGAAATTTGAATCTGGCTTGTAAACAGTAATATGTGAGAGGAGTCATAAATAAACCATTTTCTAATCAGCTTGAGGGATGACAGTATATATATATATATATATTGATATTGATGAAGATGAGCATAACACTCATGTTATTGTTGACGCCAATAACATTATTATAGATAGGTGTCATGTCCACAAGTGAGTTGGGCCGTGTGAACAAGAATGAAGAAGGAAATGGGCCAAGGCGAGGCAATCGTGTGAAAAAGCCCTCTCAGAAGTTGCGTGAAATTGCTGAAGGTTCTGCTATATAATACGACAAGGATAATGGTTACCGGGTGAAAAATGATTGGATCCTCTCCTCTCTCTTCTGTGCTGTCTATCCCGTTCTGACATACCTTTCTATATTTCTGCTAATCTTTTCTTTCGTGATTTCACACACACACACACTCTTACTGCTTGTAACAGAACAATGAATATTTCGAGTATTATATAATCATATAGCAGTTTTCTTCGCCATTTCCTTCTGTATTCGATTTCTTAAACCATAACCATCACAATAGGTTCACACGCTTGACTTAATTAGATATTTGTTTGATGATTAATTCATCCTTTAAAAGATAGCATCGACATCTTTAGCGGTGTTGATGAGAAAGTCCAAGCTAAGTAGGGTTGTGGAGGAGGCACATCGTCACGGAGCTTCTCATATTCGCAATCCCATTTGGCAACCGCACCATTATTATCATTATCATTATTCACCATTTGTCAATCACCTCCCAGTCACCCGCTGAAACCTAAAGGGTGATTGGCACGGAATATGATTGGACTCACATTCCTAAAGCCTTAAACTGTAAACATGTAATTCAAAATACATGGATCCTACCTAAAATTACATGGAGCATCTAACTTTAAATATTAATATAAAAGTCTATGGCTATGATTACATCAACTACTAGCACCTCTTGATGGATCAACGATCTCTACATCATTAAAGAGGCCCTTCACGCTCTGTTAGGGGATACATGGTCGATAGTATCATTTGAACCAAAACAAATTCTTCCGGTGAATAACGTCCCATTATTATAATTTAATAAATTGCAAAAGTAAAATAATTTAAACATCTTTCTCTTTTGACAATAGCAATATATTAATAAATCTCAATCTCTAAACCATACGTTCAGGAATAAAAATAGGATTCTCTATAAAATATCGTTAATAAGATAATTTCATGTACGAAATAAAACCTTTAATTTCATATAGTCAATTTAAAACATAATTCTCAAACCTCATCTTTCCATAGAACTTCTTACAGAACGGATGACAAGCATGACCATACAGTCCACGAGGGTAACTAACCAAGCATGACTCAAGGCCATGAAACAAGCATGGATACACAGTCCATGAGGGTAAACTAACCAAGCATGGCTCAAAGCCATGAAACAAGTATGAGAACAAATCCCATGAATATCAAACGAGCTCAAGATTAACCATGGTGCACCAAGAACTAATAGTACTACTGTTAGTAACCAACGTCTGTATTTAGTCCTCTTCAAAACATTTTCAAGCATCTTTGGGGTCAATTTATCAAAGTAATAAAAATTCTTCCTTTAAGATTATAACGGCTCTATCTCATACTTCATAATCAAATTCTCTTTTTTCACAAACAATATTTCAAAACTTTCCTTCAAATTCAATGTCGATAAAATCCTTTTAAAACATCAAGAACTCATGTAAAAACATTCCATTTCAAATAATAAATTTTAGCTTATATACTTTCCAAAATCCAAGATCATTTCAATATAAAATTTATGAAAAATAGCTCAAAAGTCTCATTTCCATTTAAGCGCATAATCATGAATTATGCTTTGAAACAATTGGAATAAAATATGTAATAATGAATAAAATCACCATTCGTTAGTCATATACTATCAACAAATATTCCTTCACAAAATCATACTTTTAAATATGGAATAAACATAAAAGTTCAACAAATAAAAAAATATCATTTAAAAAAAATTAGGGATGCTATTCACTCACCTATTGCTACTTTTGAAACTATACCTTTACCAACATCCTTTGGGTTCACTTTTCTCTTAAACTCATAAATTTTCAGATTCATAGAGATAGGTCATCAATTGTAATCTCTTATCCTTATACATATATAGTCACAGAGACATAATTAAATGCCTATTATCCCACCCAAAACTCTCAACTTATGGCTTGTCACACAGATACACATGCACACCCTTATGACCTGCACTTGATGAGTGCTCAAATAAATTCTAACATCCAAGAGAAATATTTTGAACAGCAGCATCTCGAAGATTATTCTAGGTTGGAAATATCATCTTTCATAGCTTTTAATGCCTTTAATTTTCCAGCGGCTAGTATATCTTTTGTATCAAACTCTTTTATCTGATCTATACCTCCTCTTATCTCTTCATTAAAGAAACCAGTATAAACTTCAACAAAATAGGGCTCAGAAGAAAAGCTTAAAAATTCACAATCAGTTTAACCACTTAAACAATATTCCTACGAGAAAACCAAATTTACTTCTCAAGAAACTGAAACCATCCGGGGGTGGGTGTATTGGGTGTATTATTATTGAAGAGTCATTCAACAAGCCTTTAAAACATCATTTGATGATCTTATAACATTTTAAAATGTAAGAATCTGGACTGCACAGCCTCACAGGTCAACAGACATACGCACATAAACATACTGCTCATAATCCTAGTATCCAAGCGTTTTTTTCCCCCAACACTTAATGTAGAGTTCAAATACACCCTTCCAAAGATAGAACATCTGTCTTAAATTCCTCATAACCAAAACCAAAACAATCACGTAATATTGAACGTGCATGTGAAGAAATCATAATGCAAGCTCTGATCTATCAACTAGGCATGATTTCTATGGTTAGATCTCTTCATTCATCATTTTCTCCCTCTAGCTCACAACTTTTAGCAACAATCAATCAACAAACTTCATACACTACAAAAAAAAAACTATTTTTTGTGGCGGAAAAATTCCCTCGCAAAAAAGTCATTTTCCGTCGCAAAAAAGCGATTTTGCGGCGAAAAAAAAGTTCCGTCGCAAAAATCGTCTTCGCAAACTAATTTTCCATCGCAAAAATGATTTTTCCCTCACAAATCCGGGGAATTTGCGAGGGAAAATTTTTTCCCTCGCAAATTGCATGATTTTGCAAGGAAAAAAATTTTCCCTCGCAAATTTTGAATATTTGTGAAAAAATTTCCCTCACAAATTTGAATTAATTTTTTTAAAAAATATAAAAAATCAGAAAAATAAAATAATTACATAAAAAATATTAAAAATTAGAAAATAAAAATATTCACATGCCAAGCAAATCCCATTTCCAAGTGACTTTGTGACTACCATTTACATCAACCCCAAAGAAAAGAAAAATTAAAAACCCAACCTCAAACAATGTGCGGAAAGTTGAAGAATAGGAATGGTAAGAATCAAATCCTTAACATCAAACCTTATAATACCATTGTACTTTACAGATCTGGACGAGTCCAGCGAGTCCAACAAAATCCACACCTTTCCATTTTAAGAGAGAGCCTTCACGACCCTCGCACACTTCTGCAGCATCGATGTAACAAATCCCAGTTGAACGCCTACAGAAACCCTAAGATTAAGCTCTTTCGATGCCCTCCACGAGCCTCCTTGTCACATCCCGCCATCTCTTGCAAACCCTCGCCACGACAACGAACGACCCGTCGGCGGTAGCCTCCTCAGCACTTCCCACGAAAGGCTTGCCGGCAACCCAGACAAATCCAGATCTGGCGATGATGGAGACGAGGAGATGCTGACGAATAGAAAGACAGCGGTGGACAAACTGTGTTGGCAAGAAGGGCGACGGAGGAGCCAGATGAATGACGGAGGCAAGGAGGACAGAATTAGAATTAGGGATTTGGTTGGAAGAAGAAGTGAGCTGCGCAAAGATAATTGGGCGAAAAGTCCCCCATTTTGCGAGGGAACATAAGTTTCCCTCGCAAATTTAAATCATTTTGCGAGGGAAAATAGGTTTCCCTCGCAAACGTAAGTCATTTTGTGAGGGAAACATACTTTCCCTCGCAAAATGGCTATTTTTGTGAGGAAAAAACAGTTCCCTCACAAAATTGACCTTCATTGAGCCAAATTTGCGACGGAATTTTTCCCCCCCGCAAATTTGACATTTTCTAGTAGTGATACTAGATCGAAGAAATGACGGTAGATTGACGTTTAGGGGACTTACCTAACCTGAAAATCCAATTGCATGCAATGAACCGCCTCTTACTCTTCGATTTCTGTTAGTTCTCAATGTGTTTTGATGATTAACAACAATTGTAAACATGTGTTGAAGTTTTTGCAAAATCTGTGTAAAACCATTCATCAGTTATTTACTCGAGTAAAGGAAAGCTTACTCGAGTATAGGACTGTTAAAGGATTGCCCAATTGGGTTTTACACGTACTTACTCAAGTAAAGGTTTACATACTCGAGTAAAGGTCATCCAGAGAGCAAATGTGTTTTTCAAATTGTGACTTACTCGAGTAAAGGTTTATATACTCGAGTAAAGGCCATCCGAGAGAGCAACCAATCTTTACAAGTTAAATCAATTTGGAGTATAGATTTCTATACTTGAGTATTGGACTTTACCAAGAGCAAATGAACTTTTGGACTTGAGTGTATACTCGAGTAAACATTGACTTACTCGAGTAAAGGGTCTTACAGAGAGCTCCCAAGTTTTTTCTAAACTCGTGCATACTCGAGTAAAAGTTTTCATACTCGAGTAAAGAACTTTTAAAATGATTTTCAACTTAACTCATGTTCGTGCTTACTCCAGTATGAATTTGTTTACTCCAGTAAAGAGGCATCTTACACTTTGAGTTTTCAAGCAAATAGTTGCTTACTCGAGTAAACCACTAACTTACTCGAGTAAAGACTTTGGTTTCAAAAGTTCAAGTCTCGATGGTTTGCTTACGGAAGTTGCTTACTCGAGTATCCTTTTAGATCTGCAAAGTAAAGACTCTCACACGGTGACTTACTCGAGTAACGATGAACTTACTCGAGTAACCAACTATTTGAAACCAATTTTTTGAATTATACGAATTTGCATATCACTCTTGTTTGTTCTAATTGCTTTCATGAATCATTCACTTATGTTCCCGAGATATGTTTAACAAGTTTATTTAGTGGATTTCGGTTAGCACGAGATGAAAATTAATGAAGATCAAGGAAAAAAGCAAAAAGTGGTCGGAGCATTTATTGCACTTCAGTAAATCAACCTCCTTTTGGTTAATCCATCTGAGCACGAATTCTCAACGTTCAAAAACACTTTCTTCATCAAGAAAACTCTTCTCCAACGGGCAAATCCTCAGAGTTCCACATCAGACCATATTAGCATCGGATTAGCCGGAGTTTAGAGAGAGAAGATGACCGGACTTAATGCTAATCACCTACAACGGTTGGATTCATCATACAACGGTCATTTAATGTTCTCTACCTATAAATAGAGTGCATTAACTCCTTCTCAAGTTGACACACCTGCGAGAGCGAAAATTCATTGATTGTTATTTATTGTGTTCGGCTTTCATCTATATTGTATCAATCGATACTTGCACTTCAGTGTTCATTTTATACGCTTCTGTGAGAGAGTTCTATCTCGTAAATCATTTATTGATTTAGATAACCACAAGTCAGGGGACTTAGTGGTTGGGTGTATTGATTGCAACTTGTAAGGGAGTGAGTTCTAGAGAAACGATGAGAGGTTGTAATCGGTTTGTGAGTATAGTGGATTGAAAATCCCAAGTGTGACTTGGGAATTTGGATGTAGGTCAAGGATAAGACGAACCGGGATAATATCTCTTGTGCAAGCTTTCCTTCTCTTCTTCCTCTGTTATAATCTGTTTTTACTTAGTCAAAACGAGCTTTTTTCAGAAAAGTTTTCAATATACCCAATTCACCCCCCTCTTGGGTATATAGCTCCATTTACAATTTCTTCCTCCGTCTCTCACTCGGTTTCTCCCCCTCTTCCTTCCGTTTTCGGCCAAATGGGTAATGGGGAAATGAATACACGTGTTTACAGCCGAAATGAATATTTGAAATGGGGGAGTATGTGTGTTCGCGAAACACATTAATTAAATAAGTGAGGGATGGTAAAATGTTTAATTGGTGCATGGGGGAAGATGTGGCGTCAAATGAGAGAGGGAGAGGTGCGAGGTGTCACAATTATGGAAGAGGAGGTGTCACAATTAAATTGAGATGGAAAGGTATGTTGCGGGTCCACTCCCAAAATTATCTCACTTAATCCTATTTGATCCTCTATAAGACTTTTATTTACAATTAGGTCCTTTGCTCATTTAATTGCAAATATTAGATAGGTGTTAGAAATAAATCCTTAATTCCACATAATGACTTTTCATCCTCAATTAGCTAGCTTCTTTAGGCCTTAAAATATCAACTCTAAAATTTCCTAGCCAAAATTTATCTTCTAACTATTTTTCCTTAAATTTCCGGGAAAATATGCCCTAAAATCCAGAAAATAGCTTTAACACTATTTAGGCCAAATTTTTCATATTTAATCCCTTCATAATATTTCTAAATCCTCAAAATAACATTTCATAATTTCCCCCTAATTTTTTTTCCAAGATCCAAAATAATATTTAACAATTATCTTGAGCTTTTCCTCATGAAAAACTTAAGACTTTGGACTCTTACTCACTTAGCAGCCTATTTACCTCAGTCATATTCTTAAACTCGTTGTCCCAAAATTTGGGGTGTTAAAAAGCTTCATCTTGAAGTTCTTGTACTTCTCACCAACATGTCCATCAAAAAGGCTGAATGTGATCGTCTTCTTCATTTCATCAACCTCTTCAATGTACACAACACATAAAGAAACCACGTGTATCATATCTATAACAAACTCTCATAATACAGGTACCAGACAACCTTGTCTTTATTTGTGTAATTGTCTGTGTGTGATAAATGGTTTCTTTCTGATCTTGTTAAGTTGCATTGTTATGGTAAAAAGCGAAATCAAGCATGCCTATATTCGCCATTCGCCAAGGCCCTGTCCAGGAAATTTCGGACTTCAAATAATGAAGCTACTTAAGGGGCTCAAAGCAGTGTCACTTAACAAGTTTTAATTTATATTATTCTTCTAGTTCTTTTTAACTTGCAAAATACTTATTATATCTTTAACGTAAGACATAATTAGAGAGTTGATTTTATACCAATATTTCATATCTCATCCATCTTGGGAATAATGGATAAGCTTAAGTGATTATTGAGATTGATATATTAAACTCAAATTGTTCACTAAACTGGTCGGTGTATTGAGTCAAGGGATAATATATAAATCAGATTGGAACTAACCCGGAGCTAAAACGGTAAGAAAATGAAGATTTTAGGGTTATTAATATGAAATTAATAAAATACCGCTGGTGTTCTTGAGGATTTAGGCGAGTAAAACGTGACTCCGTAACCCGCCCAACCAACGGTTTATACAAGTTACTCCGAGTTGAGCCGATTGACGTTGGGTTACCTCGTGTCAAATCCTTACCAAGCCTTGGCATCAACCGGACCATACAAGTAGCTGGGTGGTTGGTTTCCGGCCCAATTAACCGGCCGGTTCGGTCTACGTTTTAGAACCATTGTTATAATATAAGGAAAATTCCAAGAAAATACCACTTGAACTTCAAATTTTCAAATAAATATTTCCCAACAAAACGAGTTGTCAATTGCTTTAGTGTTCTTATTAATTCCATTATTGTCATTGTCAACAAAATTTTAAAGTTTATGTGGTATTTTTCTGTCATTTTCTTTATAATATATTAATTAAATAAAATATCTTCGATTTTGGTTTTTAATTTTTACAAGATCAACTTCAAAAATAATTTCTTATATAGTTAAAACTAATTTAATTGACACTAAGCTAAAGATAAAACTTAAGTCAAATTGCTTATACCCATTAGACTAAATTCATAGGTAAATTTATTAGTGCATATAGTTATGCACCTTAATGATACATATTGAAAGGGTGACTACCATACGTGAATGGCCTCATGGCATGATGACAATGATATAGAAGCTTCCTTATAAGAGATCGTAGGTTAGATCCGGTTGAATTTGTAATGTTAAGCCTTTACAATTCAGAAAAAAAAAAAAGAGGAAATAGAGGTGGCTATACACATAAATTAAAAAATTTATAAATTATAATAAGTAAATTTTATTTTTTAAATATACTAATTGATTAAAAATTGAATAAACTTATAAGGACGATAAATTCAATTTCACCGTCATCATTTATATTATATAACCAACATCTCTCATCATTAGAGCCACGCCGATCAAAGATCAAACATTTTTTTTAATAAAATGACCAGTTAAATTATGTTAAAAGATTTTTTTTTTTAATGACATACCAAAATACTGCTTCTCATATTTTTAAAAAAATATTTAGGGAACTTTAGGTCTTGTACTTCTCACCAACATGTCCATCAAAATTAAAGTATTTGGGTATCTAATGAATCATGATGATCAATGGCGTGGTTTGACAAACGCCATTTGACCGCGCCATTGACTACGCCAGGATCGACGCCACGTGGCGTGGTGGCGTCGTGAGAAACGCCGGCTCGGTGGCTTTGGCGTCCGTGTATGCACGCCATCAGTGGCGTGCGTTGACTCACGCCACCAATGGCGTGAGTTCAGCCACGCCAGTCAGGGAATCCTGACACGGCAGGACTTTGCGTCGGGAATCGACTGGATTCTGACCCCCTCCCCCCCCCCCGGCCCCCCATCCACACGCAATCCCCCCCCACCCCAACCACACGGCCGGCCCCCAAAAAAAAAAATCCCCAAGACGCCACGCCACCCCCCTCCCCAAAATCCCCGGCACTCACACGCCCCCCCATCCCCATCCCCACCCCCAAAACACACACACACACACTTCACCCCATCCCCATCTCCGAGCACACACACACACTTCACCCCATCCCCATCCCGAGCACCCCATCCCCATCCCCATCCCCATCCCCACACACACACACACTTCACCTCTCATCTCCATCCCCAAGCACCCCCCCCCAAAACACACACACACACACTTTAAGCCCCCCCACCCCCAAAACACACACACACACTTCACCTCCATCCTTTATCTGATTCCTTGCCCCCCTCTCTCTCTCAAAACACTATCCCTTTTCTTCATCGTCGTTCTTCATTTTCCTTCCCTCTCCCTTATTTGATTCACTCATTCCATTTCCTTTATTGTAAAAACTCCCACCACCCTCCATTTTCTTCATTCTTTTTCAATCATCCCATTTTCTTCATTCAAAAAACTCCCTCCGTCCTCCATTTTCTTCATTCTTTTCCACTCTCCCTTAGTCCTCCTTCCTGGAGTTGAGAAAACGTTGACGAGAGGCGAGAAAGGAGGCTCAAATTCACTCTCTCACTCCCCGACTTCAAGTTTGCACAGGTAACATTTAATTTTTTTTTATGTTTATTGTTTTAATTTGATTTAACTTGTAATGATATACATTTTTTATTATAGATGCTTAATAAATTTATTGTTTAGATGCTTAATTCCTTGCATATTATTAATAATTATAAATAATTAAATATAATTATAATGATATACATTTATTTATTAATTATTTATTTTTTTGTATATTATAAACCTTAAGATAGATGACTAATTATTTAATATTTTGTAAAGTAATAATTTCATATATAAAATGTAAAATATTATGGTTTGCTAAATTTGATTTAAGAAATTTATGAGAATAATAATTAGTGAATTAAAAAAAAAAGATCTTGTGAAATATATTGTATATAATTGTTCATAGAAAATAATAATTACCCAAATAATTAATTAGTAATTAATTAATTTAGTAATTAATAATTATTGACTTAATAATGTGCTGTGTTATGGTAAATTTTGTATTAGTCAAATGGATGACCAACAAGCCCGCAATATTGAGCCCGGCCCCAAAGAGTGGGGAGTTCTTAATGAGGAGGTCCAGCAATCACATCGAT
Source organism: Acacia acuminata (assembly GCA_019022655.1). NCBI lineage: Eukaryota > Viridiplantae > Streptophyta > Magnoliopsida > Fabales > Fabaceae > Acacia > Acacia acuminata. Next base: position 3,876,320 of record JAFJYI010000044.1, read on the forward strand.
CACAAGTTGTGTGGAACACAGGAGACTGCAATTGTTTGAGGGTGAGGCGAGCCTCACACGGGTCTTTGGGAGATATCGAGGACCCAAATCTCATCCTGTAGAGTTGCGGCGAAGACCTTATGCGTGTAGGTTTCTGGCACGTGTCTCGCATGAAGAGACTCTCGGTATGTTTTAAAATTCTCTATGTAATTAATTATACGCATTTAGTTGTTTGTACATGATACAGATAATATAGAAACCTTACATATCTATTCTCTACTTTTATGTCGGTGCAGATTGACAAACAACTTATTTCTGCTTTGGTTGAGAGGTGGAGGCCTCAGACTCACACCTTCCATATGCCGGTTGGTGAGATGACTATTACTCTACAGGATGTAGAGGGCATTTTAGATTTGTCCACTGAGGGTCAAGTAGTTTCCGATTCGGACGCACGCCAACCGGGATGGACACGGTTATTCAACAGTACATGGGTCGGTCTCCACTCCCAACTCATTTGATTGGCGGAAACATCAGGTTGAGCTGGTTTGAAACTTATTGGGCCCACTGGGAGGAGCACTCAGCTACTGTTGAGGGTCAGCTTTTCTACACACGTGCTTACCTCATGCGCCTATTCGGTGGATTTTTGTTGTGTGACAAGTCTGGTGCAAAGGTCCCTTGCCGATATATACAATTACTGGGTGGTGACCTTGCGGAGACTGCTACATACAGTTGGGGGTCTGCTGTACTCGCTATACTGTTTTGTGAGCTATGTCAGGCCACGTCGGCTTGGCTAAAGACATTGGGGGTTGTTTGTTGTTATTGCAAATATGGGCATGGTCAGATTTCCGCCATATCACCTCCGTTCCACCGCCCGGTGACGCGGGTGATCATTACGGACGTAGGTATGGAAGAAGTTTGATGTAATGAATATTTTGAACTGGTTCGAGTTCACTAATGTTATAGAGTTACATATTGTAGGTTCAATAAAATCAACGTGCGGTTATTGCGACGTGATCTAAACAGATATCGGATAGATCTTGACCAGATGGGTCGAGACGATGTATGTATGATAAATTTGATATTAGAGAAAAAAAGTAAACTAATTCGCATTTGTTTACATGTATAGGTGAAGTGGGAGCCATATAGGGACGCCGGGTATGAGTTTTTCGGTGCAGATGTTCACATGCAAGACATCTGGAGGGCGGTCACACCCTTACTTGCTTTCCACATTGTCGAGATGCACCAGCCCGATCGGTGCATGCGGCAATTTGGCATGCAGCAACACATCCCCAGCCCAGCACCACAGCTTCAGGGTGCCCACGATCTTACCTTACGCGGTAAGATGACGGAGGATTGGGAGATGAAGCTGGCTCAGTTTATTCAGTTGTGGAACACGCGAGATGAGCGTATCGAGACTACAGATCCATCGGAGGGGCCGGTTTCCCCAAACTCTGAGTACATGACTTGGTTTTTCACACACACTAGACGGTATATGACGAGGCAGGTTGCCAAGATTGGGCATGTGGTACGTATTGATCTTGCTACCGTTTTTTCTCCTATATCTTCCATCTTATTATCCATGACATAGTTTAAGTATTGTTATTTATTTTACTGGATAAATGCAGATTGATGGTGTCGAGTGGATTTGGTGGATGAATTCACCACAATTTAGACCCCAATACAGCTACAGGGAGGTACAGAAGGTCTGTGACCAGTTACTCGGAGCACTTAGAGAATTTGGCCGAGTTGCGGAGCCTGGGCCTAGCGCACCGAGTGGTCTATTAGTAAGTGTACCAGATCCCGCTTTGGAGGTCCCGCCCCATGCTAAGGAGGGACGTGGATTGGGCCGACGACGACCGCGGCACGAAATGGAGCCATATCAGATACCCCCGCTTGGTCCATGAGGCGGAGGTGTATATAGACCTCTTGTATGGCCAGATATGAACTATACTCGGGTTCCGTGGTACCCGGAAGGAGATGCCGACGGAGGAGCGGCCGAGATACATGCACCGATCCCTACTTACCCACCCGGAGACGATGAATGCTTCGGAGACACGGGTTCCGTACTCATATCGGTGGCCTTCTCGAGAATTCCCTAGACTGGCTTTCCTATGTTCAACCCTTACCGGCTGGGACGGGGTTTTGGGCATATCGGCCTCCATATGGCGTTCCGGCTTCAATACTTTTCAATCTCTGCATAAGGTGGTTTTTTTTGCGCCTTCCGTTCCTCCCATCTTGGACAGGGGTTGTGCGAGGTCGGATCTAGTAGTAGCCCATACCGGGCGGGACACCACACGGGCGACAACGGAGGTGACCATTCTGATGACTTTATACGGGGGCGCTTGAAGATTTCAATTTTAGACGCAATCGATGGCATTCGTAGGAACCCTAATCGGGATGCGCGTTCGAGACCGTGGCCTGAATATACTCCTCCCTGAGTGTGTTCCATGTTATGTATTATGTCGTATTTGCTGGGATTACTGTATTATGTCGTATTTGCCGGGACTTACTATATTTGATTGTATGTGTTTAAAATTACTAAATTGTCCTTAGTCAAGCCTCCTACATTATCTATTGTATTTATAATAAAAAAATGACTAAAATTTAAATTAAAACCATCAATCATCCAAATATAATATTATAATATCCCTTTTTTAATTTTAGTTTTCACTATGTTTCATAATCATGTAAACTATACGGTTCAAACTAATATGTTTTTAAATTTTAATTTTTAACAAGTCCAATATTCATATAATCACTAAATAATTTAATTAAGGAACATATCATCAAGTTTTCATATTTATATTAGCATGTATCAATGTTGATATCAATTAAGCACTTTTTATAAAGATAAAAACTAAACTCATTTCATGTTTTTTAATAGATATCTATGCAATTCGTGAAAAAATAAAATTTGAGAAAGCTTTTATTTAATTTAGTAAAATAAATATTTTCCCTTGAAAAAAATCTAATTAAAAATGTTTTTCTCTAGGTCCTTTATCATAATTTTCCCTTGAAAAAAATCTAATTAAAAATGAAGTACACAATAGAAGCACATAAGTATAAAACCAATCAAATAAAATTATGAGAACATGGAGGTTAATTAGATGTGCGCGTCATAGGACATGAGCGCCTATTATGTCCGAACTGTTTACATATCGTACATGTAATTCGGCTTGAGCTAGGTTGGACCTCCTCCTCATCCATTTCATTGCGAATGCGCGTAGATTTAGGGCGGCCCTTACCACGCAATTTCGATTCATCAAGGATGATCTTTGGTTCGGACGAGGACGGTATTCCTTGTTCGCTACCAATCGGCTGAAATTGTGAAGAGTAAACATTCATAATATTGTAGATTGAGAATATTGGATCCATGTACTGTGCGGCATTATGGGATACCGCCGAACATGCAGCTATTACATGACTTCATGGGAATTTGAATGCCTGAAACTTTCCACATTGGCATTTCCCACAGGTCAAGTTCACCGAGTATGTATCGTCACGATCGTCAACTTCAAACGTGGTACGAGCCACATCAAACTCCCGAACACGCATCGATGTAGCACGCTCTCCATTCTTTGCCATAGCTTCTCCAATAACACTCGTAAAATACTTTCCGGACATTGCATCTTTTTGTGTTGTGCTACCCCTTTTCACCCAATAACGAACAAGTCATTTTGTAGGTGCATTTCACCAACGACGTTATGGGCATGTTCCTCGCTCCCCTAAAACCTTATTGATTGATTCGGACAAATTGGTTGTCATATGATCGTATCTTCGTCCATCCTCATCATAACTCCTACACCATTTCTCTTTTGGAATTCTTTCAATCCATGTAGCCACTTCACGACTGTGACTGCAGAATTCGGCATACAAAGCATCGAAGTGTATTTTGTTTGGAACATATCCTGTGAAAAAGACAAAAATACACAGCAGTATAAGTTTGTAGTAATGAAAAAAATGAACATTAGTGCACATCAATTGGAGTATATTACCTAATCTCATTAACTTTTTCTTCAACTCCTGGTCCTTGAAGCGAGTATTAAAATTGCTCGCAACATGACGAATGCAAAATACATGGTACGCATTAGGAGGCTGCCAACCAATTGCCTCATCGGAGACTGCTGATATTATGCTCTTGTGACGATCAGAAATAAGACATAGACCAACCTTACTTGTAACATACAGTCGTATGGAAGCCAAAAAATACTCCCATGCTTCCTTAGTTTCACCTTCAACAATTGCAAATGCAATCGGAAGGATCTCATTATTTCCATCTTGGGCGGTGGCAATCAATAATGTCCCCTTATACTTACCGTATAAATGCGTACCGTCCCTGTATATTTGGTTTGCACCATTGGAAGGCCTCACGACATTGCACGAATGTCCAAAATATACGTTGAAAAACCCGAACCCCATTAACAACCTGCCGATCAACAATATACGGTCCATGTTGAATATGGTAAACAGATCCCGGGGAAAATTTCAACATGTGCTCGAACCATCTTGGCAAGAACGCATATGACTCCTCCCAATCACCGTAAATCTTAGCAATTGCCTTTTGTTTTGCCTTCCAGGAAGAAACATGATAACCAAACATTCCAGTCACCCTTTCTTGTATCATGACCACGGGTACCGAAGGTGTTTCTTTGACCATGTCTGCAAAACCAATCGCAAAAATTACACATTAGGAATGTTATTTATGTTCACTAACACACACAAATAAATTCACAAATTATCAAAGGATATTGTGTATCATACCTATTATGGCCTCAGAAATAATTTCAGAATCAAGTTGTTTGTGATCTTGGGAGAGAACTTGGCTTACACAACTACGATTTCCAACCCATTTAGTTATCACCCAAGTATTGCTATTCTTCGGTTTAATTGGTCTTACTCTCCAATCGCAACCTTGTACATCATTTTGACATTTCATTATGTACTTGGCTGTAGTACTCTCAACCACTTGAGCTTCATGATGTTCCTTCATGCAATAATGTTTTATTGCGGCTTGGACATCATTCTTGGACCCAAACTCTTGTTTCAAATATAGTCCATCTCATCTTGCCCACGGACCCCGGCCCAAGCCTTCCACATCCAGTATATCCTCATGCAGGTAATCTTCATGAACAGCCTCATAATGCGGAATGTTATTCCAAAACGGTGTAACATCTGTATATTCACACATAATACAGTTATGCGAAAACATGCAAACTAATAAAAAATAATTTAAATAATAATAAAACTCCGTAACTAACTTAATGATAACATACCAGTCTGTTGTGACATGGGATTATGATGATATTCGACGTCTGTATCACTATCATTCTGATCATGTTCATTAAACAATAATGTGTCCTCATCTTCTTCCTCTTCCTCCTCCTCATTGTCAGGTTCTTCATCTAGCATATAGTCAAATTCTTCTCCATGCACAACGGTTGATTGTGTTGGTTGAGGTGTGCCGGTCTGAGCATGAGTCGGTATTTGTACACCCTCCTCTAACGTCTCAATATCCACATACAACTCAAAGCAAATTCGGACACGAGTTTTCCTTGAATGTTTGAAAAAAACATCCACATCCTCATCATTGGATATCTCAAAACCCGCATAGTGGTTTCCATAAGGCACTCTACCCGTCATAAAGATATTACCCGATTTTGTTGCGGCTTCAACTTTCGACGGATCTTTTCATATAAATCTTCAACGGACATGTCTTGACTAATAAACATTGCTTTATTTTCACCTTCAAAGCTCAATCCGTTTGCAACAATATTTTTAGAACCATTATAATATATAAATGAACGAATTTGGTTCATTTTTTACAAAAATAGAAAGGAAGAAACAGAATAAGGGAGATGGACGACGGAGGGAGTTTTACAAATGAGGGAAGGAGTGAATGATAAGAGGGAGAAGGAAGGACTCACGAATGAGGAAGTTTGGTAGAGTATGATGAGAGAATGAAGGAGTTAAATAGGAGGGAGTCACGGGGAAATAGTATTTTTTTAAAACATAATTTGCAAACTCTAATACAGTAGTGTAGTCAATAGTTGTATCACATATGCATGTACGGTACTGAATCATTGGCAGATAAAGTAGAACATATTTGTGTTGCTATTCACGGGTTGGGGAGGGTAGTGTTGCTAAAGGTGGGGGAGGGGGGTCACGGGTTGGGGAGGGGGAGGCAAATGGCGGCGACGCCTTGATGGCGTCGAAATATATTATGTTTCATTTGAAGAAACATGGAAATATCATGGGATGAAGAATGCTTTGTTTCTTTCATTAGGGACTCGAGTTGAGGCACCGCATCAAAGACTCTCCTTTCTTGTTAAATCCGCTTGTAGCATCATCTCTCGTTCGAATAAAATCATTTCTTATTCACTGAATCATCTTTGCCGATCATCTCTGAGTATCTGACTGAGAGGATGCGGGGTCGCCCCACTTTGCCTTGATCATCTCCTCCTTCAAAGGTTTCCTACAAGTACAAAAATACATAACAAATAAGACATGTAAAATGAAATAAATATGGTGGTGCATAAAACAAGTAATAAAGGCAATAAATGTCTAACTCGCTGAGAGGACTTGCTGCGCCCTTGGGTTAATCCATTGCCTAAAACTCACTCCCTTCTTGGGTTAATCCATTGCCTCTCACTCCGGAATGGGTCCGCTCAAAGGTAGCCCACTCAATCGATTCTGCAGGAACTTCCCCAGACTCTATCTGTAAACGCAAATGATGACCATAATTAATTACTTCAAATATTGAATACCTAAATAGAAAATAACGTGTACTTACAATTTTTCACCAATGCTCACTAATTGGAATGGAGCCGCCAACATATGACGGTCCTTCCATTTTGGCCCTATTTTCCTTATTTTTCGCACTTGTGTTATGAAACTTGTCATTGGTGACCCAATTGTCAAATAATTCGTCTGCAGTCTGCTGTGGAATCTAATCTTTCTTGCCTCTTGACTTTCTCAATGAATAAAGCTTTTGAGACAACCACTTTGGCCCGCCCCGTGGTTATAAGCTTTTTTTCGGATCTTCACGATGTTCGGGCAACGTCATATGCTTATCCGAAAATCAATAACGAACAATTAGTGCTCCAAATTTTAAAAGTACATAATTAATAACCATAAAACAAATAATTTACCAAGAACTCATTGAACCAAGCATCTCGATTGTCCTTAGGAATCTCTGTCCACTTGGCCCAAGGTTGATTGTAATTACGGAATAATTGGGCCGAGATGAAATCCCCCACCTGATTATGAGGCACAATTCTGAAGACAGAGGACATCATGCAAATATTAGCATACAAACCAATTAGAGAAGAAATTTGTAACATTACTGGTAACTTGGCGTGACTTACTCTCTGCCGTCAGGATAGATCCAAAGCTTCCCTGTTGAAGGATTTGTTGTGCCCCAAATTGGTGTATTGGAGGAACTACCTTCTTCCCCGACGTGGCTCTGAGGCGACGCAGTGTGCTAAGGAAGGAATGTGAAATATTGAAGATGTTTGCGCTTAAGTGTGCGTAAAAACCTACAATGGAATATTAGAGGGTATTTATAAACTAAAGTACCATGTCGGTCAATTAATAACAGCGCGAAAGAAATATATATATTACCTCTCAAACGGATACATCCATCTATATTGTTGCGGGCCTCCTACCTTTGCTTCGTAGGCCAAGTGAACAGGCAAATGTTGCATAGCGTTATGGGCATGCTCGCCTCCAGGTGCCGTAACTTTTCAACATTAAGCTCTGAAGCACAAATTTCTCTAAAGAACATGGAAAAGTCTGTTAGAATAGACCATATATGCTTTGGTAGTGCTTTGATGGCCCACGGCAACAATCTTTGGAAAAAAAACATGACAATCATGACTCTTCATCTTGCTCAACTTCCCCTCGTGCATGTCGACACATCTTTTCAAGTTTGACGCATAACCGTCTGGGAGTTTCATATCTTTAACCCATTGCAACAATTCTAAATTCTGCCCTTTGTTGAATGTGTACGGCGCTCTAGGTTTGGAAATCCATCCCGTGCCATTCTCCACCAAATGCAAAGTAGGCCTTCTGCAAATCGCTTCTATGTCCAGTCTTGCGTTGACTGTGTCCTTCATCTTGCCCTTGGTGTCCATCACGGTGTATAGAATATTGCAAAACACATTCCTCTCAATATGCATGACATCGAGGTTGTGTCTTAACAATTGATCTTTCCAATATGGTAGTTCCCAGAAGATGCTACGTTTGTTCCAATGATGATCAACGCCATATCCCTCAGGTTCGCTGGAAGCGGCCCCCTCTTCGACACTTTGAATGTACTTGACCCTGTCCCATATTTCTTGGCCACTTAAACGACGAGGTTAATCTGCTCGTTTTACAACATTCCGCATGAAGTCTTTTCTATTTCTCCTAAACGGATGATCGGGGGTAAGAATCGCCGGTGCCTGTCAAACCAACAGACCTTGTGAGTGTGTTCCAAGCTAAAACCCATGTTCTGTTCAAGACATACCGGACATGCAAGCTTTCCCGACGTTTGCCAGCCACTCAACATCCCATATGTAGGGAAATCATTTATCGTCCACATTAAAGCAGCCCGCATGGTGAAATTCTAACTTAATGATATATCATACGTAAGAATCCCTTCACTCCACAACATCTTCAACTCGTCTATCAAAGGCCTGAGGTACACATATATCTTCTTTTTTGGGTTGGATGGCCCAGGGATTAACGCGTTAAGGAATAAAAACTCTATTCTCATGCACATAGAAGGTGGGAGGTTGTACGGTGTCACAATGACAGGCCAACATGAATAATTCCTACCCGTTTTATCAAAAGGAGCAAACCCATCCGAACATAGACCAAGACAGACATTACGGGGATCCATTGCAAAGAAAGGATTCGCCTCGTCAAATTTATGCCAAGCTTCAGCATCGAATGGATGCGTCACAAAGTTTTCATCCCTGTGATGCTCCCGATACCATCTCATGTGAGCAGCTGTTTGTTCTGATGCATACAATCTCTGAAGTCTAAACACCAGAGGAAAGTACCACATCTTGCTTAACACTTGACGGGTCATTTTCATTTCTTTCCCCATAACTTTATATCTGTCATGTCCATAGAATTTACAATTGGTCAGCTCAGTATCATCTTTGTAAAAATACATCCAAGCCCAAGCTCTTTAACCTTTTCTTTTTCTTGGTAAAAATCCTTCGGCAAATTATTGTTTTTGGGAACAACCTTACTTGTGATCTGCATCATTTCGTTGTAATTCCTCTCACTCATATGGTGATCAGTCTTCAAGCATAGTGTTGTTAGGGTAGCCGATAGCGATGAATATTCACTATTTTCAAAGTGTTCGCAACCTTCCCATAACGGACGTTGCGCTTCTTAAAGCATTTTATAGAACCTATCGGCTTCCGGATGAGGATCCTCTCCCATGTATGATGGTTGAGCATGTATATCGGCCTCCTCTGCCATGTATGACGGTTCAGCATGAGTAACGAGATCAAAATATCGACCGATCGACGATCCTACAGCATCCATAACCAACTGCTCATATTGATTAAGGTTGTCTCGATGACTACGTCCCCGCAATAACCACCGCTCCGGTTGTCATCGGACTTCGCCATGACATTCCCAACACTCATAATCCTTCATGAATCCCTTTTTATACAAATGGATTTTGACTGTCTCCAAATCTTGAAATCTTAAACACCTACATATGACACACGGACACCTGATCTCCATACTTGAATTAGGTGAATGTGCCAAAGCAAATTTGATGAACTTTTTCAAACCCGCCAAGAATGCTTGAGTTAGTTGTCTTCTCTCAGTTAGACGATTGTACATCCAACTTCTATCATGGTTGCCTTCCATACTTCTTAGATAGTTCAGTTACTAACCTAATTAACATCTCGACATGCCACAAATATACATATAAGTGGCCAATACACACATCTTCTTTCTACTTTACATTAAAGATAGGTTCAAATAAAAAAAGCAAATGAAACAATGATTTTTTTAAAAAAAAAATTAATAGTAATTTTTATAAGACATTAACTCAACTAGCTAATTTAACTAATTTTTGTAATAAATACAAATTTCATTATTCACTAAACTCACATCTTCTTTGAACTTTACGTTAATTAATTCATTCTCATATCCCTAAATATCACTTTATAATTTGTTTTTAAAATTATTTTTATTATATAACTTGTTAAGGATAATTTTTAAATCAAAAATTTAAATGAGATAATCTTTTAAAAAATTTAAAAGTAATTTTTATAATAGTTTAAATGAACTAGTTAATTTCATTAATTTGTCTAATACATAAAAATTTCATTATTCCTTAAAGTCACACATTCCTCCTATTTTACATTAATTAATTAATTCTCTTATCCCTAAATATCACTTCTTAACACTTCACTTTTCTCATTTCAACACCATCTTATTTATAGACTTATATATCATTACCTACTAATACAAATCATAATTTTAACACACAATTTTTTCATTATACAAAATAGACTATAAAAAAATAATGCAACATTAATATTCTCACTAATACTCACAAATCAACATTAATAACCAATAATGAATAATATCATAATTTTAACACACAATTTTTTCATTATACAAAATAGACTATACAAAAATAACGCAAGATTAATATTCTCACTAATACTCACAAATCAACATTAATAACCAATAATGAATAATATCATAATTTTAACACACAATTTTTTCATTATACAAAAGAGACTATAAAAACATAATGCAACATTAATATTCTCACTAATACTCACAAATCAACATTAATAACCAATAATGAATAATTTAATCAACATTAAAGAAATAACACAAAATATTAAAAAAGATATGTTATGTAGAAATTTCACTAAGGAGAACCAATAATATTTTTGACATCATTTTATTACAAATAAAAATAATACTCAAGAAAATAATAAATAAATAAAAATCAAATCTTTCCACACACGGTGGTGCAACAAAAAGAAACAAGAGAGGAAGCTTACTTGGAATAGAGGTGCGAGACGGTAACCAGTAAGGGAAGAGGAGGAGGAGACACCTTGGGAAAATCACCGAGGGAGTACAAGGAGACACCACCGGAAAATGGGAGATAACCGTGTTTAGTAGTGTCCAATAGAAAGAAAAATGGGAGATGGCCAACTTAGAAGTGTTAAAAAAACAAACAAACAAACCTACAAATTTGGAGGTGGCGGTAGGCCGGAAGGCGACCGAAGGAGGAGCCGGGGGGGCGCGGGGAGCCGGGAGGCGGAGGCGAGGAGGAGGGCGAGGGATGGGGCGGGGGGAGCGGGGGTGGGATGTGGGGAGCCGGGGTGGGGGCGGGGAGAGTTTGGGGGGGGGGGAGCCTGGGGGGTGAGATGAGGCCGAGCCGGGGGAGGTCGAGCCGGGGCGACGAGCCGAGGGGGCCGACGAATCGGGGGCGAGCGCGGCCGGGCGGGGAGGCGAGCCGAGGGAGAAAGGCGGGAGATCTGCGCGCGGGGGTACGGATGTGAGTGGGAGGCTGATTATTAATGAGTTTTGCGACGGAAAGCCTTTTCGTCGCAAAACTTACTTTTTGCAACGGATTTGTATATTCGTCACTAACTTTTAAGACGGATATATAATCTGTCGCAAAAGGGAAGGAACTGGCGGCCTTTTGCCCGTTAGTTTGCGACGGATTGAAGATCCGTCGCTAAAGTTTGCGACAGTTCTTCAATCTGTCGCAAGATTAGGAGGACTGGCGGGACGAACATTGAGTCCGTCGCCAAATTTTTGCGACGGACTCACTGTCCGTCATAAAAAGGAGAGAACCGGCCTTTTTGGCCGCCGTTTGCGGCGACAACAGTGAGTCGATCACCAAATTTTTTTGCGGGGCGGAATCACCGTTGGCCGCAAAAGGAGAGAACTGGTGGCCTTTTTTGCCGCGCTTGCGATGGATGAGTGAGTCTGTCGCTAATTTTTGCGACGGATAGTGAGTCCGTCGCTAATTTTTACGACGAACTCACTTTCCGTCGCAAATATAGCGACGGATATGTTTTCCGTCGCTAATTTTTGCGACGGAAAACTTTTCTGTTGCTAGTTTGCGACAGATTTATTATATCCGTCGCAAATTTCCTTATTTTGCGACGGAGTATTATTTCCGTTGCAAAATTAAATGAATTTGCGATGGACATATTCCGTCACTATTTCCTTTTTTTCTAGCAGTGTCACTTGGGCTTAGAGGTACAGAGGCCCACAAGGCCAAATCCTAACCCTAAGGTACACTTTATAAATAAAAGGTAAACCCAGGTATGGACACTCTCTCTAGCTATTTACAATTTAGCGTCACGAGCACACACACCATCCCTTTTGGCTAAACATCTATTTGTGTATCGAATTACATGGACTTTAATCCCTTTAAAGGGTACGTAGGCCCTAAGCATTGTTCCTAGGTCAAGTGCGATATATCTTGTTCTACAATAGAACATTGGCGCCGTCTGTGTGGATCTATAAATTTTGATTCATGTGACCAATGATGGTCAATACCAGATGTAATAGCCAGATACCTTTGCACGGGGTAGTTGTCACCTGAAAATCCAAGTTCCTTTTCGTTGACGTTCAGGAGCGTGATTTGATGTGACTGACGACGATATCGCCTTTGAATTGAGTCCTGGCCAATTGATGTTTTTTTGCAACATCTCCACAACGTAAAGGTGATTCTTCACTAAAGCTCCGGTTTGTAACATCTGTGAAAGGATTTTGGCCTTCCTCCACTATAAGAGTACTAAAGACCTGAGCTCTTCTAATTGCACAACTCTTCCGTTCGAATAAAAGGGTTTGAGTTTAGGATCTACTGCTACTCCATTTGCTGAAACAACATGACCTAAGAACTTCACCTCTCTCAGCGAAAATTCACATTTGCTCAACTTCGCGTACAACCGATGTTCTCTCAGGATTTGGAGTACTATTCGAAGGTGTTCTTGGTGTTCCTCCTCACTTTTTGAATAGATAAGGATATCATCAATGAACACCACCACAAACCGATCCAAATAAGGTCTGAAAATCTGATTCATATAATCCATGAACACCGATGGTGCATTAGTTAATCCAAAAGGCATGACAATGAACTCATCATGGCCATATCTTGTACGAAAAGAGTCTTTGGAATGTGTTCTGCCTTTACCCTCAACTGATGATAACACGATCTTAGATCAATTTTTGAAAACATTGATGAACCTACAAGATGATCTAAAAAATCATCTATCCTCAGCAATGGATACTTATTCTTGATAGTGACTTTATTCAAATACCGATAATCAATGCAAAACCTCAATCTGCCATCTTTCTTCTTCAAAAACAGAATTTTTGAACCCCATGGAGATAAACTTGGCCTAATAAAACCCTTCTCCAACAAATCCTCAATCTGCTTCTTCAACTCTGCTAACTCTAGAGGGGACATCCAATAAGGAGCCTTGGAGATCGGCTCTTTTCCTGGGGCTAATTCGATGGCGAACTCAACTTCTCGCTCTGGAGGTAGTCCAGTCAATTCTTCAGGGAACACATCGGGAAAATCCCTAACCACTTTGATCTGCTCAATGTTTCCTTCTAATTCCACCTGAACCAAGAAGAACACCGCAAAAGCTTCGCAGCCTTTCCTTACACTTCTCTTAACCTCGGCCGCTGACAACATTATCGGTTCTTGAGGAATTTCCTTATTTACTGTGCAAACATTAAATTGCACAGCTTTCTCCTTGCATCACAAGGATACATCATTGGTGGTCAACCAATCCATTCCCACAATTACATCCATACCCCGCATGGGTAGACAAATCAAATCAATAGTCGTCTCACGACCATCACATACAAACATCAATTTCCTACATACCATAGCAGTTTTTACACATATACCAGTAGGAGTAGACACAACCAAATCATACAACAAATCACTCATAGCAAGATTTAATCTTTCTGCACAATCATATGAGATGAAAGAATGCGTAGCACCAGAATCATATATGACACATAAAGAATGACCCTGAAGAAGAGCGTTACCTCGGATTAAATTAGGAGTAGCTCTCGTTTCCTCTGATGTTAAAGCAAAGACTCATCCAGGAGAAGACGGCCTAAATGTTTGATCCTCCTTCCTTCTTTTATAGCAATACTTCACAATATGACCTTTCTCTCCACAGTTGAAGCAAGTCCAACACTCTCCTGTATGCGCTCTCCCACATCGAGGACAAGGAAGGCGTTGCATCATAGTAGGAGCCGACGCCACCGATTCGTACTGAGAGCTTTGACTTGCTTTAGTGTTGCTCCTATGGCTTTGAGCTGTGGAAGGACCTCTCTTCTGTTGGGAGCTCCCCTGATTAAAAGTCCTCTTGCTTCCAGATCCAGTAAAACTTGAAGGGTAATTCCTTCTATTGATTCCTCCTAATATTCCCATATTACCACTAAATCGGCCCTGTGAATCCCTTCTCACAGATTTCTCGGCTTCTCTACACCTTCTACAGACCTCTTGAATTTTTGCTATCAATTTCTCGAGAGTAGTGATATCATAGACCCCCATTCTTGCTCTGACCTCATCATTACATCTCTCGAACATTTGTCTTACTAACCAGTTATTTTGCTCCTCATCTGTTCTATTCAACTGTGATACATATTTAGCCAGCCCCATAAACTGAGATATGAATGTTTCCTCATCCATCTCCCCCTGTCACATAAATAAAAACTCGGCCTCTTTTTGATGTCTCATTTCAATAGGAAAGTAATAATCAAAGAACATTCTTTTGAATTCATCCCAATCCAATTGATGACCATCAATAGGCTTCACCGTGTTCCACCAATCTAAAGCGGCGCTTGTTAACAAAGTCTTTGCAGCTATCACCTTCTAATATTTATCGCAGTTGATTGACTCAAATAACATTTCTAGCCGATCGATCCAATTTTCAGCCTTTATTGCTGAGCCACCTCCGAAGGTCTCAGGATGGAAACGATCTAAATGTTTCCATACTGTAAGCATGTCAATAGCACCCCTTCGTGTTGCTGGTTTCTATGGCTCAGAACTTGATGGATTCAGAATCGCCTTCCTAGAATGAGTACTATTTTCTTCCTCTGTTTCTGCATGAGCCTATTGGGTACTCCCGCTTTCCTCACTGGGCTCTTTATTGGCTCTACCCTCCTCGAGCCTTTTCAATCGTTCCTTTTGCACGGGTCCATCCTATAGATTCGCAACATCTCGGCCTCGGTTACATGATTCTGGGGCCCATTAGATCCCTGTTGATCATTATTACCGACGTCTGTACAGGCGTTATCACCGATTTCAGTTTGTCTAGTATCCTCCATCTCTCCCCACCTAAGGGTGAAAGCCACCATAGAGGGGGATAATAAGAACGAGAACAAAACACAACATAAAAGGGAAGCAGGTGTGTAAAGATCATATATTGCCATATTCTATATGCAATGCACCACAAGGCCAGGAAATTAAAAGCTGATACCAAATTGAAAAGACCTTTCCTTACTAAACAATAATTAACCATAATATAATCATTAAACCAGATTAACAAGAGATTAAGGAAAACTCTTTTCTTACGATAGTAAGCATAACGGAGTTTAGGGCACAAATTTCGCCCACAAACTCATCATAACAAAATCCAAAACTCTAGGCACAATTGTTGAGCGGAAGAATACAAGCCCACGAGTTTTATAACACCAAACCCACATCAAAGGGGTGTGTACCAGAACATTCTCACACAAGTTTTAATTGTGGATCCACTAAATATTATAACGATAAAGTTAAACCTTTGGTTCAACAGTAAATAAACAGTCATCCCAAAACGGTTAAAATAGTATTCTCAAAACATGTGGGCCCTAGAATGGCAATATAAAAATCATTACAACACCAATACCAAAAAGAGGCCTACAAAGTTCTCAACAATTATGCCTCGGGTTGCTTCCCTTTGCTACTAGTGGAATTAGAGACCTCGCTTTGAAAAATATTAACAATGATGGGGTGAGACATAAAGTCCCGTAACCAAAATTAATTTATCAAATATGCGGGAAAGGATTGCAAGTCGAGAAGCAAGTTTATTATTGTAATTAAAATATCCACAATAATTAAATAATACATAATAATTAGCAACAATTAAAACCACTCATCCATCCTGCTCCTCCTTATATCTTCTAGATGTGATATAGCCTATCAGTGCTAGTATACGGCCAAGGTTAACTAGTCACTTCAAAATATTTGTCCCCTCCCATGTCACCACCAATATCGTAACGGGGAGGTGTCCGCCCAAAACACTCAACTCAAATTGGGCCGGGAATGAGAGAGCCGATGGGCACAATTTCACCCTAAATCTCTTCCGCACAACCCAACACATTTCAAAATAGGTAAACGGTATGATATTATAATTTTCAAAACCATACAACATATTACTCCATATACAACAACTCACAACAATTGTCACAACAGCCACCACAACAATAATTTCAATATCAAGATCCACTCATACATACATATAGAATAGAAAATACTTGACTGCCTCTCTGAAATAACTACATGTTCAAATATACACATAATTCTCAAAACACATGTCAGTAGTATTTACGAAAATAAGATTTAGTAAACACCTTACAATCCAAAACAAGCATATGAAATAAATTAACCCCGGTTACCTCAACTCCGAGCTAAACCTTATCTTGAGGAGTAAAATGTGAATAATCACCGATCACAGGTAAGCTCTACATTGTCACAAGTATAACTTATGTAACTCAAAATACACAAATTATAATAATATATTATTGATAATAACAGTTTTATTCTTTAAATTTCAAAACTAAACCGATTAAAATTTCAATAATAACTCCATTAACCCAAAATAAGTTATTTATACAACTTTTAATTAGTAGAAATATAAGGTAAGATATAAATCCTAAATTCCTTAAAAAGAAAATTGATTTAAATTCCTACATCAACAATTCAATAAAACTAAACCGATGAAAATTGGTTATTAATTGCTCTATACATATATACAGTCTTCTATTGTCAAAACTTAAAACTTTTCCAAAATCATAACCTGAGAATTTTCACTAATCAACATAATTTCACTTTATTGAAAAGAGAAAAAATATTTGGGACAACTTTCATGAAGAAAGTTTATTGAAAAGAAGTTAATTTAACTACTAAAATTATCTTATAAGATAAATAACATACCTCAAAAGACCCAAATATTATCACAACCTTCTTCTACTTCTCTTTTCCTCACTCTCACACACACTCACTCTCGGTCTCTTGACTGTCCGGCGCACACACTCACCAAAACACACACACACACACACACCACACCACATAAATTTATATATAGGCAAAAAGGGGGAGGGGGTAATGATTACTGATGAAGACCTTTTGTCATTAGCCTTGGGGTCCACAATCAACAATTAACCAAGGATTGCGATAGGCAAACCACAGGATCGTTCTCTCTTCTCGAGGAGCCTTTTATTGAATCCTAAGTAATCTAGATGTCATGCAAATGAAATGAAAACAAGGGGGGATTGGGTTTTGTTGGGATTATAACAAGAATTAAAGACGAGAATGAAAAGAGCGAGATTAATCAAATTAAAAATGGATCAACCCGAAGTGGGATTCCAAGACCTTCCATCATCGAACAAAAATAGAATAACTGAACTTATGATTGATTCTAGACAAACCGAAATCTACGCATTTGTCTAAAAACTCCCCTCAACTAGACGATCGCCTAGCATATGTTCGAATACATGGTATGTTTTTTATGCGAACGCACAATACTCACATGAACCGATCCGAATTATATCCTTGGGATATCAATCGGATGTTAGATCTAACATCCAATCGTATCTAAACTCGAATCGATTGAAGTACGGAAACAAGTTAGTTGGATTAAAGCGCAAGTCCTCCGGATGACACCATGGAATCCTCAACTCATGGGTCGATCACGAAACTTAGCCAAGCATGGCTGTATAAAATGAAAATGCAGAAATAAAGATGTTCATCATGACCACGAAGAACATGAACAAGTTCATCATGAACACGAAGAACATAAAGAACAATTAAAGAAAATGAAAGCTTCTATTCCAATATAAAAATAAATCTCAACAACATAATGAATCCTTACAGAAAGAGATGAAGAATAGAAAATCAAAATAAAATAATTAAAAGGAAAGATTAAGACTTAAGCCATTCCAAGTAGAAGGCAAGAAGTAGAAGAAGGAAGTTAGAATGGGAGAGATCTTGGTCTCCAAAATGTGTGTGTTTCCCTTCAGCCTCTTCATCTATTTATAGGAAAATTGGGCATCTCATTCATCCATTTTGCACCTAATTTCGTCACTTTTCTTGGTGGCAAATATGGAAGAATCATTAAACCACTTTCCACCTCCAAAAACGCGTCATTTGCAAGCTGGACAAAAACGTGTCATTTTGCAAGCTGGATTACACCCCGAAAACGGAAGATCTAGACCACGTGGTCTTCATATTAAATGTTTTCCTGAATGTCAGCTTTCCAACCGCGCAAACCGGACCTAATTTGGAGGTCTGTAGCTCCAGTTATGGGTCAAATACCGAACGTCATTCCAGAGTCCAGTGACAGCAGCCTGTTTCGGCTTCCAGGCCCATTTTGGCCCTCTAAACATCTGATTTGGCTTTTGGGATATTCATAAGATTTGTAGGGCTTCCTCTTAGCTTTCTGAAAATGCAAATTGAAGATCCATTGGACTTCTAGAACTCAAGTTATACCCAAAATACCGAACAGTATTCACGACCCAATTGTAGTAAGAATGTGACTAAAGTTCAGTTTTGAATCCAAACTCAAGATGTGACCAAGATTAATGCAAATAAAGTCTAAAAACTCATTATGAAGATGAAATCACATATTTAGCTAATTGATACATTAAAGCATGACAATGATAGAGTTTTTAGCTTCTTTTTGCATTTAAAATATCATGAATTCAAAGATTATCAATTACCCCTCCCCACAATTTCCCACGGACGTCTTTGCCCACTCTAATTATTATTTTTTTTTTTAAATTTTCTTTTCTCCTTGCCCATGTAGCTCCCTTTTTTTTTTTTTGTTAAAAAACAAAATTACCACAAAAAGCCCAATCCTCATTTTAATAATAATAATATTATCATTCTCATACACAATTCCTATTTAATTACAATAATTACTTATGCTTATTTTATATTTACAATTAAATCCTAAAAATTAAAATTAGGATGTTACGGTCATGGTAGAGGACGTCGTAATTACCGTTATCATGATGGTAGAAGTAATGATTATAACTCTAGATCAAGGTATCGGATCGACGAACACCCGACAGCTGTTCACAGGTACCCTTTCTTGGAGTAAGGTCTTTCCTGCATGCACCCACCGGAAGAGGAAATATGATGAAGGGCAGAAAAATGAAGATGGTGGTCCTCAAAAGTTGTTGAGAATAAATGTTATCGGTGTGGTATGAAGGGGCACTGGGCTCGTACCTGTCGTACGCCTGAGCATCTAGCAAAACTTTATCAAGCCTCCATTGAAAAGAGTGAAACTAATGTGGAAGCAAACTTAACTTTTCAAGATGACAATGTTGAGGCACACAAGAATAATGATGGTATCAATGGCAGTAATGCTATGACACACTTGGAGGTAGCTGATTTTTATGATTAGATGAGCTTGGTTGGAAGAACAATATTTTTTGTTTTAACGGTTTTTCGAAGTTAATTTATGCTTTAGTTTATGCTTTACTTTCATTTCCGCTTTCATATGCAATAAGACCATGGTTGCTCATCATGCATTTTGAATTTGTTTTAATACAATTTTTTTAAAAAAAAATCTTGAGCTTTAAAGTGATATATATAGGTTAATTGGCCTATTATATATTGATTTGTCTTTGAAATACAAATATAAAGGAAGTATGATTATATGACTCATACTTGAGGGGGAGATTGTTAAAAAACAAGTGTGAGTTCCAATACAAGTATGAGCTAATTTTTGAACAGTTATATACTTCCTTTATAAAGCCTAATAGATCTCCCAAAATGGATGTCAGATTATGATTCAAAAGTTTACGATTGATTGAGATATGTTACAGTAAACCAGAAGTTTACTGATCCAAAGAAATTTATTGTTGGCATGACTTGTTTGATCATCCGAGTCATATATACAATGCAAATAAGATAACATATTGACATCCATTGAAGAGCTAGAAGATTCTTCATGAATAACCAACATACTATTTATGAATTATGTGTTGCTTGTTCTCAAAAACAAATTGTCTGGTCATGATTAGTAATGGATCTCAGTATTTATGGAAACATATCAAACAGAATTATATGGGCCCATTGAAATAGCATGTAAACCATACAAATTTTGAAAGATGCATCTATAAGATGGTTACATGTGAGATTATTAGCTTACAACTAGAAGTTTGTAAGAATGCAACCTGAAGCTTGCAATAATGCTTGAATAAATTAAGCACGCTATTTCCAGATTATATGATCAAGGAATCATATATTAAAGCCTCCATAAATAAACTGGATGAAAGCTTATGAGAACAAAAATTTTATGCTTACATATTTGATGTTATATAGCAGCATTTATATAAGCCAACAAAATTCTCCCGATATAATTGGCTTTAGGTCAGAAGCCAAACAAATTCCATCTTATAAAGTTTGAATGTGCAATGATTATTAATCCACCACAATGCACATAGATGGATATGGAAAGAAAGTTGAGATAAATGTTGTATAAGGACCTTCTTCTTGTTGTTTGTCTCTATATGAAACAAATGATGTTTCTAAAAGGAAACAAATGGATTAAGGAGACTAATACTGTATGATTAGTCAATTGATATTTGACATTATTTTCTCAACATGAGAGGGAGAAATTGAATAGCTGGACAAGAGAATATATGGAATGCATTATAGAAAAGTATATATCCTTGAATAAAGAAGTATGAACCAGAAGTTCATCAGGTTATGCGTTCATGATATATTTTCCAAATAAAATTACTGACCTAAATGAGATTTATTAAATCTCATATTCCAGCTAAAAATGCTCCAATTAGTAACATGCCTGAAGCATGAGTAAGTATTCAGTTCCAAATATAAACGTTATGGATAAACTGGAGCAATAATTAAGATGATCATATTAAGGAGGTAGATACTCCGAAGAGTATCGAGACATAACTTATTGCAAAACCTTAAGAGAGGTTCAGGTACCTGAGTAATATTGATATTGTTATGTCGAATTGGAAAAATAGAACCGAAAAGATAAAATTGTCGACAAGAGATTTGAAAAATGATATCACGTGATCAAATGAGGATATTATATAAAGATTATTGGCCAAGAGGATCAGTGAAATTGAGAAGGACGCAAATATAATCATACTATGATAGTTAAGGACCTGAAGTCCAAATTGGGATATATGATTTTGTGGTGGATACGATAAATCTAGCAGTTTATGAAAGAAAAATTATGTGTCCATTAGATATTGTTATATATATCCTATGCATATGGCTTACTAAATTATGAAGATTGCATAAGAATCTTCAAAGGATCCAAGAGTGCTACAAGCACATGTCCCCGAAGGACTCAATGTGCCAGAAGCACAATTCCCCGAAGGACTCAAGGTGCCAGAAGCACAAGTCCCTGAAGGACTCAAGGTGCCAGAAGCACATGTCCCCGAAGGACTCAATGTGCCAGAAGCACAAGTCCCTGAAGGACTCAAGGTGCCAGAAGCACATGTCCCCGAAGGATTTAATGTGCCAGAAGCACGAGTGATGAGCACAAATTATACCATGTTTTCCCTATATTTCATGACTAAATTGAATAGTAAAAATAAGCTTAACTGTGAGTTAAACAAGCAAAAAGGCGTACATTCATGATATAGGGACTAAAGAGTAGAAATCATTTGCATGTGCTGAGAATAAAACAATTTGCATTGTTTTAAAGGAAAATCGTATAGTAGAGCTGATACGATGCTATAGCATTCTGGCAGCGATTCGAAGTGCAATACAAGGCATCCCGAATGCTATAGTAAACTAGAGGATGCAATGCTATACGGCTTATTTTCTGACGTTTTACCCAGATGATTTCAGGAATAAAATAAAGGGCAATATTAACAGATAGGTTGCTGATGTAACGGAACAGAAGATGTGGAGGATCAGAACTAAAAAATTTGAAGAATCCCGCAGAATCAATAGAAGCAATCTACTCGAATCAGAAGATATGATAGATCCCGACGAAATAGGAAAGTCTCAATTCGCTGCAACTTGCACCACAAGAAAGCCCGATTATAAAAGGCAGCTGAGCGAACCCTAAAGGAGTCGGAGAGCCCTAGACAGAATTCTATCTTCGGCAGACTCAAGAGAAGAGTGAGAGAGTTCACAAAGCATGCGGCTTCCAGGCCAACCTAGCATCCTTCTCTGTAGTACGACGGAGAGAAGACGACGTGGAGTCGTGACGTGACAGGACTTCATCCACGCCCTCGAAGCTCCGTTCAAGCTTTCTTTTTGCTTTTTATTTATTGAGTATTTCCATCATGGGTCATTCTGTTAATGTTTGTTTCGTGTCTCCCTTGTCAGTCATGAACTAACTTTTATATGGCTGGATGAGGATGAATCTTTAAGTGTTATATGAACCCAGTTGCAAGTTTTTAATTTCAATAAATTTGGTTTGCGTATCGGTGTTTTAATTACTAGTCGGTTAACAGAAGTTAAGGGCTAGATTTATGGCTTCAGCTTACTGGCAAGGAGTTGGGGTTAGACCTCTGAGAAATTGTGTTTGCTAGGGCGCCCGTGCACGGCGAGACCTATTATTGTAGGCTTTAGAAATAGGTCTACCTCTCATAACCATAACACCCTGAGTATAGCAAAGATCTGACTAGAAAGTTGCCATAGGAATATGGAAGGAGTATAGTTAGCATCCTACGTATCGGACGCGGAAGCTTCGGTAGACTATAGAGGTGGGTTAACCAAATAGCTTTGTGATTAGTGACTATGCTGTAGCAATTGCGGAAGCTGTACAGGATAGATGCTATAGCATTGGGTAGAGCAACTGGGGGGATTGATGCACTTAAAGATGATTCTGAGTCCAGCCTAATCTCCTGCGATATCTTCTCTCGTTTTAGTTCGTTCTCTTTATTTTTGCTAGTAGCATAATCACCACAACCTCTCAATCAAATATATTTACTTTTTGCTTGCACAACTATCATAGCAATCGAGCGTCACTCCTTGGTATCTCAATCTCTGTGGGACGATACTCTACTTTCACTTTATTACTTGTTCGACTAGTTTGCTTGCCATAAGGGAATTTAACAAACAAGTTTTTGGCGCCGTTGCCGGGGACTGCTGATACCCCTAGTGATGACGCCCCTTTGCTCAATAGTTGTGTTTTATAGTAACAATCTCACTTTTCTCGTTCTGATTTTTCAGGTACGGTCATACGTAGTGCATGCGCAATTCGCCTCCAGCCAATCTAGAGCCTTACGACCCTGAGATAGAACACACCTACAAGCACAGGCGCAGAAGGCAGAAGGGAAGAAGTCACTCTGCTGGCACAGCAAGCATGGCGGACATACCTGACAATAACGAGCGAGAACAACAAGAGCGCATAGAGATGAACAAGGATAACCAGGTCCCTCCACCTCCACCTCTAAACCCGGATGTGAACAAGGCCATTATGGAATTCGGGATTCCGGATCTAAACAAACCGACTTCAGCCATCACTCCACCAACTATCAATGCTGGACACTTTGAAATTAAAAGTGTCATGATTCAGATGCTGAATGCAGCTGGACAATTTGGAGGGCTTCCATCCAAAGACCCGCACCTTCACCTCAAAACCTTCCTGGAGGTGTGTGATTCTTTTGTAATCCCTGGTATACCTCCCGACGCCGTCCGGATTAAATTATTCCCATTCTCACTAAGGGACAAGGCGCGCACGTGGCTCAACAACCTGCCTGCTAATTCCATCACCTCATGGAATGATCTGGGAAGTAAGTTCTTACTAAAATTCTTTCCACCTACGAAGAACGCGCAACTCAGAGGAGACATCACCAACTTCCAACAAAAGCCTAGTGAATATACTTTTGATGCCTGGGATAGATTCAAAGATATCTTAAGAAGATGTCCCTAGCACGGACTAGTTGAATGTGTCCAGATAGAAACGTTTTACAAAGGTCTCGATGCCCAAACACGATCAATAGTATACGCTTCCTCGGGAGGATCTCTACTGATGAAGTCTTATAAAGAGGCCTACAATTTAATGGAACGCATGGCCATGAACAGTCATCAGTGGCAAGCAGACAGAGCTACATCCTCCCGAACTGTTGTAAGGATACATGAGCTAGATGCTATGACTGTTCTCACAGCACAGGTTTCATCTCTGACCAACATGGTGAAAGGACTGACCCTTCTATCAAACAACACATCAATGCAACCATCACAAGTAGCTTGCGTATACTGTGGAGGAGAGCACTCGTACTCTCAGTGCTCCGCAAATCCTGAATCTGTAAACTTCATCAACAACTTTAACAGGGGAAGCAATGTAACAATCTGTATTCAAGTACATACAGCCCTGGATGGAGGCAGCACCCCAATTTCTCATGGAACCCTCAGGGATCATAAGCAACCGGGCAATCCTCGGGCCAATAATACTCAAACTGAACATCAAACCCACCAGGGTTTACCCAGCAAGCACGGCAGCAAGGAGGTGAATCAGACCCACAGAACTCTATGTTGAACCTTCTGAAGGAATTTATGTCAAAAAACGATGCTATCATCGAGAATCAACAAGTGACCTTGAGGAATCTTGAAACTCAAGTGGGACAACTAGCAACTGCTCTAAATAACCGACCTTCGGGATCAGCGCCCGGTGACACTGAAGTCCCCAGGATCCAAGGAAGAGAAGAGGTCAAGCTGATCGAGCTCCAAAGTGGTAAAAGCTGAGAACCCATGAAAGCAACCAAGCAACAGATGGTTGTGACTGATTCAAGACCAGAGAAACCTAATGAAGGGCAAGAAAGTACTAATCAGCCCCTTGAAGACGAACAGAGGCAACCAAGACTGACAACACCAGAATATAATCCAGGCACCACAACTTTGCCTCCATGTGCAATTTTGGAAGATCACGTTCAATACCCAACAGCGAATGCTACCGCTTTACCAAAACATAATCCCGACCTCAGATCTCCAGCAATGCCAAAACCACCTCTGCCTTTCCTACAAAGGCTAAAGAAGCAAGGACAGGAGAAATAGTTCAAGCAGTTCCTTGATATGCTACGGCAATTGCACATTAACATTCCACTCGTGGAAGCATTGGAACAAATGTCCAGCTACGTGAAGTTTATGAAAGAGATCCTGTCTAAAAAGAGGTGATTGGAAGAATTCGAGACAGTAGCATTGACCCAGGACTGCAGTGCCATGTTAACCAATCGGTTACCTCCGAAATTAAAGGATCCTGGTAGTTTCACAATCCCTTGTGCAATCGGACCAAATTACTCGGGTAAAGCTCTGTGCGACCTAGGTGCTAGCATAAATCTCATGCCTATGTCAATTTTCAAACAATTGGCAGTAGGGGAGGCCAGGCCCACAACAGTCACATTGCAACTGGCTGATCGCTCAAAAGTACTACTGAAGGCAAGATTGAAGACGTATTGGTCAAAGTGGATAAGTTCATCTTCCCTGTGGATTTCATTATCCTGGACTTTGAAGCAGATCATGATGTTCTGATTCTGCTGGGAAGACCCTTCATGGCAACTGGTCATACACTGATTGATGTGGAAAGAGGAGAGCTCACTATGCGTATAAACGATGATCAGGTCACCTTTTCAATACTTAAAAACGTGAGATATAAAGACCCAACTGAGAAGTACCTGACTTTTTCAGAAGGAAGTAAGAGCACTAAAAAAGTAGGGGACCCTCCTGCTCTACCACAGCAATAAGTTGCTACAGCAAAGTCCGACTGAAGACTTTAAAACAGGCACTATTGGGAGGCAGCCCAAGGTTATTGTTCTTTAGCATCAACACTGGAGAGAACGAGTCCTACATAGCAGTTGCTACGGCACGAGGCATGGCATCAGGACCTCAGAGTGACTACACGGCAGAAGCCCAATACCCGCCAGGTACGCCCCTCATCTCTAACTACTTCGTGCATGCAATTGTTTGAGCGGGCCACCTTCTTGGGCCACCACCCGCCAAATAGGAGACCACATTGGCTAAGGAGCCGTGATGGTTCACATTCAAAATTCATCTTCCGGCCTATCTATTCAGCCATCCCCACACCCGCGTCTTTTCACAAACCCACCGACTCCCTTCTTCTTCCATATCCTTACCCAGAGACCTCAATGGTCCGGACAAAATGCACAGCACGACGTGGCCGGGCGCCCCCACCAACCTACACTCGTCAGCCGCCTCGTCACAGTCCACCCACGGCGCAGGTGCTACCCGTCTCTGTCCAAGTCTCCTCCCCTTCCTCCTCCTCCACCAAACCCTCTAACGTCTATGGCCCTACTGATTCCTCCGACCGCTCCTACATCATGACTCATGCCCACCTCTACTTCCGCCCGACCACTGATATGAAATCTCCGCGCAAATTCCCACGCCGGCTGCGTCGCCTACGCACGATGCTGAAGACTCTTCGGAGCGATTCTTGGGCAAAACTTGAGGCCCATCGTCGTTGCCTGCCAGCGGCTGTCTCTCTCTCCCGCTCTCACTCGGCGATTCCCGTGGTTAACACCCTCGGCAATTCGTCGAAGGAGGACGACACAGCGAGCAGTGCCCCAACCCCGTAGTTTTCCTTTCTTTTCGTTCCTTTTAGTTCAGTTTGTTTTCTTTCTATTTTCTGACAATCTGTTCAAGCCCTGGGCGCTTGTCCCAGGGCCCGTTAGTGAATACTTGGTGATATTTCGCTTCTCTCGCTCTATATTTCTCTCACCCTTTACCCGTTTACCCTTGCTTATCATCCTCTCGTAATGAGGGCATTGCATCTTTTAAGTGTGGGGGGGAATTGATTGAATATGTGATATAATCTGCTGCGATTTCTACTCTGCACTTAGTTTTTGCACATACGGAAAATGTTTTCCAAAATTGCATGATAGAGCATGATAGAATCTTGTAGCAATGGAATGAATGTCTGTATAACTGAGCATAGCTCAAAGGCCTAAGGAAACTGAACCTTTAGGCTTGGGAAATTGACGGTGCTAGCCAATCTGAGGCGGGGTAGAGTGATAATGAGGAAGTTCAAAGGGAAGAACCCCCAATGGAAGGATTGAATTGAGCCTAATTGTTTTATTCTGTGTGCATGTCTGCTAGCTTGTGATTGACCCTTGATTTGTCTTAGTTCTTCGATAGACTATCTGGCATCTGAGTTTGAAGTTCGTAGGATAAAGGCATTCATATCATACCCATTATTATCATACATAACCCATTGCATCATCATCCCCACATTGTTACCCCTTTGAGCCACATGAATATGCTATAGCAAAACAGGGTAGATAAGAAAACCAAAAATGTTACGGCAGAGTACACCTGTGAAAAGCTGCAGAAAGAACTGAAGAGTGCAAAAAAAATCAAAAAAAAAGAGACAAGAGAAAGAAAGAAAAAAGGAAGAACCCAAGAGAAAACTTGGAATACAGGAATAGCATGAAGTACAAAGTTCAAACACTCGGCTGAAGCCAAAAGAATTGTCTGCGCGAGCTGCTATAGCATCCACCATCCTTTCCTATCTCACAAACACTAGGTCATCCTCACATTACAACCCAAAAAGTCCTTGGGTGAGCGAGTGCAAACACTGAACCTGAGAGCCCCTTGAGACTTCTTCATCTAAACAATACCAAGCTTTATGAGCGGTTGGCACTGGGCAGTGGGATTGCCGAATAGGGGATGGAAAATGAAAGCAAGTGTGCAAGCAAAGTTATACGGACAAGAGTACTATGGCTGTGAGTTTCTGTTCGCCTCATCTTATTTTACCCAGGAGTGCAAAAAGCTAAGTGTGGGGGTATTTGATGAGCAAAAATTATACCATGTTTTCCCTATATTTCATGACTAAATTGAATAGCAAAAATAAGCTTAACTGTGATTTAAACAAGCAAAAAGGCATACATTCATGATATAGGGACTAAAGAGTAGAAATCATTTGCATGTGCTGAGAATGAAACAATTTGCATTGCTTTAAAGGAAAATCGTATAGTAGAGCTGATACGATGCTATAGCATTCTGGCAGTGATTCAAAGTGAAATACAAGGCATCCCGAATGCTATAGCAAAGTAGAGGACGCAATGCTATACGGCTTATTTTCTAACCATTTTACCTAGATGATTTCAGGAATAAAATAAAGGGCAATATTAACAGATAGGTTGCTGACGTAACGGAACAAAAGATGCGGAGGATCGAAACTAAAAGATTTGAAGAATCCCACAGAATCAATAGAAGCAATCTACTCGGATCAGAAGATATGATAGATCCCAACGAAATAGGAAAGTCTCAATTCGCTGCAACTTGCGCCGCAAGAAAGCCCGATTATAAAAGGCAGCTGAGCGAACCCTAAAGAAGTCAAAGAGCCCTAGACAAAATTCTATCTTTGGCGAGACTCAAGAGAAGAGTGAGAGAGTTCACAAAGCACGCGGCTTCCGAGGCCATCCCAGAATCCTTCCCTGTAGTACGACGGAGAGAAGACGACGTGGAGTCGCGACGTGACAGGACTTCATCCACGCCCTCGGAGCTCCGTTCAAGCTTTCTGTTTTCTTTTTATTTATTGAGTATTTCCATCATGGGTCATTCTGTTAATGTTTGTTTCATGTCTCCCTCGTCAGTCATGAACTAACTTTTATGTGGCTGGATGAGGATGAATCTTTTAGTGTTATATGAACCCAGTTACAAGTTTTTAATCTCAATAAATTTGGTTTGCGTATCGGTGTTTTAATTACTAGTCGGTTAACAGAAGTTAAGGGCTAGATTTGTGGCCTCAGCTTACTGGCAAGGAGTTGGGATTAGACCTCTGAGATACTGTGTTTGCTAGGCAGCCCGTGCACGGCGAGACCTATTATTGTAGGCTTCAGGAATGGGTCTACCTCTCATAACCATAACTCCCTGAGTATAGCAAAGATCTGACTAGAAAGTTGCCATAGGAATATGGAAGGAGTGTAGATAGCGTCCTACATATCGGACGCGGAAGCTTCGGTAGACTATAGAGGTGGGTTAACCAAATAACTTTGTGATTAGTGACTATGCTGTAGCAATTGCGGAAGCTGTACAGGATAGATGCTATAGCATTGGGTACACCAACTGGGGGGGATTGATGCACTTAAAGATGATTCTAAGTCCAGCCTAATCTCCTACTGATATCTTCTCGTTTTAGTTCGTTCTCTTTATTTTTGCTCGTAGCATAATCACCACAACCTCTCAATCAAATATATTTACTTTTTGCTTGCACAACTATCATAGCAATCGAGCGTCACTCCTTGGTATTATTATAAGAATGCTTAGAAGTCATGTTAGTATTATTATGATTTTGCTAGAAATATTTAGTTCTTGCAGGTACACAACAGAATGTTTGATGATCAAAAAGAAGATATGCTCAAAAGACATTGAAAGTAATGTAGTCATCAGGGGGAGCAAATTTGATGTAATTAAGAGGGGGAGATGATACACGCTGTACTTTTTCTTCCCTTATCTAGGTTTTGTCCCACCGGGTTTTCCTAGAAAGGTTTTTAATCATGCAGCATTAGAAAATGTATCAATGGATGATGTACTCTTTTCTTTGTCTAGGTTTTTATCCCACTGGGTTTTCCTAGTTAAAGTTTTTAATGAGGCACATTCATAATGGACATCCAATGGGGAGTGTTATGAATATTATATTTGTGGATGTCCATATCTCCCATTTTTTCCTATTCTCCTATAGTTTCCTATTCTCACCCATGAATCACTACGATTATGGAATCACATTAATTGTAGATTTGAGAGTTGTGCCTACAAATAGAAGGCATATGTTATGTATTTGGGACACATCGGAATACACTTTGGAATAAGAATTACACTCCTCTTTCTCTCTTCTCTATTCTCTTGTTCTTGTTTTCTATTTTTTATCTCAGATATATCGTTATATTTATAACATTCTTAACATTTTTTCAACGGTATTTACAAATTCTATAACACGATTTACAAATTCCATAACGCCAATTACAAATCTCATAACACAATTTATAACTTTTTTTGGAGGTTTACACTTTTCAACCCTTTGATGTCCACGATGGAATTATTTTTAAAAAAAAACACTTTTGCAAATTTCATAACGCAAATTACAAATCTTATAACACAATTTACAGATCTCATGACGCAATTTACAACTTTTTTTGGAGGTTTCACTTTTCAACTCTTTGATGCCCCTGATTGAAATTTTAAAAAAAAAAAAAACACACACACACACACACTTTTACAAATTTCATAACGCAAATTACAAATCTCATAACGCAATTTACAAATCTCATAACATAATTTACAACTTTTTTTGGAGGTTTCACTTTTAAACTTTTTGATGCCCCTGATTGATTTTTTTTTTTTTTTTAAAAAAAAAGCACTTTTTCAAATCTCATAACTCAATTTACAAATCTCATTACGCAATTTACAACTTTTTTTTTTTTTAGGTTTACACTTTTCAATTCTTTGATGCCCCCGATTGAAATTTTTTTAAAAAAAAAACACTTTTACAAATCTTATAACGCAAATTACAATGTTTTTTTTTTGGAGGTTTACACTTTTCAATCAAGGGCATCAAAGAGTTGAAAAGTGAAACCTCCAAAAAAAGTTGTAAATTGCATTATGAGATTTGTAAATTGCGTTATGAGATTTGTAATTTGTGTTATGAGATTTGTAAAAGTGCTTTTTTCTTTTTAATTTCAATCGGGGTATCAAAGAGTTAAAAAGTGAAACCTCCAAAAAAAGTTGTAAATTGCGTTATGAGATTTGTAAAAGTGCTTTTTTTAAAAAAATTTCAATCAGGGGAATCAAAGAGTTGAAAAGTGAAACCTCCCAAAAAAGTTGTAAATTGTGTTATGAGATTTGTAAATTATGTTATAAGATTTGTAATTTGAGTTATGAAATCTGTAAAAGTGTTTTTTTTTTTTTAATTTCAATCGGGGCATCAAAGAGTTGAAAAGTGAAACCTCAAAAAAAGTTTAAATTGTATTATGATATTTGTAATTTGCATTATGAAATTTGTAAAAATGCTTTCTTTTTTTTTTTTTTTAATTTCAATCGGGGGCATCAAAGAGTTGAAAAGTGTAAACCTCCAAAAAAAAGTTGAAATTGCGTTTTGAGATTTGTAATTGGCGTTATGGAATTTGTAAATCGTGTTATGAAATTTATAAACACCGTTGAAAAAATGTTAAGAAAAATATATATATTTGTTAATGTATATATATTATAAAGGAACCAAGTGGCCTAAGCGGTGGACCACTTAGTCCCATGGTGTTGGGGGTGGGGGGTTCGAACTCCACCCCCTACACTTCAATTAATATAATTTTTTTTTTTAAAAAAAAAACCCACCGTCTCGCCATTTGGCGAGGGTATTTTTATTAGGGTCGCCGCGGCCCCGTGGCGACCCAAGCAAGGGTATTTTTATTTCTAAATTTATTTAAAACTAAAGGTAAAAGGGTAATTTCACCCGAGTTTGAATATTCCTCATAGGTCTTTAGTACTTCTCGGTTTTTTACAAATTCGACAGACTTAAAGGGTTTTACAAATTCAAATGGTATTTATCTTTCCACCATTATTTCTTTTCCTTTTCTCCTTCAATTTTTAATATTTTATTTCTCAAATTTATATTTTCTAAAGTTCCGGATTCTTCTTTGCCCATTAGAACTTCCTCCTTTTTCTCCTCAAAATGTATCTTCCCACATCTTTTATATATAACACCTTTCCTTATGGAACCTTTCACATTGTCTCAAATATGCCTTGAATAATCTAGTTTTAAATTCAAATATCCGATATGAAAAATATTGATTACTATCACTTCTTGATGTCCTTAATATAGTATCTATTTACCTAATTTGATTAAATTAACAAAAATTACTTAAGTTCATTAATATAACATGTATTTTTTAAAATATCATAGTCATTTTCCTTAATTGCCTCTTTTCCGAATTATTATTAAGAGATTATCAATAAATATAAATCATAAAAAGATTAAAAAAATATGAAAAATAAAATTCTTCAAATAAGTTCTATATTAAGCACAGGAGTATTACCCTTTTTTCCCCAATACATCTTGGGAGAATCCATCTGGAGGCCCATATTAACAAAATAAACCTAAAAAAGGCCCAAGAAATCTGCAAATACAAGAAAAGGCCCCAGGGCCCTTCTAGGTATTAACTTACAATGCAAAACTACATTCATGCCCCTTGGAGTAATCTATAAAAAAGTCACCCGTTTTGGCGCTAAAACGAGAGATGACAGAATGGAGAAATGCTGAAACTGAACGTGGGTTTCCTCTGACATTTTCGTCACCTCCTTGATCGTTTATCCTTCTCTTCCCTCTTCCCTCTTCCCTCTTCCCTCTTCCCTCGTTTATCCTTACGGTGTATTCTAATCATCCATTGCGTTAAAGGGGTCTGAACTCAGCAATTTGTATTTGTTGTTCCTCATCGTTTTTTTTCAGTCAGAAGGTTGGGTGACTGAAAGGTTGGAGCTTCACCTCATTTATGTTATTATCAGGTAGGAGATAGGTAAGAAATGGTAAGATTTTGATTAAGATATCATAATCACAATGCTACTTCCTTTTTAATCACTCTAGGGTTGGGTTAGCAAAATCTTGCTCTGTTTTTGGGCCTAGAAACAGAGGAAAATGTCTGTATTTGAGTGGGAATGATGAAAGTGATCAAGGAATGAAGCCTGAAAAAACGCTGAAATTTGATAGTTGTTAGTACCTACAGTTTTAGTTGTTAATACCTTCAGTTTTAGTTGTTAATATGGCTGTTAAAGTTCTTAATACGAGATGAAAGTGAAAACGTTGTATGGTAGATTGCTCTATTTTTTGGGCATGGAAACAGAGGGAGGTTTGTTTGTTAGTGGGAATGATTGAATTTGAAAACGCTGATATGAGATAGTTGTTAATACCTACAGTTTTAGTTGTTAATACCTTCAGTTTTAGTTGTTAATATGACTGTTAAAGTTGTTAATTCTAACTTTATGTTGCAGATCATAGTTGAAGATGGCTAGTACTTCAGGGAAGAACCTATTATGTTTCTTCCATGTAAGGGGTAACTTTGTACATGGGGGAGGACAAGAAAGTGATTATGTTGGTGGAATGGTAAGAACAAGAGGCATCAAAGAAGGAACAACGTATGAGGAGTTGCAAAGAATCATAGCGTCTTTAATTGGACAAGAAAATACTGAAATATGCGTGAAGTTTAAACTTAGCATGGATACATCTACATTTGTTGATCTTGTAGATGATGAAGGGGTAGAACATTTAATAAGGTATAATGAAGAATATTGTCATGTGTATGTTGAAGAAAGTGAGAATAATGATAATAGAGCATAACAAATGAATGTTCAAATGGAAGAGCAAGAAGTGTAAGTCTTGTTGTGTTAAGAAATGTAATTAGTTCATAAATAAATTGTCATTACTTGGTTCTCATTACTTGCACTAATAATTGTTGTTTGTCACAGGAGGGATCAAGTATTTGGAGGTTCAGCTACGGTGTCTATGTCGCCCTCTCAAATGTTCAATGAAACGCAAGAGTTGCTATCATTACCTTGTAGTTCGCAAAGTGTGCCATTAAGCAGGCTTCAAATGAATCATTCTAAATGGAGGGATTTGATAATGGGAAAAGGACATATTTTTGAGAATGTTGTGACCCTCCGTGAGACGTTGTACAAATATAGCATCGCACACAAGTTTTCCTACACATTTGTGAAGAACAAGCCAGACAAGATAATAGTGAAGTGTAAGGTTGATGATTGTCCCTGGTACATGGGTGCATATTCAGCGGGACAACGTCAAGATACCGAGTTCCTCATCATTAAAACATACAGAAGTGAGCACATACACCATGCACAAGATAGCCTTATCGTATCTCATCCACCTATGTGTAGCTTGACATCATCAATTGTAATTGATGGTTTGAGAAATAATATTGACAAGACACCTAATGAAATTCGAACTGAATTGTATAGTGAGTATGGTGTACGGCTAAACTATCGGCAAGCATATAGTGCGAAAGAAAGAGCAGTTAGGCAATTACACGGATGAGTAGAGGACTCTTACAAGGTTATTCCTTGGTTGTGTCGCAGACTTGTAGAGAGTGATCCCGACACAGTTGCAAAATGGGAAGGGTCACATGATAACAAATTTGTGAGGCTATTTATTTCCTATGGCTGCTCTATTAAAGGTTTTGCAGATGGTTGTCGGCCAATACTCTATATAGATGGATGTCATTTGAGTGGCCCTTATAGGGGAACAATGTTGTCAGCTTGTGCGTATGATGCAGACAACCAAATGTTTCCCTTAGCATATGGCATTGTCAGTGCTGAGACATATGATGATTGGGCTTGGTTTCTAAATAATGTAAAACAGATTACAAGATCGATGATGATAACAGTTGTGTCTGATCGAAATAATTCCATTATTGGGGCTGTGCGAGATATATTTGTCACCAAGATAGACATGCTTTTTGTTACAGGCATGTCAAGGAAAATTATAGCACAGAGTTCCTCAAAGTCATGAGGGGGATGCCACATACCTCTGCGAATAGCAAGGAGACTGCATTGCTCCTCCTCGATGCAATTGCGTATGCAAGGCTGGGTGAAGAATTCATTGTTGCGATGGGAACATTAAAAATGTTCAATCCATAATTGGCACAATGGGTTGAGACACATGGGGACGTTGATCGATGGGCTTTAAGCAAGTTCCCTTTGAAAAGGTGGGATAACATAACCACAAACATTGCTGAATCGTTCAATGCATGGATGGTGAAAGAGCGGACGCACACTGTGTCAGTGTTAATACATGAGCATAGGGAGAAGTTGGCTGCGAAGTTGCTTGCAAGCAAGATGGCTTTGGTGAATTGGAAAAATGGTGTAGGACCTAACATAGAAAAAAAATTGCTGCAACATGTCAACTTTGCAGAAAATATGCATGCTAGATATTATGGGGAGAACCAGTGTTTGGTTGAGACTAGACGCGGTGATGCCTTAATTTATGTGAAATTTGATGTGGTTGCAAAAGAATGCTCTTGTTTAGCATGGCAAATGAGTGGACTACCTTGCCCACACGCATGTGCAGGAATTAAGGCACTTAATGGTAATGTGTACACATTCGTAGATGATTGCTTTACACTTTCAGCACAAGAGAAAATTTATGCACATAGCATGCGGCCAGTTGCAACACATGATTGTCCATGTGTTGATGCGCCGACGGTGACACAAATGCTAACAGAGACTTTCTTGGAGCCTCCAATGACTACAAGGTCGCCCGGTAGACGAAAAAGAAAAAGAGTGGAATCTCAGTTTCAAAACAAGATGGTTTATCATTGTGGTAGATGCCATGAGTCAGGACACTCCGTCAAGACTTGCAAGAATCCAAATCCATGGTGATCATTGATGGTGCCTTGTGTTTTTCTTTTTTGGGCATTGCGTCTCACACTCTTTTGTTGTATATGGCTTTACATGTTCAATCCACACCATATTATTTTTTGGAGATGGTGTGTGATGTTATTATGAATCTGTAGATGCATTTGGTGTTGTAAATGAACGTTGGATATTGTTGTCACAATTGTATCCAAGTCTCATTTATGTACACATATTCATGTTGTGTTACAAATGTAAATGACATTGACAAATATATGTTAAGGGGCCTGATGTAGTTGTTATTGTATTTCTGATATTGATGTTGATGTCAATGGGGGCTGATGTGGTTGTTTTTTTTTCCGATGTAGTTGTCGATTTTCTTGATATGGTGGTTTTTTTTTGATGTAGTTGTCGATTGATATGGTTGTTATTTTTTTGTGATGTAGTTGTCGATTTTTGATATGGTTGTTAGTGAGAGTGATGTAGTTGTTAGTGGGGGCTGATGTAGTTGTTATTTTTTTGATGATGAGGTTGTCATTTTTTTGCTTGATATAGTTGTTTTTCTTGATATGGTTGTTAGTGAGTCTTGATGTGGTTGTTAGTTGAATTCGTTGTTTTGCTAATGATGTTGTTGTTAGTGGGGAAATTTGATATAGTTGTTAGTGAGGGCTGATGTAGTTGTTAGTGGGGGCTGATGTTGTTGTTAGTGGGGGTTGATGTTGTTGTTAGTTGATGTAGTTGTTAGTGGGGGCTGATGTTGTTGTTGTGGGGCTGATGTAGTTGTTAGGGGGCTGATGTGGTTGTTAGTTGTTTGTTGATGTAGTTGTCATTTTTTCTTGATGTAGTTTGAATTTCTTGATATGGTTGTTAGTGGGGTTGATGTAGTTGTTAGATTTTAACGATGTAGTTGTTAGTTTGATGTTGTTGTTAGTGGGGGCTGATGTTGTTGTTAGAGGGGGCTGATGTGGTTGTTAGTTGTTTGCTGATGTAGTTGTCATTTTTTTGCTAATGTAGTTGTCTGAATTTACTGATATGGTTGTTAGTGAGAGCTGATATAGTTATTAGATTTTACTAATGTAGTTGTTAGTGAGGTGATGTTGTTGTTAGTGGGGGCTCATGTAGTTGTTAGTGGGGGCTGATGTTGTTGTTATTTGTTTGCTGATGTTGTGATATGGGTACCTTATTATATCCCAATTTCTACCTTCTACACATACTACTAACAATGAAAGATATGCAGGAAACAATTGCCATTCTCATTCATATTAAAATGTCAAAAGGATACCTACATCATCAAATTTACTAAACTTTCACCTAAATATGAACTCAAGAGTTCGGAACAATTGCCTTAATAAAATCTGTCATACAATCATTGAGATTTATATACACTTAAAAACAAGTCAGCCTATGTAAATTATATGATTGCTTCCTAACGGCTCATCTTCCGCTTTTGGGAGTCCTCAATCATGGACAACACTTTGTCTCTCATTTGCGTGTTGTTTTGATGATTGACCAACCACCACAACAGCCAATCTTCGTTCTCGAATTTCATCCATAGAGTAGTAAGGCATTGTGTATCCATCCTCTTGCTCCTTGCCGTCCCACATTTGCAACCACGAAACAACATGAACACCACACGAGTCCCTAAAACAAGAATTATACAGAGGTGTTAACAACACTAATCATGTAACTTGTATATTATATATATGAATGTTAAACAACTTAATAGACACTTACATATCTGTTTGGACATGGACTTTAGACCATGTGACCCCCTTGGGAATTCTATCCTCGTGGTCGAACAATTGTGGCTTAACCCTTCGGAGTATGTCCATGAAACAATTTCGCTGATATTAAATTTGACACAATTAGATGACAATTATGGTGACCGTTTTCTAACATAAGTACACATTGAAATTCAGTTCAGCTTACAACACGAGTTGCCAACTGTTCCTTTTCCTTAAAGGATTGAGGTTTTTTTTGCCTTCTTTTTTGACTTGGTCTGCAATATCTTTGCATCTTCCATTTGGGGCTGTATGCGTGAATATGTCCATGTGTCGACTAACGAATCTAGGGCGTAGAAGGTCATCGTTGTCGTGTCTACAACATAGCAAAACCAGTGATCCCACCTAAGCGACGGTCCAAAAATGAAACGACTTGAGTCCCCGATGTTATATCCTATACGCTCGGGCAATATTTTCGCTTCGTTGGCTTCCAATGACCAATTCGGCGGAGATCTTATCATGTTGTCCATGAAATGCGCGGTGAAAATGTGTCGGGTAACTGTCCCTCCGTTCTCCACTTGATCGGCAACCAAATTTTTGGCTACCTCGACGAGAGATTTGTCGTAGTCTCCCAAAATAACCAGATTAGAAAAGGATTTGCAGTATAATGTAACCTAGGTCGTTTCCCAACGAATTCGCAGTTGGTTCAATTCGCACAGCAATAAAACAGTGACAGTAAATGGGGGGTTTTTTTGATTCAGAATAATATTAAAAACGAGGTAACAGAGACAAAACGAAATAACACGAATTGAACGAGAAAACGAGAGGATTAAAGGATCAACCCACGATTTCGGATTCACCCACTACCCTTCCTTGAACGAAACAGATTTATAACCGAACTCGTAAATGACTCTAGACAAACCGAAATCTCTGCATTTGTCTAGAAATTCCCTCAACTGAACAATCGTTCAGAATTTGTTCGAATCGTGTGGCGCACCTACGTACAATCGCACGAGAAATACTTTAACTTGATCCGAACTTCGTCCTTGGGAAATATCGATTTGGGTTTTTAATCAAAAACCCAATCCGAACCAAAAATCAAATCTAATTAAGGGATACGAAACGAGTTAGACGGTTACCGATTAGGCGCGAATCCTCGGATAGTGGATGGAACCCTCATCGTGGATCAATCTCGGAAATTTAGCCGAACATAATTAAGAAAGACGAAAACGAGATGAAGAACGCGAAGAACACGAAGAACATTGCGAGAGAATTTGAAAACTACTATTTTGATCCTCTGAATTCTAAAAACGTGAATGAGAATGTGTTTGTGGCTGCTGCCTCACTTAACCTAAAATGGAAAAACGAAATAGGGCTCCAATCCACAATTCGGGCCCGAACAAAAATAAAATAAAATGGGCTTTAATTACAAAATTCGAGCCCAAAAATACATATGACTTCGGCTCCAAAATCGACCACCCTCTTGTCTGAATTTGCTCTTCATGTCTTCATAACAATTGTAGCTCTCTGAATCATCTGAAATATGAGACAAAAATTAGGCAAATCCGATGTCTATTTCAAGAGTTATGGTAAAAATGATGAAGCAATGTAAAACTGGAATTTATTATTAAATAATGGCTAAAATATAATAAAAGGCCCAAGGCCCAAATAAGTATAAAAGTCATTATTTATTAGCTAAAGAGTCCTAAATTATAAATCAAGAGACAAAAAGTAGTGTATGAAATATTCAATTATCACTACCATACTCATGACCTGAATATGCACAAAATGTTAGCACGTGAGTACTGTATAACACATTTATCTAAGCGCAAGCAAATATCGAAATATTACTAATGCACATCCATTTGTACTAATGCCTTTCAGCAGAACAGAAGTGCACGGTCCATACCGTATCATTCATCCAGGCACGTGGTTTCAGACAATATAGCTCTTCCCTTGTGAGGTGCCAGCCGTTCATGTCAACAAATTCCCTAAATGCCAACAAATGACAATGTTAAGCATCGTATGCATTTTTTATAATATGCGTAAGTCAATGTGCACAAGTTACATATACTTACTCATCAGCCTCATCTTTCGTTGGATGAGTAATACACAACTGATACAGTTGCTCCTTCACATCATAGGGCCTCTTTCCTTTGCACTTGCGGTTTGGATCAATCCAAGGAGATTTTAACACCTTTGCTCCGGGTTATCACCCTCTTGGACCTTCTAATTTGTTTGTCACTTCGTTGTCCCTCTTGTGCTTGGTTTGGCCACTTCTTCTTCGTGGGTTCCACGTGAAGACCATCTTCAAAAATAGCTATGTTGTGACAATGGTCGTCGTCATCATCAAAGTCTTCAACATTTTCACCCTCATCTTCCTCATCACTCTCTTTATCGAGTCTTTCTCGAGACTCCGGAACTTGAGGGGTGGTTCTTTGGGTGATTGAGTTTCATGCAAGCCTTGTTGAGGCCCTTTATCTTTATTGGTGTCCGATGTTAATCTATCTTGAAGGGCCAACATCTCTTGTCCCAACATGGACACAAGCTTGAAATATGTCATGCGAACTTCCTGGAAAATCAAAAATCAGTTGTTAAATCATCAATCACAGCAACAACTCGAGTAAAGGACAATGCAAGAACCGACCAAGAAACCAAAGCAAAATTACATAATGTACAAGAAATTAAATTTCGCTGCACAATTGTTGTCACACATTACCGGGTGAGTGAGCATCGTGTTAGGGTCAAACGAGACCAACGGAGTGACCGATGTCTGAGGACGAGAGGCGCGAGCCAGCAGGCCATTTTGGCTTTTTTTATCGAGCACCACTCTGCTCTTAATCTTGTCATCAGTCCAATAAGCCATGGCTGACTCGTGCTCAGCAGCTACCATATCACCCAAAGGAAAATTTTGCAAACAAAACAGCTGAAAAAAAAAAGATTTCAATGCATTAATAATAGCACTCAGCAATTGATGTATAACGTTTACATACTATCTTAGTTAAAGAGAACTTACCATGAGGAAGTATACACATCCTCCAACAGTTTTCCTCTTACTACCCTTGGACTTGTGGGAGTCTTTCTTGAACTCATCGATTTGTTGGGTGAGTTCTTGAAGAATAAATGAGGACCAATCAAAATGAACAATTGCATCCTTAGTCGATGTCATGACCTTCAACATACGGTCACTAACATCAATGGATGCTCTTGGAGCCAAAAGGATATCTAGGCTAAATAACACAAAGAGAGACTCAAAGTTTTCATCTAATTTTTCTAACAACGTGTCACCAATTTCTTTATACCTTACATTCTTGTACGCACGCCTAAAGTCACTAAACACTTTGACCTGAACGGTAACTTTAACTTCTATGCCCTTACCGCCCACAAGTAGACCCATAAGTTGATGCACATGTTCAGCCCCTATGACTTGGGTCTCCCCTCTAATGGACACTTGCTTTGTTGGGGGGGTCAAAACATGCCATATATTTTGCAATTAAGGAACGGTTTATTTTTCGGCAACTAATTTCCACCAACCTATCAAACTCAATGGCTTTCAGCCTTGCCATTGCCTCAGGTCGCTCCTTTAACTTATGGCATACATGAATGAAAGTGTTTGGTGCACACCTCGTTAGGAATGGGACAATATACTTCTCTACTTTAGCAGGGCCTCTTAGTTGTTTAGCCCTCTTGGTATATTCACCTTTTTCGGTTGAACTCAACCTTTTCCATGATTCTCTCATTTCTACACTTAAGTCATAATGGGTTCTTTGGTCAGCTCCTATAGCTTTCTTCCCCTTCCCCTTGCCTTTCGCCTTTTTTTTTTGTACATGTTGCTTGAAGAATTCTTCTGCGAACAAGTTATAGCTAGGAGAACCTTGGGTCCCTTTGAGAATGTTTCATTGTTGTTCCTTGTCTTTATGTTAAAGCGTTGATTTCAGCACTGCAATATGAAAATTAATATGCGTTAAAGCGTAACACATGCAAGTTGTGTTTAGGAAATTCAATTCAACATTCAGGTTCATTAACAAGAGTAAAAATAGCAAGTTTTTCCTTGAGGTTTTGAATCCAACATCAGAACAGTAGACATAAATTCAGCACAAAAGTATATGAGTAGCAGTGCCCTAAAGTGAATTTCCAGAAATTCGAACAAAATGTACAACAAAAATAATTATGAAATAAAGAGCATAATCAATCGGTGACAACAAGTGGTGAACCGACCCTCAATAATTTGTTCACTATGAAAGTAAAATGAATCTCACACCATGCAATTCACATACAACCAGAATTGAATCTACTTAGTATTTAAGCAAAGTTTTCAAAATTTCAGTATGCATGAGAGAAGTATAGTGAAAGTTCCAGTAGCTTACTGACTTAGCACTAAAGCCAATTACGTCACAAAACCATGTCAAGGTTACGCAAGGTTATGTGGTGCAAGTCCAAGTGATAGATCCCTATCATATTTCCGAGCGAGAAAATCCAACACCTCGAGTCACTGATTGTCACATATCATCACTTATCGAAGTCATATAGAAATGCAATAAAGAAGCATATCCAATTCTAGAAGTCCCGCAACAGAAGGCGGGAATCACGTAAAGAGTTTTTTCCCAGATGATTTTTCTTGGGTTGCAACTCAACTTTCTTTTTGAAAAAAAATAACTTGTCACAAGTGACCCAACAAATAAAAGAAAAAGGTGTCTATATTATGGAAAAATAATGAGAAATTTATC
This sequence comes from Acacia acuminata, assembly GCA_019022655.1. Taxonomy (NCBI): domain Eukaryota; kingdom Viridiplantae; phylum Streptophyta; class Magnoliopsida; order Fabales; family Fabaceae; genus Acacia; species Acacia acuminata. The sequence goes on from JAFJYI010000044.1 coordinate 3,918,331, forward strand.
CCTCATAACAGAGACAGTTAGGGGGGTAGGCATGGCCAACCAAAAATTGCTATTGAGAGTTTACATTTCCCAAGGTCTATGAGCCCCTTAAACTATCAGTTCACAAACTCTAGAAATTGCTATTATAAAGAGCAACCGTTCAATTCAATCACAAGAAAAGCACACAATATAGAAATAGTTAGAATAAGAATTTGTTGACAGTGTATTACCACAAGAATGTGTTAATAGTGAGGTGCTAGGTTTAAAGCACTCCATAAGTTGCATTCAGAACCCATAATACTCCAAACATATCTCCTCAAGACTGGAAAAGTGAATAGGATCATTTTATACCTTGCATAATACATGGAGACAATGATGGCCTTGCAAATAAGGATAGAGGGGTGTGTGCTGAAGAAAACATAATAATCTTGCTCTAAAAAGATAGAATAATAAAAATAAAGTGTTTTAACAGCATTTTGAACCAGCAACAATTTGAATCAAAACTAATGCGCAAGAATCACCAATACATCTTCTATCAGATATATCTCAGAAACATGCTTGAGTCCACAGTAATTTTGAGGCCTATGAATCCGTCATCCAAAAATTACACGGACGTGCGTGCCTCAAACACGCTTGGGGTATAACCACGAGGCCTAAGAATGTTTTCCCAGATATGGGCGTGCGCACACGTCTCTCCTCACAGATATGCTCGAGTGCACCATAATTATGAGGCCCACTAATGGAACATCATCCAGACGTTTTCACAGATGAAATTAAAACGTGTGCGCGCTTGTGAGCTCAGGATTGCAGAAAATTAATCGTGCTGTAAGATAAAGGGGGCCACTGAGGGCTTCAGCTTCTTTGATGCAAAATCCGAAAGAAATATTGCGCAGTAATGCCTATACCTCCCCAGTTCAAATGTACCAATGATTGTCAAAGCTACAAACAATGAAACATGACACTTAACCCCTCCGAATAATCAAACCAAACTTTCTCCAAAGTCAGCTCGTGCTGGCCATGAGACTCGTGGGTTTAACCGTCTTTGAAGCTCCGCGACAATTTGATCTCTGGAGATCCCCATCTCTTTATTACCTTCAACACCTCTGAGATTCACACCACCTGTCAAAGCGTTCAAAACCATATTATTTCATAACACGTAAAGTGGGTAGTTGATTACAGGAAGCAAGTGAAACAAGAATGGCAATTACCTGGTTCCGATCTTTCTGAAGTTGCTCCATTTTTATAGCACATGCCATCTCCATGTCCAGGCTGCATCCCACAGCCTCAACTTCGTTCCCTCCAAGCTTGCCGATCAGGTTATCATATCGACCACCAGCGGCAATAGGAACAACCTGGGCACAGAGATTTGCACACTCACATCCCATTCCCACACACAAGACATGTTATATGTGTGAATGTGTGTGCATATCAGACCGTCAGTAAAAGAAAGCACCCCCTCCTAAAATCATGGGGTTTCTTTCTACTTACATATTACCTTTTCACGGCTGCAGAATAAGAACCGCATTCAATCTTTAGTTGCATTATGCTATTACTGCCACCGTGCAATGATGAATTTATTGCATTACATTCCGTCAAACGGCAAACAATTAAAGGGAAAGTTGTCCTTTCATTATACCTTAAAAAAGAAGAGGGCAAAGAAGGAAAAAGGAATCTTTTAATTGAAACTTCAGAGACGAATTTCACTAATGCTATAACCTTTTTGCAAACGACTATGAAGGCAGTACTCCCTTATTTTAAAATAAACAGCTATCTTTTCATCCTTCATTTCTTCTACTACGTTCAAAAATCAAAAGAGCAACATAAAGGATTCAATCACTAGCTGTCAATCTAACTAGCAAAACTTTCAACTTGTGATGCATATATGATGCAACTAATAATAGTAGAGACAAGATATCAGAATTGACCTGCGCACCACCCTTTAAAACAGCTTCGTACATGACTCCGGTATAGTAATCAAGACCTCTGGCAAGGCTCAGGTCCAAAACGACTTTACGAGTTCTTTTGGATTTATCCAGACCTTTGAATAAAATTTCCAGGTCCTTTAATGCGTCGGCGCATCCAGCTTGTTCTGAGAAAGCGCTACCCCATTCTTGTTGAAATTTGGATAACAATGCCAGAGGAGGTCCCTTTTCCATAACAAAAGTTTCAATTTTGTCAGCCGTCTCAGCAGATATTCCTTTTTCTTCCACCTACAAAATGATTGCATGAAGCATGTTACAGAACCCGGGGGGGGGGGGGGGGGGGATGTTACTCATAAGCACGGCCTCATTCTTATTCTTTTATACCAATGCATCAACCAATACCTACCGTGACCTGAAAGCCTGAACATTAGAGCCATACTTTTAATCAACTGTTTCCCAATAAATAAAGCTACAAATTAAAAGATATTTTGGAATGTATCAGACTGCACCATTCTCAACGACTGAAAGAAGGAACATATCACATACCAAAAACACTGGCTACAACCCATTAGTAATATTCTAATCAAACGGACAGAGACACAAGCAAATGCTTATGTGCTCACCATTTCTCTTCGTATCTGATCAAAAGACTGCCTGTCTAACTTGGCAATACTGGAGGATACCGTTCCGAACTTTTCGCCTGGCACCCCACAAATTTGCATCATTCCATCCAGTAATTTTCGGTGATTCAACTTAACCTGTGAAATCATAAACATTTAACAATGAAAAATATCAATATACGATACACAGATTGCTGTCAGAACACATTACTGCAAAATATTGTCACATGACATTCAAAGCACAGCACACTGACATCAAGAACTAAGTAAGGAAATCACGATCACATTGCCAATGATATTGAAAGGAGTCTGCATACAAGGTTCGACTTTACCATCATTTGGGTTGAGTTATACTAGTCAGATTTTAGAAGAGCAAAGTACAAACGCCTTGCACAGTTCATCTTATAGTTAACAAAACAATGTTAAAATTTCACTTTCCATACCAAATCTAATTATTCACCTTTAAAGCTTCAAGATAAAGGATGCTATGTAACACTTAGGTGAAAGCAATTTCAGTGTGCAGAGATTAAGACTCTCAAAACATAATTTCTTTTGGTTATAATTAAAGGCGTAATCTACACCACACTTCTTCCATCAGCATTACGTTGCCTTCTGGGCTTGCTTGTGGATCTTACATAACCAAATTTCTCCAATTGGGGTAACGTAGAAAAATTTGATGCAGCTAATACAGATGATAGTGTTAACTTGGTGTGAGATTTGTCTGAGTCATTAATCATGGATATTTTTAATAATTAAACACAGGACGGCACGCATGATGGTGTTTCTATCGATACGAGTGAGGTGGAGGCATTTAATCACAGAACGGAAGCTTCTGGCCATGTTGGGCCACATTAACATGTGATCAAGTTTATCATCACGCTAGCATATGTCCTCAAAACCGCACCACATTACAGAAAAGTTTTGCAAGAAACAGTAGACATTTCTTCCAGACATTAAGTTAGCGATCTTAAGAAAAGCAAAAGCAAAAACAGAAAAATAAATAATAATAATAATAATAATAATAATAATAAAATATAAATAAATAAATTATGAAAATAAATCTTTACCTCATAGTCTCCAACGTTTAGCTCATCAAGCACATGAGTCAAAACGCTTAGAGTCTCAAAATCTGGACCCATTTGACACGTCATCTCAATCCCACCAGCTATATCAAAGGCACCTCTGTCCTTTTGGTAGGCTTTGACGTATGTCAGACCACTGTCAACTACATATCTAGCAAATGAGACACTTGAGTGATACCGCACAGAAAAGAGCTTGGCACCCTGTGAAAAATGTCAAAGTACAGGTTACAACATAGTTGATAACATCCAAATGTTCAAATAAACTTTCGTCAGGGAAAAATATTTCAAAATTGCTCAGACCATCTGGTTTGTTTTGAATTCGCTTATGCTTACAGAGTATTCCCTGTCCTCTGTTATGTAGCTTTTTGTATTATTCTCACACCTCATACTATCTTTTTCTTTTATGTAGGGGAAACAAGAACTGGGATGGCATGCATGATGTTGTGAGATGTGTCTTGAGTCATTAATCATGGATATTTCTAATAATTAAACAGAGGACGGCATGCATGATGTTGTTTCTATGTACGAGTGAGGTGGAGGCATTTAATCACAGAACGGAAGCTTCTAGCCATGTTGGGCCACATTAACATGTGATCAAGTTTATCATCAGGCTAGCATATACGTGATTCAACTTCCGTAAAATGGTATTTTTATATTTTCTTGCAATTGACTTTGGTCCTTAATTTTTGGTTCAACTTTTATCATGAACGCTTAGTTATACATGTCTATCTTCTGAAGGATGTATTATACCGATGAGAGCATTGTGCCCTAAAGTCAGAGACTCATTTGGGTCCCCACTTACTGGATTAAATCTCATCTCACTTTTGACAGCCTTCCATCACGACTCCTCAAAACCGCACCACATTACATCAAAGTTTTGCAAGAAACAGTAGACATTTCTTCCAGACATCAAGTTAGCAATCTTAAGAAAAGCAATAAATAAATAAATTATGAAAATAAATCTTTACCTCATAGTCTCCGATGTTTAGCGCATCAAGCTCTTCAGCCAAAACTTTTACAGTCTCAAAATCCTCACCAGCCATATCAAAGGCACCTCTGTCCTTTTGGCAGGCTTCGAAGGATGTATCGTTTGCTACTTTATTTGCTACATATCTAGCAAATGAAACACTCGCGTGATACCGCAAAGAAAAGATCTCGTCACGCTGTGACAAATGTCAAAGTACAGGTTAGAACATAGTTGATAACATCCAAATGTTCAACTAAACTTTCGTCATGGAAAAATAATTCAAAATTGCTCAAACCATCTAGTTTGTTTTGTATTCGCTTATGCTTACAGGGTACTCCTTGTCCTCTGTTATGTAGCTTTTTGTACTATTCTCACACCTCATACTATCCGTTTCTTTTATGTAGGGGAAACAAGAACTAGGAAAACGTTGTGGCAACATTCATGCAAATCATTAGATTTAACCGACCCACTGGTTCTACAATTCACACACACTATGATTTTCTTCTAAATTGTAAGCAAAGATATAGAATGAACAGCTGACATCTACATTAACTTGAATAACAGATCTTGTCATCCCAATATCCATTCAAAAGTTGCAGCTTACATTTAGTAAGAAAAGGCGTGAACAATTAATAAAGATGTACCTGGTCAGCAACCTCATCCAAGGCAGTGGCGCAGTGGATCACAGAAACTTCCTTTATTAGTGAAAAGGCTTTGTTCCTTCCCTCCTAGATATTAAATTCATATGCTCGTGGTAAGATTATCAAATCAAAACCCCACCCAGTCTAGAAACAGAAATAGCACAGAAACCAATCCATTACTTTTAGCTAACACAATAGAAAAGCGGAAATGATTTGTGCATTTTGACCTTTCAATAAAATCAAGTACGCCTACGCCGCGGCTAAAAACAGAAATATCTGACACAGACTAGAATGACGCTCATCATAAGTTGAGACAATTACCTCGGCTCTTTTGTTAAAATCCTTTATTTCGGACAAGAAGACATCAAATTCAGGATCCTTCAAATCAAAAAGGGACAGAAAATCTCCAACCCATATCTCCAATAACCCCGACATACCAACATCAACAGCATCGCCTATTTTCTTCTGCAACCTCTCCTTAATTAATTGTAGAATCCCACTGTTTCCCTTGCCTAAAAGGACCTTCTTCTTCTTCTCCGGTTTTGTGTCATCTCCATTTGCCCCAACAGGCTCAAGTGCCGCAAAAGCCGTTACAACTTCCCATGCCACAATGTTCCAAACTGTTTCCAAAAGCATTTTCACTTCAGATGCAGACTTACCAAAGTCATTTGAGAGACACGAATCCGTAGCTCCCCTAACTACACTGTGCAAACTAGAATCAGCGGGGCATTTCTCCGCAAATATTCCTTCGAGCCTTGACCTCGCCTCATTGCGAGCCATGGAAGCTAGATTAGTTTTCACACGCGCCGAGCTACACTCACCTAGCATTCTTAGTGATCCCTGCAACACCGACAGCACCGAACTTCCACTTACCACTTCCTCCGTCCCAACACCCGTCTTCAGCTCCTCTCCCATTTGGGTATCCACCCACTTCGCCACCTCCCTCATATGTCCGTGAACGAAAGGAATTTCCCAAACAGATCCTGTATCATCCTTGCCCACGACCTTGCACCCATCAAGCAAACTGCAGACACCAACACTCTCTTTCCAACCATGCCGGATCACAGGATCCGGCGAATAGAATGCGGTTACATTGGACTTAGATGCCTCGCATGATAACGAGGCAGCAAAATCCGCAAGCGCGGACAACAAGCGAGATTGATGATGCACAATTGCGGATACCCCCAGAAGAGAAGAGCGAGAACTCTCCAGGACATACATCTCGTCCTCGGTAACATCCACTTCCTCGAATTTCAAACTTTGAGACTTCGAATTCAAGGCCTCCGCAATGAGTTCAGGAAGAAGAGCACGGATGCCGCGGGCATTAGAGAGGAGGAGCCTGTTCAGGAGCACAACGAGGATGGCCCTGCGATCCTCTAGGGTGAGAAAGTCATCGAAGACAATCTGGTGCTTGCAGGAAGCCAGCGGGAGGCACCGACGGCGAAGGGAGGAGAGCCGATCGAGAGCGGAACAATCAATCCGCAACTGAGCACGGCCACTGGCGGCCGCATAGAGTGAAGAGCAAGAGAGTGACGAACCCTTGCCACCCAGCGTTAAAACACAAAAATTACATAAAATTGTTAGAAAAAATAAATTTCTACCATTAAATTATGTAACATGATAAAAAATAGTAAATTATATAGAAAAAATATTTTTAACATATAAAATAATTATTTTTTGGCATCATATTTTTAACATATAAAAACAGTGGAGTTGTTATGGCCATTTTTGACTCGTTTGTGAATTTTTTTTTTTTTTTTAAAAAAAAAAGAGATTCGATGGAGAGGCAAACACTGGAGTTGTTGAAGCGTGTGTATGAAAGGAAGAGGGTTATGAAGATGAGAACGTGAAGTGGTGCCTGGTATAAATTGAGGGTATTTTGGGGTTTCTTCAATTATGGTGGGACCCTGATCGGCAAAATAAGTTTTCAAAAGCAAAAAGTGAAAAAAAAGTTGGATTTGGCAAAACCTAGGTTTTGGGCGGAAAATGATTTTAGAGAAAATTGAGGGTGTTTGGCTAAACTTTGACAAAACCGAGGTTTTGGAAGTTGCCAAACAGCACTATTATGCGATATATTTGAAGAGTTTATCTTTATCTTAAATATAAGATATAATTTTTATATTTATTTACCTTTTTCTAATTTACTCCTATTTATACTCCTTCAATAATAATTAAAGAGGGGTGGAATGAAAACATGTATTTGATTTCTTTTGGCGACGAATAATAAGTGCATCCAATGGTTTAGCTCTGATGCTCTGATATGTAATGTACGACCAATTACTATTGACTAAATTTACATTCAATTTGGCGACGAATAATAAGTGCATCCAATGGTTTTGTGAGATGGCAGCCCTTTTTTACATAGATATGCGATATATTTGAAGTGTTTATCTTTATCTTAAATATAAGATATAATTTTTATATTTATTTACCTTTTTCTAATTTACTCCTTGAATAATAATTAAAGAGGGGTAGCTTTTTTACATAGATATGCGATATATTTGAAGTGTTTATCTTTATCTTAAATATAAGATATAATTTTTATATTTATTTACCTTTTTCTAATTTACTCCTTTAATAATAATTAAAGAGAGGTGGAACATGTATTTGATTTCTTTTGGCGACGAATGCATCCAATGGTTTAGTTCTTATATGTAATGTACGTCAGACCAATTACTATTGACTAAATTACTATTGACTAAATTTACATTCAATTTTGGGAGCTCCCTCACGACTTTAAAAGCCGTCGAGAGGGGACCCCATCCACCCGAGCCTGGCTCTGATACCACTTGTAACATACCAGCTCTTCACTCTGATATTGTTCGTTTTAGGGCCCAACACCCCCTCGAGCTTTAAAACGCGTTGAGAGGGAGAGGTATCTAGACCCTTATAAAAGATCTTTTGTTCCCCTCCCCTGCCGATATGGGACATAACACTCTACCCACCTTTGGGCCCAGCGACTTTGCTGGCACATTAACTCACATCGACCGAGCCTGACTCTGATACCAATTGTAAAATCCCAGCACCTCGCTCTCGATATTGTCCGCTTTAGGGCCATCACCCCTCACGGCTTTAAAACACGTAGAGAATTAGAGGTATCCAGACCCTTATAAGGGATCTTTCGTTCCCCTCACACATCGGCCCGAGCCTGATTCTGATACCACTTGTAACATCCCAGCGCCTCGCTCTGATATTATCCGCTATAAGGCCCATCTCCCCCTCACGATTTTAAAACACGTCGAGAGGGAGGGTATCCAAACCCTTATAAGGGATCTTTCGTTCCCCTTCCCAGCCTGGACATAACACAGTGTTATAGATGAAAGATGCGGCAATTTTTCATTTTTTACTTTTATAATTTATAATAAAAAATGACAAAACATAACCTTCCAAACAAGAAATATACAAGCATAACTTCTTTTCCAAGAAAATGATCAAAATAGGCAATAGTTTTCCATATTTTCTATGGGTGATGAAATTATTGCTTATTTGATGTAATAAGATTTGATATGACTGTAGTTTTCCATATTTTTCCTGGCCAATGAAATTTATTTACTATTAAAGAACACTTTTACAAATATATAACGCATTGTTATATCCCACACCGGTTGGAGAAGGGAACGAAAGATCTTTTATAAGGGTCTAGATATCTTTCCCTCTCAACGCATTTTAAAGCCGTGAGGGGTGATGGACCCCAAAGCAGACAATATCAGAGCGAGGTGCTGGGATGTTACAAGTGGTATCAGAGCCAGGGTCGATGTGGGTTGATGTGCAAGAGGAACGAGAGCTCCTTATAAGGGTATGGATACCTCTCCCTTTCAATGCGTTTTAAAGTCGTGAGGGGAAGATAGGCCCAAAAGCGGACGATATCAGAGCGAGGCATTGGGATGTTACAAGTGGTATCAGAGCCAGGCTTGGGTCGATGTGGGTTGATGTGCAAGGGAAACGAAAGATCCCTTATAAGGATCTGGATACCTCTCCCTCTCTACGCGTTTTAGTTTTTAAAGTCGTGAGGGGGTGATGGGCCCCCAGAGCGGACAATATCGAGTGAGGCGCTGGGATGCTACAATTGGTATCAGAGCCAGACTCAGGTCGATGTGGGTTGATGTGCTAGCGAGGATGTTGGGCCCAAAGGTGGGTAGAGTGTTATGTCCCACATCGACTGGGGAGGGGAACGAAAGATCCCTTATAAAGGTCTGGATATCTCTCCCTCTCTACGCTTTTTAAAGCCATGAAGGGTGAGCCAAAGAGGACAATAAGATTTGATCTGATTATAAGTAATTCGATACTTCTTATTTATTTATTTATCATTTCATGTGTTAACCCAATTCTTATATTGACCATTCAAGAGCATTGAGATCAATTGGCAAACCACATCGAGGCGCTGGGATGTTACAATTGGTATCAGAGTCAGGCTTGGTTCGATATGGGTTGATGTGCCAGCGAGGACGCTGGGCCCAAAGGTGGGTAAAGTGTTATGTCCCACATCGACTGTGGAGGGAAACGAAAGATCCCTTATAAAGGTCTGGATACCTCTCCCTCTCGACGCTTTTTAAAGCCATGAGGGGTGAGCCAAAGAGGACAATAAGATTTGATCGATTATAAGTAATTCAATACTTCTTATTTATTTATTTATCATTAAAAGTGTATTTTTAGATTATTGGCCCTTAAATCTCGGTCAAATTAGGATAGTTTTAATTTGATTTATTTTCCATGATTCTAGAAAAATTTAGGGCTACAATAATTGGCACTAAACCTAATTTAGCCTATATATACTCATTGTTATGGGGCTGATAGAAACATCGGGCGCCTCCCAGCACCTTGCTCTGATATTGTTTGCTTTAAGGCCTATCACCCCTCACGGCTTTAAAACGCGTTGAAAGGGAGAGGTATCTAGATACTTATAAAGGATCTTTTGTTCCCCTCTCCAGCTGATGTGGGACATAACACGATCCGAGCCTGGCTCTGATACCAATTGTAACATCTCAGCACCTCACTCTCGATATTGTACGCTTTTGGGGGCCGATGTGGGGCATAACAAGATCCGACTCACGGCTTTAAAACGCGTAGAAAGGGCACGGCTTTAAAACACGTAGAGAAGGAGAGGTATCAACCCACATCAACCTGAGCCTGGCTCAGAGCCTTGCTTTGATATTGTTCGCTTTAGGGCCTATGACCCCTCACGACTTTAAAACGCATCGAGAGAGAGAGGTATCTAAACCCTTATAAAGGATCTTTCCTTCCCCTCCCAAGCCGATGTGGGACATAACACGACCCGAGCCTGGCTCTGATATCAATTGTAACATCTCAACACCTCGCTCTCGATATTGTCCACTTTCGGGGCCATCACCCCCTCACGGCTTTAAAACACGTAGAGAGGGGGCCATCATCCCCTCACGGCTTTAAAATGCATAGAGAAGGATAAGTATCCAGACCCTTATAAAGGATCTTTTGTTCCCCTCACACATCGACCCAAGCCTGGCTCTGATACCACTTATAACATCTCGCCTCACTTTGATATTATCTGCTTTGGGCCCATCTCCCCTCACGGCTTTAAAACGTGTCGAGAGGGAGGGCATCCAAACCCTTATAAGGGATCTTTCGTTCCCCTTCCTAGCCGATGTAGAACATAACACGGTGTTATAGAAAGATGCGGCAATTTTTCATTGGCCCTAAATATAAAACATAATTATTATATTTGTTTACTTTTTTCTAATTTACCCCTATTGATACTCCCTCAACGATAATTAAAGAGGAGGGGGAATAGGAAATTAAAGAACATAACTAAGGTATTTTAGAAAATACATATTATATTAACGATTTTTTTAATCTAATTAAATTAAGTAAATATGTTCTAGAACTCGAGGAGTATTAAAAACATCGTTTGAGTACCACACAATTTTTACATGACAAATAAAACAAAATTCTCATACCGAAAACAATTTCTTGTTATGAGAGAGAACTTTGACAAATTTCTTATTGGCGGAATCGGGGTATATTCAAGTACGACAAAGAACTTTGACAAATTAGGAGCGCTTTCATAGCCAAGCACTGACTCTCGTGCGAGCACTTTTATCATATCTCGTGTCTTTTTAATTTTAATTTTATGTAAATATATTTCATGACATCACTAAGTAAGGCATGAAAATAAACCACCTTGTGAAATTGACCCACATATAATGCTTATTAATTACAGCTAGCTTCACCCTAATTAGTGATTATATTGTGGCACATAAGGCCAAATGATGATTATATATATATATACAAGCCAATTTAAACCAGTGATGATTGAGAAGCATGATGTAAACCTTTTTAATTCTATTCTAAGATTAATTAGCATATATGTTGTTGATATTCTTATGGTAAAAGCGGTGGCATTTTTATAAGGGAAAAACACTTCTCATGTTATAGGAGAAGCATTTTCTCATGTTACACACACATAAAATGGTGGGATCCACATATATATATAGTTAGCATTATATATATATATGGGTTCCACTATTTCATGTGTGTGTAGGAATCTTCTTCTTCTCATTTAACATGAGAAGTTTAAACCCCCTTTTATAATTATGTGAGGGAATTTTGACATATTGGACGTCCCTTTAACATAAAGGACGTCAAAAGTTGATTTTTGGTGTCCCTTGTCAAAGTGGGGACGCCAAAGCAAGATTTTTGGCTCCAAGAGTATCATTTGTTGTGTCCCTTTTGAAATTAGGACGTTGAAAGTAGGTTTTTGGCGTCCCAAATTTAAATTAGGACGCTGAAAGGGTAAAAAAAGAAACACAGAAAAAGCAGTTCGTCGTCATTCCTCCTCTATCAAACTGTCTCGTCCTAGATTTGTTCTCTCTCACTCTCCTACCATTGTCGCGCTCATGGTTCCTCTCTCCCTCTCGACCGTCGTCGCTCCTCCTCCTCTCTCACTCACCATCATCTCCATCCTCCCTCCTCTCTCACACCGTCAGTCCTCCCTCCTCCCTCTCCATCGTCGCTCCTCCGTCTCCCTCCTTGATCTCTCCCATCGTCGCTCCTCTCTCCCTCTCTCATTGTCAATCCAGCCTCCGTCTTTAGTGGTAGAACACTGCTCACTCCTCCCCCCAATAGCAAAACATTGCAGGTTTGGGTTTTTTTAAAAAAAAAAGAATATATATATATATATATAATGCATTTTATTTTTTTTGGAATAATTCTAATGTTTTCTTTGTTGTTGTTGTTGTTAAGGTTGAGTAGAGAAAATAAATTTGAAGCATCCAAATTTAAAGATGATGTTTTTGTAGGTTTTATTCTTTGGGCGTGCAAAATATAAAGTATTTTTTTAAAAAACAAAACAAAAACACCCCTTACGGCATCATATCCTTTTAACGGACATTGTCCCAAACTTTATTACTTTGCTCATATAGGCGTCCTCTGGGAAGGGACGTAGAAAGGTCTTAAAAACAGATGTTAAAAGTGTTTTATGTAGTGGTGTGGGGAAAATGTATGATGTAAGAATAAAAAAGAAAGTACAAATTAAATTTCTTTCTTTCTCTACAATTCTGTGTTTCTCGCCCTCCCTAACCATATTCCTCTCTAATCTTCTGCTCACATGATATACAAGCAGTTTGAATGTAGTAGTAATATATATTAGTACAGTAGGACTATTATTGTGATCAGAACTGCAAATTGAGCTAAGTATAGTCAGAAGAGGAATCATTACGGAGATCCTAAACTTACCCATAATCTTCTTCGGACATGTTTCTCTGGCCACGAGATCAAGTTGATCCTTCACAAACAATGGGAACATGTGACCTTCATAGTACGTGCTATGTCTCTTACTAATGAATCTCCATTCACCCTGGCGAGCACGCCACATACATATATTCATATATGTCAAAACCACACTTCACAGTTCATTTTCTCTTCACATATAGCTTCGCGTAGCTGTATAGCTTAAAGTTTTTTCGAAATATGTTCTAAAATCGAGAATGTTGTTACTATACCTCGACGATTCTGACGACTCAAAGCTTCTTGCGGGGATTCTCTACAGCGCCTCTTCAACAGATTCATCCAGTTCCGGCCTCCCGAGAAAAAGAAAGTCACAATATATATATTAATGTCTTAATTTGCACACCGATATGATCAATATAATACTCTATTGACCCATGAGAAGCACCAGGTAGGTCATAGTATCATTCGGGTTTCTTGAACTACGTGGGTGATCGATCAATGCAAAAGTACCTTTGGAAACATGAGCTTCGACATTTCGTGAACTAACGACAAGAACTTCCAACTCATTCCTCATATTTCCATTCACGTCTTCTTTATATCGTAAGGTATGCACCGCACAATTTGACATTTCGGTTATATATATATATATATATATATATATGAGAGTGATCAAACCCCAAGAATAATAATCAATGGAATATGGAAACTGATGATAGATGAACACAAATCCCCTTTTCAAATTTCCATCCGGTCATGATGATAATAATGAAAATGACCAACCCAATTTAACGCCCACCATTTCCACAGAAATCCCACATGAGAAATGCGCGCATACAGACAAACACTCGTTAATCAAATCAAATAAAAAAATTGAATGATCTCCGGTATACAACCTAGATCTCTCGGTTTCAGAGAAGCAAGAAGAGATAGGAAATATTGTTTATCATCAGATCGAATTGATCTCACAAAACCTTAATTTCTTATATGTATATAACTCACCCCACAACTTGGCGGAATCCCATGTTATTGTGTCTCTGCAGCTCCCTTCCTGAGGGAGACACCAAGCAAACCATGTTTCGGTGGAAATAAGTTGTTCGATTCTTTACGATCGAGAGAGAGAAATCAATATAATTTGAAGCCGGTAATAAACACAAGAACCCGAGAGAGATGAGATAATTAAAAAGACAAGAAGATATATAAGCGATGTAAGACGGGGGAGCGTGGGGGTTATAGTGATATTTATGGGATGATCAATTATATTGATGATGATGTGAGATTTTGCAGGAGAGGGTAATAAAAAAAAAAGAACGAATGAAATGAAACTTTTGGACATGAGGGAGTGTGTTTATAAGGGAACTATATGTAGAGAAAAAGGCCACCTTGATTTGATGAAGACAAAGCTAGTGCGTGTCTGTATTTCCGTGTGTTATTGCTGGGAAACAACTAATTAATTAGTACCTACAGTATTTAATAAAGTAATATATAAAAACGCGTTGATTGGCTATTTCCTCGACTTGTCCGTCAAACAAAACCGAATATTATTATTTACACATAATAAAGATTAGTATTGACGCTACTTCTCTGTTGCTTCCCTCATTTATTAATGCCACGTGCTCATAACTCATAAGCCATAGCCCACAGGTCCCACACCTCCTCCTTCGGTGGGCATATGTGGAACTTATTCTCTTTGCAGCGTGACTTCTTTATTTTTCTTTCTTTATATATATATATATATATAAACAATGACTTCTTTTTCTTTTTCTTGACAAGCTTATTTTGTTTATTTGAGGAATTTTTCATGTGGTAAATGGTAATAAGCTCTAGAGTTACAAATATATCATATAACTAGGTATATGTATAGTGATGAGCCGTTTCTTCCCAACTAAAAATGTAGATTTAGCAATCTGATCTTATTTGTAAGTCTCTTTTAATCAACAATTTTTTTTTCTATTTGTAAGTTCTTCTTCAAGTAATAAATGAAATTGTGATAATTTTACTCATATTAATTGTATTAATGAAAATAGAGAAAGAAGAAAGAGTTAAAAGATACTCATTCATAAATGAGGGCAAAGTTAAAAATTTAACTCATAATTATTGAGCTAACTACATCTCTTTGATATGTGTGATTTAGTTAAAAGGGACTTATAAATAGGATCAAAGTGGTATATCAGAACAGTGTATTGATACAAGTTAAAGGCTAAAAAATTAAAACTGCTTTATAATCAAGAGTCTATTGGATAATTTGGTATTTTGTACGTATATGATTTTTATAATTATGAACGAGTTGACTTTTATGGAGGGAACACGCAGTTCACTTGCGATGCATGGAGTCACTCATAAAGGAAGGTTTTGACTTTCCACGTAAGCGCGCACAAGTTGCCTCCTAATTAACCTCTCTTGGTCACTTTTTATATACACTCTCTCATCCTAATTATAAGAAATAGTTGATTTTCTTTAGAGAAATTAAGGAAGTTAGATAAGTTCTTAATCATTTCATATGTTGTGTATTTTCGGATTATATATTAGTTTATTAGTTAAACTAATTAGTTTGAAGAAAAAAATAAAAAAAAAAATACTCTAAAGTAATTTAATTAGGCTTATTCCTTAATCTCTAAAGTAATGGGTAGGTTGGCAACCCGAGGCCAAACCCATAGCCCGCCCATGTAATTTTAAATGGGTATGGGTTAGCTCATACATGCTCAACCCATTTAAACCCATGTAAATAAGCTAACACATAAATAAACGGGTTAACCGGGTTTTGGGTAACCCATTTATATTTGACTTGTTTATTTCTCTTTAAAAAAAAAAACAAGCATCCATCCAAATTCATCATTACAATTTAAAATCGAATCTTGAGGTTCCATAATTACAATTCACACAAAACAATATAAATTGACACAATACCATCATTATATAATCTTGAGAGTGATAGCCATTATGGTTATGGATTAAAGGTGGTTGAATACTTTGAATAAGAAAGAATTCGGGGAATCTTTAAGTGGAATGCGAGAATGAGATGGGTAATTAATAAAAAAGTACACTAAATAGGCGGGTATGGGCGTTCCATAGGTGTGCCCATAGGCGCCCATTTAAATGTTAAATGGCGGGTTAACCCAACCCATTATAAAATCTTTTTGGGTGGCCAATATGGCCCAATTACATTGGATTTTGGATGAGCTCATAGGTTTTGGGTTTCATGTTCAGTCCTACATATATCGATTAGGTAAGGGTGTTGTCCCTGTGAAATATGAGAGTGGACCCTTTAATTTATATATATATATCATGACAAGGGAAAGTTTGGTTCTTCAATTCCCATCAAATAAAACAGCAGGGGATGGTATCCTTACAATTTTAGAATCATCACCAGCCGCTAAAATCTTATTTGGTTGTTGGATAAGATAGAAAATGGAATGGAACGGGGTCATGATAGATAATGACTGACCGATAACGACCACATATGTTTTTTTTTTTTTTTTTTGGGGGAAATAAAAAGGCAATAAATAAAACATATTTTAAAATAAAGGGAAAAGTTATAAGAGTTAGGGAAAAAAAAAAAGGAATGAGTAGACAATTCAAGAAAGGATAATTCTCATTCACTATTTAAAAGTGGCCGTTAACAACTCTTTCAGTATGTTATTGACAACTTCATCTGTAGATTTTAATAATCTTGGAACTTTTTGACATCAAAATTTTTTTTTTTTCGAGACTTTTTAACATTTTCTTAGTCCATTGGAACCTTAAAAGGATTTTCCCTTTATATATCCCATGAATTCGGCGGCCGTAAAAAATATACATGTCAGGAGATGGACGTGACATGTGTAAGAAATGCGAAATTCTTGTGTGAATCTAGTCTCACACGTCATTTATGGTCAACCAATAAAAATACAATAACTCAACTAATATCAATCCTAGTTGGTTGTTCATGTGATTCACATGATTATTTTCTTAAAAACATAACCCGTTAATTAAGATTTCACAAGTAATGAAAAAGTAAATCTTGTGAAATCTTTTAATTTTATTAAAACGTCAACTAATATTTAGGAGGTATGTCAAAGTAGCTTATAAGTTGTTATATTTTAATTGGTTAGGCCACAAAATGACCTGGCAAATTAGATTCACACAAGAATTTCTCCATAATTAAGGATGTCAAAGAAACAAATAAGAGAGGGATGAGTAATATTCTCCAGCTTGAACTGAATCTAAAGTGGACTAATGCATTTTAAATTATTAATATTACTGATGTACCTTATAAAAACAAGATCAGGTTTTATTATTATTTGCTATTTTTTTGTAATACTGTAGCAGATTTATTTTTTAAAAATCATTTACTTGTATGGAAAATCTGTAGATTAAGTTCATTATATCCATTTCGTTAAGTTTTCTGTTATTTTAAATTATTACCATTTAACTATAAACTCATGTGAAAAAAGTATGACCAATGATACATGTATAGTTAAAGAACTTGTCATAGTAGATATAAGGAATTTAATGCAAGTATAGTCTTAATTGTATGTAGCTACACGCTGGCCACAATATATACATATACATAAATATAAATATAAATATATATATATATATATATATATATTGTGGTTGTTTGGTTTAACAATAGATTCGATTAAACAATGGAGTAACATGAAAAATTGGCTCAGGTTTACATAATATGTTCCCTAATTTTTTTTTTTTTAAAAAAAACAAATTTAAGTCTTGATAGAAGTAGAGGACGCTGAGGTTAAACATATTATATTCCCTAGGTCCTAATTATAGGAGTAAATTTTGGAGTTGGTTTTAGTCTTAATTATAAGAGCGAAGTTTTAAATTTTGTCAAAGCAAACGAGGCCGCTTCAAAGCTAATGCAAACGCACATGGTATGGCGTCGTCCATCTCTCGATAAATCTTGCGCAATTGATCAAGGGCGTTTTAGGAAAATATAGATAATTAACTAATTTAACTTCCTTCCTTAATCCCTCCAAATTTCGGTAAATAGCTCCTATAACTGGATGGGAGGAGTATATTGTAAGTGCCGTACTGTCCTGGATCCTGGGGAAAGTCCGGTATTCTGTAATTTAATTTGAGTCAAGTTTTACATGCACACAAGCATGGGCGGACCCACGTTAAGCACAAGGGGGCAAGTGCCCCCCTTGAATCTGACACTTTCTCAAAAAAAAAAAAAAAAAAAAAAACTAATACATATTTGAATGATTGTCACCTTTAAATTAAATACTCACCCTATTAAACCGCTATGACTAAGTAATCAAATACAAGATGAATGGTTGAATCATTGTTTAGTACTTATCTTGAAAAAGATATATTTGATAAGATTGATAATAAGGCGATTATGATAGAATTTCAAAAAATAAGGCCTAAAATGATGCGTTGTAATTATTTTTATTGTAATATCTTTTTGTTATTAAAATATACGTCTTGAACTTATTGAGTCTTCACCCTTCATTGTAATTTATGAATCGCATTTCTTTCAAGACTTAGCCTTACTTTTCTAAATGATAGGTTTATAAAATGATTGTTTCTCTTATATTACATCATCGGTGTTCATTTGATTGCGTGAATATTTTTTGATATTCTTTTCTTTTCTAAAACTTTCCTTTAAAAAAAAAAAAAGCGCCGCCCGAATCCCCCCACTAATGGTGCGCCCCCTTCAAGTAATTTTTCGGGTCCGCCCCGCACACAAGCATATATATATATATATATATATAAACGAGCGAGAATAGTGTGGGATTTTTAAATTTAATTTGAAGGCATTTTTTTTTTTCTTCCTATGTCAAAGTCCACGTATGAATTCCTGTTATGGTGGCTGCTGTTCCTCGTCGGCAAAACGTTTTC
Source organism: Acacia acuminata (assembly GCA_019022655.1). Lineage (NCBI taxonomy): Eukaryota > Viridiplantae > Streptophyta > Magnoliopsida > Fabales > Fabaceae > Acacia > Acacia acuminata. Next base: position 3,937,084 of record JAFJYI010000044.1, read on the forward strand.
TTCTTCATCCACCAAGAATCACATTCTTCCTAATCAAATAACCATAAACCATACACGCCAACAAGTCAATAACTAATTCATATATATATATATATAGGAGGTTTAAACTTCTCAAGAAAAAGATTCCTATATACATATGAAATAGTGAGACCCACACACATATATATAATTAGTATTATATATATGTGGGTCCCACCATTTTATGTGTGTGTGACATGAAAACACTTCTCCTACAAATGGTAAGTCTTTTTCCTATATATATATATATACTCCCTCCGGTCCTAATTATAGGAGCAAATTACCAGAATTTGAAGAGATTAAGGAAGGAAGTTAAATTAGTTAATTATGTGTATTTTTCAAAAATATCCTTATCCAAAATTTAAAATGACATTTTGCTATCGACACGTTTCACTGCACTGTGACTGGTGCTTTCAAGTACAACGCACCGTTTCATGCAAAATGATGCATTACGCTTTAATTTGTCTCATTTCTTCCCACCATCTAATGAGCTCCGGCTGTTAGTTCATATATGGAGGGAATCTGGGACGTTGGTTTTCACTTAGTTAAGTGGATAGGATATTAGTTATTATTGAGAAAGTATAAATAGGGATATTATAAGAAAAATTTAACAAAAGTTAAAATTTGCTTTTATAATTAGGACCAAGACCAACTCCAAAATTTGCTCCTATAATTAGGACTGGGGGAAGTATATAATATCATGGTATGCATGTTTTAATAAATTAAATAAAAGAACTTGATTATTTCACCAAACATAAGACTCTGTTTGGTTTGAGGGTGAGGAAGAGGAGGGGAGGGAAAATGGAGGGAAAAAATTTAAAGGAGAGGAAAACTCATGTGGGCCCTACCATAAATAACTTTTCTTTTCCTCTCCCCTCCTCCCCTCCCCCAAACCATACGGAGCCTAAAGAAATTGATTCTTTTTATTTGGATACCTGTTTACCTTGTTCTCTCTCGGAATAGAACACTAGTGGCATTTGCTTTGACAACGTCACCGTGATTATATCACATTATATGATTTTCACAACAAATATGACACAAGTCAAAACTTCATGGAGAACAACGTGAATATGTTAAAATGAATAGAACTAGTAGTTAAGTCAACAATTTAATACTGTATGGAAAATGTCAACAACTTAATACTTCCTGAACTTTAATATCAGTATAAAACATATTTAGAAAGTTGGTCTTCATCATAAATATAAAATATATTTATCATATTTTCAAATTTTTTAATTTACTCCTATTGACACTCTCAATAATAAGGAATAAGATATTATCACTACCATTTTTTGTCACTACCACTTTTTCACTGTTAGATCAAAATCTCATCTACCTTTATTATTTCTCTCTCCTATTGAGATTTTAATCTAACGGTAAAAAAGTAATTGTGACGTTGGTAGTGACAATATCCTATCCCCAATAATAATCAAAGAGTCATAGAATGAAAGAACTAATAAAGATAACTAAAGTGTTTTAGAAAATACATATCATGTTTTTTTCTAATATTATTACATAAGAAAATCAAAACCTAAATAACCGGAAATAAATATATCATGTTAACTAACTTAATTAACTTCTTTAATCTAATCAAATTAAGTAAATATATTTTATAATGAGGGAAAGGGCTCAGTCTATAACTGGCGGGCCAGTAGGAACCAATCTAACTGAAATCATGCCAATCATCATCTAGTGGATTATTGGTCACAAATCACAAAAGGGCCGGTAACAATATGATAAATGTCCAGGCCCATAAAACAAGATATCAAACTAATACAGAGCCTCCTGCCCCGTGGGTCCAACATTTCTTATTATTAAAGGAAGTTGGTATAGATGGTAAAAGATTTAGTCAAAGTCCGAAAGGATGTGTGTTCGATCGATCCCCGTCGTTGGGACTCATTTGGTAAGCGATCTCGTAAGTCTCCATTAGTCTTCAAAGAGTTTAGAACTCTGCCGGTGGGAACTAATACCGAACCCTCCAAAACTTTTTTTACCAAAAAAAAAAAACATTTCTTATTATTTCCCCTCTATCTTAATTTATTTAATGTAAACTTGGTTGCTTAGCCTTCTTTATAATCTATATATATAAAAAAAAAATTCTTATCACGCCCCGAGTCCACATTACATGCCTATGATTATGTCTTCTTAGATCTTCATATCTCTAATTAGAGTTATGAACATATATTTTTTAATTTTTTTATATATTATATTTATTTAGATTTAAATTATATATCGTTTTCGGAAATATTTTTTATACCCAGATCTCAAATTAATTAGTTTTATATTTATCTCAGAAGACCAAAAGTATTATGAAAATTAATTAATTTGAGATCGCATATAAAAAACATGTCAGTAGTATGTAATTTAAATCTAGAGAAATATAATATATATAAAAAAAAAAATATGAGTACCAAAGAATGTGGACTCATCACGCCTAGGGTTATAATTCGAGTGGAAGAATTTTTGCTTCACCCAAAACCCTAGCGGCCACTTGCTCTGACGATCTCACCTCGCAACCATGGTGAGTGCCGATCTCGACAAGTTTTCTCCGTTTTCCATTTATGTGTTTCTGAATCTTTGATGAATCTGCATTTTAGGCGCGTTGAGGCTGATGTCGCCCCAGGACAGCCAAAGAAGAGAACGTTCAAGAAGTTCAGCTTCAGAGGCGTTGATTTGGACGCTCTTCTGGATATGTCAACTGATGAGCTCGTCAAGCTCTTCCCCGCCCGAGCCCGCAGAAGGTAAATCTTAAGCTACCTGCTCTATCTGGACTCTCGATATATCTCTGTCTCTGTTTTGGTGGAATTGGTGAATTGGGTTGCCCTTACTTATGGTGGTGGTGTTGTGACAGGTTTCAGAGAGGGCTGAAGAGGAAGCCTATGGCCTTGATCAAGAAGCTGCGCTAAGCGGTAATTACTCTTTAATTGTTGGCAAACAAATGAACAATCATTTCGGGTCATCACATGGATCTTTAATATGCGTTATTTCCCGAAATCAAATGTTGAAGCTCCCTTTCTTGGTTGTTATTGTTTACTTTCCCTATGTTAAGTAGGGTTAGCATAGACATGGAAGATTGAACTAGTACATTTAGTGGGCTGAACATGTGATGCGATTCTGACCTGTACATGGCGACATTACGAAATTTAAATTGAAGTTTAGGTTAATCTGTAAAGCTGGCTTGAGACATCTACTTGCTGCAACCCTTAATCTGATTTTCGAAAATATTGGTTTGTATTTTTTATGTTATGTTGATGGACAAGTACTTGGAAACATGATTATGTATATATGTCGATAGGTTTCCTATTGGCGTTGTTGGGAATGTGCATGACATCTCTTGTAAAAGAACTCTTACAATAATTGTCTGGCATCTCTGCGTCCTTCTGTTAATTGATTACCTTTATTTTATGTTCGCATTAGTAATGGATCTACCGGTAGCGGTTTGTTTGTAAGATATTGTTCAAAACTATGCCCCTAATTATAAGCAACCTCTCTGCTTAATTCTAGAAAAGGGAGGCTCCACCAGGTGAGAAGCCAGAACCACTTCGCACCCATCTGCGTAACATGATCATTGTACCTGAGATGATTGGGAGCATAATTGGAGTGTACAATGGCAAGACTTTCAACCAGGTTGAAATCAAACCTGAGATGATTAGCCATTACTTGGCTGAGTTCTCAATTTCATACAAGCCTGTCAAGCACGGTAGACCTGGTATTGGTGCCACCTGCCACCCACTCATCAAGCTTCATTCCTCTCAAGTGAAACTGGCCCTTGGAGGCTGCTTCTTGGTCTGCTATGTTTTCAAGAGGACCTCAATTTTCATCCAATTTTGTTTGTTGTGCAAGTTACTGAGATTCTGAGAATAGTGTTTCTGTTATAACTCTGGTTTTAAATATCTCAGTTTATTCTATTCCATTTGCGTAGTTTGTTTGGATTGTTGAATTTTATGGATACATATATTGTTAATTTACTCAATGTTGTTCGCTATGGTTGATCATGGGCATATTTGACACTCAGGAGCACGAATTCTGAGTTTCAGTGATATTAATTGGCCCGACTTGGACATGGGGATGCAATAATAGTCTTCGTTAAATCAGGAGGGGTTTGATGATTATTCATATTACTATCCTATCTCATCCTCTTCACCCAGGTTCTGAAACTCGGACCTGACCGGAAACCAGCGAACTGTTTAGTAGACCGGTCTGGTTCGGGTATCAACCTGGTTCGATACTTAAAAAAAAACAATTTTTTTTCTTTAGGATTTCATATTAATTACCCTGAAATCTTTAATTTCTCATTGGTTTGTCCCCGGATTAGTTCTGATTTGACTCACTGACCCTTAACTGAGTATCTCGACCGGTTTAGTGACCGGTCCAGGTTTTAAAACCTTACTCTTGCTCTTCACGCCCTCCCATCATTGCAAGCATTCGGTTCATTTTTTTATTATATACCAAAAGCAAGCTGTTGGTTCTCTTTAATGAACATAGAGGATTCTAATTGGAATGGGTCTAGTTTGTGATAAAACTTTTTTTTTTTCTTAATTGTAAAGAAATAGCCAAAAAAGTCTCTAGTCTGAGGTGTTGGATATGATTAATTTTGATGATGTCTTATATAGATGCCATTATTCAAAGTAAAAAGTTTGCATACTACATTTATCTTCTACTTTGACTAATTCATATATTTAATGTAGATGTGAAGTTTAATACAATGAAGAATGATTAAGAATAGAGATTGAAGAAAGAAGAACTTGTTAAGTATTTTGAGAATAATCAAGAAGAAGAGGAGATATTGAAGAAGGTAGAAAATGACGGAGAATGATCAAGAGAAGAAAGAAAGAGTTGAATTATGGAGAATGATCAAAGAAGAGAGAGGAAAGAAAGAAGAACTTGCTAAATAGAATGAGAATATGATTATTCAAGTTCTTAAATTGATCCTAGAAGTCTCCACGATGATATGGAAGTTGGAATGGTCAATTCGATTCGAGTTAAAATAAGCTACAATTGCATTCTTGAAGTCATGCTCGAGCACAACAAATTCATGCTCGAGCAAGTATACTTTCAACTCATTTTCAGCTCAAAATCCGCTCTTGCTCGAGCATAAAAAATGCTTGCTCGAGAATGCTGCTTGAGCAGAAGAAAATTCTTGCTCGAGCAAGGTCGTGCTTCAGCTCCTCTGTTCAGCTCTGATTCTGGCAACCTCCGGTAAATTGATGATATCTCCCAAACCAAGAATCGGATTGACGCGAAATCAGTGGCATTGGAAACTAGACTCCCAACACGTACTTGTGACCAAAATTCATGCCCAAAAGAGTCCAGATGAGTGAGCTATGAATTTTTCAAGTTGCCACAAAACTCACCGCCACATTCAGGACCCAGCTTCGGTATTTTGAGCATATCTCACAAACGACAAATCCAAATGAGCAAAACCGGTGCCATTGGAAACTAGACTCAAATATCTTTTCAAAAACATCAAGAACACAGAAAACGAAGATCAATTGAAGGAGTTATGATGTTTTGAAGTTGACTTGATATGTTCGGGATGTTGCAATCGCGTTGATTAAGAATAACCTACATTCATTCTATGATAACCGATGAAATACAAGAAGTTTGAGACTGATTCTTATTGATATGGAAAGAAGAATTGAAGAGCTTTCTAAGCATGAGAAGTTTTCCAGATTTGGATCTAATTTGAAGATGACATATTCACTGGAAGGCAGCCTGCTCGAGTAGAGCAATTAGTCATGCTGGAGCAGATGGTAAAAGCATGCTCAGACAACATCATTATAACTGGAATCATGCTTGAGCAAGGTATTTGTAATGCCTAAGCATCATCGGACTCAAAGCAAAGAAGTGGAAATGGATGAGTCATGCTCGAGCAGACGTTCTGGAGTGCCCGAGCAACATCGAGTCAAAAGCAAATTGAAGAGTCATGCCCGAGCAAAGTAAAAGGCATGCTCGAGCAGCATGCCCGAGCAAAGGAAAAAGAGTGCCCGAGCATCAGCATGTTTAGCAGAAAATGACAAAGAAGAAGAGGCTTGCCCGAGCATGAAAAATGTCATGATGCTCGAGCAGGAATAAAACCATGCTCGAGCAGCGTTAGTAAAAAGTGTTTATCGCCTTTGTCTTGACCTTGCTCGAGCATAGAGCTTTGGCTTGCTCGAGCAAATGCGATAAAACTTCTTCTATTTCAAAAGCTCGAGTTACTTGCCCGAGCATGCCGGACCTTGCTCGAGCATGATCGATAAACATAATTTTTTCAAATACTCTACAGATGATTGCCCGAACATGCTTTTGAATGATACTCGAGCATTGTGAAACTTTAATATTCTTTCAAACACATATTCTATACTATTGCTCGAGCACACTCTTAATCTTGCTCGAGCAAGGTCACCCCTGTTTTCAAATCTCCGTCTTCGTAAAATCTTAAATCATCGAATATGATTTCATTTCCATATATCATTACTCATTACTATTGCTAATTGCTTTTAATCAATTTGCTAATGAGTTTCAGATGATTAGATCATGGATTAACAACAAATTGGCATAAAGCAATTTGTGTGTCGAAGCATTAAATGCTAACAGATAGTTTAAATCTTTACAATGGCTATTATTACAACACTCAAGACGGAGCATTAATGAAGTCAACGATAAACATTTTATGATTAAAGTTAGATTAGAGCTCAACGAGAAAAAGCAACAAAAGCTTCAACGGCTACTTCCAACTGATCTCCAACGGTCGGATGCTCACAACGGACGAAACACAATAACCTCTAAATTGCAAAGTCTTCAAACCGGAAGAAGAGACGACGATTGATGAATGAATTGACAAAGCCAACGAAATGATTTTACTACTTCACCGTCGATAGTTCACACTCTCTATTTCTCAATATTCATATAGTTTATAGTAGAGAGTGGGATGAACGATTATGTACTTTAGTGTTTATTCATACACTTCTGAGAGAGAAGCTTTATCTGTAAACATTCTATCCAAGAGTTACTCAAGATTGGGTGATCTTGAGTGGGAAACCGATTGTATTCTTACACCTTTGTGTAAGGGGGAGAATCTCGATAAGAGATTTGGCTTCACAAGTGCCTGGATAAACTTGTGGGATTATAAATGCTTCTCTTGTGCCCGGTTAAACAAGAGGATAGTGGATTGAAAATCTCAAGTGGAGCTTGGAGACTGGACGTAGGTCAAGGATTGAGCCGAATCGGTATAAATGTTGTTTGCATATTCTCTTCCCTTATCTCTTATATTTCCACTATATGCTTATTTGAATGTCTAACTGTTGATTTAAAAGACGCGAAAAGATTTTCAAAGTTTCAAGTTTTTAATCTTAACCCAATTCACCCCTCCTCTTGGGTTCAACCGGTTCTTCATGAGGAATTGATATAATCATAGTTGAGTTTGAGAGTATGCACAAGTTTTGTGTTTCCCATGTACACGAACATAACTAACGGCAACTACGTATGAACACGAAAGTTGACTTTTGGCAAATATTTGGTTAAATATAGTTTAGAAGCTGCGTTATCCATGCTTGTTTGGACTAACAAGTCATTGGCGCAGGAGATCCAATGTGGTACGGGGGAAAAAAAAACTGAATGAATATATTTTCAAATAAAACAATCCGATGCTTCATTTGCGTAGCCCACCTGCTCTTACCAAGCTGTGTTTTTCAAAACTCCTTTATTTGACTGGTCGTAAGCCATCGCAAGTTTATGTGTCCAAAACAGTTAGATGAAGGAAGGTGTCTAGATGACACCTACCACCACTACGCAATTTATAGGCATCCTCAAAGTCACAAATGATGTTGGGATTAGAATTACCCTCACCTCAACGTTTTTTGCAATCCATTCCAAGTGATTAATCTCATTGATCATCCTCTCATCACAAGTACCAATACCTTAGATCATGTCTTCAGATTTAAAGAATAAATGTGCGAATTGACTTGGTCATCAAATAACGAATTATCCTAGTCTCGATGCAAAAATTTTCAACGACCTCAAAGCAAAGTGCAAGAATTTCATGCTTTTTTATATGTGAATTAATTTTAAGAAAAAAACAGTCTAGAAGTTTAAAGAAGTGTGGATTAAATTAGTAATGCCACAGCCACATGTTTTGGCAGCCTATAAAAAACTAATTGGTTGAGGCAGTTTCATGCCACCAAATGAATACAAAATGGGTGACCAAGTGTTTGAAATGTCTTTGAGCATGTGACCTAACTTATATAGTGGACTAATTGCGAATTCTAAGGTGCTATCTCAATCCAAATTGGAATTTTTTACGCAAAAGTGGGTTTGATATGCGAAGACCACAAAGAATTCATCATGCATGACGGGTTTTATAATTCATCCACGTGTTGGATCATCTTTCACTGTCAATCCCAAATTGTCATTGTTTCATGAAAACGTAGCAAATAATGAGGATTATGATTTGCGTTTTGCTGCCACGATGTGAGATTTCGTTGCCACAGAGACATAATTGCATTCACTAACCAACGAGGGGTTGGCTTAAGTGGTAAGCGAGAACTGTGTCGTTTAAGTAAGGTCTCGGGTTCGAGCCTTGTAAATGTAAAAAACCCCTACTGGGAGACTCTCCCACCACAGCAAGATACGCGACGCGGGTCGGATCCGGATTAGTCGTGGCGAAGCTCCGGTAAACCAAGTGTGCAACCAAAAAATAATAATAATTGCATTCACTAAAAGAAATACTATAATTAATCCCATCATATTCATCTAACTTACAACGCATACGCACCAAATCTCTACCATAAAATAAAATATGATATGATATTAAAATCAATGAATTTTAAAGTGTTGAAAATATTAATAAAAATATTTTTTTAATAAAATAAATATAATATATAAAAACTTTATATGTCCTGATTTGATCGGAAACAAATATTTTAACTATATAAATCTAAGCATTTAAAGTTTATATAATAAAATATATGCCCTCAATTACCCAAATTAATATTCATTAGTGAATTAAATTCTTAAGTAAAATATTATAATCTCCCTTGCCTTTTGCCTTAATTACACTAACCTTCCATCTATTTCAAAAACATACACTTAAATCCAAACCGCTAACTCAATTAACGATTTTAACTTTTACTTAGAATTTATATTACAATAAATTTTATTTTCTAATTTACCCTTTATCATTACTAATTCCCTAATTTTGGTTAAAATATTTTTTGTAATTTAAGAGTTTTTGTTTTATTTTTCTTAATTTATTTTTTACCTTTACAAATCGTTTTCTGTTAATTTTTTTTATATATTGAGATAAAGACTTAATTAATTTAATTAATGCAGATATATAAAATTTAAATAAAAAATGATTAATTATTTGAATTGATGCATTATTAAATAAAAACGTTTATAAATGTTTGTGAAAAAATGTATTTAAAGATTGAAAATTTAAAATTTATATAATTTCCAAAATTTGCATTATAAATAACATATGGTGAATAAAATATGTATTTCAAGTATGTTTTCAATCATGCTGTGGTGAAAAAAAGCAAGAAATATTTTTTTAGTCATTTAAAAATACTAAATAAACAAGTTTCAATAAATATGATAAAATAAATTAAAATTTTATGATATATCAAAAATTTTGAACATATATTTATTAGAATTTTTTTCTTTGTATGAAAAATATTTTTAGGCAAGTATAAATGTTTATTCAATTATTGAAAGATGAGATTTTGGTCAAAACAAATGTTTAATAGTCAAACTTAATAGTCATAATTAATAATTAGGTGGATGAAAATTAAATATCAAATATACAAATAAGATTTATGTAACATATATTTTAATTTCAATGGTGCCCTATACTCATTTTTAAAATAGAGGGAAGATTTATGTAATTTAGATAAAAGAAGTTATATTCAATGTATTTTACTCCAAATTCTTCAATTACAATAATCAATACTTCAATAGTAATGATAATATGCATGTAAATAGTAGAAAATCATATAAGTGGAATGCGGACACGCGTACACGCTATAGTTTTATCTTTAAAAGGACACTTCAAATCAATTCTATCTTTTGAAAAAGACACTTTAAGTGGAAATCAATCAAAGCGTAATTTATCACGCCAAACAAAAAAATTCAGGAAAAAATCGTGGACTCTTTTCCCTCACACACTAATATTTTCGGCAGCTATAAATACGTCTCCCACCAAGTTCAATGCATTTCATTCCTTAGCTTCAACCTCCAGAGCTGCCAAAGCGATCAAGATTCAAGAGATCTCTTTCTCTTCATTCACAGATCGATGGACTGCATGACCGCCGCCGCCGGTAGCAAGAATCAGAACAGGAGCGAAGGATCAGACGAGTATATGGGCGTCGCAATTCACAGCCAAGTAATGAAAATCAAACAATAAATAGAGAAGGTCAAGCACCCTTCGCTCCAGCACGCAGAGATCAGACATATTTCTGTTCGAGATTTCTCGCGCCAACGCTCTCGATCTCGATCTCCTCTTGGATTATCAAATAGGGCAAACCCCGTCGGTAACGCTTAGCTCAGATCCGTATGAAGTGTGTGTGTTTGTGCATCTATCTATACACACTGTTAACACAGATGTCTAACCACAGTGGGTTAGTGGATGGTCTATATAAGATCGAATGCTCTCTCCGGGATATAAGGTGGCTAACACCAAAGAGATGATTGTTCAGTGATGTCTATGAGGAAGACACCAAAGAATATCAGATGATCACTGTGCTACACGAGAATGGAGATTCACCAAAGGGGGTGGATGTATGCACAGTGAGACTGAATAGTAAAAGGATATGAATAGAATGTGTGCACCTTGTGGGTAATCTCATATTTATAAATATTACTTTTAGGGTTTCAACCCCTGTGCTGTGCGCGCTCCAAGCCCGCTCTGCTCTGCTCTACTACCTGGCATATCCCTGCTCCACTACATGTCTCTGCTTTACTACATGTACTTCGGGATTAACGTCTTAGTTATAGGGTGAGTGGCGTTTTACTTGCTTAAGACAAGCTTCTGTTCGATATGTCCTTGTTGGACCGCATCATACTTGGGGCCAATATATGAGTCCATAACACACATTACGTAAAATTTTTGGGAAGTACATAATAATTTGTGTTAGTTTTCATTTCCTTTTGCTTTTAGGTCAGAATATGGAAATCCTTTTTTCTGAATTTTCAGTTTGTGTGTTTTGTTCTATGCTTGGGGCTTCTTTGTACATGCTTTATGCTGGAGAATCTCACGACCTAGTTTCATCTCTCTCTACTCTGTTTCTCACATCACCGCAGAGGATGGCTTTAGAATTTTGAGGCTCGGAGCCATCTCCTCTTTCAGAATTTCAACTGAAAAATTGACGGGGTTTATGAAACTTGCTAAATCAAATTAATCGCATATTTCAATTTTGTGTTTTAATTTTTCATGTGCAAGTGTTTTTCTTCGGTACTTATTCAATCTGTTATGCTTTCCTTTGGAAAATTTTAAGAAATTTTTTCTTGTTTTTAACAGTTCCTTACAATTTTGTGGTTGAAATTGTTTATTTTTTTTTCAATTTCCTTGTTATCACAAACTCAGAAATCGATCGAATCGTGTGGGATAAACAGCCTTCAAACTAAAACGAGAAAATTAAAGAAGTTCAATTTTTAATATTTTAGGACACAAGCAAGCTAAGGCCCCGTTTGGATCGAAGAAAAGGTGGGAATGGAAATGAAAAGAATGGAATGGAATGAAAAATATTTTGTCTCGATGCGTTTGGTTCATATTGAAAAAGAAAATGGAATGATAGGAACGACAGCTCGTTGAAGAGATCAAGAGTGTTATCGGTCAGGATTGGAACGTTAATATTCAACTCATCAGTCGCTGAACCAATGAAGCAGCGGATTATTTGGCTAAGATGAGCCTAGCGTCCATGCCAGGATATCAACTGGTGTCGCATGCTGAAATGAAGTTACAAAGGATTCTTGAGCATGATAATACGTAGATAAAGTATGGTTTCTTTTTGTATTAAAAAAAAAAAAAAGTCTAGCCTGGCTTAACTTATTTTAATCCCTACTCATCGTCTCCTTGTTGAAAAACCCCAACAATATAAAGAGTAAAATACATTAAATTAAATTTATTGCAAATATATAAAATCATAAGATTGTATTTAAATTCAAATTTATATTATCTCATTAATTGAGATATTGTGATAAATCTGTCACAATTAATTGATGGGTATGGTTGAATATTTTAACTTCCTCTGATTCTGGACGCTGTAAATACAGAGTGCACCGGTAAATTCATACGCACTTAAAATGTAAATATGCCAAAAAAATTTGAGAAATAAAAGCTAAATACCAATTTGTGGTACAACTTTTGCTTTTTCGAAACAGAGAAGCTCAAGAGCCTGCAAATCTCAGCCATATACGTTTTCAATATTCATTGATCATCCAATTGTCACAGCTTAATTAATACCTTTCTCTCTTTACATTTTCTCATGTAAAACAAGTCTGAAGAGCTGCTTCTCAACTTCAAAGTCGTCCATGGCTGCTCGTTGTCGCCTACCTACTTATCCATTTCTTCGAGGAAATTTTTGAACATTCTCTTCAAGACAGAAGGCTTGTAAGTATTCTTCTCAATCTATCCCCTTTATTGTTTCTTCCAGGTCTGTGCTACGGACCCTTCTTTCTTATCAGGATTAAGAGTTCTGTAAACAGTATTGTTAGAGAACACCAACTCATTTTCTTCTCTGACTTAAATAACCACTAATTTCGGTCTTCTTGCTGGGAATACTTATAAAACCATATAACAAGTCGGTGAGCTTCATGGCATATATATTTTTACAAATACTGCAATACTAACTGGAGATTCTTCTCAGAAAGTACCAAACAACTTTATACGAAAATATGGAGGAAATATGGCAAATCCAGTGTATCTGAAGCCTCCAGATGGAACTGAATGGGAAATACAATGGACAAAATATGAAAGTGGTGAGCTTTGGTTTGAGAAGGGTTGGGATGAAGTTGTTAGATACTACTCTTTAGGTCATCGCCATTGGTGCTGTTCAAATATGAGAGAACTAAAAGAACTTGTGACTTTAAGGTGAACATTTTTGACGACAGTGCATTAGAAATAGACTACCCTCTTCACAGAAACCTCCCAAAAATTAATGATGATGATTCTGGTTCAATTGAAATCTTGCATGAGAAACCTCTGCGTAAAGTAGCCAGCCCAAAAGCACCATTATTATCATCTTCTATTCGCCCTTGCAAGAAAATTAGAGCTGAAGAATCTGAACGGACGTCTCATCAGCAAAAGAAGCAGTCACATGGGAATGAGCTTAAGTCCATTAAAGCAGAACCGAATCTTATCAAGCTTGAATCAGAAGGTAGCTTCTGTTTTATTCTTGTTGTCCATCATCATGTCATATTTTAATACGATATTCCATGGATCTATCAGGATCTCTAATAAACAATGAAAAACTGTATATGATTTTTTTTTTTTTTTTTTTTTTGGTTCTTAGTCTTGTGCTTAGACTCATGCTTAAGTTTCTGCAGAAACCGTGAGTAGAAGCAACTTTTCCACTCAAGAAAGTTCAAAATCCATGGCTATTAAAAAATGGAAGGAGAAAAGATTAACTTGTGATGACCAGGACAAGGCTTTACAGAGGGTCAACACTTTCACGGCCAAAAATCCCTATTTCAAAATTGTCATGCAGCCAGCAAACATCAAGGGTTGGTTGGTAAGTTTTTAGACAAATGCACTGAAAGAGGGAAAAAAAAAAAGGAAGTTCGGTTCGGTGGCGGAGTCGGGAATTTATATTTGTGGGTGTATAATTCGAGAGGGGATTCGGGGGTTGCCTCCGAAATTTTCATTTTAAGGAAAGTTTTAAATATATTAAAAATCAAATGAATATAGACAAGAAAAGAAAAGAAAACTCCTTTTAGTGGGTTCTAAGCAAATCAATGAAATTGGATTACTCAATGATTTCTAAATTAAAGAAACTATCCGGGCTAGTTTAACCAAATCACAAAAATCAGGTTTCTAACTTGGTACAGAGGATTCTACAATTTAGTGAAGAAACAAAAATAAAAGGGCTCTTCAAACTTCTAGTTTTCTTTTATGCAGTGATACCTGAGTCAGCTTGCAAGCAATTTTAGTAAACCAATCCAGAGCATTCGCCTTAGAATTCAGAGCATGCTAACGTTTCAAATAAAACTTGTAAATTGAAGTTGTTTCCATTCAATCCAATCCAAACCAAACAAACTCCCAACATGCGTATGATATGAGTATGAATTAGTAAAAAACAAATTCCACCAGCTTCTTTTCTCCCAAAAATTTCAAAACATATCTTTAAAATTTTGAAACAGAGCAACTAAGCAGCAACATGTACAGGGCATACCTGAGAGTGTAAAGCAATGGCTTTGCCTTGAAGCGATTAAATCGCTTCTTGCCAATGATATTGCGGATGACGACCACAATAGGAGCAAACAGACCCTTCCCTTCATTGATGTTCTTCATCATGGGCTTGCACCTCACTTACAAACATTGACCGAATCACGCTCCACCTGACATCCAATTTACCAAGCAAACCAAAAACCAAATATTAGCGATCAAGTAGATTAAACAACTTCAGAAGAACAAACTGTTCTACACAATCACATGCTAGACTTAAACCCTAACTTTGTAGCAAAAAATGCACAGTAATTCTGACCAAACCAACAACAGATCTACGAAATAGAAAGTCAAAACCGAAACAAATCAAGCAAAGGTATAAAAACAAAATAAAATCAAAAAGAGGCGCTGGAATGAGAGCAGAGAACAGCCGTTGGACCTGGAACGGAGAAGGCAGAGAGAGGAAGAGGCGGTGGATCTGGAAGCACGGTGAGAGGTGACAGTGGACGGAGGGATTTGAAGAGTTGGGAGACGAGAGCAGAGCGATGGCGGACGGAGAGAGAGAGAGAGAGAGAAAGAGGCGGTGGATCCGGGAAGCACGGTGAGAGGTGAGAGGAAGCACGGATCTGGAGAAAATAATGGAGAGATGAAGAGATCGGAGAAGAAAAGGGGATAAAAGGAATGGGGAAGGTTCGAAACCGTGACACAGGAAATAAAGCTGAAGAGCATTAACCAACTATACTACCCACACATGTGGTAACTAAATTCTTTCAAATTATATATAATTTATAAAATGTTTATGTCTGCACCCACCCACATGGGCACCAATGTGGCTCTAACACTGGTTCAGTTGTTAGTTACTACTAATCTTGTTTGAAAAAATTACAGAATGTACCAGCAAATTTTGTGAAATAGAATTTGAAGCAGAAGAAGGAAGGAGGTGTCCTCCACTCCTCCTGGAGGTTTTAGATGGTAGAACTTGGCGTGTCAAGTGCAATAGGAAAGTAGGAAAGCAACACAAGTTTCGACTCATGAGGGGGTGGTCCTCTTTTGCAGAAGACAATAACTTGAAAGTTGGTGATGTGTGTGCTTTTGAACTCACAAACCCCATTGATATCTCCTTCCAAGTTCATGTTTTTGGAAATTGTACGAATCCGTGTGGCTGAAAATTCTTAGGTATAATGTTGATTTCCCCCTTTGTTGAGGGAATATGGAAATATTGATAGAGATTATTATGTAAGGAATTCACAGACAATGAGATTCTGGTTCTTCTGATTCTAGCTTATACATATGCAACATGATGTAAAATGTACACGGTTACTTTCTCAATTTGGGAAGGCCAAGATTATGGCTTTGGAGTTTCTTTTGTTAGCTTTATGTCAATAATTCAAATGGCAAGTAATCTTTTGTTCATTAAGAGGCTGATTCGTACGAAGAAAGGAAAAAATTTTATAAACTGAATTTAAAAACAATTGGAGAAGTGAGATTATAAAATTTTAATAAAGAAAACATGCATGATAAAAGAGTAATAAAAAATAATTTAAACCCCACTTCTCTATTTTTTAAAAATCTAATTTAGAAATTTTTCCCTTTAACTCACTTTCCTTCCCTCCCCTTATATGGTGCCAATTCCTACCGAGTTCAGAGATGAGAAGCTTTGGCCAGCCAGAACTCCAAACATGGATGTATCAGAATCTTACTCGGTCACCTGCTTGGGCCTCTCTTTTTGGCCTCACATGCTGGAAGCTGTGGAGCGCTCGGAACATGGCGGTGTTCCAGGACTCACACACCCAACCAGAGACTCTAGCACGGGAAATTACGGTTCTCGCAGAGTATAACGACCAAGCCATCAAGAAGTCTGTGGTGTCGGGGGAGGGGCAGAGGAAGCTTATAAAGAATGTTCTGTGGATTAAACCACGGCAAGGGCAGGTTGCCCTCAACTGTGATGGGGCACTGAAACGAGACCCCCTGAGAGCAGGTGCAGGATGCATACTTCGAGACCGTGAAGGGCAATGGTTAGGTGGGTGTGCTCGGAATATTGGCATTTGCACCTCACTTCAGGCGGAACTATGGGCTTTGGCAGACGGCTTGGAACTCGCATGGGAACTGGGCCATAGGGATGTCTCGGTGCAAGTGGACTGTCTGGTTGCGATAACAATGATCAAAAACTCGGAGGGACTGGTGAATGGTAATACGAGCTTGATTCGACGCATCCACCATCTCCTGTCGCTGGATTGGAGGATCAATGTCGTCCATGTTTTCCGAGAAGGCAATCGGTGTGCGGATCTCTTGGCGTCTTACGCGTTGTCCTTGGCGGTGGGGTTACACACTCTTGAAGGCCCTCCAGACGTTTTGACTGTTGCACTTCAAGACGATGTCGATGGGGTTGCTCGCGCAAGACTGGGCGTTTGTCCTGACTGATCTATTCTGATTAGTCCTCCTCTTTCAATCCAAAAAAAAGGGCTCTTAAAATTACTTTTTGCGGGGGTTTGGAACTTCATATACCCTCAATTTTTTAATCACCTTTTTGCTTTATGAAATATGAAGCCTCTAATATATTTAGCCTAGACAATATAAAATCAAAGTTAAAAGATAGAAAAATAACTTTAAATTTACAAAATTTTAAATCAAGTATTTTCAAGTTTGGTTATCAAGTTTTATCATTTTTCTATTCATTTTTAGTTAGAAACCTGATTTGAGATTTTACAATTTCAAAGTTTTTTTTTTTCCTTGTTTTTTTCTCCTTAAAATCAATTCCTCACAACTAAAATTCAAATATCCATAAGTGATTTCATTGTTTGTAAACAGTTGCCTTTTGTTATTTTTGTGAAAGAGGTGAAACGTTAGATTTAATAGTTTAATCGAGAATAAGGGTGCGTGGCAACCATTTTCAAAGATCTTGTTTTTGAGATAAAACAGTTTTTCTCGATTCTTGGAAGAGTTCGGAAAGAAAGAATTACGTTTGTTAACCTATTTTATTTTTACTTTCGAGAGAATCGGAATTACGTTTGTTAAACACTTTTTTTTTTTTTTTTTTTTTTCCACTCCAAGAATTAGAATTTTGTTAACACATTTTATTTTTATTTTGAGAATTAGAATTACCTAATACAATACAACTCTATCTCTTTATTTTTTATTTACAATTTTAACCAAAATGCCAACATTTTATTTTTAAAAAAATATCTAAAAAATATAATTATTGTCAAAATCACCTTTCAAATTGTAAATTACTAAATAAAATGTACAAAGCAATGCCAACGGTATTGATGAATTCGATCGGAACAAAATAAAACAAAGTTCATTCCACTGGCAAGTTCGCACGGAAAAATATTAAATCTTAGCATCCTTCACTGCAACACCACGAACAAATAACCAAGTCAAATTTCAATCTTCAATAATGATGATCCAAAGATGAAACCGATGGCCTAAGCGATTTTGTGCAGAAAGGCTCTTCCAGGCTGACGGTTAGCCAAAGGTCCATGGCATCGAAGAAGCTGGAAAATACAAAAGGGGTGAGCTTCAAAAAGTGCAGAACCTATCAAATCACTTTACGAACTAATCTAACAATTCATGGCTTATTTGATACAAGGCATTGTTCTATATTTACATCTCAGATCCAAAACATTTTGGGAAAAGGATCTTTAAAAACACTGTTAGAATTCTACCAAACCACACAAAATTTGTTGTAAAACTTCACCTATCATGCAACAAAACTCAAGTTCAAATGCAACCATAAAAGGTAATGAGATAAGCATACCATTTTCTGGCCCTTGCTGGAATGGTAGCACCTTGCTGGCCCTGCATCATTTATCAATACAATGAAACATTTAGTATCTTTTGCAATCGTCCATTGATTACACCACATGGAAATACTCATGGAAGTAGACCATAGGACATCATAAACAAACCATGAAAAGTATGAGAACTGAATCGGGATGTTACTGAAAAATATGAAAAAGTTATCAGTATGCAGGGGAGAGTGAAGACTACAACTATTTGAACCACCAACCCCGATTTCTTCCCTTCATTCATAAGTGCTCATCCAGACTAAAATCCCGTAAAAATCACAAGAAACAACAAAGAAGAAAGAGCTATTTGTTTCATTCCCTTCATCAAATAAGGGGAAGAGTACTCAATTTGAACATCACCACACATAAGCTTTACAATAATCACAGCTGGTTGATCTCTCTCTTGTATGAAGAATTAGGCTTCCTCTTAGAGCAACATAGAACGTCTTCTTCATCTTTGGAGTTTGGAGTATATTTATGCCTCTCTCGAACCTTTCTCCTCCTTGAAACCTCAAAAACGTTTGAGCAAACCACCTCCATTCTCACCACCTTCTATTATAGCTTAAACCTAAGCAACAGTTACGGTCAGTGACACACTAATTAGTAAAGCATATTTCAGAAAAAATGAGATACAGCAAGCAAGGATAAAACCCAGAGTATAAGATTAAACAAAATGATCTTTCGATTGTCATATAGGTCAATACAAAACAGTGAACTGACACTAATTCAACCCAACAACATTGGTTCTATGGTAAACAAAACCCAGAAGAAAATCACCTCTAATGGGGGAAAACAAAGTAAGACGCAGTAATTGCAATTGCATTAATTATAGGTACGATACCATAGCACATTCGAGATCAAGAACAAGATTTAGATTTTATAACCCACGCGAGTCAATGATCAATGAACCCCCGCGCAGCAAATCAAAGCAATATTATAGGTTTATGCGATGATGGCCAAAGAAAATATCCTGTAATCGAAAGAACAACAATAACAGGAATCGCATTTTGCATTCCCCAAAAATTAGAACAACATTCGAAATTAACGTCGCTCGATATTCCGGCATCAACCTGTTATTGAACGAGAAAAGCGAAACCGAGAGGAAGCAGAGAATCCAGATAAAATACTACACCACATCGAGTCAATTAAAAATTAATAATAAAAGTTTACTGGGAAGTGAATTGAATGCAACCTTGTGGCTTCTCTATTATCGTGTCTCTGTTATCGCGTTGTGGTGGAGGGTGGAGGAGGCTCACCCGCGCGGCGACGACGATTTATTGTGACGGTGAAGCAAAGGCCGAAGGCGAAGGTCGAGTTTTGAGATCGAGAGCGAGAGAAAGATGATTCTCATTCTGTGCCCTGAAGCGGGGAAGCGGAAATTTTCTACTTCTTTTTTCTGTTCCCCAGCATAAAAAATAAACCGGTTCATCCCGAGAACAAGAAAATAAACCGAATTTACCAAACACATTTCCTATCCATTTTTAGTCCGAGAACAGAAATTTTAAAAAATTGATTTTGGAAGTGTTACCATGCACAGCCGACCTTGTCTATAATTTATCAAATCAATCAAACCCCTTGCAATCCAAGTCAATTTATACATTCTTTAGCTCTAAGCAAATATAACCAAAACTAATAATCCAATTCCACCAGCTTTAGGCAAATAAAGATGCCCACATTTAGTATTAGACAGTACCTAAAAAAAAAAAATCTAATTCTACAAGCTTTGGGCAAATAAAATCAAAACTAAAAATCTAATTCCACCTATGATAAATATGATAATCTAATCAGCTAGACATTGCACTTTTCTGCATTCAAAATTTATTTGTTGAACTATGTAAATGTTCCATACCTGATCACTGCGTCTAAATCCAATTTTGTCTCGTCATAGCCTACTTCTTCTTTAATCAAATCTTTTCTCGCTGTCTCTACGCTTAGCTCCATGTTAGCCGGATTTTCTTTGATATTTCCCATTTCTGTCTTCAAAACTCTTGCTTTAATCTTTTCACTTTCTTTGTCTTGTCCACATATCCTTTCATATTAAAAACATATTTAACACAAGGCTCCAACCAATTGAAGTCTAATCCACTCATCTCAAATTCCATTCCTCCCATAAATGTTGAAGCTCATCAAATGCCTCATCCTTTAAATCTTTCCACTTGTTGTTCTTCAGAAAATGTAGACCTCGACCCAAACTAGTGAATGCCCACTCTGTAAAAGGACGACTGCTCTTTTTCTTACCGTCCATCAAAAGAAGGGTGGCACGAACAAACTTCTTCCAGTACCGGAACTATACTTATGCTTTCTCTATTTGTCCCAAATCCTTGACCTCAACGGCTTCATCATCCTTTGAGACATATGTCTTCTCAACTTGAGTGCCTTCATAGCTTACTTTAGAAAATTCAACCTCAACAATACATTTATCATTCAAAATATAGCCGTTAGATGGGCTCTGAAGCTTATCCAATTCCATAAAAGATGGATAACCCCAATAAACATGATTTGCACAGAACTTGCAGTTTAAATCTGCATTCAATACCCCAAAAGCAAAAGAACGTCAATGAAAGACTACAATAAGATTGGTCCATCCCATTCCAATATAAAATTATTATCCACTTCTGATTATGTTGTTAGGCCTTTAAATCTAATAGTTCATTTATTTTAGTCATTAGTTTGCAGGAGAAAACTAGTTTCAGAAAAAGAAAGGGTATGAGCTAAGGCGCCTATTTAACAAATTTTTTAGAGGAAGCTTGATTGACCACCGTCAATGTGTAGGCTGCACATCTATATTCCAACCTTGAGCCAAACTTGAAACATCAGCTACCTTCATATATATAGCCAAATTCTTGCCATCTTGTTTTCCTCTGTATAAAGAAATTTTCCTACGACAAAACAAAAACATGCATATATGAATATGATGACTGAAAAAGAATGAAGAAAGACACGAGAAACTGTATTGATAGAATAAGAGATAAGAGAGATGTGTGTGTATATTGCAGATTTTGATACATACCAAGCACAACCACCGATAGTGAAAATCTCTGAACGGTGTTGGTGACTGGTCTTCAATGTACTGAAGTTTTTGATCGTCCATGCTACTTTCTTGTAGCTTATATGCTTTATGTGGTTCAGTTTCTGATTCTTCATTGTAGCCTTGTGATATCTATCTATATCATAAAAACCTGAAAACCGTTAATCCCACATGAAAAAAATTAAACTTGAAACTTGGAGTGTGAGAAGAAGCCGATTGTGACGATCGTATGGAATAATTAAATTGAAACCTTAGTACGAAGCTAACTCCCTTATTGATGAAGCCACTGCCGTTGGAAAATACTGAATAGAGGAAACAAAACTGAAGTTAGAAAGGGACAATCATTTCTTGTTGCAGACGAAGGATCAGAAATTCCAAATGCAGAGGAGGCACTACTGTTACCCAACCTTGCATGATGATAATATGTATGAACGTAGGGCACAGAGAGGACAAGTGTATGTTTACCCAACTATATATTACTCCTTTCGGTCTTAATTATAAGAGTAAGTTGAATTTTTTAAAGAGATTAAGAAAGCTAATTAAATTACTTTAAAGTATTTTTATCTTTTTCCCTAAATTAATTAATTAAACTAATAAACTAATATATAATTTAAGGATACACAACATATGATAGGATGATTACGTAACTTATTTAACTTCCTTAATTTCTCCAAAAAAAGTCAACATGGTCTTGTAATTAGGACCGGAGGAATACTATATATCATTACCTGAGATATTACGAGAGAATGTGATCAATCAATCATAAGTAATTAGATGGATTACCGTGTGATGCACCGGCCCTTTCATTAGAAAAGGGAATGGAAATGGTTTTTAAATTTAAAAAATAATTTTAGTTAGTGATTATAAAATGTTAAAAATATGGAATAGTCTTGCTATGCCAATATATGAATATTCAAACTTCCAAAAATATCTACCCGACGCTAATTGAGGGTGCAATTATTTCTACCCAGCATTGAGTTTTTTGATTATGTATCAACAAGGTAGCTCCTGTTATTCCAAT
Organism: Acacia acuminata; assembly: GCA_019022655.1. Taxonomy (NCBI): domain Eukaryota; kingdom Viridiplantae; phylum Streptophyta; class Magnoliopsida; order Fabales; family Fabaceae; genus Acacia; species Acacia acuminata. Next base: position 3,959,301 of record JAFJYI010000044.1, read on the forward strand.
ATCGGTAAATCAATCAATTAATCAACATCAACATTGTTTTTAAAAACTTGTAATAGTTAGTTCATAAGAAAATGGGTTGGTTTGCATCCGTTAATCAAAAAATAAAATTTATTACTCCCTCCGGTCCCAATTATAGGAACTATTTACTAGAATTTGGAGGGATTAAGGAGAGAAATTAAATTAGTTAATTATAATTATTTTCCAAAAATACCCCTACGTGTTATTTACAAAAGACACACACACACACACAAAAACACTAAGACCAAACAACAATATTATCCACATCTTTTCCTTGCGAATCCTTTATCTCGTGTTAGTGTTTTTATCATAAAATAATCTTAAAAAAAAAATCCAAAAGTTGAAATGTGTTCGAGGTTATAGATCCTAATTGAACCTAGTCGATGGAATAAGTCAGGAATAAATATATTTTAACTTTTATTTACTAAATATTACTTTATAAAATATATAGGTGTATTATCAAATTATTATTGTCTTTAATTATTATAGAAAGCATAAATAGGGGTATTATAGGAAAATTTGACAAAAGTTAAAACTTGCTGTTATAATTAGAATCAAAACCAACTCCAAGATGTGTTCTTATAATTATGACCGGAGAGAGTATTGATTATTTCATTTTTTCATTATATTTCTTCATAATTCATTGATCACTGATATAGTAATCAAAATTCACTGATTAGATAATCTTGTTTTCATCCAGTAGCATATCCACATGAGCCAAGTGGGAGAATGTAAAAAAATGTTGTGATAAATGCATATGATTTAATAATTAATGAAGGGACTAAATGACTATTGGTAAATAACTTTTGGAGAGAGGCTTTTTGAACGCTTGATGAGAGCATACGTACCTATAGGATGTACATGTTTTTTGATACCGAAGTTATATAAATGATAGAAATTTGTTCATTCACTCTCGACCATTAGAGACACCCTTAGTTTTCCATTAAGAAGAGAGAGCGTGTAATGAAGAGTAAAGAGAATGATAAATGTTTGAATTATCGTGCTATAAGTAACATATTGTAAAGTATCTTAGTGCATCTTGACTTAAACATATAGCGATATAGAAATAAGGAGTTCTTAAGATCTTTATTCATGTTCTTATTATTTGATGTTTGAGCATGAATTATAAAAAAAATTACATTCCTCTTCACAAGATTCACTACAAAAAAAGCCTTGTTTTGCGGCGGAACTTTTTTCCGTCGCAAAAAATGGTAAATGGCCTCGTAAACCATTTTTGCGACGGAAAAAATGATTTTTCTGTCGCAAAAATGAATTTTGTGATGGAAATAAATTTCCCTCGCAAAATCTACCCTCGCAAAAATCCAGATTTTGCGAGGGAAACGTTTTCCCTCGCAAAATTTGGATTTATTTTTAAAAATATATAAAAAATCAGAAAAAAATAATTACATAAAAAATATTAAAAATTAGAAAATAAAAAAACTTGTATATCATGAAGATGACATGTATTTTCTAAATAAAAAAGCTGTCTACTTGATCTCAAGTCAAGATACTTTTCAAAGCCCAAGAGCAAGGACAGAGATAGGAGATAGAGAATCTACTTACATACATAATTACACACAAGCAAACATCCTCGACTTTCAAAGGAAACAGGATGATCACTCAAACCAAACGGACTTAACAAACATTTCCATATTAGTCTTTTGCCACTTGAACAGAAAGGCAACTGTGGATTGCCTCCATGTTTCTTTTGTATTCACCTGTATTACTAGGCAAAGCATGAATGCTATTATGCTACTGATACAACAATGCTTTGTGGTGTGAACTGATGGATTGTGCTATCCATGGCTAAATGCAATTATATGCATTGTATTTAGGAGCAAGGTTGTCAAGATCGCGATTTTATTTAAGACCGGAAGGGGGTAGCAAGATCGTAAATTGTGAGATCGGCACGGATAGTAAAGATCTTACATTTTTAATTTTAGTAATAATTAAAAAAATATATGCATATAAAATAACATTTAACTCGCAACTTAATCTTAAAAGACAATTAATCTTCAAGTAAAAATATATAGCATTCAACATATCATTTAATAAGTCCTAAAAGACAATTCAAAGCATCAACTTGAGCCACAAATACAAAATAGTATCAAATCACCAAAACCAAAATAAAATACTTCAAATCTAATCTATCAATGCATTCAAATCACAATCATCATCTAGCATGGCATCTTGCTTTCCATCTTCAAAGGCTTTTTCATCAAAATTTGGTAACTCTAACTCCAAATCATTGCTAGGCTCAACCAAGGCTTCATTTTGAGTTGGCACCAAGTTGTCTACATCTAAGTCTTCAATGTTAGATGGACTTTCATCATTTTCCACAATCCAATCATCATCAGAAGAAATATCATCAACATCATACTCATTCGCTTTTCTAGCCACCTTCTTCTTGGCCAATCTTGAATTAGCCATTACAAAAACAACATCATTCATAGTTTTTTTGTTTCAAGCGATTTCTTCTCTTTGTATGGACCTAAGCAAATATTAAAAAAAAATTTAAAAAAAAAAATCATTCTTGAAATGAAATATAATTCATATTTCATATTCACGAAAATTTACCATCTCAAAGGCACTCCAGTTACGCTCACAACCGGAGGTATTGCATGTCAAGCTCAAAACACGAATAGCAAATTTTTGGAGCTCCGAATGTTCATCCCCATATGACTCCCACCATTCAGCTGGAGCTTTGTTGTTAATTGCCATCTTGGCTATTGCTCTATCAAAATACTTCCTTTGATACTTGAAATCTTCAAGTTGAGTATCAATCTTAGACATTTCTTCTTCATCCCCCACCATCCTCTCCATGCAATCATATAATCCACGTTTCACTTCAATATCAGCCTTAAATGAAGAATTATAATGTAATTGCGGGTTAAGGTAATAGCCTGCAGCATGCAAAGGACGATGAAGTTGCTTGTCCCATCTATCATCAATGACATCCCACAAAGGCAAATAACTGAAGAATTTAAAAAATTGAATTAGTGTAAAGAACAAAACTACAAATTTAAAATTTAAATCAAACTTGATAATTTACCCTCTCTCTACGTTGTTGAAAGCATGAGCAATTCTCTCTTTAGCTCGATCAATCTCTTCATATATAAAGCCCATGGCTGGCTTTGCATCTGAATCAACCATGCGAAGCACCCTGACCAAAGGATAAGCACCTTTCAAGCAAGTAACAATATCTTTCCAAAAAGTCTTATCCAAAACCACATCTTCTATAAGCTTCCCATCCTTTGTCTTTGCAAACCGGCTAGACTTCCACTCTTCGGAGGTGAACATCCGAATCAATGCTCCTTTGTTATCATGGAGGCACCCCAAAGTTAGGTAAGATGTGGCAAAGCGAGTGATGGCTGGTCTCACCAAATCTTTTCCTTTAGTAAAGCGGTGCAATAAATTAATCAAAGTAGTTCTTGAATAAATGTAGGTTGTGATTTTGTTCCCTCTTGGAATAGTATCATGGTGAACTGGTATCTTCTTTTCCAAATCCTCCAACATTAAATCAATGCAATGTGCTGCACAAGGTGTCCAATACAATCTCTTTCTTTTCTCCATTAACATCTCTCTTGCAGCTTTGTAATTTGCTGCATTATCTGTCACCACTTGAATAACATGTTCTTCACCAACCTCTTCAACAACATCATCAATCATCTTAAAGATTTTATCTGCAGTCTTAGATATGTTAGATGCATCAATAGACTTGAGGAAAACAGTTCCCTTAGGGTTGTTCACTAAGAAATTTATGATCCTCCTCCTCCTTTTGTCGGTCCACACATTTGTCATTATTGAACATCCAAATTTCCTCCAATAAGCTTTATATTCTTCAATATCCTGCATTGTCGAGTCATATTTTTCCTTCAAATATTTAACTCTAATCTCATGGTAGGATGGTGGCTTGAATCCTGGGCCATGTTTTGCAACTGATTCAAACATTTTATAGAATTCCTCTGTCTTTGCCACATGGAATGGAATAGCATTATTGTAGAAAAAAGAGGCAATTTCTTCACATGCTTCCTCTCTCAAATTCTTCTTGAAGATGCTATTTATTGTAGCTTGAGTGCTCACTCCCCTTTTTTAAAAAATATTTTTATCATGCCAACCATCCTCTTCACTTTGTTTTCTTTTTCCACCAAGTTCATCACCATCATCAACTTCTGTGGATGTGATTGATTTCTTCATTAGTCTTTCTTGTAAAGATGATACAATTCCAAACATTTTTTTTCTCACTCCCTCTGGAACAGAGCTACAAGCCCCCACATCTTTTTGTGTTCCTGCCAAATGGTGCTTGAATCGGTAAACACCTCCTCGTTATTGTCTTCTTGCAATAATTGCATTGAATTTTTCTCCCACTTCCATCAACTTCAACACCATGCTTCCATCCAACGTCAGTCCTACTTCCAGCGCATTTTTACCTTTACTAGAGGAGGTAGAGGTAGCAATAGCATCATTACTGGCACCAGCACTAGAAGCCATTTTCCAAATGCTAAACCACCACAATCTAATATGGACAGAATAGAAATAAAGAGAAAAATAAAGAACTGAACAATCTAATATTGGCACCAACATCAGAGCCGCATTCTAAGATCAAATATGGAGTCCTAATCTAATTATGGACACTACAGTACTACACTACACCACAATCTAACTCAGACATATGAGCAGCATTCTAATCATTTGATTAGTAAAAAAAATTCCAGTTTGAGGGGGCTTCCTAAGAGCTGAAGCTGAAGAGTTAATTGATTAATAAATTTAAAAATAAAAGAAAGAAAGGGCCTGCAAACCGATAAACAAAGGAGAGGAGAGGAGAGAGTTCCAAACTTGAGAGAAGAGAGGAGAGTGATGCCGATGATGACCTGGAACGGGGAACCGACTGTGGACAGAGCTCCTGGAACCAAAGATGGACGTCACCGACTGTGGAGAGAGCTCCTGGAACCGAAGATGCCGTCAACTGTAGAAAGAGCTGGAAGCCTGGAACTAGAACCAAAGATGCTGACGCAAGACTATGGTGTGGAGTGAACTGAAGATGCCGCCGTTGATGATCGGAAAGGATGGTGGTTGATCGCGGATGATGGTCGCAGCAGAGAAAGCAATCGAGGCGAGTCGATTTAGGGGTTTTCAGAAGGGCTGGAACGGGTCAAAGCTCGAGTAGTGGGGCGGGTACACGGTTTTTTTGAATGGGTCACCCACCAAGCAAGATCGACGATGCATGACGACTTCATGATTTTGTGAGTTTCCCCGGCGATCCCATCGATCTTGCTCCGATCCGATCTCGACTGCGATCCAGATCGTTTTTCTCCCAAAAAAACGTGAAATCACTGATCTTACGAGCTGGATCGGCGATTTTGACAACCATGTTTAGGAGGCCTAAAGCTAACCATGAATATGATTAAAAATGAGCACTTTTCATGAAAATCAGTATTTGTATATAGCAGAACTACAGAGATGCATGATCATTTAAATGAACATACCAACAGATGATATGGGAAAATATTCAATATCAAGTAATCAAGTAATTACCCCTAAAGCATGGTAAGGAAAATTCTAAAGGAATTTAGAGATAAGTAGGAATATAGACAATCAAGAAATACCTTAGTATTTGAGTGTCTTTAAGTATGCGAATTTTATGCATTCCGATGACCATTGCCAGAACAGTTTTCACAAAAGAAGTGTTCAAGCCCTTTGGCTTCGTCCACAGTCATATCTATACAAGCAGGATGAAACCAAGATTAAAGAATATTAGGTTGAAGAGAACTGCATATTTTCGAACTCAAATATCCACATCACCTTTAACCACATACAAAAAAATCTAATCAAATTTCAAAATCTCTTGGGAAAATGTCTTTGTGACAAAGAATTCTTCTATTTACCTGGCCTTGACAAACATTGTAAGACCAATCATTGCAATTAGCCTTCTAGTAAACCTTGAAAATTATCGATGCCTCAGATAAAATGATTCATATCTTTCAACACTCAAAAATTAAGCCATTAGCTCGCTTTCAAGCACGTAGGAGTATTTTACATAGACTGAATAGGTGATCAAGATTTTAATAATTTGGATTATACAAGCAAGTAGAGTTCATCACCCTTCACTATCTAAGGCTATTATATGTGCAAACTTTGAGTTGCAACTGGGGTAACAAGAAAAAAGATCTTTTTAAAAATAACCAAGAGACACCACCCATTTTCATTTTAGTATTCTATTTATCTTTACTTAAAAATCACATTTCATGATTAGGCCTCAGAACTAAGTCAAGATTTTTGAACGTAGAATGCAACTGTGAATGTGCTGGAGTACACATGCATACAGACATACAGACAGAGTTTTGAGAACTAGAGTCTTACGAAAAGAATACGATGCCTGTATGGTTCAAACGACTTAAAATACCTTGTTTCCTCAAATGAAACCGAAGAAAAGAGGTAAAACATGAATTACAAATCTGAAAATTAAAAATAAAATACATCAGGAAGATGGCATGTATTTTCTGAACCAAACATAAACATCCAAAATAAAACAGGTAATAGATCTTAGACAAATCAATAGAGCAGAAGCTTAATTAATCATTAGTAATATCACCTTATATGTTCATCTTACCAATCAATGCAATTCTCACACTGGACCATTAGGTCGTTAGGGTTGTAGGGCATCTCACATTTGCAGTACCTATAGCAAAAACTTAAACAGTCAAGACATGAACCAAAATTCCAATAAGATCCCACTCCTTCAAGAATTTAAGACAAAGTTGCCAAGTTTCCATACTCCAAGCAAAGAATCAAATAAAAAACCACATAACTACATTAATAGGATCAAAGTTAGTGCTCACGATTCCAACAAACACAAGACTCCACGAATAATTAGTGTCATAATTGACGAACAAAACTACCTAACTACAAGTGCTATAAAACCTCATAGCACCGATGAAGAGAGCATAGTCTGAATTTACTGTCAGATGCCAAAATAAAGTTACTAGCAACTCAACTAGATAGAGAGCACATTTTCAACCAAAAAATTCAAGCATTGCGAAAATAACATCATAATACGATAACAATCATATAGAAAAGGAATGAATCAGCATACACAGCCCACTGTCGAGATTGAAACACTTGGTGGAGGAATTGTAATCGAAGCGACGGAAGAAATCCTCGTTTCCAATAGCATCAAGTTTCGTGTAGCTCTTAAAACCGTGAACCGTACACTAGGCTTCTATCGATCGGCACTCGAACATCAAAATGATCGAAAGGAAAACCTCCTTAGAAGCGTGGAACCGCCTCCGCCCACCAATTGACTCCTTCGGTCGGTAATACCACTGGACGTGGACCTTCACGTTGGCGCCACGCGAGTCAACTTCGATCCGCTCAATCCTAGCCACATACGACAGATTTGACGGGTAGAACGGCCGCATAAGCACGTAGTCGCTCGGGCTTGCGACGGCCTGAGGGAGAAGAAGTGCACGATCGGCGGCGGATCTGAGGCATCCCGAGGGAGAGAAAGAGGCGGACGGATCTGGCGGACCGAGGGAGAGAAAGTGGTGGAGTTGAAGCAGATCTGACGTATACCAGGGAAAGAAAGTGGCGGGCTAGGGTTAAGAAATCTCGAATTTTGCGACGGAACAAAATCTCCCTCGCAAAATTAAGTAATTTTGTGAGGGAAAATAGATTTCCCTCGCAAAATGACTTAATTTTGTGAGGAAAATGGGTTTCCCTCGCAAAATTACTGGATTCAAAATTACTTAATTTTGCGAGGGAAAATAGGTTCCCTCGCAAAATTGCTGTATTTGCGAGGGAAAAATGTTCCCTCGCAAATTCCATCACAATTTTTGCATTTTCTAGTAGTGATTTTTTGCCTACACTTCTACCGATGCTGAAAATGAAAGGCAAACAAACTCCATTAGAACACCCCATTATTACAACCAATATAAACTGCTAAGTAGTATCAATCCCTCCTAGTTTTCGTTAATATTCAAGTCTTTATAGGTGAAATTGAAGCGTAAAAGAGATGATGAGAAAGAAAGCAGACTTGTTCCCCCGTTCAGCCATCCATTGAACTTGACTACTATGCAACAGAACCTTTCATTCTTCCACCCGTTATCCTCAACCTCCTTCCCCTTCAGTACAGACTTCTCTAGCAATGGCAGAAATATGCCTTCTTTCTTTGCCCTCACTAATTGTGAGTATTTATGTGTCATAGAGACAATCTATAATGACAAATCAGCACCATTTCTACGTTATAGTATTTCATTATTTATAAATGAGTACATTTTATCTTTATCATATTTATGTCTCGCCGTTATTTTAAGGTAAATATGTGTTTGAAGATAAAAGCCCTACAAATAGAATATGTGTTATTCTTGAGGATCAATGATAGAGATCATGATTATGAGGACTCTGGATATCTATTGCCTAAAACTTGTTCCTGGTCTTCAATCACCAAGAAAGGGCATTGATGATCACAATAAGATGAGTATGGCATCATCTACATGTATAAGATACAAGGTAGGGACTTCATGGAATACAGGCATGGTGATGCCTGATGATCACAAACTATGTCATGTTTTCCCTGTGTTAAATGACAGAATTGAATAGTGAATGTGAGCTTAACCGTGTTAAACCAAGGCAAAAAGGCATTAATTCGTTATACAGGGAACATGAGGATGTATTTCACACAAATTCTCAACATGCGCTAGGAAAAGAACAAGTTACGAGGAATTATGAGAAGATCATGTGGAAAGCTGATACTATGCTATAGCATCCGAATAGCTTATCGGAATACAATACAAGGCATCTCTGAAGCTAGAGCAAAGTAAAGGATGCGATGCTATGCAGGATATGTTCTAACCTTTTGTCAAGATTGTTTTAGGAAATATTGCGAAGGTCGAGAAAAAACAGGTAGATTGCTGACGTAACGGAATAGAAGATGCGGAGAATCGAAACTAAAAGATTTGAAGAATCCCGCAGGATCATCAAAATCAATCTACTACAATCGAAAGATACGATGGATCTCGACAGATTAGGAAGGCCCAGCTCGCTGGAACTTACGCCACAAGAAAGTCTGATTATATAAGGAAACAGCAAGCCAACCCTAATGAGGTGGAGTTGTTGAGAGTCTAAACTAATTCACATTCGGTCAGACTTGAAAAAAGAGAGAGAGAATTCACGAGGCACGAGAACTCCAAGAGAACCCAGCATCCTTCCTTGCACTAAGACGGAGAGAAGAAGATGTGGAGTGGTGACGTGACAGGGCTTCTTCCACGCTGTTGGAACTTCGTCGAGCTTTTCTGTTTTCTTTTATTTTAATCTTTTGATCATGGGTCATTTTGTTGTTATCTGTTTTATGTTTCCCTATCAGTCATGAATTGAATTTCCTATGGTGAACGAGGATGATTCTTTAAGTTTTGAATGAACCCAGTTGCCAGTTCTTAATTCAATAAATTCAGTTTGCTTATTAGTGAATTAATTAACTTGTTGATTAGCGGAAGCTAAGGGCTAGATTTGTGGCCTCAGCTTACTGGAAAGGAGTTGGGGTTAGACCTCTGAGAAACATTGATTGCTAGGCAGGCTGGTGCAAGGCTTGACCTATTATTGTAGGCTTCAGGAATGGGTCTACTGCTCATAACCACTACACCATGTTTTGTAATGTTGATCTAACTAGAAAATTGCCATAGGCATACGGAATGAGTAAAGTTAGCATTAGATGTATCGGACGCGGAAGCTTCGATAGACTATAGTGGTGAGTTAACTGAATAGCGTTGTAGTTAGTAGCTATCTTGTAGCATTGCGGAAGCCGGGTTTGCGCAAAGATAGATGCTATAGCAATGGGTAAAGCAACTCGGGGATTGAGATGCTTAAGGATGATTCCAAGTTCAGCCTAATTTCCTACTGATATCTTCTTACGACTACGATACTCTATTTACTTTTGTTTGTTATTTAGCGTAACCACAAAAACCTCTCAAACCAATCATATTTATTTTCTGTTTCGCACAACTATCATAGCATTTGAGCGTCACTTCCTGGTATCTCAGTCTCTGTGGGATGATACTCTACTTACACTTTATTACTTGTTCGACTGGTTCACTTGCCATTAAGGAAATCGACCAACAAGTTTTTGGCGCCGTTGTCAGGGACTGACGATACCTTTAGTAACGACGCCCTTTTTGCTTAAATAGTTGTGATTCACCCAATAAAGCTCACTCCTCTCCCGTTTTGATTTTTAGGTACATTCTGTAATGTATGCACAACTCGCTGACCGGCAACCTAGAGCCTTACGATCCAGAAATCGAATGCACTTACAAGCAAAGGCGCAGGAAGCAAAAGCGAACCTTTTGACTCAGCAAGCATGGCAGATATGCATGTTAATCATGAACAAGATCAAAGAGAGCCGATAGTAATAAACAAGGACAATTAGATCCCTCCACCTCCCAATCCAGATGTGAACAAGGTCATCATGGAATTCAGAATTCCTGATCTAAACAAGTTGAATTCGGCTATCACACCACCGACCTTTGACGCAGGACACTTTGAAATTAAAGGTGTCATGATTCAGATGCTGAATGCGGCCGGACAATTTGGAGGACTCTCATCCGAAGACCCTCACTTGCGTCTCAAGGCCTTCATGGAGGTGTGTGATTCATTTGTCATCCCAAGAATCACGCCTGACGCTATCCGGATTAAATTATTCCCAGAGAGAAATTTTCCTTAGCCATCATAAATAGTATGTGAAATTTAATGCTTGTGTTTTACTTTTACCAAGTAAATTCAACATTGTGATCCATTCTGTTGAAAAACGGGACAAGGTATGAAACATATCCTGGTCCTAGGAAGCTTAAGATATCCAACTTACCTATTACAAAAGATAAGCCCTTTATCTGCCAAGGGAAAAAAAAACTAAGCCCAAATAGGAGGAGAACGACATTGACAGTTTACTTGTATGGTCGGTTTGAATAATTAAAATTTATTTTGTTATAAATAAATGTCTTAAATAATCATCATTACTTATTTAATTATTATCATTATGCGTCAATCGACAACTCATTTAGTCAATATGTTTGTGCCTTTAGTTAATCCGACTACTTATTTAATCAATATCATTACTCATTTAATCAATATCATTACACATTTAGTCAATATCATTATTCGTTTAGTTAGTACCATTATTAGGAATAAGCAAGGACCAGACCATTGGTTTTTTGCCCACACTTAACCATTACGCCATCACCTCCCTTCGTCGTTCGCCAATGAGTAGGAGAGCTTGGGACACCGCGAGCGTCATACCAGGAGGATCGAACCAAAACTCGGCCCACCTCTGATGCCCTCTGCTCAGTCAATATCTACCAACACCAGCTTGTTCCGTATTCTTCACAGCCTTTCATATTTCAAGCAGATCCAATTTTCTTCTTTGGTTTTCTACTGTCCCATGTCGTGGCTTTCTCTAATTTGTTTGTGTAGAAAATTCAGTCGCCAAGCTCCATTGAAGATCATCCTAATTACAAACGTGTATTAGCTTGATTTTAACGTCATTGTGTTAGTTACCTATGTTTAAATGTTGATTGTGCTATTTACTCATTTTTAATTGTTGATTGGTATTTTTGGTCAATGCGAAACTTATTTATACTTGGGTGCTCCTATCTTAACACTTTGTTAGATAATCTAAATCTTAACCCTTTTTAAAACACTCCAGTCATCATCCTTAATTCCCTAGCCTCCTGAATTATTATGGAGGGATTATCAATAGGGATAAATTATAAAAAGATTGACAAATATAAAAAATATATCTCATATTTAAAAAAACTCCCGATTCTATATTAAAGACAGGAGGAAGTATTACTTCTTTGTTTTCAGTACATCTTTTACCAAATATATCTCCGAAACATACTTGAGTACAAAGTAATTATGCGGAATACGATCAGTCATCCAAAAATTTTCAAAGACGTGCGTGTCTCAAACACGCATGGGGTTATAATTATGAGACCTAAGAATCAAGCATCACCCAAATGTTTCTAGATGGACTTAGCTTTTCTCTTATATCCCTTACGGTCCTTTTCCCTTTTCAATCGTTAAATTAAAATCTCAACGGTCCAGATTTACTATTATTTTCCCTTGTAACAATATTTTTATCATATGATGAATATGAAATGTTGAGATCTTAATCTAATGATACAAAATAAAAAAAGATGGAAAAGGATGAACATAAGTATAGGAGGAAAACCAAGTCCTTCCTAGATATGGGCGTGCGCTGCCACAAATATTTTTTTACTTGAGTGCACAATAATTATGACGCCCATTAATCGAACATCATCCAAATGTTTTCACTGATGAAATAAAAATGTGTGCGCGTTTGTGAGCACAAGATTGCAGAAAAGTAATCATGCTGTAAGATGAAGGGGACCAGTGAGAGTTTCAGCTTAGGCCACTAGCAAAAGTTTAAATTATGGGACTGACAAAAATTACGTTGCAATTGCAATAGCAAATCAAAATCTGCAAATTATTTCTTTTGATGAAAAATCTGAAAGAAATATGACAGTGATACCTATACCTCCCTAGTTCAAATGTATAAATGATTGTCAAGTTACAAACGATGAGACATGACAGTTAACCACTGAGAATAATCAAACTCAACTTTTTCCAAAGTTAGCTCGTACTGACCATGAGACTGATGGGTTTAACCATCTTCGAAGCTCCTCACAATTTGATCTCTGGAGATCTCCAACTCTATTAGCTTCAACATCTTTGAGACTCACAAGACCTTTATTCAATTCTCGCTCACTCACCAGGACCATACAAGGGATCCTAGATTCTCTGGCACGGTCTATGTGCTTCGTTGGTCTTTTATTGACCATGAATTCTGCTTTGATCCCAACATTCCACAACTCACTTACCAGCTCTTAAGCAAGTGTATGGTCATCACCCGATATGCCCACTAGGACTTCAGTTTTGTTTGCTCGAGGCATCTAACAAATGCACCAACCAACAAACCAAAAAATATATTACATGAAAGTGGTCATAAGCGCTTAAGAAATTGTCAGCTCGGTAGGTCCGGGCAAAGAAAACATTATTAAACCAATGATTTATTCGTTCCTCATCATGACTATATTTATAGCTGTATTTGACAAGGAAAATCATGTGCAGATGCAATGGCGTTTGCAAAAAATTTCCATGTCTCCATTCTCATCTACCTGAACAAGAAACGAGTTTGTTCTTCCCGGTGCAACGCACGGGTAATTGTACTTAACGCATAAATCAAACATAATTTAATTTATAACATGGGAGCTCATTGATTGAGTTGAAGATCAATGGAATAAACAATAAAGAAAATGAAGTATTGGATTAAACCCATTTATACTAATAAAGAAACTGAGAAGTTGGAAACCATTAATTCACTTTCTTAATGCTTCCACATGAAAAAGCATCGAACTCAATAAATTGTTTCAAAGCATAGCCTTCCTGATCGTTGCATTATTGTTTTTAACCCACACACCAATTCTTCAACCTAAGAAGTAACCAAGGCATGAATATCAAAAATTTATTAAACCACCCACTATTTACATACAACCACGATATTTGTGATATAACAATTGACTCCAATGATATAATATAAAATTGATTGTCCTCATTTTTGCTAAAGTATGACTCATTATAGTGACCTAAATTGACCTCACCTAAAAAACTTAGACACAATTGCATATCAGATGACAGAACATCACATTATATTGCATTCGACTAGATTGACCTTCATGCATTGAAGAACGCAGAATTGATCTGTTTCCATTTCAATGATAGTCTGATCTGTTTGCATGGCTATGATTGATACAATAAAAGCTATATATTGTCACTTGCATATGTAATTTATTAAAAATAGTCATCTAATTGGTCAAACGCCTACAAAATCACTTTTGTTGCTTGAAAAAAACACCAAATTAGAAACAGAGCAGCTTAAATAACCAAAAAAAAAAAAAAAAAAAAAAAAAACAGAGCAAGCCTTCACAGTGTGCATTTATGAGTCTTGTCTTAGTATCAGTACAATATGTCATCAACAATTCCCCTACAAGCAGAAAAAAGTGAAGTCTCAATCCTATTATGATAGTCTTAAATTGAAAATATGAAAAACGGTGCAGTACTGATACAAAGTTCCACAACACAATGACAATGATATTAGTCCGGATAGAAGTTAAACAGAGTTATTACAGAACAAATTCCTCAAAAGCATAATCCATTAGACCATATTAGCTTGTCCTTATTTGTTTGCAAATTTAACATAATGGTACGGAAAGTAATGCTTCATGAACATAAATCATTTGTAAAGTTAAAAATAAAATAAAATAATGGACCATTGATAAACTATGGGATGTTTTTATTTTTTATTTATTTATTTTTTTGCAAAAACATATTGAGTGAGGGAACACATATTTTGTTCAAAAGATGTATGTGTGTGTGTGATATTGAACACAGACACATACAAATATGGGATTCATAAAAAGGTGTTGCCATTAGGGGGTCACATGATAGAGCCTCATAATGGCACAGTCAATGGTCAGAATCTCCAAACCCAAAAAAGTTCCAATTCTGTTTGCATCTTACAATCAATCACAGCATGTCAAGCAAACAATTGAATAGCAAAGGTGGAAAAAGACAAAACAATTGAAGGTGATGAGCAGTTATATAAGAACAAAAACGTCACCATCAAAGCTTTCTATTTATTGTTGAGTTGTCAGATTGCAAGATGCAATTCAATTTTTTTCAACCCAAACAGTGAGCCAAAAAGCATTCTGACTATCGATGAACAAAAGACGACAAGCATGCCTCTAAAACCATGTAGGCATGGGAGGCCAGCACACAGACTAATAGACTTTTAACCTACAATTTGCCACCTCTTTTTATCTTCTCATTAATTAGGATTCGATGTCTTGCACAAAATGAACTCCGCTTTATTATTGTCAGATGGCAGTCTGAAGCCAATATAGAAAAAATGCAGTGCTTTTGTTCTTTTTTGGCTGACTAAACCTAAGAGCTTGTCTCTCTCTCTCTCTCAACTCTCAATGCTACAGCTCACACACCCTTGACTTCACAACTACCAACGCCTTCTTGCAATAGTTACAATTAAAAATGATTCAAAGGAAGAGATTGTATGTTAACCTGAAAATTTTGCACTACTAAAAGGTACCTACAACAAGGCTCTGCAACAATTATAGGGCATTAGTTTAGAATATGATAATCCATAAGATAAACAACCATTCTACATATTGCATTCTAAGCAAAGGTCTGTGTCTAACATGGAAATCGATAATCTGGACGGCATAAAACATGAAACATTGTGGAGTATGTCAACCAAACAATACCGTTATTCATTCAACAAAAATAACAAACTCAAATACCTAGAACCATATATTTGCTACCAACAATGTCACCAAAGAACTTAATATGTAGGCACGAGTGTATAATTATCGAAAAGTGATCCTGGAAAACCAACACTTTGTGATTCGTCAACAAAAGAAGAGTGCCATGAACTCAAGTAAAAAAGTTAAACCGTGGGTGAAATGCTATCATCAATCGCCAATGGACATTCGCCCAAAAAAGGGAGAAAGGCAAGTAAATATACTGAAGAATTCCGCAGAGTGTTGTCCCCGTGTATCCCTATCAAGGCCATCCTTTTTTAGACTCTTAGGCTTTCCATTACCCTAGGATAAAATCAATGAAACATAAAGAAACAATTTGTTGCAAACACAGAGCAAGAAATAAAAACGAAGCAAATGCAAAAGCTTACCAATTTTTCCTGATTGATACCAAACATCTGGTTTTCATGAATTAGCTCAAGATCATCATCATCAAGAACAATGCAATTCGATGATTTTTTGAAATAGTTAGCGAAGAGCGATTAGTGTTGAGTACCATATGTCGAATCGCATTGCAGGGTAAGAAGGGTAATGAACCTCTTCTTTTTTCGTCTCTTGTGTTTCTTGTCGATTGTCATCCTCTTCTTCATCAAAACCAACGATAAATCCATCATCGTCAAAGTGATCCAAACCATCATCTAAATCACCAAGTGGAGGAAAAAGAAAGTCATTAGATAATTAAAAAAAATTATTGTAATAAGTTCTCTGGGGCTTATCAGTATACCGATATAAAGACTAAGATTTTTTCAAAAGAAAAGGGAGCCGAAAAAAGCTACATAGCGAGCGATAGCTTGAAAGCAGAAACTAAGAATTAGAAAGCTGAGGAAGGGAAGAAATGAAAGAAAGAATTGACTTAAAAACCAAAATATAGAGCTAACTTAAAAAAGATTAGTGTGTAAATGCGTGATATAATCTCATGATAATATACAGTAACGTTATGATTTAACATATCACGCCTCGCCGCAACATCAGGCAATAGGTCATAATATCCCGCAATATTACAGCCTCTAGATATCGCCGGCCAATCACGCGGACGCAAGCGATAAAAAAGAGAAGTCATTCTCATCATTCCATATTAAGTTCTCAACTTTCAGGGAAAAGGCTTTTTTGAGTTTCTTAATTTTAAACTTGAACTGAAAATGGCATCTCAAAATTAATAACGACGACTTTCTTAATTCTATGAAAAGGAAACAGGAACTTGTACTGCATACACATTCGAAAGCAAAATAAAATCGAGGACGACAGAAGGAGTAATAAAAAGAGGAATGAAGCTCAAGTTTAAAGTTCAGGACTAAAAAAATCTGGACAAGAGAGCGCTGATTTTTAGTTCATTACCATCTTCTGATTCTTCTTCGTCGCCTCCGCCGTCGTCGACGTCCACTGTGATAGCTTGTTCGAAAATTTGAAATTTGAGAAAGTCGATGTCACTGAGTACGAGATGTCTCTAATCAAATCGCCCAAACCCCAAGCAGAAAAGAGTAAGAACTCTCCAGCACAGACATCTCGCACCCAGTCACATCGACTTTCTCGAATTTCAAATTTTGAGACTTCTCGGCAATGAGTTCAGGAAGAAGAGCTCGGATGCCGCGAGCATTAGAGAGGAGGGGCTTATTCAGAAGCACAACGAGAATGGCCCTGCGATCCTCTAGGGTGAGAAAGTCATTGAAGATAAGCTGGTGCTTGCAGGAAGCCGGCGGGAGGCGCTTACCGAAGGAAAGTCTATCGAGAGCAGTGAAATCAATGCGCCACTGAGCACGGCCACTGGCAGCAGCATAGAGTGAAGAGGAAGAGAGTGACGAACCCTTGCCACCAAGCGTTAAAACAGAGATCTCATTCCTCTCCGCCATAGCTGAAGCCGCTCACCCCGACGACGAAGAGTGCGAAACGAAATAAGGCTTTTGAGCTTTAACTTCACCATTGCTCTCTGCCTGTGTCTGCGGGAGCCGGCTAGGGTTTTCTCAATTGTCTTCGTATATTCCCCAAAAATTTATATTTTATTTTTCAGATGAAAGATCGGCCAATTTTTCACTTTTCACGCCGATTTTTCATTTTTCAGGCTTTCTTAGACTCAAAACATCACGTCAGATGGGAACTGGATCATCTCCTTATCTTTTTTCCCATCTGGGCCTTTGATTAGGGAGACGAGAGAAATGTTAAAGTGGTATTGTGATTGATTGGATGTATATGATTTAGAGATAATGAGAAAAGGATTATGAGATAAACTCAACCCGGTTAGATGACAGCTTTTTTTTACATAGATATAATCTCTGGGATTAATATACAATATATTTATAAAGTTGATTTTAGTTTTAAATATAAGATAAATGCTTTCCGATCCTAATTATAGGACATAACGTTGGAGAGATTAAAGATAGTAGTTAAATTAGTTAACTATGTTTCTTTTCTCAAAATGCCCTTATTTAAAATTTAAAATGGCATCTAATTACTCGATTCTTTGTTTTTTGTCGGACCACTCCTACCTCACATCTTTGATTTCTCTCGAGCATTCACACAATGCAAAGCATCGTCTGATCTCCTCAATAACTTCGATCAATTCTTAGAAGTTGGAAATGTAATTTAATAGTTATACCATTATTAAATATGACAAAAATTGCTCAAATTATTTTATTAAAACAAATTAGAATTGAGATGTATGTGGCGTTAATGAATTGCAAGCATAACTCACTTTATAGAATATATATGTCCATTATTAAATTAGTATTGTGTTTATTTATTAATAAGAAAGTATCAATAGGGGTATTTTTGGGAAAAATAACAAAAATTAGAACTTTGTCCTATAATTAGGACTAATATCAACTCCTAAATATTGTCTTATATTAGGACCGGATGGATTAATTTTAATATTTGTCTATCTTTTCCTAATTTACCTTTATTGATACCCCTTACAATAATCAAATGGGAAGGAGAACGAGGAAATAAAGAAAGATGATTCGCGTGTTTTAAAAAATATATGTCATATTAATTAACTTAACTAGCTTCCTTAATCCAATCAAATTAGGTAAATATATTCGGTCACACCCGGCCTTATTTTGCTTGCACAGAAGCGTCAATATTCTTAAAGGTCGTCCTTATAGCTATCAAAGTGTCTCTTCACTCAATTCCCTACTCATTCTCTCTCGTGCAACTTTATGCACTTTCTTTCTATGCGCTCACATACCTATGTAGTTGGTTGCGGAATCCCATTATTTCCTATTCTCCTATAGTTTCATATTCTCACCCATGAATCACTATGATTATGGAATCACATTAATTGTAGATTTGAGAGTTGTGCCTATAAATAGAAGATATATGTTATGTATTTGGGACACATCGGAATACACTGGAACAAGAATTACACTCCTCTTTCTCTCTTCTCTATTCTCTTGTTCTTGTACTCTATCTCTTATCTCAGATATATTGTTATATTTATAACACGTTATCAGCACGAGAAGCTCGAACGAAGGTTTGATCGCTTCTTTAACGATTTCAGCCTACCTTCTTTAATGATATGTTTCTTTTATCTATCTGGGATAATCTGAGCCACTATATGAAATTAAAGAGACACTTTTACCGATTGTTCTTAACATCGAGTTTCATGGCTAAGATTGGAGATTATTATTGTTTTTATATATTATTTTGATTTCATTTACGAGTTATTTTATATTTTGTTATTATTGTTAATTTGACTCCCACATGGAAGGTTCTACCTCCTACATGGAAGTCTAAATTTAAGCTTTTATTTTTATTGTTTTAATTTGACTCCTACATGGAAAGTTCTACCTCCTACATGGAAGTCTAGATTTAATCTTTTATTTTTATTGTTTTAATTTGACTCCTATATGGAAGGTTCTACCTCCTACATGAAAGTCTAGATTTAAGCTTTCCTTTTTATTGTTTTAATTTGACTTCTACATGGAAGGTTCTACCTCCTACATGGAAGTCTAGATTTAAACTTTCCTTTTCATGGCCAGAAGCCATACGCCTCTAATTTCTTATTATGAAATTACATGACCGAGAAGTCATATTTCTTTTACTTTTATTTTAATATTATATGGCCGAAGTCATATAATTTTCATCTTCTATATAATTGAATGGCCGGAAGCCATAATTTTTATCCCGAAGATAAATGGCACAAGCCATGAAATTTTAATTGTTGCAATACTTTATGAATTATTTTTGTGAATTTGCAATTTACTATCATTAGTACTTTTATTATTATTATTATTATTATCATTTTATTAAATATTTTGATAATTCCCGTTTATTTCTTTAATTAGTCTGAACCATGTCAAACTTTGCAAAACTTGATTTTGTGGCTTTTGACATTACCGGAAAGAACTATTTATCTTGGAAGTTGAATGGGGAAATCCATCTGAATGCCTATGGTCTGGAAGACACAATTAAAGGAGGGAATCATGCATCTAATCAAAATAAAGCCAAATCCATGATTTTGCTACGCCGCCATTTGCATGAAAATATAAGAATTGCATATTTGACCCGAAAGACCACCTTGTTCTTTGGGACAATTTAAAAGAAAGGTATGATCACCAGAAGATGGTCGTCCTCCCAAAAGCTCGTTTTGACTGGATGCATTTATGCCCGCAAGATTTTAAAAGCGTGAGCGAGTATAACTCGACCATGTTAGTACTTACTGCATTAAAATTATGTGGAGAGAATGTTCTTGATGAAGATATGCTAGAAAAAACATTCTCCACATTTCATGCATCCAACTTGCTCTCAAAGAACAATACCGTGAAAAGGGTTTCAAGAAATATGCTGAATTAATTTCTTGTCTACTTGTGACTGAACATAATAATGAACTTTTATTGAAAAATCATGAATCACGTCCAACAGGCTTGACTCCATTCCCAGAAGTGAATGTAGTAACTAATGAATTTTTTTAGTGGTCGAGGACGTGAGCGTAAAGGTGGCTACAGACATGGACGTGGTCATGGTAGAGGATGTCATAATTACCGTTATTATGATGGTATAAGTAATGATTATAACTCTAATACCCACCAGAAGAGGAAATATGATGAAGGGCAGAAAAATGAAGATGGTGGTCCTTCAAAAGTTGTTGAGAATAAATGTTATCGGTGTGGTATGAAGGGGCACTGTGCTCGTACCTGTCGTACGCCTAAGCATCTAGCAAAACTTTATCAAGCCTCCATTTAAAAGAGTGAAACTAATGTGGAAGCAAACTTAATTTTTCAAGATGACAATGTTGAAGCACACAAGAATAATGATGGTATTAATGGCAGCAATGCTATGACACACTTGGAGGTGGCTGATTTTTATGATTAGATGAGCTGGTTGGAAGAACAATATTTTTTGTTTTAACGGTTTTTTTCGAAGTTAATTTATGCTTTAGTTTATGCTTTACTTTTATTTCCGCTTTCATATGCAATAAGACCATGGTTGCTCATCATGCATTTTGAATTTGTTTTAATACAATTTTTTTATATATAAAAAAATCTTGAGCTTTAAAGTGATATATATAGGTTAATTGGCCTATTATATATTGATTTGTCTTTGAAATACAAATATAAAGGAAGTATGATTATATGACTCATACTTGAAGGGGAGATTGTTAAAAAACAAGTGTGAGTTCGAATACAAGTATGAGCTAATTTTTGAACAGAGTTATATACTTCCTTTATAAAGCCTAATAGATCTCCCAAAATGGATGTCGATTATGATTCAAAAGTTTACGATTGATTGAGATATGTTACGAGAAACCAGAAGTTTCTTGATCTAAAGAAATTTATTGTTGGCATGACTTGTTTGATCATCCGAGTCATATATACAACGCAAATAAGATAACATATTGACATCCATTGAAGAGCTAGAAGATTCTTCATGAATAACCAACATATTATTTATGAATTATGCTTGCTTGTTCTCAAAAACAAATTGTCGGGTCATGATTAGTAATGGATCTCGTATTTATGGAAACATATCAAACGAGAATTATATGGGCCCATTGAAATAGCATGTAAACCATACAAATTTTGAAAGATGCATCTATAAGATGGTTACATGTGAGATTATTAGCTTACAACGAAGTTTGTAAGAATGCAACCGAAGCTTGCAATAATGCTTGAATAAATTAAGCACGCTTATTTCCAGATTATATGATCAAGGAATCATATATTAAAGCCTCCATAAATAAACTCTGGATGAAAGCTTATGAGAACAAAAATTTTATGCTTACATATTTGATGTTATATAGCAGCATTTATATAAGCCAACAAAATTCTCCCGATATAATTGGCTTTAGGTCGAAGCCGAGACAAATTCCATCTTATAAAGTTTGAATGTGCAATGATTATTAATCTACCACAATGCACATAGATGGATATGGAAAGAAAGTTGAGATAAATGTTGTATAAGGACATTCTTCTTCTTGTTTGTCTCTATATGAAACAAAATGACGTTTCTAAAGGAAACAAATGGATTAAAGAGACTAATACTGTATGATTAGTCAATTGATATTTGACATTATTTTCTCAACATGAGAGGGAGAAATTGAATAGCTAGACAAGAGAATACATGGAATCATTATAGAAAAGTATATATCCTCAAATAAAGAAGTATGAACCAAAAGTTCATCAAAGGTTATGCGTTCATGATATATTTGCCGTGATAGAATTATCGACCTAAATGAGATTTATTAAATCTCATATTCCAGCTAAAAATGCTCCAATTAGTAACATACCTGAAGCATGAGTAAGTATTCGGTTCCAAATATAAACGTTATGGATAAATTGGAGCGATAATTAAGATGATCATATTAAGGAGGTAGATACTCCAGAAGAGTATCGAGAAATAACTTATTGCAAAACCTTAAGAGAGGTTCAGGTACCTGAGTAATATTGATATCGTTATGTCGAATTGGAAAAATAGAACCGAAAAGATAAAATTGTCGACAAGAGATTTGAAAAATGATATCACGTGATCAAATGAGGATATTATATAAAGATTATTGGCCAAGAGGATAAGTGAAATTGAGAAGGACACAAATATAATCATACTATGATAGTTAAGGACTGACGAAGTCCAAATTGGGATATATGATTTTGTGGTGGATACGATAAATACGCGGTTTATGAAAGAAAAATTGTGTCCATTAGATATTGTTCTATATATCCTATGCATATGGCTTACTAAATTATGAAGATTGCATAAGAATCTTCAAAGGATCCAAGAGTGCTACAAGCACATGTCCCCGAAGGACTCAATGTGCCAGAAGCACAAGTCCCTGAAGGACTCAAGGTGCCAGAAGCACAAGTCCCTGAAAGACTCAAGGTGCCAGAAGCACATGTCCCCGAAGGACTCAATGTGCCAAAAGCACAAGTCCCTGAAGGACTCAAGGTGCAAGAAGCACATGTCCCCGAAGGATTTAATGTGCCAGAAGCACGAGTCCCTAAAGGACTCAAGGTGCCAGAAGCACATTTCCATGAAGGACTCAAGGTGCCAGAAGCACAAGTCCCTGAAGGACTCAAGGTGCTAGAAGCACATGTCCCTGAAGGACTCAATGTGCCAGAAGCACAAGTCCCTGAAGGATTCAAGGTGCCAGAAGCACATGTCCCTTAAGGACTCAAGATGCCAGAAGCATCTAATTCAAAGTTCTCGAGAACAATACTTAATAAGTTTTGTATGACTTAAAGCTATCGAGCATGTATGATATAATCATTTTAAAGAATATCGGTGATATGCATCTAGATATATCTTATAAGAATGCTTAGAAATCATGTTAGTATTATTATCCTCTGTAGAGAGCTTTTCCTCTCCTTTGTAGAGAGCTGTTCCTCCTCTGTGAGAAGTTCCCCTGTCTTTTGATTATGATCGAGTTCCTTGCAACCTTCTGTCGCACTTTCCGTGAATCAAGAACCTCCCCTACCCTTCCATCAGCGATCGCCTCACTCTCGCTTCCAATCTTTCTGTGTAAATCTGACCTTCTGTTTCCAAAGATTAAAAAAAAAACCATCGCTCTCCCCATGGCCAAAGAAGTGAAGCTGGACCTTAATACCTCCCCTACCTCTCAGAAGGGACGTGCCTTGGTGGGTAGACAGAAATATGGAGATACACGACATGCCTGAGAAAAACTCTTACCTCTTTCGCTTTGCAAAATCAGAGGACTACAACCGGGTCTTAAAAGGTCGTCCTTGGGCCATTCAGGGCGCTCTATTGAACCTTCAACACTGGGATGATTATATGATTTTTAAAGAGGTGAATTTTGACTGGTGTCCGTTCTGGGTACAATTCCACGGCCTTCCACACATTGCTTTCGACGGTGAAAATGGGAAATGCTATCGGCAGAACTGTATTGTATGAAGCCCCAAAACTCCATGACCGCCTTTCTCGGACTTTCATAAGAGTCAGGGTCCTGGTTAATATCCTCAAACCGTTAGTCAATGGGTTTTGGGTTCCTCGTCCCAATCGTGAAGCCATCTGGGTTATAGTCCGCTATGAACGTCTTCAAAATTATTGTTATGATTGTGGGAGACTAGGGCATGATTCAAGACTCTGTAAATTCCAACCTGACCCATCTGCGAATGAAGAAGAAGAGCATCGTCCAGGTAGCGGGCTAGGCACTGTGCAAGAAAAATTGATTGAAGAAGCGCTGGTGATAACGACCCAACCTGGGACGAGGCGGCGCTTGTCCGCAAGAAGCCAGCGACTGCCGGCTCGCAAGACCACTTTGGAGGAAGAATTTGGATGTGCTATTTCTAGAAATATCTCCTCTCAGGGCGCGAAATCTGGCACCCAAATAATGAGCATTGATGAGGATGCCAACGGTGAATCCCGCATTGATCACGCATCGAATGAAAATACCAAGAATCAGCCACTTCCTACTCCTCCGCCGATAATCACGGAATTAACTCAGGAAATACCGCAAATCCAGCCTGCATCAGCTCCAACTCACAATCGCCGCTATCGAGAAATCCCCATCATAATACCGACTGGAATCATGGAATCCTCGGATCGACAAAGTTCTCCTACCCCGATTTCTAGCAATCAAGCCACACCCTATCTGGTTGAATCTCCTGATAGCGAGAAAGAAGGAAAGCCAGAAATTTCACCGATAATGGGGCTGTCACCGATCACAGCCGTTACTACAGGGCTAAAGCGGATTAATCTTAAACGTCTACCAGATCCTCTAGATGAAAAGCTTCGCCCCACACCTCCAAAGAAGCGGGTGACCTACACCGAAGAAACGAGACTCCCGATCCCACCCCTAGTGCAATCCGTGAACCCTTACCAGGTGGGACCCAACGCCTAAATGTGCAAAAAACAAAAAAGTCCATTAGGGCCAACAGAGGCCCACGTCATGTGCAACGGACCCAGCCCACACCCACCTCCCCATCCATGTCTCTACCGCCTTTGGACTCTTGGCAAGCTACTTCCCAAAACACCAACTTGGCCCTTCCTGACTCTTTGAACAACGCCGATGGTTGCCACCAAGCAGCCATCGGTTCACCATAAGTCCCATATCCTGGAACTGTCAGGGGTTAGGGGTTCCTCTGACAGTTAAGCACCTTAAGGAAACATGCAATAAAAAAAACCCCACAACGTCTTCCTCATGGAGACAAAAAAGAAACGTAATTATGTTAGCCGAATCAGACAGCGCTGTGGCTTTGACGAAGAATGGATTGTTGATCCCATAGGGCAGAGTGGTGGGCTGGCTTTATTCTGGGAAAAGGAGACTACTGTGAACATCCTTTCTTCATCCATTAATGCAATTCACACTTCAGTCTTCAACTCCTCCATTGATTTCCCCCAGTACATTTCATTTGTCTATGGTCCCCCAACTGAAAGCGACCGCCTCATTGTCTATGAAAATGTTGTCAAATTTGCTCAATGCAAGACAGAAAACTGGGTTTGCTTGGGAGACTTTAATGATATTACTTCTCATCAGGAAAAACAGGGTGGTAACCCGAGAGCTATAAGGAAAATCCTCAATTTTCAAAAATTTATTGCCGACTGCTCCCTAATTGACCTGGGCTACAATGGATCGTGGTTTACTTGGATCAACAAAAGACTGGGCGAGGATACTATCAGAGAAAGAATTGACCGGGTTATGGGGAATGATATCTTCTGTCATAATTTCCCATTTGTTCAAGTCTTCCATATCGATCCTATGGGATCCGACCATCATCTCCTGTTTGTTAACTTTAATTATGTTTCTTCTAATAAAATTAAACCTTTCAGGTTTGAGGATTATTGGACTGCCCATAATGATTAAATGCTTTGGTTCATGAGAGTTGGGGAACTGCATTATCCTAACACACTAATGCTATTAACCACTTTGCTCTAAATTTAAATAACTGCAGAAAATATCTTATAAATTGGAGCAAACTTAATTTTCCAAACAGGAAAAAAAGGATTGAAAATTTAAAATCCACTCTTTTTTCTGTTCAACGGGGTATCAATCGAAGAAAGTAAGCAGGAAGAGGAGACAATTCTTAAGCAAATTGAGGACCTGATGGACCAAGAGGAAAATTACTGGTGGCAACGGTCACGTATCGCCTGGCTCACATCAGGAGACAAAAACTCCAAATTCTTCCATCTTACTACAGTCATTAGAAGAAGGAGGAACGCAATCTTAAGTATAAAGGATGAAAATGGACAGTGGACCATAGATAAAAAAATTATAAATCATCTTTTCACTGACTATTTTACTAATCTCTTTTCTCCTTCAGGACCTCGCCCCTTTTCTAGTGTTCTTGACTCAATTACGGCTAAAATAGATGATTCTAATAATAAGCCTCTCCGTCCGACACGTAACAAGAGAAGAAATCCGTACATTTTGCATTTGATTTAGGGGCTCCAAGGCCCGGGGCGGATGGTTTCTCGGGTAAATTCTACCGGTTTTTTCTTGGGAAGAGGTGGGGGATTCAATTGTTAATATGGTTAATGATTTCTTTGAGCATAACCGCCCTCTTGCAGATATAAATGGGACTAATATTACTCTTATCCCCAAGGTAGATAAACCTGAGTTAGTATCCCACTTTCGTCCTATTGGCCTGTGCAATTTCTCTTATAAAATCATTTCAAAAGTACTACAAAATAGGATGAAATGCTATCTTGACAAATGTGTCAACCCCAATTAGGGTGCCTTTGTGCCCGGTCGCCTTATCCAGGATAATATTGTTATAGCCCATGAAGTTTTCCATTACTTAAGGCGTAGAAAAACAAGAAAAAAAATGTGAATTTGCATTAAAAATGGCTATGAGCAAGGCTTATGATAGGGTTGAATGGGATTTCCTGAGACAAGTGCTCCTAAAATTTGGCTTCTCACTGAAATGGGTTGATCTTGTTATGAATTGTGTGGAATTAGTGCATCTTAACCTTTGTATTGCAGGTGAAAAGATCGCTTCCATAAGCCCTGGAAGAGGCCTTCGCCAAGGGGACCCTTTATCGCCTTATCTTTTTATTCTGTCCCTAGAAGCCCTCTCATGTATGATTAATAATGCTATCGGGCAGGGAAGGCTTCTAGGGATCAAACTAACCACCGATTGTCTGATTATATCTCATAATTTCTTCGCAGATGATGCTTTGTTTTTCATGCATGCAGATATATGGAATTGCCAAGCTCTGGCTGGAATCATCACGTCCTATTGCACCGCCCTCGTGCCGGTAGCCAACTTGGAGAAATCCAAAGATTGTCTTCTCGCAAATACCCCACAATCACTAAGGAGAACTATCTGTGACATCCTAGGCATCGAAGAAAGCCTGGATCAAGGCAAATACTTAGGTATCCCTAGTGTTTGGGGTAAGACTAAGCTTCAGGCACTTGCCTACGTTCGGGAGAAAGTGAGCAAAAAGGTCTTAGGCTGGAGTAGCAAACATTTGTCATTTGCAGGGCGTGAAGTTATGATAAAAGCGGTCATTAATGCCATTCCTATCTACCCTATGACCTGCTTCAGTTTCCCGACCAAGACCTGCAAAGAACTCAACAGTCTGGTGGCCAACTTCTGGTGGGGTGGTCAGAATAAGACCCACTGGGTTGCTTGGCACAAACTAACCAAAGCTAAAGCCGAAGGGGGCATGGGCTTCCGGGACTTCTCCAAATTCAATGAGGCTCTCCTTGCAAAAACGGCCTGGCGCCTTCTTCAACAACCCAATGCTTTGTGGGCAAGGGTCTTGAAAGGCCTTTATTTCCCTAATTGTTCTTTTCTTGATGCAGTTAAAGGCCACCGGGCCTCCTGGAGTTGGTCTAGCATTCTAGCTGGTCGTGATTTCATTAAAAAAGACTTGTGTTGGCGAATTGGGGATGGTCAATCTGTACGAATTTGGCAAGATAATTGGATCCCCTCCCTGTCTCCAAGAAAATTACACACAGAAGATGAGGCACTTCAACAATCCAATCGAAGGTAGCCGCGTTAATTTCAAACGTGCATCGAACTGGGATCTTCACCCAGTTAGCAACCTCATTACTCCTCAGGAAGCGGAAGCCATCTCGCTCATTCCAATTCCTCACTAGCCTTTGGAGGATAAAGTGGTGTGGACCTTGGCAAAAACGGCTCATACTCAGTCAAGCTAGGCTACCATCTCACCAACTCCCCTTGCTCCCCTGCTATGCATCAACCTGGACCTTCGGTGGCTCTAAACAGTGACATTTGGAAGCAAAGATGGAATGTAGAGGTGACGCCTAGAGCGGTTAACTTCATCTGGAGACTTTTGTCTAATGCGCTAGCTACCAATGAAGCCCTTATGAGAAGAAAGAAAAGCTCCACGTCCTTATGTCCCATCTGCAAAGATAAAAATGAATCTATGGAGCATCTTTTCTTTCATTGTGAGTGGGTAAGATGTGTATGGTTTAGGTGCAGTTTGACCTTAAAACACACCCCTGACCAAACTCTGAACCTTAGGAAATGGTGGATAGAACTTCTGAATCCTACCAGCCCCCTCACAAAATCAGATATCGCTTACACATGTTGGCTTCTTTAGGGCATATGGAAGGAAAGGAATGAGGTTGTCTTCAATGCTGCATCCCCTGATCCAGTGTGTGTGCTTCGAAGAGCCTCCCAGTCAATGGAGGAATTGAAGCAAGTGCAAACCCCGGGATTGAATAGGCTGAAACTGGACAAACTTCTGAAAAGCACTATAAGGTGGGAACCTCTGCGTGCGCCACTCTTAAAAATCAATACCGACGAGCCTTCCATGATTCAACTTTACCAGCAGCCATCAGTATTATATGCAGAGATCAGTGGGGTGATGTTAAATGGGCTTTTGTCGATAAAATAAAATCAATTTCAGCTTTCATGACAGAGGCCCTTGCTATGAAACGTGCTTTAATGATTGCTCAAGATCTGGGAAACAAAAACATCATCTTTGAATCAGATTGTCAACTCCTTGTGCACTGTCTGGAAAGTGGTGAACCATCTCTCGGTGAATGTCAAGCTCGAGGCATTCTTGAGGATATCATGTGTTTCTTTAAATCGGATCCCAGCCTTTCAGTTTGTTTTACTCCTCGTCAGGGGAACAAAGCAAAGACACACTCTAGGTTGCTCTTATTGATAAGGAGGTGTGCCCGTTGGGTGGGTAACCTTACCCTTACCTCCTTTGTGTTTGTCTTTGGATGATGATTTGAAATCCATCGGAAGTCTACTCAATGTGCGTCCTCAAGCTCTAGGCCCGTGGATCCTGGTTGACTGCGTCTTTTTTTACGTCTGCTTTCACTGTTATCTGTTTTTGCTTGCTGTCTTACTGTCTTCTTTCTGTGATTTTCCTTGTCGCCTTGTATTGGCTTTTATTTGCTTGCTGTCTTGTCTTATGTGTAATTGTCCTTGTTTCGTTGGCTTTCCCTCGTGGTCGCCTCTATGTTGTTGTACTCTCGTTTTCTTACAGTTAATGAATATCTCAGAATTGTCCAAAAAAAAAGGAATAAGAATTACACTCCTCTTTCTCTCTTCTCTATTCTCTTGTTCTTGTTCTCTATCTCTTATCTCAGATATATTGTTATATTTATAACATTCTTAATATTTTTTTCAACGGTATTTACAAATTCTATAACACAATTTACAAATTCCATAACGCCAATTACAAATCTCATAATGCAATTTACAACTTTTTTGGAGGTTTACACTTTTCAACTCTTTGATGTCCCGATTGATTTTTTTTTTTAAAAAAAACACTTTTGCAAATTTCATAACGCAAATTACAAATCTTATAACGCAATTTACAACTTTTTTTGGAGGTTTCACTTTTCAACTCTTTGATGCCCACGATTGAAATTAAAAAAAAAAATTACTTTTACAAATTTCATAACGCAAATTACAAATCTCATAACACAATTTACAAATCTCATAACATAATTTACAACTTTTTTTGGAGGTTTCACTTTTAAACTTTTTGATGCCCTCGATTGATTTTTTTTTTTTTTTTTTTTTTTTTTTTTTTTAAAAAAAAAAACACTTTTACAAATCTTATAACGCAATTTACAACTTTTTTTGGAGGTTTACACTTTTCAACTCTTTAATGCCCCGATTGAATTTTTTTTTTAAAAAAAAACACTTTTACAAATCTTATAACGCAAATTACAACTTTTTTTGGAGATTTACACTTTTCAATCAAGGGCATCAAAGAGCTGAAAAGTGAAACCTCCAAAAAAAAGTTGTAAATTGCGTTGAGATTTTTAAATTACGTTATGAGATTTGTAATTTGTGTTATGAGATTTGTAAAAGTGCTTTTTTCTTTTTTAATTTCAATCGTGGTATCAAAGAGTTAAAAAGTGAAACCTCCAAAAAAAAGTTGTAAATTGCATTATGAGATTTGTAAAAGTGATTTTTTTTTTTGTTTTTTAATTTCAATTAGGGGAATCAAAGAGTTGAAAAGTGAAACCTCCCAAAAAAGTTGTAAATTGTGTTATGAGATTTGTAAATTGTGTTATAAGATTTGTAATTTGCATTATGAAATCTGTAAAGTGGTTTTTTGTTTTTTTAATTTCAATCAAGGGCATCAAAGAGTTGAAAAGTGAAACCTCCAAAAAAAGGTTTAAATTGCATTATGATATTTGTAATTTGCATTATAAAATTTGTAAAAGTGTTTTCTTTTTTTTAAAATTTCAATCAAGGGCATCAAAGAGTTGAAAAGTGTAAACCTCCAAAAAAAGTTGAAATTGCGGAGATTTGTAATTGGCGTTATGGAATTTCTAAACACCGTTGAAGAAATGTTAAGAAAAATATATATATTTGTTAATGTATATATATTATAAAGGAACCAAGTGGCTAACTGGTGGACCACTTGGTCCCATGGTATTGGGGGTGGGGGGTTCGAACTCCACCCCTACACTTCAATTAATATAATTTTTTTTAAAAAACCCAACCCACTCCAAAAAAAAAAAAAAAAAAAAAAACCCCACCCTTCCGCCGTGACCTTGTGGCGGGCGGCAAGGGTATTTTTATTTTTAAATTTATTTAAAACTAAAGGTAAAAGGGTAATTTCACTGACTTTGAATATCCCTCATAGGTCTTTAGTACTTCTCGGTTTTTTACAAATTCGACAGACTTCTAGGGTTTTACAAATTCAAATGGTATTTATCTTTCCACCCTTATTTCTTTTCCTTTTCTCCTTCAATTTTTAATATATTTTTTTCTCAAATTTATATTTTCTAAAGTTCCCGATTCTTCTTTGCCCATTAGAACTTCCTCCTTTTTCTCCTCAAAATGTATCTTCCCACATCTTTTATATATAACACCTTTCCTTATGGAACCTTTCACATTGTCTCAAATATGCCTTGAATGGATTAGAATCTAGTTTTAAATTCAAATATCCGATATGAAAAATATTGATTACTATCACTTCTTGATGTCTTTAATATAGTATCTATTTACCTAATTTGATTAGATTAACAAAAATTACTTAAGTTCATTAATATAACATGTATTTTTTAAAGGGTTTTATACTTCTTATGTGACAGGAGAAGAAAAGTCTCCGCCACATAAAAAACGATATCGTTTTGCTCAACCCCGTTCATTCTTTTTTTTTTTTTTTTTTTTTTTTGGCTTTCTTTGTATTTCGATGGCGGCGAGAGTATTGCCGCGGCGAGAATGTTATTAGCATTGAATTCCTTAAAAAGGCTCTCAGCGCAATCCCGTACCTGAAGCAGAAAAGTTGATTCGTTCACGCTGTGGTTCAATGCGTGAACGAAAGGATTCCCTCTCCAGCCAGGTATAAATGGCGCTTGGTTTTGGCTTACGATGGGACCAATTCTGCAGGTTTGTTTTGCCTTCCGTTTTCTGGGTTTGAAGCATTTGGTTTATCTTTTATGAAGGCCTTAGTTGCCTTTGCGACTTTTTTATTATCTTTCTTTACAGTTAGCTTGTTCTGAATTCTATTGCATTGCTGGAAACTGACTTATAAACTATCATATTAGGTCTATGAATTGTTGTGCCTATAGACTTTAGTATTGAACGCTAATTATCTTCAAGAATGATTATATTTCAAGCTGGCAATATCAGCTTTCGCCCCCAACCATACAATGTGTCGTGGAAAACGCTTTAACTCGAGTTATAAAGCTAGACAGGAAGGATCTCTGCTTGGTTGGTTCTGGCAGGACGGATAGAGGATTTCATGCCTGGGGTCAGGTCCATCTTTATTTCTCTTGTCCGATTTGAAAAGGGGGATATGGTTCCACACGGTGAACGAATCAACATTTCGCCGGGTATGAGATTGCGCCGAGAGCCTTTTTAAGGAATTCAATGCTAATAACATTCTCACCGCGCTACTCTGGCCGCCATCGAAATACAAAGAAAGCCAAAAAAAAATGAAAGAAGGTTCAGTAAAACGGTATCGTTTTTCATGTGGCAGGAGTAGAGCCGTCAATCAGGGCCGGCCCGGCCCATCATGTGGAGTTGTTATGGCCATTTTTGATTCGTTTGTGAATTTTTTTTTTTAAAAAACAGATTCAATGGAGAGGCAAATCGGAGTTGTTGAAGCGTGTGTATGAAAGGAAGAGGGTTATGAAGATGAGAACGTGAAGTGGTGCCTGGTATAAATTGAGGGTATTTTGGGGTTTCTTCAATTATGGTGGGACCCACAATCGGCAAAATAAGTTTCAAAAGCAAAAAGTGAAAAAAGTTGGATTTGGCAAAACCTAGGTTTTGGGCGGAAAATGATTTTAGAGAAAATTGAGGGTGTTTGGCTAAACTTTGACAAAGCGAGGTTTTGTTTCCAAAACCTAGCTTTTGGAAGTTGCCAAACAGGCACTATTATGCGATATATTTGAAGAGTTTATCCTTATCTTAAATATACGATATAATTTTTATAATTATTTACCTTTTTCTAATTTACTCCTATTAATACTCCTTCAATAATAATTAAAGAGGGTGGAATGAAAACATGTATTTGATTTCTTTTGGCAACGAATAATAAGTGCATCCAATGGTTTAGCTCGATGCTCGATATTTAATGTATAACCAATTACTATTGACTTAATTTACATTCAATTTGGCGATGAATAATAAGTGCATCCAATGGTTTTGTGAGATGGCGACCCTTTTTTATATAGATATGTGATATATTTGAAGTGTTTATCTTTATCTTAAATATAAGATATAATTTTTATATTTATTTACCTTTTTCTAATTTACTCCTTGAATAATAATTAAAGAGGGGTGGAACATGTATTTGATTTCTTTTGGCGACGAATGCATCCAATGGTTTAGCTCTTATACCCCATCTACTCGAGCTTGGCTCTGATACCACTTGTCACATCCCAGTTCCTCACTCTGATATTGTTCGTTTTGGGGCCCAAGTTTCTGCAGAAATCGTGAGTAGAAGCAACTTTTCCACTCAAAAAAGTTCAAAATCCATGGCTATAAAAAAACGGAAGGAGAAACGATTAACTTGTGATGACCAGGACAGGGCTTTACAGAGGTTCAACACTTTCACGGCCAAAAATCCCTATTTCAAAATTGTCTTGCAGCCAGCATACAACAAGGGTTGGTTGGTGTTATGGACCTCGGAAATGGGCTAGACCAAGTCAAGCCCACTAAAAGGCCAACTGCCACACGGTTATCCCCACTACCATAGTAGTGCAGGGAGTGGGGGCAAGCACGCGACCTCGTGGGAACATGCTACCCGGAAAGTCGGACCGATCCGGCTTGGTTATAAATAGGGGCATACCACGGTGGGACGATACACACGTATTCTCTCCTACTCTTTAGATATCGCCTCCGTGCACATACCCCACACCTCTGTTGTGTACAGTGATCATCTTGTCCGTGTTATCTGCCCCATAGATAACATTGGGTAAGCCTACCAGATCCTATATTGAAGTTAACCAGCCTCCAGGGCTGAGACATTTATGTTCCATACCGGAACATTGGCGCCGTCCGTGGGGAACGAGTAAATTTCGAATCCCAAACCATCATCTAATATAGCAAATGGCGAACACAAGAGGACGTGGCACAACAATTCGGCAAAACCAATTGCCAGAAGATCAACAACACGACGGACAAACGTCGCAACGGGGCCCGATGAACCCCGACAAAGAACAAGTTTTGGTGGAAACCGGCGGAGACGTCGGACACGGCGAATTCTCCACCCCCGAAAATGTCGTTATCCAACAAACCGAAACCCTTGAAGTGGTCGACCCCGATATTCAACTATTACGATCCACCCTTGGATCTGTGTTGGATAGAATAGACGAGATGGAAACACGTAATCGGTTGCAAAGGGAGGAGGACGTTCGGGTTATGAGAGAGGAGATGTACCGCCGCGAGGAAGAATTCAGGAAATTAGTTGGGTGTCATGTTGGACGAACCGAGGATAATGACGACAGCGGAGGAAAAGGCAATGTAGACCCGCGCCAAAACGGCATCCCGACATCTCGAGATGCCGGGACGTCACAGACAGATCATGATGAAGAAACTCCCGAGATGATGAATGAAACACGGGAAGCCAGAAGCAAGAAAAGACAAGATCGGATAGTGTCTAATCACGACAACACCGACAACACCCGAAAGGAAAGATCATCGGTCGGGACGTCGAAAAAAGACAAAGAGAAGCTCCAACAAAGAAACCTTTCTAAAAAGACGTTGCGTCGCCGTCATCGGATGCAAGCTCAGATGAGGAGGAAAAAGTCGCAACTCCCTTTACGGCCAAGATAATGGCCGCGCCTTATCCAAGAGGCCTAGACACCAAAGACTTCCAGAAATACGATGGAACCCAGGACCCACAAGTACACGTGGGCAATTTCAAAATGGAGATCATGGTCAAGGGATATTCGGGGCCCGTAGTACCCCGGTTGTTTGCGGGAACGCTACGTGGACCAGTCCAAATCTGGTTCAACACCTTGCCAGAGAACTCCGTCCCGGACTGAAGGATTTGGAAAAGAAATTCTTGCTCAACTTCGCCACGAGTAGGAAGCAACCTAAAACTGAGTTCCAGTTAGATCAGGTGAAGCAATCACCAGGAGAAACTGTGCAAAAGTATCTGGAACGATTTAAAGACACGGCGATACAAGTGCCGGGGTTAAAGGAAGACGTACATTTACATTGCATCATAGCTGGCCTGGACAAATCCTCACGTTTAAAGAAGTCGGTCGTTAAGCGGCGTCCCAAAATGCTGGCGGAATTCCAAGATCGATCAAAGACGTATATAGAGCTGGAACAGATGGATATTATGAGCCATGCACCATGGGAAAAACAGAGGAGTCTATCTCCCCGAGTGAAGGAACGATATAACCCGAACAGACAAGAATCCCGAGGACGAAGGGATACTAAACCTCGAGGAGGAAGAGCAGAAGGAAGGTATGACCGATATGCCCCACTGAAAGTATCTCAGGCCCAAGTCTGGAAAGAAGTCTCCTTGACCGAGATGAAAAAAGTGGACCGACCACGCCCGATGCGTAACGAGCACACTCTGGACAAATCCCGATATTGTGAATTTCATGACCAACACGGACATACGACAGATGTCTGTTGGGACTTGAGGGACGCCATCGAAAAATTTATTCGGGAGGGGAAGCTTCGTAAATATCTAATCCAAACGCAAGGGCGGCAGGGTAAACGCGGAGGAGAACGAAGTAAAAGTCCGCCAGCCGAAAAGAGAAGGCGAGAACAGAAGAAAGGAAGAGACGCACACGACGAATTTCCCGAGTCAAAATATGACTGCAATGGGATTGTTGGAGGTTTCGGTGGAGGAGGAGATTCCGCCAATCAAAGAAAGAAGTACTTGAAAGAAGTTCTATCAGTAGTCGACCGTCCGAGGTTTAAAAGGGAATATGCAAAACCAAATTTGCCAATGCTCGGGTTTACCGAGGAAGACTTGGAGGATGTGATGTCGGGACACCATGATGGGCTCGTCATAACCGGAATCGTCAGAGATTGCCGAGTTAAGAAGATGTTTGTAGATAATGGGAGCGCGGTGGACATAATCCTCTGGGATGCTTTTAAACGCATGCGGTTCGATTCGGAAGACTTGAAACCATGTAGGACCACCCTAACAGGTTTTAATGGAGAAGACACCCGTCCAAAGGGATACATCGACCTCAAATTAACGTTGGGGACAAAGGAGGCGTTCAAGTCAGGGATAGTTCATTTTATTGTGGCCGATTTCCCATCTCCATACAATATTATCCTCGGACGACCGACTATCCATGATTCGGGAACATGTTGGTATCTTCTAATCACCGAAGTTGAAATTTTATGACAAAGAAAATCAGGTCGTTACCATTAAAGGAGATCAAAGAGACTCTCGACAATGTTACTTCGGAGCGATAAAGGAAAGCAAAATTCCAAAGACGGAACCGACCAAGGGATGCGAAAGGAAGGTGGAGAGTAAGTCTGTTTACATAGTAGAGTTAGACTTGAGGGAAGAAGACAAGATGCAAAGGTCCGAACCTAATGGAGAAACGAAGATTTGATCCTGGGAGATGAACCAAATCAGACCACAAAAGTCAGAAAGACATTGGATTCCGAGTTGTGAGCAAAATTGGAGAAGTTCTTACGAGAAAACAAAGACGTGTTTGCATGGACGCCATCAGAAATTCCTGGGATAGACCCCGAGTTTTATTGTCACAAATTGGCCATCCACCTTGGATCAAACCCGGTGGCTCATAAAAAGAGGAAACAAGGTGCGGACCGAGGTAAAGCTTTGGAAGCGCATGTCCAGGAATTGATCACAGCCGGATTCATTAGGGAAGTGCAATACACGACGTGGTTGTCCAATGTGGTCATGGTTAAAAAGCCAAACGACAAATGGCGCGTGTGTACGGACTACAAAGCCTTGAACAAGGTATGTCCCAAGGATGCATTTCCCATGCCCAACATTGACCAATTGGTTGACCAATCGACCGGTTTTCAACTGTTGTCGTTCATGGATGCATACTCGGGATACAACCAGATTGCCATGCATCCCGACGATCAAGAGAAAATGGCCTTTATCACGGACAATGCGAATTGCTATAATGTGATGCCTTTTGGCCTCAAGAAC
Organism: Acacia acuminata; assembly: GCA_019022655.1. Lineage (NCBI taxonomy): Eukaryota > Viridiplantae > Streptophyta > Magnoliopsida > Fabales > Fabaceae > Acacia > Acacia acuminata. Next base: position 3,996,164 of record JAFJYI010000044.1, read on the forward strand.
GCGGGGGCGACTTATCAGAGAATGATGACAAAGGTCTTTTCGGATCACTGGGAAAAAATGTGGAAGTCTACATTGACGATATGATAGTAAAATCTAAAGAGAGAATGACCATGTTCATGATCTGCAACAGACTTTCGAAAAGTGAGGAGGCATCGAATCCGTTTGAATCCGACAAAATGTGCTTTCGAAGTACCGTCAGGAAAATTCTTGGGTTTTCTTTTGACTAACCGAGGCATTGAAGCTAACCCGGAAAAGTGCGGGCCGTGATGGAAATGAAACCCTCGGCAAACAAGAAAGAATTGCAACCTTGATCAAGGCGATTGGCGGCGTTGACAAGGTTCTTGCCCAAGTCGCGAAAAAATCCCTCCCATTCTTTAAACTCTTGAAGAAGGAAGCTCAAGAAGAGTGGAACTCGGAGTGTGACGAAGCGTTTAACAGAATAAAGCAATGCTTGGCATCTCCACCAGTACTATCCCGGCCAGAAATCGGGGAGAATTTGTTTCTGTACTTGTCGGTTGGGGAAAAGGCGGTAAGTGCGGTTTTAGTTCGAGATACTGACGACGGACAGAAACCAGTGTACTTCGTGAGTCGAGCTCTGCAAGGTTCTGAGTTAAGGTATCAGAAGCTGGAAAAGATGGCTTTTGCGCTATTAACAACGGCAAGACGACTTCGCCACTATTTCCTTGGCCATTCGATCGTAGTGAGAACAAATCAACCCATACGACAAGTATTACATAAACCAGACTTAGCTGGAAGGATGATAGCTTGGGCAATTCAATTGTCCGAGTTTGACATCACTTATGAGGCCCGGCAGGCAATTAAGTCACAGGCTTTGGCCGACTTCTTAATGGAGCTAACCTCGGCTCAGAACAAGAGGACGGGAGCTGAACCATGGAGAGTGTTCGTGGATGGATCGTCGAACATAAAGGGAGGTGGTGCAGGAGTTATTGTGGAAAGCCCCAAGGGCGTGGCGATGGAATTGTCTATCCGACTTCACTTCCCGACATCGAATAATCAGGCTGAATATGAGGCCCTCATTGCCGGATTGCTGCAGGCTAAAGAAAACGGAGCTCGGCAAGTGCATGTGTCGACAGACTCTCAGCTGGTTGCTTCCCAGATCCAAGGGACCTATCAGGTGAAGGGGCCGTTATTAGCTAAGTATCTGACAAAAGTCAAAGACATCATGACAAATTTTGACGAGGTGACAGTGGCGCACATTCCTCGGGCAGAAAATACGAGAGCCGACATTCTCTCGAAGCTCGCTAGCACGAAGTGCCCGGGAAATCTCCGCACAATTGTCCAGCAGAACCTATCGGAACCAAGTTGCGTGATGCGATTTCGATTCAAGTGATTGGAGAAAACCGATTGCTGATTATCTGGAGAGGGGGATCACCCCAGAGGATGCGGCCGAATCCAGGACTCTAGTCAGAACAGCGGCCTCCTATGTATAGTCAACGATCAATTATATCGCAAAGGCGTGCATTCTCCCATGGCAAAATGTCTCAACGAAGATCAGGCCCAATACGATTTGGCGGAAATCCACGAAGGTATAAATGGACAACACATGGGGGCGAAAGCTTTGGCCCGTAAAGCAGTTCGGGCGGGATATTATTGGCCTACCATGGTGCAAGATGCTAAATACCATGTTCAGAGATGCAGTAGTTGCCAGAAGCACGGCCAGATAATGTGGGTTCCACCATCCGAGTTAACACAAATCACGGCTCCATGGCCATTCTACAAATAGGGCATGGACTTGTTGGGACCGTTTAAGGCAGCTCCAGGGTTAAATTGAAGTGGCGATCGTCGCGATCGATTACTTTACTAAATGGATCGAAGCTGAACCTCCGGCGACCATCACCTCTAAGAAGAGTACGAAATTCTGCAAAGGAATATTATCTCACGATTTGGGATCCCGCAGAAATAGTAACGGACAATGGAACACAATTCATGGACAGAGGTTCCAACATATGATGTCCGCCCTTAATGTAAAGCATCATTTCGCTTCTGTGGAACATCCACAATCCAACGGGCAAGCTGAGGCAGCAAACAAAGTTATCGTCAACGGGCTTAAAAGGCGAATGACCGAGGAACGGGAAAGTTGGGTGGAACATCTCTATGCAGTATTGTGGGCTTGTCGGACCACAGTTCAAACATCCACAGGAGAGACGCCGTTCAGGCTGACATACGGCTGTGAGGCCATGATTCTAGTTGAAATCGGCGAACCCTCATAGAGAAAAGCAACAACTTCGCAGCAAGGACAGGAAAATGATGAGGCTATCGCGGTCGAGTTAGATCTGATTGACGAAGTTAGAACCACGGCTCACTTGCGAGATTTAGCCACAAAGCAACTCATCGCGGCTCGGTTCAATAAGAAAATTAATCCGCGTTCCTTTAACAAGGATGATTTGGTGCCGCGAAGGGCCGATATAGGCAACAAAAATGCCCGAGATGGGAAGCTCGCGCAAATTGGGAAGGTCCTTACCGCATCCGACATGAACTCGAGAAAAGGTGCTTATGTGTTAGAATCACGAAAGGAGAAGCAATCAAAAGGACTTGGAATGCGGACAAACTTAAGGCTTACTATAGCTGATTATCTAAGTTGGTGCGATCGTTGGTTTACAATGCTTTGTTTTCGTTAATTTCGATTATTTCCCTCTATTAACTTTACTTTCAGGCTTACTTCATCGTGAATATGTATTAAATTCCTACGGGAATCGAATCCTTGATGTAAAGCCGCACATTGAATGAATCAAAAGGACGGGCATTAGTACCCGTATTTCGCAACTTGTTCAAATGAAGTCGGGCATAACATGTATGGACCAAAGTTCATAAATCATGTAAAAGAAAAACCGCCGAATAAGTATCCTAGTAAGCACATTTACAGGATCGAGGCAACAAAAGGCCGAAAGATAAGATTGATTAAACTCGGATTACTTAATTCGTGTTTATCATGTTATCCACGTTGGCTAAAAGTAAACATGTGCGAATTGGTAGACGCCCATTTTCGTAAATCATGTAGCGGCATAGCCGCCATGTTCAGTGTATACACCTTTTAAATGCCGAATATATCAAAACTAGGCACACCAGAAAGGAGTGTTTCCTTGACCTTGATCACGTCAGGAAACCTTCAATTTGCAAGACGCTAAATAAGCGCATACGATTAAGCTATTAAATCAAGCGTTCATAAATTAAAGCCCTACACGGGCAAAGCAGTGTTTACATAACCTACAGACAAAGCTGTAAGTTGCAAAAGGGCAAATTGCCGACTATTGTTGGACAGACGGAGATTGGCCGCCAGCTTCTTCTTCCTGAACCATCTCGGCAATACTGGCATCATCAACCACGGGCGGAGCTGGAATGAATATTCCGTCTTCGACGTACGCGTTCATGTGCACTCCTTCTAAATTCAAATTAATCGAGGGATTCCGGAAGCGAACTTGTTCCAGGGCATTCTCGAAGGCCTCCTTAACGCTCGCCTTTAACTTGGAAATATCAACTTGGGCGACATCAAGGGCTTCTCGATACGAACCGAGATTGGCTCTGAGCGCGGTGAGGGCTTGCTTACAAGAGTTGAGTTCCGTCGCCTCGTTCGTCAATCAAGTTTTTATATTTGGCAATGGACTCCATGTCATTCTCGTGAACCCGCTCTTCGAGTAAGCTCAGACTCGGACAAGTGCAGCTTGTCACGAACTTTAACTAGTTCGTCAGAAAGGCTTTCCTTCTCGGCCCTCGCCACTTGCAGATCCTCCTGTCCTTGAGCTAGTGCCTCGTCGGCCTTTTTCTTTTCATCCTCATAGAAGTCCAAATCTTTCTCATTTTGTCCGACCTTCTCTTTGAGGTGTGCCACAAGTTGACATAGGTGGCATTCTTTAAGTTGGCATGCTCCATCTCCTTCAACTCTTTCATCTCCGCCTCCGACAATGTCCGCCCGTCAAACCAATTGTCAGGCGGACGAATGCCCTTGCGGAGGGAGTTGGGTATTTTATGTCCCCAAAAATAGGAACGAGGGAGCTGAATGGTTGGACGGACATCAGGGGATAAAGTTTCAGGCTCTTGATTCCCCGGATCTTGAGCTGGAGAAGTCGGGATAGGAATATCCTTGCTTGTTGATGGGTTGTCGTTCTTCTTCTTCTTCGGAGCTTTGGTTTTCTTAGCGTAGTAGGTTCATCGGGCTCTCCGCAGCGCTTCGTTTTGAACCCGGAGTTGTTGGACGAGCGGCGGAATCGTCACGTCAAGATACTCGGGTCTTTTACCCATCGATGTACCTGAAAAGCACAATCAAAGAAGTCAAAATCTGACCAGATAAGCACAAAAGAACAAAAGTGGGGGTGGGGAGCCCTATAAACACCTACGGGATGTAATGTAATCACCGAATCGACCAAATTGTCTTTCTCGGACTAAGGCAATAAGGGCGCTAATGGTTTCCTTCTCGCGCGGATAATTGCGATTTAGCCGGCAAAAATCTTTTGCTTCAAACTTATGATGTTCATCGACCGGTATATAGGGAAGCGTTGGCGAGTTCCCCGGATGTCCGAGTTAGAAGGAACCACGGTGTATCCCCGGGCTTCGCGATAATTTTGAAATAAGATGTTTTGAAGCCTTTCCAGGAATCTTTAAAAGGCCTAAGAAACTTGCGACCATGAGACGCCCGAAGTGAGGTCCAACAAAACCATTTCTTTTCCCCGTCCGTGGTAGTCTTGATATCTAAAGGAGTGAAAAAGCTATAAAACACGGAGACGGAACACTCGAGCTTATGAATATGGCAATACTTTTCAAAAGCAACTACCGCGGCCCAACCATTGGGGTGTAACTGAGAAGGTGCAAGGTGGAAATGGGTGAGAAGGCTCATTTGGAAGTCGGAAAACGGGAATTCAACCCCGAGGCAGGTGATCAAATCTTTGTAAAAATAAAAGAAGTGGCAGGACTCATCGTTTGATCGACCCGAAGCCACGGACTCACTTGCCGGAGGCAAGCACACATCATACCCCTCTCTACTTCGGACAATCCACGAAAGCACTTTCCCAGACATCTTATTCTTGCAGTCAAGTACTATGTTGCTCACAGCATAGTCTTTGATGGAAGGCATTCGTGAAGATCCTCCGGAAGGGGCGGACTCTCCTGTCTCGGACTGAGTGGTTTGGTGTGAAGACATTTAAATCTAAAATAAAAACACAGGCCAGAATCAGAACTACGAAGTATACTTGACAAGACAGGAATTTCAGGACGAGCTTGAACAAGCAAGGGCCCAAGCGACAAGGTGTTCGTCGATTTATTGCAGCGGCATTTATCCAAAAGAGACTCGGCTTCTCTGTCATGGCCAAGACGGGCAAGCTCAATCGCTTTGTGGCAACATTCCTCACAAGGACCAGAAGGGCCCATGTTCGAAGCCGGGGGTATAACCTCAGGAGAATCCGACAATCTGGGAGAAGGAGAATTAGGGAGTTCGGCATCGGGCGAAGAAGGAACTCGAACGCTTGTCCTACTCCCACTTCCCCGAGATCGGAGTAAATTTTCCATCCTCTCTTCTTCCGTGGGAAGGATGGACCATAGCCAAAGTTTAGTACGACCAGGCACGCGTTCAAGAATCTCTCTATCCTCCTCTGGAATTGGCTTACCATACATATCTACTAGCGGGGGTTTTGGATCCATCTTGGGAACAAATTTTATAACACGTTAAAAGAGGAACGAAATTATACATGTCAAACCCAGATAGCCCAGATTCCCCAGATTGTGAAGAACTCAACAAAGTAAAACGCTCAAATGCAGAATGGCTGGCAATAAAACATCGATTTATTCAAAGCCAGAAGGAATGAAGGTGAAAAAAGAACTGGTGTTGAAGCAACTCAGACAAGCAAAGTTCAAAATAGCGTTCAACATTTTTTCATTCGGAGAGGAATTCACAGTCATCACAGTCATTCAAACACCTCAATACCCAGGCCAAAGGGCAAAAATAGTCAAAATACAGAACAACGCTAGCTACGGACTATAACATGCTTGCTTCGAGAATAACTGAGAAAGCAATACCTGGAAGCGAGAGAACGAGAGAGCAAGAAGCAGATTCTGATAAAGAGAAGTTCTGATGCGATTCTTCAAAGTTGAGAAGACGAAGAAGAGTGAATATGAAGGGTGTGAGGGGCACTTGTAAAAATTCTAGAAATTCTAGAGATATAACTTTTGAAAGTCGAGTCGTTTCATCGCTTACGAGGGGGTAAAAGGAAAACCCTAAAAAGCTATGATGACGAAAAGACGTGAAACATTAATGGGCGCGGTAACCGAAGGCGACGCTTGAAGGCACGTGTCATTAAAATCGGAAGCGATGGTTATATGATGCGACGCGAGCAAATGAAAAGACATCTTGCTAGGCGAACGGTCATGTTTGCTGGTATGTCGGCATCCTCGCTCAAAACCTCGGGCCGAATACCAAGTTGTATAACGGCCGAGGTAAATTGATAAACTCGAATGGAGGTCTTAAATGACGAGACCGAAGCGGCTTGCGGAAACGTACGAGCTCGGGTTCTAATGTACGAGGTCGGGTTCTGATACATAAGTTGACGGCAAAGCTTGTACAAATCGCTACTCAGCACAAGGGCGGGATGCGGTTATGACCAATTCAAATTAGAACCCAAGGTAGTTCTAAGAGAAATAAGGGTCTGGAAAATCGGGGCCAACACCGGAATAAACTCGGCAGCTCTTAAGCCCGAACAGCCGACTTTGGGGGCAACTGTTATGGACCTCGGAAATGGGCTAGACCAAGTCAAGCCCACTAGAAGGCCAACTGCCACATGGTTATCCCCACTACCATAGTAGTGCAGGGAGTGGGGGCACAGCATGCGACCTCATGGGAACATGCTACCTGGAAAGTCGGACCGATCCGGCTTGGTTATAAATAGGGGCATACCCTGGTGAACGGTACACACGTATTCTCTCCTACTCTTTAGATATCGCCTCACTGTGCACACACCCCACACCTCTGTTGTGTACAGTGATCATCTTGTCCGTGTTATCTGCCCCATAGATAACATTGGGTAAGCCTACCAGATCCTATATTGAAGTTAACCGCCCTCGGTGAGACATTTATGTTCCATACCGGAACAGTTGGTAAGTTTTTAGACAAATGCACCGAAAGAGGAAAAGAAGAAGAAGAAGAAGTTCAGTTGTTAGTTACTACTAATCTTGTTAAAAAAAATTACAGAATGTACCAGCAAATTTTGTGAAACAGAATTTGAAGCAGAAGAAGGAAGGAGGTGTCATCTGGCAGGTTTCAGATGGCAGAACTTGGCGTGTCAAGTGCAATAGGGAAGTAGGAAAGCAACACAAGTTTCGACTCACGAGGAGGTGATCACTCATGAAATGAAGTGAATACTGATGATGTAATATGAGAGGTAATTATTTTACAAACCTGTCTTTAGAAAAGTAAGGTTAAGTAATCGTTAGAAATGTAACTACATAAATTACAATGAAGAGTGGGCACTCAATAAGTTCAAGTACATATATTTTAATAATAAAATTATATTACAATAAAAATAATTACAATGTCATCCTTCTAGGCCTTATTTTTTGAAATTCTATCATAATTGTCTTATTATTAATGCTATCAAATACATCTTTTACAATATAAGACATTAAATAATTATTCAACTATTCATCCTCCATCCGATTAAGAAGTGCAATCTTGATGTATTAAGGGTGGACAATCATTCAAACATGTATTAATTTATTTAAAAAGAAAAAAATCAAAATCCCAATTTCAAAGGGGCACTTGCCCCCCAATCCATTACGTGAGTCCGCCTGTCAATAATTCAAATAGCAAGTAATCTTTTGTTCATTAAGAGGCTGATTTGTACGAGGGAAGGAAAATTTTTTATAAATTGAATTTAAAAAAGTTGGAGAAGTGAGATTATAGAATTTTTAATAAAGAAAACATGCAAGATAAAGAGTAATAAAAAATAATTTAAACTCCGCTTCTCTGATTTTTTTAAAATCTAATTTGGAAATTTTTCCCCTTACACTCACTTTCTTTTTTCTCCCCTTATACCAAAGGTCTCTTAAAATTACTTTTTGCAGGGGTTTGGAACTTTAGGTACCCTCATAATCAATTTTTTTAATCATGTTTTTGCTTTATGAAATATAAAACCTCCAATATATTTAGCCTAGACAATATAAAATCAAAGTTAAAGGACAGAAAAAGAACTTTAAATTTACAAAATTTTAAATCGTATTTTCAAGTTTGGTTATCAAGTTTTATCATTTTTCTATCAACTTTTAGTTACAAATTTGATTTGAGATTTTACAATTTCAAAGTTTTTTTTAGTTATCTTTTTCCTTTAAATCAATTCCTCACAACTAAAATTCAAACATCCATAAGTGATTTCATTGTTTGTAAACAGTTGCCTTTTGTTATATTTGTGAAAGGGGTGAAACGTTAGATTTAATAGTTTAATCAGAATAAGTGACCTAGTCTATAATTTATCAAATCAATTAAACCCCTTGCAATCCAAGTCAATTTATACATTCTTTAGCTCGATCTAGGCAAATATAACCAAAACTAATAATCCAATTCCACAAGCTTTAGGCAAATAAAGATGCCCACATTTAGTATTAAACAGTGCCTAAAAAAAGCTAAATCTAAATAATCTAATTCCACAAGCTTTGGGCAAATAAAATCAAAACTAAAAATCTAATATGATAAATATGATAATCTAATCAGCTAGACATTGCACTTTTCTGCATTCAAAATTTACTTGTTGAATTATGTGAATGTTCCATACCTGATCACTGCGTCTAAATCCAATTCTGTCTCGTCATAGCCTAATTCTTCTTTAATCAAATCTTTTCTCGTTGTTTCTACGCTTAGAAACATGTTAGCTAGATTTGATATTTCCCATTTCTGTCTTCAAAACTCTTGCTTTAATCTTTCTTTCATATTAAAAACATATTTAACACGAGGCTCCAACCAATTGAAGTCTAATCCACTCCTCTCAAGTTCAATTCCTCCCATAAATGTTGAAGTTGATCAAACGCCTCATCCTTTAAATCTTTCCACTTGTTGTTCTTCAGAAAATGTAGAACTCGACCCAAACTAGTGAATGCCCATTCTGTAAAAGGACGACTTCTCTTTTTCTTACCGTCCATCAAAAGAAGGGTGCCACGAACAAACTTCCTCCAGTACCGGAACTATACTTATGCTTTCTCTATTTATCCCAAATCCTTGACCTCAATGGCTTCATCATCCTTTGAGACATATGTTTTCTCAACTTGAGTGCCTTCATAGCTTACTTTAGAAAATTCAACCTCAACAATACATTTATCATTCAAAATATAGCCATCAGATGGGCTCTGAAGCTTATCCAATTCCATAAAAGATGGATAACCCCAATAAGCATGATTTGCACAGAACTTGTAGTTTAAATCTGCATTCAATACCCCCAAAAGCAAAAGAACGTCAATGAAAGACTACAATAAGATTGGCCCATCCCATTCCAATATAAAATTATTATCCACTTCTGATTATGTTGTTGGGCCTTTAAATCTAATAGTTCAGTTATTTTACTCATTAGTTTGCAGGAGAAAACTAGTTTCAGAAAAAGAAAGGGTATGAGGTAAGGCACCTTTTTTAATAGATTTTTTTAGAGGAAGCTTGATTGACCACCGTCAATGTGTAGCTGCACATCTATATTCCAACCTTGAGCCAAACTTGAAACATCAGCTACCTTCAAATATATAGCCAAATTCTTTCCATCTTGTTTTCCTCTGTATAAAGAAATTTTCCTACGACAAAACAAAATCATACATATATGAATATGATGACTGAAAAAGAATGAAGAAAGACACGAGAAACTGTATTGATAGAATAAGAGATAGATTTTGATACATACCAAGCACAACCACCGATAGTGAAAATCTCAGAACGGTGTTGGTGACTGGTCTTCAATGTACTGAAGTTTTTGATCGTCCATGCTACTTTCTTGTAGCTTATATGCTTTATGTGCTTCAGTTTCTGATTCTTCATTGTAGTCTTGTGATATCTATCTATAGGTATCATAAAAACCTGAAAACCGTTAATCCCACATGAAAAATTTAAAATTAAACTTGAAACTTGGTGTGTGAGAAGAAGCCGATTGTGACGATCGTATGGAATAATTAACTTGAAACCATAGTGCGAAGCTAACTCCCTTATTGATGAAGCCACTGACGTTGGAAAATACTGAATAGAGGAAACAAATCTGAAGTTAGAAAGGGATAACCATTTCTTGTTGCGGACGAAGGATCAGAAATTCCAAATGCAGAGGAGGCACTACTGTTACCCAACCTTGCATGATGATAATATGAATGAACAGTGGCTTCATCAATAAGCTCTTGTTACCCAACCTTGCAGTGGCTACTGTTACCCAAACTACGTAAGCTCTTGTTTTCGAGTTGTTTTGTTTGTAAAGATTCTTTTTTCTCCTTCCTATTACGCACCACAACGGCAAGAGCCTGCGCCTCAACTACGCCTGCTGCCTCTGAAATCCCTGTTCCCGTAGGTACCACCTCCTTTGCCGCCAGTTTGACCCCCTTGTCCCCTTCTTCCTCAACTGCCAAAACATCAAAGCGAGAGCCCCTGTTTTGGGGCTGGTTGGAATCGGATTGCTTTCCTTTTTCAGTTCGTTTTTCCCGACTAGGTTTCTGGACTACTTTCCAGAAACCATGGTCGTGCTTTGTCACTGGCTCCGGCCCCAATCCTCCCCTGTTCTCCTATGTATGCATCATGCATGCACTCTACCAGTACCTCTGTTTTCCGCGTTTCTTTCCCAACTTCTCAGGAGTTCGACATGTGCCCATAAATACCGCAACAAGTGCATAAGGAATGTAATCCTTCATATTCTAAATAGTATTCCTCACCATCCAAGGTAAAACCAGACATAAGTTGTGTTCAGATATGGAACACAAATGTCTCAGCCCTGGAGGCTGGTTAACTTCAATATAGGATCTGGTAGGCTTACCCAGTGTTATCTATGGGGCAGATAACAATGGACAAGATGATCACTGTACACAACAGAGGTGTGGGGTGTGTGCACAGTGGGACGATATCTAAAGAGTAGGAGAGAATGCCTGTACCGTTCACCGGGGTATGCCCCTATTTATAACCAAGCCGGGTTGGTCCGACTCTCTTGGCAGCATATTCCCATGATGTCGCGTGCTGTGCCCCCACTCTCTGCACTACTATGGTAGTGGGGATAACCGTGGGGTAGTTGGCCTTTCTGTGGGCTTGACCTGGTCTGGCCCATTTCCGAGGTCCATAACAGTTGCCCCCAAAGTCGGCTGCTCGGGCTTACGAACTGCCGAGTTTCATTCCGGTATTGGCCCCGATTTCCCAGGTCCTTATTTCTCTTAGAACCTTCTTGGGCTCTAATCTCAATTGGCCGTAACCACATCCCATATCTGTGCTGTGGCGAATTGCACGAGCTTTGCCGTCATTAGAACTTGACCTCGTCCATTTCCGCAGACCACCTTGGTCTAGTCATTTTAAGACCTCCGTTCGAGTTTATCAACTTATCTCGGTCATTAAACGTCTTGGTATTTGGTCCGAGGTTTTGAGCGAGAATGCCGACATATCAGCAAACACAACCGTTCACCTAGCAACATGTCTTTTCGTTTGCTTGCGTCGCATCGTATAATCGTCGCTTCCGCATATAATGACACGTGCCTTCAAGCGCCGCCTTCGGTTACCGTGCCCATTAATGTCTCACGTCATATCGTCATTATAGCTTTTAGGGTTTTCCTTTTACCTTCTCGTAAGGGGTGAAACGACTCGGCTTTCAAGCATTATGTCTCTAGCATTTCTACAAGTGCCCCTCACACCCTTCATCATTACTCTACTGCATCTTCTCAATTGTGAAGAAACGCACCAGAGCTTTCTTTTTGCAGCTCCTGCCTTTCTGCTTTCTCGTTGTGTTCCCTTTGCTCCCAGGTATTTCCTTTTTCCTTGCTCTTGTAATACGCATGCCCATATTCTGTACCTAGCGTCGTTCTGTATTTTGGCAATCTTTGTTCTTTGGCCTGGGTGTTGAACGACTGTGAGGACTGTGAATTCCTCTCACGAACGAAAAATGTTGAACGCCATTTTGAACTTTGCTTGTCTGAGTTGCTTCAACACCAGTTCTTTTTTGGAACTTTCCTTTTGGCTCTGAAATATTCGATGTTTTACGGCCTGCCATTCTGCATTTGAGTAATTTTACTTTGTTGAGTTCTCGCAATCTGGGCAATCTGGGTTTGATATGCATATATTCATTCCTGTTTTAACCTGCTATACAATTTGTTCCCAAGATGGATCCAAAATCCCCGCTAGTAGATATGTATGGTAAGCCTATTCCAGAGGAAGATAGAGAGATTCTTGAACGCGTGCCTGGTCGAACTAAGCTTTGGCTATGGTCCATCCTTCCGCCCCGGAAGAGGAGAGGATGGAAGATTTACTCCGATCTCGGGGAAGTGGGAGTAGGGCGAGCGTTCGAGTTCCTCCTTCACCCGATGCCGAACCCCTAATTCTCCTTCACCAAGATTGCGCTTCTCCGAGGTTACGCCCCGGCTTCAAACATGGGCCCTTCCGGTCCTTGCGATGGATGTTGCCACAAGGCGATTGAGCTTGCCCGTCATGGCCATGACAGAGAAGCCGAGTCTCTTTTGGATAAATGCCGCTACAATAACCCGACGAATACCTTGTCCCTTCGGCCATTGCAAGCTCGTCCTGAAATCCCTGTTCTGTCAGGTATACTTCATAGTTCTGATTTTGGCCTTTTGTTTTTATTTTAGGTTTAAATGTCTTCACACCAAACCACTCAATCCGAGACTGGAGAGTCCGCCCCTTCTGGAGGATCTTCACGAATGCCTTCCATCAAAGACTATGCTGTGAGCAACATAGTACTTGATTGCAAGAACAAGATGTCCGGGAAAGCGCTTTGCGAATTGTCCAAGGTGGAGAGGGGTATAATGTGCTTGCCTCAGAAACGAGTCCGTGGCTTGGTCGATCAAATGATGAGGCTGCCACTTCTTTTATTTTTATAAGGATCTCGGTCACCTATCTCGGGGTCGAATTCCCCTTTTCCGACTTCCAAATGCGCCTTCTCACCCATTTACACCTCGCACCTTCTCAGTTACACCCCAACGGTTGGGCCGCGACAGTTGCTTTTGAGAAGTATTGCCACACTCATAAGCTCGAGTGTTCCGTCTCCGTGTTTTGTAGCTTTTTCACTCCTTTAGATATTAAAACCACCACGGACGGGGTAAAGAAATGGTTTTGTTGGACCTCACTTCGGGCGTCTCATGGTCGCAAGTTTCTTAGGCCTTTTAAAGATTCATGGAAAGGCTTCAAAACATCTTACTTCAAAGTTATCGCGAAACCCGGGGATACACCATGGTTCCTTCAAACCCGGACATCCGGGGAACTTGGCGAACGCTTCCCTTTATATCGGTCTCGATGAACATCATAAGTTTGAAGCAAAAGATTTTTTGCCGGTTAAATCGCAATTATCCGATGCCGAGAAGGAAACCATCGGCGCCCTTATTGCCTTAGTCCGGAAAGACAATTTGGTGGATTTGGCTGATTACATTACACCCCGTAGGTGTTTATAGGGCTCCCCTCCCCCATTTTTGTTCTTTTGTGCGTGTCTGGTCAGACTTTGACTTCTTTGATTGTGCTTTTCAGGTACATCGATGGGTAAAAGACCCGAGTATCTTGACGTGACAATTCCTGCCGCTCGTCCAACAACTCCGGGTTCAAAACGAAAAGTGCAGCGGAGAGCCCGATGAACCTACTACCGCTAAGAAAACCAAAGCTCAGAAGAAGAAGAAGAAGAACGACAATCCATCAACAAGCAAGGATATTCCTACCCCGACTTCTCCACTCAAGATCCGGGAATCAAGAGCCCCGAAACTTTAGCCCCGATGTCCGTCCAACCATTCAGCTCCCAAGTTCCTATTTTTGGGGACATAAAATACCCAACTCCTCCGTTAGGGCATTTGTCCGCGACAATTGGTATGACGGGCGAGACATTGTCGGAGGCGAGATGAAAGAGTTGAAGGAGATTGAGCATGCCAACTTGAAGAATGCCGGCCTATGTCAACTTGTGGCACACCTCAAAAGAGAAGGTCGGATTTAACGAGAAAGATTTGGACTTCTTTGAGGACGAGAAGAAGAAGGCCGACGAGGCCTTAACTCAAGCACGAGGAGGATCTCGCAAGTGGCGGGGCCGAGAAGGAAAGCCTCTCTCGACGAACTGGTTAAAGTTCGTGACAAGCTCCACTTGTCCGAGTCTGAGCTTACTCGAAGGGCGCAGGTCCACGAGAGTGACATGGAGTCCATTGCCAGATATAAAAAATTGATTGACGAACAGCGACGGAACTCAACTCTTGTAAGCAAGCCCCTCACCGCTCAGCCAATCTCGATTCGTATCGAGACGCCCTTGATGTCGCCGAAGTTGATATTTCCAAGTTAAAGGCAGGCGTTAAGGAGGCCTTTGTTACACCCCTATCGGCCTCGCCCTTTCGGGTAGCGGGTTAGAGGGATCCTTTTTGTTTGTTACCTTTCCTTAGATAATTTGTCACTTTAAATTTATATCAGAGTACGCGTGGCAGAGCATTGGATCGGTTTGGACAACTTACAATGTACTGGTAAAGATACAAACAGTTACATAAAATAATCCCCGTAGGGTAAGGGTACAATCGTCCAAGACAAATATTGGGCAATAAGTAGCTCATACAGTCATAAAAATTACAATGAGACAAGGACTTCCATAAGTCTTCAATCTTCGTCTTCATTGCTCTTACCCGTATCCTTTCCACTGTCCAAATGGCTTACCGCCTTACACCTCGTATCTTTCAAGCCGGTCTGAGTTCAAGGTTGAACCTCGAGTAACTGTTAAACTCATATACAATATGTATGCAATGCATGTAATGTAAATCACAATCAGAACTCAAACATAAACATGGCATGTACTCGGGTAGACCGTCTGGTCAAGACAAGCCCCGGATCCATACAAAACAGGCCTCGTAGTCGGGAGCGACCCCAACCCCTAGCCTAGGGCCTCAGAGGATACCTATAAACACACGGTCATATAGGTTCCACCTAGCCTCACATACCTTGGGCCTCACCTTCACCGTGAACACACAACACAGATCCACCTAGCCCACATGCCATGGCCTCAAAAGTACCCCAAAAGAGATACTTCCTAGCCACCATGCCTCGGCCTCACTAGTACCCTTACAGATACTACCTAGCCGGCATACCTCGGCCTCAGTAGCCACCATAGGACACTAAGTCCCATAGCTACTACCTAGCCTACATCCACAATCATGATAACACATAACATACAAGAGCCACATAGAGTATGCAAGTTTACAGTTACTACCTGGCACGCCTTGCAAAATAATAAACTCTTCCCTTGACATTGAAAATAGGGTCCACACATGCAAACACCCTAGATACAGCCAAACATCATGCTTTTAGTCATATGAACACACTTTGGTTCAAGTTCCATAAAATTCGCACACCACCAGAACATTCCAGAAACGCTGACCCAAATTCTCCGATTTTTAATAAATTCTAGAAATATCGTATCGACATGAAATCAGTGTCCATTTAACCCTCAGAATGCCTAGTTTACCCTAAAAATAATTATCAAAGCCATCTGGGTTCGAGTCCTTTCTATATTCTTAAAACTTAGCCACTGGTCCGAGACAGAGTCCAAGTTTTTAGGTCATTTTCAACTTAAACTATATCTCTGTTAGAAACTCCAAATGACACAAAATCTTATATCAAAATCATCCTTAGGGTGTATATTTTCACCATGTAAAATATCATATCATTTAGACTTCATTTAATATTTTAAATCCACAGATCTAGCTTCGCTGCCCAGAAACCGTAAGAACCGACAGATTTTCTTATAACAAAGACGTAGGCTTTTAGGGTTTGGAAAAAGGTGATCCAACATGTCCCCACACAAAAACACCTTCTGGACTCAATGGAAACCTTAAAGATACCAAAATACTACAGCAAATCCACGAAAATCACCATAGGGCAGAAGCAAGGATTCCAAGTTGTCGGTTAGGGGCTTACCTCGGGATGTCGGTTGCGGGTGCTTTCTTCTTCCTTGGAGCAAGACCTTCAGCTGGAACTCCTCTCCCTCACCTTGAGCACGAAATAGGGCAGCCAAAATGGAGGGAGGAGTGTCCTATTTATAGGCCCCAAGTTCCAAACTTTGCCCCTAGATATTTTTAGTTGTGAGTTGTAGGCTTAGGGGTAAATTGGTCATTTCGCTCCGTTCAACTCCCAAAGCAAGGGCCCACAAGATCAGATATTCTAGAAATCTCTAGGGCTCTCTTTTGGGCAGAAAATGACGAGCTCAAGGCCAAAAATTGGTGTTCCAATTTTACCCCTAGGTGGACTTAGGTGTAGGGTTAGGGTGCAGGGGCAAAATGGTCATTTTGCGCTGTTCATCTTTTCCAAGGCTGGGATCCACGAAATCAGATCTTCTAGAAGGCTTCTAGGGCATTCCATGTTCAGAAAATAACGTTTTCCCATGCCAAAAATAGGTTCCCAGTTTTGCCCCTAGGTGGCCTTAGTTGTAGGTTTAAGATATAGGGGCAGAATGGTCATTTTCGCGTCGTTCTTCTTCCAAGGCAGTGGGGTCCACGAAATCTGCCCCAAGATATGCCATAATTAGTCATAATTACTTGTCCTTCACCTTCTCACATCAAATTCAGATATGTGGTCCAGATTAATCCGGATTATTTTATTCTTTCTCTCTCATCATAATGACTTGATGTGACATTCTCTCTCTTCATAATTACATGACAAGATATTTTCTCTCTCCTCTGGGCCCCAGAATTTCACCCTTATCAGTGTCCTGGGCCTGAGCCCGACTCCGGAAATCCTATCCGACCCCGCTCAGCTCCCGGTTGCCGGTCCCACCTTACCTCGTGATGCGTGCCTGATGAAGACCTTTTGTCATTAGCCTTGGGGTCCACAATCAACAATTAACCAAGGATTGCGTATAGGCAAACCTAGGATCGTTCTCTCTTCTCGAGGAGCCTTTTATTGAATCCTAAGTAATTTAAATGTCATGCAAATGCAATGAAAACAAGGGGGGATTGGATTTTGGATTTTTAAATTAATAAACTAAAATAGAAATGCAATTTAAATGAAGCAAAGATAAGAAAATGAGAAGAAGAAGATTAAAATTGATCAACCCAACATTCGGATTCCAGGGACTTCCATCATTGAACAAAATATAAATAACCCACGTTTGGCTCGACGAACCGAGATCGTGCATTTGCCCAGAAAATCCCTCGACTAGACGATCGCCTAGAATATGTTCGAACAGCGGCGTCCCACTGTGCGATCACACAACAAAACTTAAAACCTAGTTCGAACTCAGTCCTTGGGATAAACCAAACCGAATATTAAATCTAATATTCGAACTATTTCGAGAAATCGAATCCGATAAGATGAAAATAGAAACGAGTTAAATCACCGATAAAGCACAAGTTCTCTGGATGAATCATGGAATCCTCACGTTGGGTTAACCACAGAAGCTTAGCCAAGCATGGCTAAGCAAAACATAGAAGAAAAGATGAAGAAGAAAACCAAAAAGAAATCCTATTCAACGTAATTGAGAATATGTTTTTAGCCATCTAATATAACCTATAAATAGGAAACACTAGGGCTAAAAGATTGGCCCAAATATAGGAAACCTCTAAAAATAGGAAACCTCTAAGAATAGGAAACCTCTAATAAATGGTCTTTTATTACAAAATTCGAGCAGAATAAAAATCCAGAAAAATGGGTCTGCCTTTAGCTCCAATTTCGTCCATCTTCTTGTCCGAATCAGCCTTCCGAGTCTTCATAACAATTATAGCTCTCTGAATCATCTAAAAAAAGAAAGAAGAATCAGGCTAATCGGATATCTAGATCAAAAGTTATGGCGAAAATACTAAATCACTGTAAATCTGGAATTTAATCATAAAGAATGAATCAAATCCAATTAAAAGCTCAAAGCCCAATTAAGTAACAAAATCCATTATTTATTAACTAAACAATCCTAAATTTATTCACCAAGAGATACAAATAAGTGTAATAATATTCAATCATCAGTGCCCTTCAACTGGACTTGTATGGGCCCGGATCATCAGTCACTTTTCCCAGACCACCAGTGGATGGGGCATACTACCTTGGGGATCAAGAAACCTTTATTCCAAGACCCAGATCCACCTCGTAATGCGTGCTACCCGATAATCCAACTTCCCCCTGGCCCCGAAATGCCACGTGTCCGACGTAGCACTACTACTACTAACTTTTCCTTCCTTTTTGGGTCCAGATACACCTTTTCTCTCTCTTCCCTTCTTGTTTCCTTTAAAAACGCAGGGCTCCCATGACTACCCGGAAATGCCGTATACTTACCATCTTGGCATATTTTTGCTCAACTAAGTGTCCTATACCTCGGGACATAGTTGGGCGGCATCTTTTCCGACCGGACTTACACCGTATACATCTTCGTACCCATTTTACGTTAGTACCTTAGTTCACGGCTTCGGCATACTAGGTCCTTTGACCCGTATGGCCGAGTTGCTTAGTCCCGAGAGGCTTCCTATGCCTCGACCTTCTTGGGACTCTTCCCAAACTGGGCCTAGTCGTTCGCCTATTTTAGGCTTAATCTCACTTCTCAGGGTCCGAAATTCGGGATATTACAGCCTTCAAGAATGCCACGGAACAAGTTTGCTTCCGGAATCCCTCGATCGATTTGAATTTAGAAGGAGTGCACATGAACGCGTACGTCAAAGACGGAATATTTATTCCGCTCGCTCGTGGTTGATGATGCCGGTATTGCCGAGACGGTTCGGGGAAGAAGAAGGCGGGCGGCCAATCTCCGTCTGTCAACAATAGTCGGCAATTTGCCATTTTGCAACTTACGGCTTTGTCATGCTGTAGGTTATGTAAATTTGCTTTGCCGTGTAGGGCTTTAATTTATGAACGTTTGATTTAACAGCTTTAATCGTATGCGCTTATTTTCTATTTAGCGTCTTGCAAATTGAAGGTTTCCTGACATGATCAAGGTCAAGGAAACACTCCTTTCTGGTATGCCTAATTTTGATATATTCGGCATTTAAATGGTGTATCATTGAACTTGGCGGCTATGCCGCTACATGATTTCGAAAATGGGCGTTTGCCAATTCGCACATGTTTACTTTGGCCAACGTGAATAACATGATAAACACGAATTAAGTAATCCGAGTTTCATCAATCCTATCATTTGGCTTTTTGTTGCCACGATCCTGTAAATGTGCTTACTAGGATACTTATTCGGCGGTTTTTCTTTTACATGATTTATGAACTTTGGTCCATACATGTTATGCCCGACTTCATTTGAACAAATTGCGAAACACGGGTACTAATGCCCGTCCTTTTGATTCATTCAATGTGCGAATTTACATCAAGGGTTCGATTCCCGTAGGAATTTGATACATATTCACGATGAAGTAAGCCTGAAAGTAAAGTTAATAGAGGAAAATACCGAAATTAACTGAAAACAAAGCATTGAAAACAAACGATGCATCAACTTCGATAATCGGCTATAGTAAGCCTTAAGTTTGTCGCATTCCAAGTCCTTTTGATTGCTTCACCTTTCGGTGATTCTAACACATAAGCACCGTTTAGAGTTCATGTCGGATGCGGTAAGGACCTTCCCAATTTGCGGCGAGCTTCCCATCTCGGGCATTTTTTTGCCTATATCGGCCCTTCGTAGCACCAAATCATCCTTGTTGAAGGAACGCGGATTAATTTTCTTATTGAACCGAGCATGACGAGTTGCTTTGTGGCTAAATCTCGCTAGTGAGCCGTGGTTCTAACTTCGTCAATCGATCGGATCTAGCTCGACCGCGATAGCCTCGTCATTTTCCTATCCTTCTTTGCGAAGTTGTCGCTTTTCTCCATGAGGGTTCGCCGATTTCAAGCGGAATCATTGCCTCACATCCATATGTCAGCCTGAACGGTGTCTCTCCTGTGGATGTTTGCACTATGGTCCGACAACCCCACAAGATGGCATAGAGATGTTCCACCCAACTTTCCCGTTCCTCAGTCATTCGCTTTTTAAGCCTGTTGACGATAACTTTGTTTGCTGCCTCAGATTGTTCGTTGGATTGTGGATGTTCCACAGAAGCGAAATGATGCTTTACATTAAGGGCGGACATCATCTGTTGGAAGCCTCTGTCCATGAATTGTGTTCCATTGTCCGTGACTATTTCTCGTAGGGATCCCAAATCGTGATATAATATTCCTTTGCGGAATTTCGTACTCTTCCGAGGTGATGGTCGCCGGAGACTCGGCTTCGATCCACTTAGTAAAGTAATCGATTGCGACGATCAACCACTTGGTGGCACGGAGCTGCCTTAAACGGTCCCAACAAGTCCATGCCTCATTTGTAGAATGGCCATGGAGCCGTGATCTGTGTTAACTCGGATGGTGCATTATCTTGCCATGCTTCTGGCAACTACTGCATCTCTGAACATGGTATTTAGCATCTTGCGCCATGGTAGGCCAATAATATCCCGCCCGGCGCTTTACGGGCCAAAGCTTTTGCCCCCATGTGTTGTCCATTTATGCCTTCATGGATTTCCGCCAAAACGTATTGGGCCTGATCTTTGTTGAGACATTTTGCCATGGGAGAATGCACGCCTTTGCGATATAATTGATCGTTGACCATTACATAGGCGACCGCTGTTCTGACTAGAGTCCTGGATTCGGCCGCATCCTCTGGGGTGATCCCCCTCTCCAGATAATCAACAATCGGTTTTCTCCAATCACTCGAATCTGAAATCAGCATCACGCAACTTGGTTCCGGTAGGTTCTGCTGGACAATTGTGCGGAGATTTCCCGGGCACTTCGTGCTAGCGAGCTTCGAGAGGATGTCGGCTCTCGTATTTTCTGCCCGAGGAATGTGCGCCACTGTCACCTCGTCAAAGTTTGTCATGATGTCTTTGACTTTTGTCAAATACTTCGCTAACAACGGCCCCTTCACTTGATAGGTCCCTTGGATGCGGGAAGCAACCCGGTGAGAGTCCGTGGACACGTGCACTTGCCGAGCTCTGTTTTCTTTAGCTGCGCAGCAACAGCGGCAATGAGGGCCTCATATTCAGCTGATTATTCGATGTAGGGAAGTCAAGTCGGAGAGAAAATTCCATCGCCACGCCTTCGGGGCTTTCCACAATAACACCTGCACCACCCCCCTTTATGTTAGACGATCCGTCCACAAACACTTTCCATGGTTCAGGCTCCGTTTTCCCATTCGAGCCGAGGTTAGCTCTACTAAGAAGTCGGCCAAAGCACGTGACTTGATTGCTGTCGGGCCTCATAAGTGATATCAAACTCGGACAATTCGATTGCCCAAGCTATCATCCCGCCTAAGTCGGTTTATGTAAAACTTGTCGTATGGGTTGATTCGTTCTTACTACGATCGAATGGCCAAGGAAATAGTGGCGAAGTCATCTTGCCGTCGTTAATAGCGCAAAAGCCATTTTTTCTAGCTTCTGATACCTCAACTCGGAACCTTGCAAAGCTCGACTCACGAAGTAACCGGTTTCGTCCGTCGTCGGTATCTCGAACTAAAGCGCACTTACCGCCTTTTCCCCAACCGACAAATACGAAACAAATTCTCCCGATTTCGGTAGGGATAGTGCGGTGGAGATGCCAAGCATTGCTTTATTCTGTTAAACGCTTCGTCACACTCCGAGTTCCACTCTTCTTGAGCTTCCTTCTTCAAGAGTTTAAAGAATGGGAGGGATTTTTCTGCTGACTTGGGCAAGAACCTTGTCAAAGCCGCCAATCGCCCTGTCAACTGTTGCAATTCTTTCTTGTTTGCCGGGGGTTTCATTTCCATCACGGCCCGGCACTTTTCCGGGTTAGCTTCAATGCCTCGGTTAGTCAAAAGAAAACCCAAGAATTTCCCTGACGGTACTCCGAAAGCATATTTTGTCGGATTCAAACGGATTCGATGCCTCCTCAACTTTTCGAAAGTCTGTTGTAGATCATGAACATGGTCATTCTGGTCTTTAGATTTTACTATCATATCATCAATGTAGACTTCCACATTTTTTCCAAGCTGATCCAAAAAGACCTTTGTCATCATTCTCTGATAAGTCGCCGTTCTTGAGGCCAAAAGGCATCACATTATAGCAGTAATTCGCATTGTCCGTGATAAAGGCCGTTTTCTCTTGATCGTCGGGATGCATGACAATCTGGTTGTATCCCGAGTATGCATCCATGAATGACAACAGTTGAAAGCCGGTTGATTGGTCAACCAATTGGTCAATGTTGGGCATGGGAAATGCATCCTTGGGACATACCTTGTTCAAGTCTTTGTAGTCCGTACACACGCGCCATTTGCCGTTTGGCTTTTTAACCATGACCACGTTGGACAACCACGTCGTGTATTCTTCCCTAATGAATCCGGCTGTGATTAATTCCTGGACATGCGCTTCCAAAGCTTTACCTCGGTCCGCACCTTGTTTCCTCTTTTTCTGAGCCACCGGGTTTGATCCAGGGTGGATGGCCAATTTGTGACAACAAAACTCGGGGTCTATCCCAGGAATTTCAGATGGCGTCCATGCAAACACGTCTTTGTTTTCTCGTAAGAACTTCTCCAATTTTGCTCGCAGCTCGGAATCCAATGTCTTTCCGACTTTGGTGGTCTGTTCTGGTTCATCTCCCAGGATCAAATCTTCTGTTTCTTCATTAGGTTCGGACTTTTGCATCTTGTCCTCTTCCCTCAAGTCTAACTCTACTATGTAAACAGACTTATTATCCACCTTCCTTTCATATCCCTCGGCATGTTCTGTCTTGGAGTTTTGCTTTCTTTTACCGCTTCGAAGTAACATTGCCGAGAGTCTCTTTGATCTCCTTTAATGGTAACGACCTGATTCTTCCTGTCGTAAAATTTTAACTTCTGGTGATTAGAAGATACCAACATGTTCCAGTCATGGATAGTTGGTCGTCCGAGGATAATATTGTATGGAGACGGGAAATCGGCCACGATGAAACGAACTATCCCCGACTTGAATGCCTCCTTCGTCCCCAATGTTAATTTGAGGTCGATGTATCCCTTTGGACGGGTGTCTTCTCCATTAAAACCTGTTAAGGTGGTTCTACATGGTTTCAGGTCTTCCGAATCGAACCGCATGCGCTTAAACGCATCCCAGAGGATTATGTCCACCGTGCTTCCATTATCTATAAAGATCTTCTTAACTCGGCAGTCTCCGATGATTCCGGTTATGACGAGCCCGTCGTGGTGTCCCGGCATCACATCCTCCAAGTCTTTTTCGGTAAACCCGAGCATTGGCAAATTTGGTTTTGCATATTCCCTTTTAAACCTCGGACGGTCAACCACAGATAGAACTTCTTTCAAGTATTTCTTTCTTTCATTGGCGGAATCTCCTCCTCCACCGAAACCTCCAACAATCCCATTGCGAGTCATATTTTGACTCGGGAAATTCGTCGTGTGCGTCTCTTCCTTTCTTCTATTCTCGCCTTCTCTTTTTAAATTTTGCCGGACTTTTACTTCGTTCTCCTCCGCTTACCCCCGCCCTTGCGTTTGGATTAGATATTTACGGAGCTTCCCCTCTCGAATGAATTTTTCGATGGCGTCCCTCAAATCCCAGCCGGACATCCGTTGTATGTCCGTGTTGGTCATGAAATTCACAATACCGGACTTGTCCAGAGTGTGCTCGTTCCGCAACGGGCGTGGTCGATCTACTTTTTTCATCTCGGTCAAGGAGACTTCCTTCCAGACTTGGGCCTGAGATACTTTAAGTGGGGCATATCGGTCATATCTTCCTTCTGCTCTTCCTCCTCGAGGTTTAGTATCCCTTCGTCCTCGGGATTCTTATCTGTTCGGGTTGTATCGTTCCTTCCCTCGGGGAGATGGACTCCTCTGTTTGTCCTGTGGTGCGTGGCTCATAATATCCATCTGTTCCACTCTATGTACGTCTTTGATCGATCTCGGAATTCAGCCAGCGTTTTGGGACACCGCTTAACGATCGACTTCTTTAAGCATGAGGATTTGTCCAGGCCAGCTATTATGCAATGTAGATGTACGTCTTCCTTTAATCCGCACTTATATCGCCGTGTCTTTAAAGCGCTCCAAATACTTTTGCACCGTTTCCCCGGGTGATTGCTTCACCTGATCTAACTGGAACTCGGTTTTGGGTTGCTTCCTACTCGTGGCAAAGTTGAGCAAGAATTTCTTCTCCAAATCCTTCAAGTCTGGGACTGAGTTTTCTGGCAAGGTATTGAACCAGATTTGGGCTGGTCCACGTAGCGTTCCTGCAAACAACCGGGGTACCACGGGCCCCGAATATCCTTTGACCATGATCTCCATTTTGAAATTGCCCACGTGCACTTGTGGGTCCGGGTTCCATCGTACTTCGGGAAATCTTTGGTGTCTAAGCCTCTTGGATAAGGCGCGACCATTATTTTGGCCGTAAAGGGAGTCGCGACTTTCTCCTCCTCATCCGAGCTTGCATCCGATGATGGCGACGCAACGTCTTTTTTAGGAAGGTTTTGTTGTTGGAGCTTCTCTTTGTCTTTTTTCGACGTCCCGACCGAAGATCTTTCCTTTCGAGTGTTATCAATGTTGTCGTGATTAGTCACTATCCGATCTTGTCTTTTCTTGCTTCTGGCTTCCCGTGTGTCATTCCTCGTCTCGGGAATGTCTTCCTCATGATCTGTCTGTGACGTCCCAATATTCTGTGATGTTGGGATGTCATTTTGGCTTGGGTCGACATTGCTCTTTCCTGCGTTGCCGTCATGATCCTCGCTTCGTCCAGCGTGACACCCGACTAGTTTCCTGAATTCTTCCTCGCGGCGGTACATCTCTTCTCTCATAACCCGGACGTCCTCCTCCCTTTGTAATCGATTCCATGTTTCCATCCCGTCTATTCTATCCAATACGGAACCAAGGGTGGATCGTAATAGTTGAATATCGGGGTTGACCACTTCAAGGGTTTCGGTTTCTTTGGATAACGACATTTTCGGGGGTGGAGAATTACCATTTGTGTCCGACGTCTCCGCTTCGGTTTCCACCAAAACTTGTTCTTTGTCTGGGTTCATCGGGCCCCCCTGTTGTGACGTTTATCCATCGTGTTGTCCTGGTTGTTCTTCTGGAAATTGGTTTTGCCGAGTTGTCGTACCACGTCCTCTTGTATTCGCCATTTGCTATGATAGGTTCGTAGCTTTATGGTATGGGATTCGAAGTTTACTCGGTCCCCACAGACGGCGCCAATGTTCAGATATGGAACACAAATGTCTCAGCCCTGGAGGTTGGTTAACTTCAATATAGGATGTGGTAGGCTTACCCAGTGTTATCTATGGGGCAGATAACAATGGACAAGATGATCACTGTACACAATAGAGGTGTGGGGTGTGTGCACAGTAGGACGATATCTAAAGAGTAGGAGAGAATGCTGGTACCGTTCAGGGGTATGCCCCTATTTATAACCAAGCCGGGTTGGTCCGACTCTCTTGGCAAGCATATTCCCATGATGTCGCGTCTTTGTGCCCCACTCCCCCGCACTACTATGGTAGTGGGGATAACCGTGGGGTAGTTGGCCTTTCTGTGGGCTTGACCTGGTCTGGCCTATTTCCGAGGTCCATAACAAGTTGTTTACTCAGATCAACTAACAAACATATACGCGCATGATGTCCCCGGAGTTGGCCTGATGTGTTAATATCGATCTTTATAGGGTCTCCTATCCTGACTTCTATCCAAGTTAAAGCCTATTTCTCATAGTATTCTAGAAACACGCTAGGTAAATGCACCCAGACCACGACTTTGTTGATGGTAGCACGCCTTGGCTGAAACAGAGGCTCCCATGGATGCATTGTTAGGTAGTGATCGAACAACATCCAAGGACCACCGGTTAACACATTAAAGTAGTCTTCCTTATTAGTAAACTTAACAACAAAGAAACCATTACCAATATTTATCAGGCTGATAACACCTCGTTTGGCTCACAGAGACTGGAGAATAGATAACAAGATCTTATATCCAATATTATGCCCAAGGAGCTTCACAATAACTACTCGGTTCCAGGCTTTATAGAGCCTTTTCTTCATCTTTCACGAAAAGAACAGGTTGGAAAATTGCGTTTTGGATCTTCCACGATGTTGCACAAGTTGATGTACAATTCCAAATTCTCATTGTCCGATCTGGCGTCCGTTTTTTTTTTGGGTATAATATGAGATTTTTTTGGTGAGTAATTTTGTATATTAATAATTAATAAATAGTGATCCTAATATGGATTATGATTTATACGTAATTATTAGGATAATTTTCTTGTCTTTTTACGTCAAATATATTAAAGTAGTAATACTTCCTCTTGTTATTATTATAAGGCATCAACTATCAATTCTCACAAACCAATAAAAACAGTTAAAAGCATTCAAACTGTTCAAAAATTCAAGTGATTTTCAATATTACCTTTACCAACTATATTAAACTCAAATATCATATTAATTGTTACCCTATTTTACTATCCTTTTTAAATATGGACGGACAAACATCAAAAATAAATTAAATACTCTTTAAAAATTTGTTAGTGCCTTATGAAAAAACTAGAAATACTTATAAATTGGAAGCTTAAAGTGTCTTATAAAAAGTTTGAATACTTGTAAATTACTTAGGAAAAATATCGGTGAGGTCCTAAGGAAGAGAAAAAATATAAACAAAAAGTCATAACCCAAAATCCCCTATAAAAAAAAAGTCCTTAGGGATTTTTTTGATATTAATTACGAAATTCCAATATCAAAAAAGTCTCGTTGTTAAAATGACTTTTTCTATTGTTAAAATGATTTTTCTTATTGTTAAAATTTTCTTATGAAAATATTGTTGTCAAAACAGACTTTTTATATTGTCAAAATGGCTTTTCCCGTTGTCAAAAATTTTCTAGATTTCTAAAATTCTACATGGGAGGAAAAACTCGGAAAAATTTTGATAACAAGAAAAACCATTTTGACAACATGAAAATTTGTTTTGGCAACAATGTTTCTAAAATTCTACAAGTTGAAAGAAAAAATCAGAAAATTTTTGGAAATAGGAAAAACCATTTTGATAACATGAAAAGCCGTTTTGACAACAATATTTTCATAGGGAAATTTTAATAATATGAAAAGCTATTTTAACGGCGGGACTTTTTTAATATTGGAATTCAATAATTAATATCAAAAAAGTCTTTAGGGATTTTTTTGATATGAGATTTGAGGTTGTGACTTTTTTTCTTTTTTTTTTTCCTTTTTGGGACCTCACTGATATTTTTCCAATTACTTATAAGATAATAAGGATAGGATGGTGTATCTTTTAATATTAAATACCTATAAATGCATTGACCAATCTGGATTTCTCAAATAAGTTCCCCCAACCGAGGGTCAGTTCTCAATTCAGAATATTAATATAGCGCGAGTTTTTTACTATCTTGTTCTGGTGGGAAGAAAAGACTGTTTTTGTTTCAGAGTCCTCATAAAGAAGAAAAACGAAAACTTTCGGCAGTGGAGAATTGGGCGAATTGAAATCTAGTGAACCGAGGCCATTGTACACTGTTGGAGACTTGGATTTTTTTCCCTTTTTCAGTTCATTGCATTGTATAGGAAAAAAAAACTATTATGTAGAACACAAATGTTGAGCCCCGTTAGGCTAGGGGAAGTTAATGTAGGATCGAATGGCTCCTCAAAGATGCTTATAGACTAAACACCCAAGAAGAGATGATTACTCAGTGATACCTATGAAGAAGATATCAAAGAGCGTTCTTAGATCACTGTGCTACATAGGTGCGGCGTTTCGCCAGAGGGGTGGTGTATGTGCACAGTGAGGCTAAATAGTAAATAATGAATAGAGAATGTAGAGAGTCCACCTAGCGGGTAATCTCCTATTTATAGGGATTACCTAGGGTTTCGCTCCCATGACTGTGAATCTGTTACTTAGGCAGTGTGCACTTCCCACGTTCTGCAAATGCCTACTCCACTACTTGTACGTTCCTGGATTATAGGCACGATGAGGAGGTAATTAACACTTTACCTGATTAAAGAGGGATTCCATCGTAAACACTCTCATTGGGCCACATCTCTAATGGGCCCAATATACGAGTCCATAACAATTGCGCCTAAGCTCGGTACTTCAAGTTTCTGACGTGCCGAGATTAATCAATTGTCTAACCCGGACTTCGTGAACAAGTTCCTCGGAAGGATTCCTTTGACTTTGACTTCTTGCCTCCTGTTATGAATGGCTGATGAGCACAAATTATACCATGGTTTCCCTATATTTCATGACTGAATTACAAGGTAAATATATGTTAAACGATAAACAAACCAAGCAAAAAGGCATGTATTCATGATATAGGGAACGTAGGGTAGAAATCATTTGCATGTGCTAAAAGCAGAGTAAATTGCATTATTTTGAGAAAGACCGTGTAGTAAAGCTGATACGATGCTATAGCATTCTGACAGCAACTCGAAGTGCAATACAAAGAACCACGAAAGCTATAGCAAAGTAGAGGACGCAATGCTATGCGGCATATTTTCTGACGTTTTACCCAGATGATTTCAGGAATAAAATAAAGGGCGATATTGACAAATAGGTTGCTGACGTAACGGAATAGAAGATGCGGAGGATCGAAACTAAAAGATTTGAAGAATTCCGCAGAATCAACAAAAGCAATATGATAGATCCTAACGGATTAGGAAAGGCTCAGCTCGCTGTAACTTACGCCGCAAGAAAAGCCTGATTATAAAAGAAAACAGCAGAGCCAACCCTAATAGAGTCGGAGAGCCCTAGAGCAAGATTCTAAATTTCAGCAAACTCAAGAGAAGAGTGAGAGATTTCACAAGAGCTCATACTTCTAGGACAACCCAGCATCCTTCCCTGCAGTATGATGGAACGAAGAAGACGTGTAGTGGTGACGTGACAGGACCTCGACCACGCCGTCAGAAATTCCATCAAGCTTTCTATTTTCCTTTCTTTTAGTTTTCTGATCATGGGTCATTCGTAGTGTGTCTGTTTTGTGTCTCCCTCGTTAGTCATGAACTAACTTTTGTATGGCTGGACGAGGATGAATCTTTAAGTGTTTAATGAACCCAGTTGCAAGTTCTTAATTTAATAAATTTGGTTTGCTATCAGTGTTTTAATTACTAGTCGATTAATGGAAGTCAAAGGCTAGATTTGTGGCCTCGGCTTGCGGCAAGCAAGTTGGGGTTAGACCTTTGAGAAACAGTGTTTGCTAGGCAGCCCGTGCACGGCGTGACCTATTATTGTAGGCTTCAGGAATGGGTCTACCTCTCATAACTATACACCCTGAGCGTAAAGCAGTCCTAACTAGAAAGTTACCACAGGCATATGGAAGGAGTATAGTTAGAGTCATATGTATCAGACACGGAAGCTTCGGTAGACTATAGAGGTGGGTTAACCAAATAACTTTGTAATTAGTAGCTATGCTGTAGCAATTGCGGAAGATGTACAGCATAGATGCTATAGCATTGGGTAGAGCAACTGGGGGATTGATGCACTTAAGGGCGATTCTGAGTCTAGTCTAACCTCTTACTGATATATTCTCACGTTTTAAAGTTATTCTGTTTACTTTTGCTAGTAGCATAATCACCACAACCTCTCAACCCAATATATTTACTTTTTGCTTGCACAATTATCATAGCAATCGAGCGTCATTCCTTGGTATCTCAGTCTCTGTGGGACGATAATATACTTTCACTTTATTACTTGTTCGATTGGTTCGCTTGCCATAAGGGAATTTGACCAACAACGACGGATTCGCTTCCCTCCATCACTTATTCCACTTTCATGATGACCCAGATTTGTATATACCATTGGACCACGGCCATAACCGGTGTTACGAACTCGGTCATAACCGGTTATGAGCTCCTGCCATGTGTTGCCCCCAATCGAGGTTATCATGAGTGCCTACGAGCATATGCATAGGTGTGACTTTCCAAGGATAGCGGTAGCAATTCACTTGCGCACCTTGGAATATGTAACCGCCTTAGACTTCGACATTTGCGTATATTTAATGTCCACGTCTTATCGATCTAGCCATCTTTGCACTTCCTAAAAAAAGATTCAGTTTTTTGATTGGAGAGGCCTTGATTACCTCCGGCGTTTACATTTCTTGATTAGAGAGGCATTGATTGCCCCTGGCGTTTCCATTTTTCGATTTGAAAAGGTATTAATTACCCTTGGCGTTTCCATTTCAGAACGCCTATATATTCCTGTCCCCTGTTCCTATTTTCTCCACACAGACTTCTCAACTCCCTCATCCCTCTGTTGCTTCTTTAGTCTTACAGAAAAACTATTGTTTCACACAAACTGAATCGTCTATGTTGAAGGAGTTAGGTTCAAGTATTCCGAGAGTATGTGGTCGCATAGTGAAAATGAAAATGACAAGATTTAATCAGGACGACGAGGCTCATTTTTGCCAGCGTCACCCCTCAGATATATTTGCCAGTCTTCATTCATATGCCCCAACGAGCATCATTGAGCCCAGATATATTTGCCAGTCTTCACGCACGACTCAACTTCAACTGGGATCTCTAAAGAGCTTCTGGGATCTTCACCACACGATGGTCATCTAAAGTTCGTCCAGCGTTAAAGAATTGATCTAGCGACCTCACCAATCGCCACGATGACTTTGGATGCCAATTATCCGTGGCATATCGGGATGCCCATCCGACAAGCCAAAAATTCTAAATATATGTCATATTTTGTCATTGTATTTCCTTTTTTGAATCAATTACTCAATTAATTTTTATGTAAAAATGTCATGTAAGCCATCCAATTGTTAATGGAAAGATACTTTATTTCCGAGTTATTTGATGTGCTTTCTAAGCTTGCTTCCATCCATTTCATCGGTGAGCCAATTGAATTGCATCCGACATGTGAAACATAATCATGATCTACGTGCACATCTTTGACCGGATATTATTCCTGCCGCACGTTGCCCCCAATCCGGATTGTAATAAAACTAATTGCCCCCCAATCTGGGTTGTAATAAAACTAATTGCCCCTCAATCTGGGTTGTAATAAAACTAATTGCCCCCCAATCTAGGTTGTCATTAAAATGAATTGCCCTCAAACCTGGGTTGTTATGAAAAAGTAGAATCTGAATGGACTTCTCCATCATTGATATCAACAGCTGTGTATCTAGACACGTCATAAGGCACAAGCATCGCTTTACGTGGATTGGTGATGAGCACAAATAATACCATGTTTTCCCTATATTTTATGACTGAATTGAATGGTAAATATGAGCTTAACTACAGACAATCTAAGCAAAAAGGCATATATTCATGATATAGGGAACTGAAGAACAGAAACGATTTACATGTGCTAAGAAGAATGATTTACATGGTTTTTTAAGGAAGAACGTATAGCGAAGCTAATACGATGCTATAGCATTCTGACAGTAACTAGAAGTGCAATACAAGGCATCACAAAAGCTATAGCAAAGTAGAGGACGCAATGCTATCCGGCATATTTTCTGACCTTTTTATCTAGGTAATTTCAGGAATAGATAAAAGGAAGATAACGACAGGTAGATTGATGACATGACCGAATAGAAGATGCGAAGGATTGAAACTAAAAGATTTGAAGAATCCCGCAGGATCAGCAGAATCAATCCACTTGGATTAGGAGATATGATAGATCTCGACAAATTAGGAAAGGCTCAACTCGCTGCAACTTGCACCGCAAGAAAACCCGATTATAAAAGACAGCAGAGCCAACCCTAAGAGGCAAAGAGCCCTAGAACGAGATTCTACATTTGGCAGACTCAAGAGAAGAGTGAGAGATTTCACGAAGCACGAGATTTCCAGGACGGCCCAGCATCCTTCCCTGCAGTACGACGGAGAGAAGAAGACGTGGAGTGGTGGCGTCACAGGACTTCATCCACATCCTTGGAACTCCGCTCAAGCTTTCTATTTTTCCTTTTATTTCAGTATTTCGATTATGGGTCATTCTGTTAGTATCTGTTTGGTGTTTCCCTCGTCAGTCATGAACTAACTTTCATATGGGTGGACGAGGATGAATCTTTAAATGTTAAATGAACCCAGTTGCAAGTTCTTAATTTAATAAATTTGGTTTGCTTATCAGTGCATTAATTACTAGTCGATTAGCGGAAGCTAGGGGCTAGATTTGTGGCCTCGGCTTCGGGCAAGGAGTCGAGGTTAGACCTCGAGAAGCTTGAGTGTTTGCTAGGAAGCCGTGCACGGCTTGACCTATTATTGTAGGCTTCAGGAATGGGTCTACCTCTCATAACCATAACACCCTGAGCGTAAGGCAGATTTAACTAGAAAGTTGCCATAGGAATATGGAAGGAGTATAGTTAGCATCATATGTATCGGACGCGGAAGCTTCGGTAGACTATCGTGGTGGGTTAACCAAATAGCTTTGTAATTAGTAGTTATGTTGTAGCATTGCGGAAGCTGTGCAGTACAGATGCTATAGCAATGGGTAGAGTAATTGGGAGATTAATGCATTTAAGGGTGATTCTGAGTCCAGCCTAACTCCTCACTGATATCTTCTCAAGTTTTAATTCATTCTGTTTATTTCTGCTATTAGCATAATCACAAACCTCTCAACCCAATATATTTACTTTCTCTCTTCACGACTATCATAGCAATCGAGCGTCACTCCTTAGTATCTCAGTCTTTGTGGGACGATACTCTACTTACACTTTATTACTTGTTCGACTGGTTCACTTGCCATCAAGGAAATCGACCAACAATTGGCCGTTTCTATCGCCTTCTATATATGTGCGCATTTAATGCTCACGTCATTTCATTTTAACCATCATTACTTTTTAGGGTTTCAACCCTAATTCTTGGTGTGTACTGACGTCGCGACCCCTGACTTTTCAAATCCGCAACGTCTATATATTCCCGCTAACTCCTTCGTTGTACCACTTTACACTTGCGTACACCCTTGTTCTCTCAGAGAATTCAATTCTATACCAAAACGCTCTTTGCTTCACAAGTTTTCTTACGCCTCTTCATCTTTTAACAGGTACTTTCAGTGTTTCCCTTCTTTCTTTGTTTTCGCACTATTCTGTCACTTATTTCTGCCCTTCTTCATCTTCCTCTTAAATCTCTAGGAAGCCTTCCCATGAATCTTTAAGCCTTTCTAAGTGCATTTCGGGTATTTCTGGGTGTGTTTCTGGGATTTCTGAATGCGTTTCTGGGATTTCTGGACACCAAGAATGGCTCGTACTATACTACACGTCTTTAAGCCCCAAGAGAGTAGAAGCAAAAAAGACATCAGAATATCACCACTTCCAAACCCGGTATTAGACCAGCACGCTCCTACCTCGGTTGTGTGAACTCGGGGCCCCACACCTTGCGACAAGTGCTACTACAAAAGCATTGAGCTCGCTAGGCTAGAGCACTATAGGGAGGCCAACTTACTTTTGGATAAGTGCCGGTGTAACATCATTGCGCCAGGTATCTATTACTTTCTAGTTTCTACCCTTTTTCTTTATTTTAGGTATAGATGGCTTCGTCTTCGCACTATCCTAACCTATTTGAGACGGAGGAATCCAGCGCATCTGCCTCCCCCAAAGTCCCAACCGGTTCAAATCTTGTTTTTAACATTTGCGTGACATGCATCAAAAACACTATGGACTCGGCCAACATCTCCTCACTCAGGCTCGAGGATGGAGAGGGATATACCGTACGGCTGCCCCTAGAGAGTGAATCGGTTGCTTCCTGTCGACCAGTGGATAGCGATCCACAATTCTTTTTCCTTTACCGAGATGTTATCGTGAAGCTTCCCTTCACCGACTTCCAGGTAAGCCTTCTGAACCATTTACACCTTGCCCCCACACAACTTCATCCCAATGGCTGGGCGTTCACTGTCGCCTTTGAGAATTTATGTGAAGAACTAGATATTTCCTGTACCATTCCGATTTTTATGTCTTTCTTCTCACTGCTAGAGGCCAATATGCTTACTAGAGGTACCACGATGTGGTTCGGTTGGACCTCACTATGAAGCATCTGCGATCGCAAGCTCTTCAAACCTTTTATGGACTCGTGGAAAAACTTTAAGCCCGCTTTTGTCAAAATTATTGCCGAAACCGGACAAGTACCTTGGTTTGTCCAAAGTCCTCATTTCGAGGAAACTGAGGAAGGATTCCCCTTATATTGGTCCATACATGACCATACTCTTAAACCCGGAGACTTCATCCCAAAGCCTAAAAGCTTTTCTGACGCCGAAGAGGTGGCCCAACTAAAGCTTGTGAAGCTCGCCGACTCATTGACAAACCCTATGGATTCGGCCAATTTCATCCTCACACCGTTGGTTAGAAGACGACCAGCGGCGAGTATGGAAATATATACATACCCTCTAATCCACATATTGTGTTGCTTTTTTGTTTTTACTCATAGTAATGACATATTTCTTCTTATCTTGCAGACCGAGGTATGGGAAGAGCAGAGTTTCTGAACATCTATACTGCACTTCCTGAGGGTACTGACGGTGCTTCCAATGTCCCCAATTCAGGTGGACCTAATATAGTCGCCCAACCAGCTCCCATCCGAGACACTGCAGCTGCTGGAGCCTCGCGCAAGCGCTCTGCGCCCAAGGGCGGGTCAAAATGTGGAGAAGGAGCTTCCAAAAGATCAAAAGGGAAACAGGCCCTGGACGGCCCGACCGCTCCAAATCCAATTCCCAGCTCTTAAACTCAGGCCACTTCGACCCCGTCCTCTGCAGAAAACGCTTCAACGCAAGCCAAGCTATCTGGGGGAATCCTGTGGGAGCATGGGGCAACAAAAGAAGTGTTGGATGTTGTTCGTCCTCCTACCTGATTTTATTCATCCTCAGGCCTTTTCGATGCTGACAAGATGGAAATTGCTGATATGGAAGTTAAGGGTTACAAGGCCATCTCTCTTCTCCGACCTTATGCCCTCCTCAAGGTCAAATATGCCTTGGTCACCGCCCATTTGCGTCAGATGACAGTGGAAAGGGATAACCTAATCCAGGAGCTTGCACCCTTGAAAAACAATGTTGACCTGGCAAAGGTTACCGAGGAAAGAAACCAAGCCCGAGATGAACTGTAGGTGTCCTAAGCCGAGAAGGATAAATTGCAGGAAGAGGTGATGGTGCTGAAGACGAGCTTGTCCCAAACCGAGGAAAAGCTGACCATGGCAAATTTGGGTATTCATCGTTTGGAGGATGTCTATACTAATGACATGCTGCTTGTAGAGAGGGTGCAGTCTGATGCAGACCATGCTAAGGACGTGCTGAAGACAAAGGATGAGGAACTTTCTCGCGCCAAGGCTCAGCTCACAAAATATGCCAGCGCGGCCGTGCAATCGTTTGATAATGCCGTGGCGTAAATTCGAGTTCTTAATCCTGAAGTCGCCCTGAACACCTCCGGACTGAACCACCAAGCCTATGTCAGCAACAAGGGAAAATTGATTCCCCTGGGGCAGATGAAGATGAGGACGAAGAAGGCAAGCTCCTCCCTCTTAGGCTTGTGCACGGCTCCGGGACACTTTCTTTTTGAGGCCCTTTGATTACTTTCTTGACCACTGGTCGCTGAGATGATAACCCGCTTAAGAATTTTGATGTAATACTCCTACACCTGGCGGGTAATCTCCTATTTATAGGGATTACCTAGGGTTTTACTCCCATGACTATGAATCCGTTACTCAGGCCGTGCACGCTTCCCAGGTTCTGCAAATGCCTACTCCACTACTTGTACGTTCCTGGATTATAGGCACAATGAGGAGGTAATTAACACTTTACCTGATTAAAGAGGGATTCCATCGTAAACACTCTCACTAGGCCACATATCTAATGGGCCCAATATATGGGTCCATAACAATATCCAAGAAAAGAAAAAGTTGAAGTGCATGTTTATGGCTTAGTTGAAATGGATCGAACTCAGAGATCACTAGCAGGAATAGCCTCGGACGCTTATCAGTTACACCCTACCTGAACCTCCATTCTCGATCTATTCAACCTGTACTTAGGAGTAAGCACCTCCCTCTTTTATACCAATCTTCTTCTCAGCTTTCACTTGTTTTGGTAATTCTATCTTTTGTTTTGTTCTTTGTAGAGAAATAGCAACCACAAACCCGATGATACAATCCAAGAACCACCGTAAGTTTAGCTATTTCTTATGCTAAAAAAGTTTTGATTTTTGGGCATTTCGGGGTTTTAGTTCTCTGGGTTTTTTTTCTATGGTCAACTGTCCGGTGCTTGTAGTTGATTAGGCTTCCAAAAAAGTGTTAAACAAATTCAATTGATGATCCTCTTTTGGACACTACTTGTTAGATGTCAAATCACCCAAAACAAATTCAATTCAGTTTGGAGCTTGTGTAAATAATCTGCTTCTTGTAAGGAAAAACACCAATCTAGCAACTTTTATCAAAAAATGTACCCAATTAAAGCAATTTTGAAAAGAATTACTGATCTAATGTTGTTTTTGACCAGTGGCGTTAGGGGGGTTAACGCCACTACCAGTGGCATGAAGGCCCACAACGCCACTGCTCAGTTGCATCAGACTATCTAACGCCATTTTGAAAGCGGTGACGTCGTACTTATTAATGCCACTAGTGGCGTCAATAAGTACGACGCCACTAGTGGCGTGTACTGCATTGACGCCACTGGGCGTCAATTTAAAGGCGTCAATTAAATTTTGTGTTATTGTAAATTTTTATTAGTCAAATGGATGATCCACGCGGCCGCATAACACAATACATTATTAAGTTACTAATTAGTTAGAGAATAATTAATTAGTGAATTAATTATTTGGCTAATTATTATTCTCTATTTAAGCTTATCCTATCTACCTTAGGGTACTCTATAAATAATAGTATACAATATATTTCACAAAATATTTTTATTAATTCACTAATAATTATTCTCACAAATTTCTTTAATTAAATTTAGCTAATAATATTTTACAATTTATATATCACATTATTAATGTACAAAATATTAAATAATTGGTCATCTATCTTAAGGTTTATAATAAAGTCACCAATTAATTAATTTATTAATTAGTCCGGTATCCTAAGGTTTATAATAAATTTTAAATATTTTAATTCCCTTAATTATAGATTTAAACTATTATTTACTCTTTTTATGATTTATAATTAACTAGAATTATCATTTATAATTTTAGATATTATTTATAATTTTTTTTAAAGAATTGGCCGTAGGCGTCAATTATTGACGCCACAAGGAAGGACGCCAATTTAATTGATGCCCGTGGCGTCGATACGGTACACCCATTGCTCGTGACGTCGAGATAGTCGACCAAGCGAACGGTGGCGTTGTAATCTTCTAACGCCATTGGTAGTGGTGTTAACCCCCTAACGCCATTTGGCCAAAAACAACATTAGATCAGTAATTCTTTTCAAAATTGCTTTAATTGGGTACATTTTCGATAAAATTTGTTAGATTAGTGTTTTTCCCGCTTCTTGTATCTATTGATGTTTTACTTTTCCCTTTTTAGTTTTTTGAATCATCAATATCAATATATATATATATATATAGGGATTAATATATCTGCATCTGATGCAGATAATTAACTCTGTAGCAAGCCAAACAACGTCGTTGGGGAGTGGGAAAAATCTAATGAAATGGTTGGGGTATCTTGCCATGCTCTCACAACCATCCATTTGCTCAGAAAAGAACGTTGTCAGAGATCATCCTCGCTCGTCCTCGTATGTTCCCCTACACGGCTGGAGGCCGGCCGCGGCCAAAGACGACACCGCCGGTTCAGGGGATCAACAATTAAGCGGCCAACACGGCCGTAAACTAACCACGATCATCTCAAAACACCAAATTCGCTTCTTTCTTCTTCATCAAGAATCTTGACACCGGGAAAGAGTTCATCGTCACGGGGAAGGACCCGGGCAATGACGGCACATGGGACAGTCTAAATGACATACAAGAAAAAACTAACGATGGAAGAGTTCGAGAAATCTGTGAGACACTCCCCAATCGTTAAAGAGCTCATGTGACGAGGGTGAGACAAAAACGATGAGAGTAATAAGCCCGCGAGTGCGAACTACCTCTTGAGCAAGAGCTTGAGAATAAGTAAGAAAACAGGGGCTACTCTGTTGAAGAATATAAAGGGTGTGGCAAGTGGGTTCAAAGGAGAAAGAGAGATATGTATTTACGAAGGGAAGTTATTCCCCAACATCTTTGCGATCAACATTTCAAGACAAAATGAAAGAACGGGGAAGCATTAAAGAGAAGACTCCATGCTAGAATAGAGTATGCAAAGTTCCTTCAAGATACAGTCAAAAAAATGACAAAAGAAGTTCAAAACTCACAAAGTGGAGAAATAAAACAAACAGCAGAAGATCTTGATGAATTTTTGAACAAAGGTTAGAAGAGGTTCCTGTGTCTTTTGTTTTTTTGTTTTTTGCTCAAAGGCTCCCGTGTCTCGAATGATGAAATTCTAGGCTTAAGGAGGATGATATGTTGATTCGGCGAAGGTATGGATTCCCTTTCAGAAGCCGAACCGTGAAGATTGTAGAGAGCCAAGCATGCTTGGATTGCTTTCTGTTGAAGAAATGCGCCAGCAACTTTGGGATTGGTTGGATTTATCACTGAATCACTCTGTACCATCATCTCTTTTGATACTTTCTAAGGCATTTATTGTGTCTGGGAAGTTGAAGCCATAAGAGGCTGTTCAGGCTACGCTTTCTTCTCTTCCTGATGAAGTGGTAGATATTGTTGGTGTTAATTCTTTACCCTCTGGGGATTCAGTCTCCGAAAGGAGGAGGAAATTGGAGTTCCTTGAAATGTAGGAAGAACTTATTAAAGAGGAGGAAGAAAGAGAAGAGGTGGGGCAAGCAAAAATGTAGTTCAATTCTGGTCAAGACAATATGGCCTTGAAAGGGAGAAATATTTCCACAGCTTCAGAGGCACAACAACTTGCTAGAGCTAGGACATTGGAAAAGCAAGAGCAACTATGTGAGGAAAAGATGGTACAACTGAGGGAAGAGATGCCATGAAGGCATATAAAGCTGCAGAGAGGGAGAGTTTTTTTAATGTGTGTTATATAGAAAAGTGGAAGAAGCGGCGTCATTTTATCCCTTGCTGCAGATTTAATTTTCCGCCATTGATGCAGAAATGTTAAGCCCATATACATATAAAATGTCATCCCTCAATCAAAAAAACGCTTATCTATGGCTCCTCTCACGTTTTATTGTTCATAAGCCAGATTGAAGTTTCTCGGGCTGCGCGTAAGCTGTTCTCCGCCCTAGTTTCCAATCCAAATCGCCTACCCCTTGATATATGCGCTAATCACGGGATATTGATGTCATCAAAAAAACTTTTTGACTTTCCATTTATCTTCCCTGTGAGGCTTCTCTTCATATTTTGAACAACCCCCCAACACAACAAAAGGAAAAGTAAGGCTTCTCTCCCCATATGCCTCCTCCTTTGTCTGATCATTCCGAATAAATGTTCAGCAAGGGCAAATCCCTATTCAAACTCAAAGCACTGTTTATAACCTCATGCTCAAGCATGCTGAGCTCCATCGTCCCTTTGGGGTGTATCTTGCCATCGTCTCCTAATGGAGGTATTTTATACCATGTCTAGGTAAGTCGATTTTAGCTGTTGGGTTCGTGTGCATCCCGATGACGATATGCCGATGAAAGGCCTATATGCATACGAGTTCGTTGTCTTTGATGAGTCAGTATTTTTTTTGCATCCTGATATGTGTTAAATTCAATAACTGATCTATTTAATTGAATCTTTTGGCACTCTCAGTTAGCTAAGCAGGCTTCTTGATCATCGTTCTCTCCGCCGTCGCACTCTACGTCTACGATTCTTCCATGGCGGATTCCGGTCCCAATTTGAGTTCTAGGTCTTTCCTCATCTCTATCCTCTAGATTCTACTTCTTCATATCTCTGCAGGTTTTATTCCTAATATGTGTGTTTTCAGGGACAGCTGTATGTTGATTCAAGGAGCTTTTTACGGTAATGATTTCTTTGTTCACCATTTGTACAAAAATCCAGAGCACTCAAATTGAACAAAAATCCAGAACAGAAATCTTTTTTGGCTAATGGTAAGAACCTCTATTTTTAAAATTTCCTTTTCCTCCTACGATGTGGCATGGCAAGATTCATTTATTTTTATCTATTTTAAATGGATGGTATTTTAATAACTTTTTGTTTTGTGACTATCTCAGATAGTCTATCTATTGATGCTTATGGGATAGTTTTGGTTTTCCTGGAAAGTCTGTGTTCTTCATTTGTTTTCATGGCGTCCTGATGTGGTGCTCTATGCTAATGCATCCCCTCCCCCTGTGTGAGTTTTTTGGTCCTTTTCATTTTGTTTTCCAACTCTATGTCTATAATAAGATATAGGGATAAAGGCCTAATTTGCCATGGAAGTTATGCTAAGGGAGACCCGGAAGTTTTTTTGGTATCAAATTTGCCCCGGAAGTATGAAAAAGGTAGCAAATTTGCCCATCCGTTAATTTTGACCGTTAAGTTTGACTAAGTGTACACGTGGCATGTCACCTCATCAACCCGAATAAGAGTTAAGTATCATTTTTGCCCCAGAAGTTTTCACTGAGAGCAATTTTGCCCCGGAAGTTTACAAAAGTAGCAATTTTGCCCTTCTTTCTCCCAATATTAAATTTGACTATTAAATCAGTCAAAGACCACACATGTCATGCCTTGAAAAGGTCGAACTTGGAGTCAGAGAAGGAGATCCTTGAGATGTTGAGCTCAATGAGGCCAGAATTTGTGAAGCCGAATTGCTCACAGGAAGCATCACTTATGATCTAAGCAAATGATCAGTCTATACAAACGTAAATATTATCACTATTGATTTGTTTTACTGAACCAATTTCTGGAACAAATCAATAGTGATAATATTTACGTTCGGCTTCACGAATTCTGGCCGCCTTAAGCTCAACATCTCAAGGATCTCCTTCTCTGACTCCAAGTTCGACCTTTTCAAGGCATGACATGTGTGGTCTTTGACTGACTTAATAGTCAAATTTAATACGTGGGAAAGAAGGGCAAAATTGATACGTTTTGTAAACTTCCGGGGTAAAATTGCTTCTTAGTGAAAACTTCCGGGGTAAAATGATACTTAACTCTTATTGCGTTGATGAGGTGGCATGCCACGTATACACTCAGTTAAACTTAACGGTCAAAATTAACGGAGGGGCAAATTTGCTACCTTTTTCATACTTCCGGGGCAAATTTGATACCTTTTTCATACTTCCAGGGTAAATTTGGTACCAAAAAAAATTCCAGGTGCTGGACGCTCCATTAGCAAAACTTCCATGGCAAATTAGGCCTTTAACCCATAAGATATAGGTGTGTTTGCATTTATAGTTTTCCTGTTAAGTCTGTATGCTTCATGTTGTTTATAAATAGATTTTTAACAACCTACAACCATTGTGCCATGTAGCTTTAAGAACCTACAATCATGTCCCATCACAATGATTGGAAGGTCAACTAATTATTTCCTCTTCCACTGTGTTTCCTTTTGCCAACTCGCGCAAGTCTTCTATGCTTTAGTTTGAGATAGCTACGTGCTCAGGTTAGTTCAGTTTCAATGTAGAAATTAATTGTTAATGATGGGAGAGAAATAGAAAGAGATTTCATTTCATTTTAAGTTCTCGATTCTCATTGGTCGCTCCACCTAGGTAAAGATTGAAGTCCAAGTTGGTGGGATGTTTACTTCGCTTATATACTTCTCATTATATGCATTAATTTTTTCTCCATTGGCATTAAGACTATACGCTAATTATGTATCTAGTGTTTTAACCGAAATTGACCATTTTGGGAGAATGACCGTGTCATTAAAAGTTTACGTATGAAGAATTGATGGTTGATCACAATTTCCTTTCTAAATTTTATCTATTTAAAAAATTTTAATGGTATTTGTTTTCTCATCTCAGTCACTTTGTAGATTATTATGCATAGGTAGATATTGCAGTTGAATATGCTTCCATTCTTACAGTTAATAGTAGTTGATTTTGGCATCATTTCTCTTCAACTTATTGTGACTCACCACTGTAGTGTGTTGGAGTATGCTGAAAGGTGTGCTGTAAAATTTATATTACATTGAGAGACTCAAATTGGTGACTTTAACTATAGCAACCTTCTGCAAAACAAGGTCAACATCAATATCCTTGGTTGTAATTATTACTCATTCATACATGCAATTGTCATAGCCCTTATGGCTCTGTATAGCATATGTAAAGGTTAGCATCAATAACAGAGTATGCTGAAAGGTGAACTGTATATTTTATTCAATCATGAAATTGTCATAGCCCCTATAGCTCTGTATATTATAGAAAAAATGATATTGTAGAGGCCAGTAAGAGGTTCACAAAGCATTAGATTGGAAGGTACACAACCATCAATTCCTGAAAGTCTTCTCCATGTTCAGCCATGCCAACCTCATTTGTTCTAGTCTCATTATAAATATAGTTTTTGACTTGCTGTTTTATCTTTTAATAAAGATGGCAGAAAATTTTGTATATCAGCAGAAAGTATGTATCACTTAATTTTTTTGTATATCAGCAGAAAGTATATATCACTCAATTCATCTTTGTTTGACTTGCTGATTTATCTTGTCACTTAATTTCTTCAATGGTCATATATCAGCAGAAAGAGAAAGAACAATAAGGCTGAGGAAGGAAAAAAAGCACAGGAAAAGGCACAAAAGCATAAATGAAGAAAGAGACAAAGGCTATAGGCAAATTATGCAATTAATAGCTTTGCCCAAAGACAAGAAGAAAGAAGCCTACGTGAAAGAAGCAACAAAAGTTTTAATTACCAAATGCCCAAGACTTAGAACTGAAACACTTTTGTGAGTAATTTTTTATTGATAGGAAAGTTAGAGAAATTACCTCTCCTGCATGTCAATATTGTTAGATTATGGAATCAGTTTGAGTGCATTAGGCATGATGTTGACAAATTTATTATTG
The DNA here is from genome assembly GCA_019022655.1 of Acacia acuminata. Taxonomy (NCBI): domain Eukaryota; kingdom Viridiplantae; phylum Streptophyta; class Magnoliopsida; order Fabales; family Fabaceae; genus Acacia; species Acacia acuminata. The sequence continues at coordinate 4,039,161 of JAFJYI010000044.1, forward strand.
GTATTTTCTGCTAGCAACCAAACAAGTTTGAAATGAAAAGTAATTTCTTTATCTTCTATCCTTTTTTTAGGCTGCGGGATGTTATGATCCATAGCTCTACTGTGTTTTCATGTCACTATAAGAGTAAGGTGAATGATAAGGTTTTGGACATTTAGGCAAAATTTTAGGTGTATGTAAAGCAAATGTCAGTCAATACTAGCGAGGATGGATAACAAAGCACTCCAAGAAAAATTCAGAAACTCCATCAAGGAAGGACAAACTTTACTCCGCAAACATATGTTGTACAACATGTAATCGAATGAAGAGAATGATTTATGTTAACGATTGAGATGGAATGAATGTTTGAATTATTTATAAATATTGATATTGTGGGATAAGCTGTTGATTTCTTGCAGAAGAAGGGTTTCTTGTAGTAGTTCGTGAGATTGGAAATTTACAATGTCCAAATTTTTCATTCAAGGGTTTGAGTACTTAGTTTGATGATCAAAAGAAGCATTAATTATCTTTTGTTCAGCATTGGCTTCCATGTTTTTTTTAAAGCATATGAAGAAAATATCATCTCCCTTTTCACGATCATTTTTAAGCAATTGAAAGGGTAATAAGTTCCACTCATCAAACCCGTGCCCGTTTGGATGGGCTTTTAAAAAAAGTGCTTTTTTTTAAGCTCCAAATTGGAGCTTTTAAAAAAAGGAGCATCCTGGCTTTTTTGTGACTTTTACTTTTTAAAAAAATATCATCTAAACACATAAATTAATTAAAAGACATTTTTTTTTTTTGCATTTAAAAAGTGCTTTTTTTATCCAAAAAGTCCATCCAAACGGGCCCTTAGTACGGTGGGATATGTCACTGTACCCAACCATTAAAAAAAAAATAGCTTTGAGAGATCACCATCTTTATCTAGAATCTTCTCCTTTTCCACACATACATAATGTATATATAGTGACTAAACAATGTTTTTTTTTTCCATAGACCAAATCTTTTCAAAAGGCTAATCTGTGCTGTTTAGGCATATAGCCGTGTTTTGTGTCTTATAGGGTAGCTATGATAGCTATGACTCTATAGACACTATTTTTTGGTCAAATTTATAGACACTTTATAGTCATTACTTTTCATATTTACATTATCCCACTCAACCAGGATTGGGAGTACTTAGCCTTCAAATTGCCAAGAAATAATTTGCCCATTCTTGTATTTGATTTCTTCCTTCTAATTTAATTCTTCCCGTGTAAATGATAATTTATAAAATTTCACAGTTAAAGCAGCTTGAACAATGATCCATTGTAATGTTAGTAACCGCTTTAGCCTTTTATTCTATATCATAGTTTGCTTTTTTTATTTTCATATATGCTCAATCGAGTCGGGGTGTTTAATTGCGATATTGGAAATTTCCCCATGTTATCAAGTTTTATTTTTTGGGTTCTCATCTTGATGCTCGATGTGAAGATGATTCATTCTCTATTTAATATATTGCTACTTGCTCTTTACTCTTTAGTGCATCATTTTGAAGAAAATCTCATCTCTCTTTCTAACAATTGAAAGGGAATAATGATGCTTGCAGTCAAGTAAAAATTATATCAAGATAAAATATTAATTCATAAAGGTAATTAATTAACCTACCTCATAGCTTTGTGAATTGAATAATGATGTCAAGATAAAATATTAATTTCAGAAGGGTTGTGCTTTTAAAAATAAGAAAAAAGAAAAAAACATTGGTTGTCAAAAGGTCCAATTTTTAGTAGGGCATTAACAATTTCCTAGGATCTTTTTTATATTATAATTTTTATTAGGATTTTTTTAACATGTTCTTAATCTATTAGACCTTAAAGAGATTTCCCTAAGAAAAAATGTACATTGGATGCCAAAGTCACAGCATAAATAAACAAATAAAGGAAAGCTATGACAAGAATAAGATGGCAAAGAAAGAAAGAAATGCGATATCAATAATTTTACTCATTTATACGAAGAACCCAAGTTGAACAACTTGAACAATATATAAATAATATGCATTTAAAGAATTTGCGAAATAAAATGCCAACTTGCATTGCAATTTGTGAAAAATGAAGCCCATCTTTTTTAAATAAGTACAGGCAAGCCGAAGCTTGAAGAGGTAAAAAAGGGACTAGACTAAAAGTCTAACCCTAAATACAACAATCAGAAAATAACTAATAACGGCAAGCTAGTTGGTCCTTTAAGACCATGCTCAGACATCCTTCAGGAGTTGTTGGAATCAGCGTCACATCATCATTAGCAGAAGCATTGTGGCCTTCCTTAGCCATGTAGTCAGCACAAGAGATGTTGTCTCGAGGAGTGTAATGAAGCTCGACGTTCCAGTCTTGGAAGAGAAGATCTCTAGTTTCCCTGATAATATCTCTAAGTGGATGATCGTCATAACGGCCGACTCTCATGAGGGTATTAATGGCGTCAAGAGAATCAGAGTAGAGAAGAATTCTCTGAAAACCCATCTGTTGGCCCATTTTTAGCCCTATCATGATGGCATGCATTTCAGCCTCAACAACAGTATGTAGACCTAGGGATTTGTAGAATCCCATCAACCAATGACCTTGGGAATTTCTGATGACTCCACCGCAGGCTGCTTGGTATTGTTCCCGCACCGATCCGTCCACGTCAATGCGAACCGCATTTGCTGGAACGTCGAGCTTCATTCTCTCTCTCACTTCTTTTCACCTTTGAAAACATTCTCTCTCTCACTTCTTTTCACCTTTGAAAACGTTTCATCTTCTAAATAAGCTACATCAGTAACAGTTGTATAAAAGTCATGGCCCAAAATATTGCAATTTAAATGAAGAAACGAAAAGCTTACTTGTAATTTGATGAATCACCTATGACAGCTACTTTTCCACTGTTACTGAATGGGAAGCTCAAGCCCTTTAATTCCTAAAGCAACGTTTGCCAAGCTCAAGCCCTTTCATTCCCTAGTGTTCGGCCTGTCGGAGAGTAGAGCAACAATGAGGGCTCTTGAAGATCTCACCGTTGAAGTTAACGGTGGCCTTGAACCTCAAAAGCATAAGCGGGTAAACATTAAAAACGAAAAGGGCTGAGAAATAGTATTGATTAAAATAAGGTACTGATTTTATTGGGAGACTCATCCATTATAGCTAGGTACGTAACTTGGATCGGATCGGATTAGTTAGGGCGTAGTTACGGATACCGGATGAGCAACTCAAAAAAAAAAAAAAAGGTGCGATTAAAATCATGACAATTTTCTTCTAAACAATAGTATTTTGAAATATATTCATAAACATTTGTATTATAATTAATATATTTATTATTTCTATATATCTTCCTTTTTACCATTTAATCAAATAAATATAAAGAACAGATGACATATTTTTAAAGGATAAAAATTAATAAAAACCTTCCTAAGAAATATATCAGAAATTTTGAAATCACATGATTAAAAATGTTTAAATAAGCGAATAATTATTGCTACGAGGTTAGAATAAAAGCCCCGAAAATCATGAATTATATGACCATTGTAATCTTATCTCTAATTTATAGTTATCTCAATTATTGTCATGAATTATATATAATGTCCCTTAGGGTTAAATGGTAAAAGGGTAGGATTTATAGGCAAATGTCGCTTATACATGAATTATATATAAATACTCATTTTCAAATATACCAAAAATATAGCCCCTCATGTTAGTCATCTTGGAAAATTTTCTTTAAAAAAATGTGAGTCATCCGATGTCTTTTCCTTTCTCACATATTAATGAGGTTCCAAAACTGAAATTTGGATGCAATGAGTTCTTAGGTGCTATATTTTCATTTAGAATTTGTCCAATGTGACGTGTTTGAAGGCAAGTTGTTTATTTCCTTAGCTTTTCTTTTTTAAATATTTTTTTTACATCTTTTATGATGTGATGCAAATTTTCCATCTCACTCTTGGATATAAATGCCAAATACTTTAAAAATGATAGGATAGACGGATAGACAAGAGATTGTGGAAAAATTGTGATTTTGTTCTATATATTTTAGGAGGAAATGAAGTAAGCTTTTAATTTTTTTTTTTTTTAAAGTTAAAGGTCACGTTTGAATTTTGAGCTGTCAACTTAGAAGAACAAATCTGAGTCTTGAACAAAAGTGGTGAATCACATTATAAAAATTGGCACGCATTTCAATAATAGATTTAGAATTCACTTCCTGCGCAAATTCAAATTTATCAGTTTTTCATGATTGAGACTTTCACTTAAATACCCATTTTCATTTAGTATGCATTGATTTTTTACACAACTTAATTAAATATTTAGTTTTGAAGTTACTACACATTATTTATACCACCACTTCTTATACATTTTACTTATTGACGTTATGATTTTTTATTTTTGCTTTTGTTTCAAAAGATATGAAAATCTTGAAATCCATGGAGTAATTTTGTATCATTCTATTGTATTGAAGGATATTGTGGGTGTCATTGGACCCAATCAAAATGTGGATGAAGAAATTGCTTGGCATGAGATCCAACAAACTCATTCACGAGAGAGTAGATGACAAGAAATGTTGTGTCCAAAGAGATATTTAGGAATATTGTTATCGATTAGAAGACATTGCTGTGAAATATTGTTCAGATTTCCTTTATAATATGTATTCTGAATTGATTGGAGGATATTGTTACTTACCATTGTTGAAGTTTTATTTCTAATATGTAGTTATTCATTGCTAGTGATGTTTTAATGTTCCGTCAAGGTAATAAAGTTGCAACAAGTAGGAAGCAAAATATGTTTAGGTAACCTATCAAATACTATCACCCGTGCAACTCATGGGAAAATACAAGCTCGTTACTTTCAGGAACAAAGCACAAAAGCGTGTCCTTGCTCTGAACAGAGAGCTTCCTCCGCCAAATGAGCAATTCCTTCTAGATTTTGAGCAACTTCAGAGCCAGTTTCCTGTGAGTTTGAAATCACAATGTGTAGCGCTATGCAATCTCCTAATGCTGTTTCTGTCTTGCTCGTAGCTTTATTCAAAATATAGCATGTGACATTTTTATTATTTTGTTAATGCTCTGTTTTATTTCAGGCCCAAGTTCAGTTGCGTTTTGTAACTGAAGCTATTATCATATCTCTGGTTGTGAAGTGCAGTAGTCATGCACCAAGAGCAGAATTTCTTCTATTTGCTTTACGGAGCTTATGTGGTATTAGATACATTAACTGGGATACTTTTTTGCCATCCCTTCTCTCATCAGTTTCTTCGGCAGATTTGCCTGCTGGCCAGGGTAGTCAGGCATTGCAGGCTGTTTCCTCGTCAAGCTTATCGCAGTCAGGCATGTTGCCGCCTTCAAGCGCAATAACCAATGTGTCTAATTTTCAGTCTTTCAAATCCTGCTTCTCCCTTACCTTCTGTTCACCCTATTGGCTCCCCTCCTCAACCGACCATTGAACCACCAGGTTGTGCAGCTCTATCTCCTGTCAAATCTCCTGATATTTTATGCAATGGACAACAACCTAAAACAAGAGGCATTCCATCTATTCATAATAATGATGTTAGTATCCTTCGTCAGCTATGTTGTAAAATTATTTTGATTGGTCTTGAGTTTGATTTGAAACCAGTGACTCATGCTGAAATCTTCCATCACATGCGAAATTGGCTGGTAAATTGGGACCAAAGACACCAGGGAGTTTGATAGGTTTAGAAGGAAAAAGGAAAAGAGAGACAATTTAGAGAGGATCTAAACTTTAGCCAACACAATAATTCTGAATATCATATCTTTAATTCATAACTTCATAAAACACAATACAAGTATATATAAAAAGAGTTGCCTACATAACTGCCTATACCATACATAATTGCCTATATAACTATCATTAAACATATAACATATAGTAACTCCTCCTAACTTATAATAACTATCCTATCTTATCCTATTTCTTCAACTTCTTGCATTTGAAATAAACTAACAGAGCTAGAGGGCAGTTATCCTCCTTATCATTCCTATCAATACCCCCCTTGAAAATCAGCCTTGTGCTTAAGGCGGGAATAAGGAAATTTCAGCCAACTTTGCGTTTGCAAGGTGTTCTTCTTCTGCATTTTTGATCAAACCATCTACTTGATTAGAGACTTCCATTATTTTCAATGTTGATGATGAACAATGATGGCCAGGGGTAAATCAGTCACCACAATGGAAGCATAACCCCTTTTCACGCCGGTTTTACCTTTCAGAGTCAGACAATCGTGACTATTGCAAAAAATTAGGAGGAAGTTGGGAACTGGCCAAATTGGTGGGGAACAGTTAGAGGAATTTGAATTTTGAAAATTCATATATTGATTCAAATATTGCTGTCCCGGATATGCTGCGTCGTGACTCTCCTGTTTTGCGACGTTAGAATATTGCGCATCTGTGAAAAAATTTCGCTGGTCCTGATTAATTATATCCGATGGCCGAGAGACATTAAAAGGAGACTGGGAGCGCTAAGCACCCCGAAATTGATTTTTTGCTTCAAATTCTAAAGCCAGACTTATGGCCTTATACACAGTATGCGACTTTTGGATTTTCACGTCGGCTTGATATCAGTGCTGTTAAGACGTAGAGTCTACGTAGAAACAGTAAGGGTGAACAAAAACGTAAAATCATAAAACATAAACGAAACATGAGAGTTTACTATGTACTACAAAAAAAATCCAACCCTAAAACCAAAATACACAAATACATTAAAGTTATCACAAATTTAAGTTCAAACACTCAAGGAAATAAATAAGTTCAAATTCAGCCATCATAATACATATTAAAATCAAAACACCAAGGCAATAAAATTATAAAAGAGATCAGCATCTCTAGTTTAATTCATTCGGGTAAAAGTCGAATTAGGGGCAAAATGGGTCAAAATGGTCATAATTTATTAACTATTCATGCAAATGATTCCTTGAACTTTTGATGCTACTTTGTGCTTAATTTTGCGTTGTAGGATTTTTGGAAGAAATTTGAAAAATGTCAACTAAGGACCAGAGTTAATGTCAGAGAAGGACCAAAAATTGAAAACATATCAAAGAAGGACCAACGTGTGAAGCTACTGCGTTTTGATTAAATGACATTAGGTTAATTCAGCTGGGCTGCTTCTGCGAGAAAGAGGCGTGAAAACGAGCTGAGAATAAAAAGGAAGAAAACAATATAGTGAAAGGGGAGATAGAGTGCGCCGTGAAGAGTGAGAGCAGACCATCATGACCTTTGATCTCAAACTTGGCCTTCGACGTTGCCGGTGACTTTCCACTCTTCATTCCTCGTCGCCGGCGACCACGCATCCTCCCTCAACCACCATGGTTCTCATCGGCGGTGAGAACTGGAGGAACAGATAGCAACGTGGAGAAGAGAATAGAGGGCACCATCGGACCTCCGTCACAACCTCCAGTTCTTCACCGTCGAATCCATGGTCCGCCACCATTTTGGCTGGCGAGCCCCTTCCATCGCAACACCACACTATCTTCACCATCCTTATTTCTTTTTTTCTTTTTTTTTCAGTAACTGAGTCAACTTGGTAAGCTCACCAAGTTTACCGAGTTGACATGGCATGTCAACCGTTTCTACTCCAATTCCGTTCCTACCTTCGTTTTGACTTGATTTTCAGCCAAAAAACGTAGAAACGTCTGTTTCTAAGTTTTGACACTACGTTTTTACAACATTGCTTGATATTCTTCTTTTAACCCATTGATAAATACGCCAAGAAGACAATGCTTTGACCACCCTTGTACTTGAGCTTGACGGCGTACAAACTCCTGTTTATAGTCTCCCACAGTGCCGACTTGCTTAATGCCGCAAAGATGTACATCTAAATTTTGAAACTCTGCAAGGCCGAATTGTTCTTGAAAAACTTGTACTAATTCTTCCCAGTATCTTATAGTTCTCCCTGATGATACCCATGTAAAAGTATCTAGTGCATCTCCCTCCAAATTGATTGCGGCTATGTCAATTTTTAGGTCTTCAGGCGTCTAATAATAATGAAAGTATTTTTCAGCCTTAAAATCCAGCCTCTTGGGTCTCCTCCTAGGTATTTTGGAAACTCAATTTTTGACTAAGGGCGTCTTGAAGTATTTCTGTGCCACCAAGGATCATCACCTTCATCATTCTCGTTGTAAGTTTTCCTGTTGATCTAACTTGACTCCCCTTGAGCAAATACTGGTGCCTTTTGCTTCCTCAAGGTATTGATTTCTGCATTCATCTGTCTTAATTGCTCCATAATGGCTGCCAAGTGGGAATTGTTAGTTTCCTGTGGCGTTTGAGAATGGGGTTGCAACATAATCATTGCCGGATCATTATGAGGATTGGAAGTGGGTGGTATTTCTGAGTTTTGGGGTGGTTGCCATGGAGAATTATCCTCATATGAGGAATTCTCGAGTATTAACATGGTATCTTCTGGTCCCAAGGATGCACCGCTCTGATACCAATTGATAGGTTTAGAAGAAAAAAAGGGAAAAGAGCGACAATTTAGAGCAGAATCTAAACTCTAGCCAACACAATAATTCTGAATATCATATCTTTCATTTATAACTTCATAAAATACAAACAGTATGTATAAAAAGAGTTGCCTACCTAACTACCTATACCATACATAACTACCTATATAACTATCATTAAACAGATAGCATACAGTAACTCCCCCTAACTTATAATAACTATCCTATCTTATCCTATTTCTTCAACTTCTTGCCTCTGGAATAAACTAACAGAGGTAGAGGGCAATTATTCTCCTTATTATTCCTATCAGAGTTGATGAACCTGATATAGTAAAAGCGTGGAGACTCGATAAAGCTTTAGTTGCTTGGTTACACAGTTGTTTGGATGTGATCTGGCTTTTAGTGGATGAGGGAAAATGCCGAGTTCTCTTTTATGAATTACTTTGTAGCAGCTTGCAATTTATAGAGAATATACCTGATGATGAAGCCTTGTTTACACTTATTTTGGAGATCCACGGGAGACGAGATATGATGGCTATGCACATGCCAATGCTAGACCAACATCTTCATTGCCCAACGTTTGGCACTCCTCGAATTCTTACTCAGACTCCTAATATTTCAGGCGAAGCAGGCATGAGACTTGCGCCAATCACATATTTAAGTGTACTTCGGGAACCATTACATGCAGAGGTGATGACTTTTCAAGAAACTCTTGGTATTAAAACGTAGTCTAGTTACTTGTAATGTAGCAGCATACACTTAACCTATTTACTTTTGATTATAGCTTGTCCTAATTTGGTAAATTAATCTTTTTTCCTGTTGGCAGGATCTTGCAACTTCTATACAGAAGGGAAGTTTGGACTGGGAGAGAGCTCTACGTTGTATAAGGCACGCTCTTCGCACAACCCCATCACCTGATTGGTGGAGACGTGTGCTGATAGTAGTTCCTTGCCTTAGGCATTCTTCTCAAGGGCCTACTCCTGGTGCTGTTTTTTCTTCAGAAATGATCTGCGAGGCAACAATTGATAGAATTGTTGAACTGTTGAAATTGACAAATGCAGGCAATGACAATTTCTCTATTTTGAATGCATCAGTTTAATGTAATTGTGAAAATAATATGCAACTGTGGGAAATCTTGCTAATTTCTGGTCTTCATAGGAAGTTCTTTGAGGGTTCTTGTGGCGTTGGAGGGCAATTTTGCATAGCAGAGTTCTGGCTGTATTGTTTTGGAACTTTAGATGAGTATTTGAAGAGTGGATAAATTCTGATATCTGAGTAGCACTTGCAGTAGGCTGGGCTAGTTAGAGTAATTTTTGTGTGTTAGAGGGTATAGTTTGGGATTAGTATTATTTATGATATGTTATCTGTTCAGATATCAAGAAGCTTTATATCTTTTGAAGGAGTTAAGCATTCAGTCTTTCTGCAAACTCAATTGATGGTGGTTGTGCACGTACTGATTATCCTGATAATAAAGAGGTTACTTTAGCTAAGCTAGCTTCTTGAGTGAATTGTTTATGTAGATGGAAATTCATACATCGGTTATGCTGCTTTATGCCTTATTTTCTTCAAAGGGTATCATTGAGTTTATTTATCTAATGGGTTGTTACATTAGGGGGTGTTTGAGAGGCCTAGACATAGCTACTTTTGGGTTTTGTCTATGGGCTTAAGCTCTAGGTACGGTTGGTTAATAGTTTCACTTGCGTTGAAAGATAGAACATTTCTAGAGATTTTGGTTAGTTGGATCATCTTTACTGTTGATACCAATTGGTCATGCTTTGTTTAATGTGGGGAAATAATTTATTCCTGAAACTGTTTTGGGTGTCATCTTGAAAAGCTAATACCAGCTAAATATTGACATTCTTGCAGAGGCAAATTGCTGGCTGGGCTGCTCCGACATTTTCTATTTGTTTATGAAAAGTGGGTGCATTGATTTTGTTGAGTTTGTCGACGAGCTGGTTTCACGCTTTGCAGAGGATGACAACCTTCTAAAGACAAACCATGTGACTTGGCTTCTTGCACAAATAATTCGAGTTGAACTGGTTATGACTGCTTTGAATTCAGATGCTAGAAAGGTAGTAAAATAAATATTAGTTTGATTACGTTCTCTGGCGTTCATTAATATGTGTTTGTTTTTCTTTCCACTTGTGTCCCTTTGATAAATTCCTTTGTCTGTGGAGGGTATTTCCAAATAAATGGATATTTTTCATTTCTCGACTTCCTGGTTTGGCTTCAAATTAGTAAAAGTTATTTTGGATAAAGATTAATACTAAATTTGATGTCGTATGGTCATGGCATCGCTTCCAGGTGGAGACTACCAGAAAGATTCTTTCACTTCATAGAGAAGAGCGGAACTCTGATCCTAATAACCCACAAAGCATATTGCTTGATTTTGTTAGCAGCTGCCAAAATTTACGTATTTGGTCATTGAATACATCAACCAGAGACTATCTGAACAATGAGCAACTTCATAAAGGATAGCAAATAGATGAATGGTGGAAACAAGCAAGCAAAGGTACATTAAAATACGGATTTTGTTGAGTGAAATTGTGAAATCAAGATGTGAGGTTTTGCTATTGGTTGATGGTTGACAAGGTCTGGTTTTCTCTTCAGATTCTTCCACCTTATGCAATGGAATTTAACAATCATTATACCTTGTTGAAACTCTGTAATTTCTAGCATTAGGTATGGTCATAATGCTCATGGTAATGCTTGAATTCAGTGTACAAAATCTAGGAAAAAGACCTGGCTTAATTACAGAAAATGAAAACAGAAATGAAGATGGAAAACTTGCAGGCCACTTCAACTTTTTGAGAGGCTAGACCATTCCACTCATAATTTGCTTAACCACTCTCTTTCCTTCCTCTTGAGCCCATATTATCCTCCTTCAATAGTTAGACTCTTTGGTCCGTCTCACCCTTCTCTGCCAGCTCAGCCTTGCCCCCAAATTATGGGCCCTGGCTCAGCTTCAGCCTTACTTTGCTTCCTATCATTTATTTAACTAACTCAGGTTGTGCCACACTAAGCCCAACCAAATTGGTGTTTGATCACTTGTTAAGGCTTGGCTTTATTTTCATATCAAAAAAAAAGCTTCGCTTTATTTTTCCTTTCCCTTTTCATTTATATATATATATATATATATATTGCCGTTATTCTAATGTAATATTGTGTAGTCAAGTAATTGCATAAAAGAGCTGCAGCCTGATCTTGAGCAACTGCCTTTAGCAGTATCATTATCAGTCTGCAACTTCTATGGACCATTAAATTATTATTGTCAAATGCATGCTGTATGTCAATTCAGATCAAGTTAGTTGATTTAGCTCTTCAGGAACTCTCTTTTTTTATTTATATTGGAATCAATCCTATTGAGTAAATGTTTGTTCTTTTATTTCCTTATATAGCTGCTTGTATATGTATCTTGTTTAATTGATAAATGACCGTTAGTTAGTCATTTATCAATTAAAACTGACAGGATAACAAAATTAAGCCTTAAATGACTGAACAAACCCCTTTGTAACAGAATATTCTTTACATAACACAATATCATAAAATTAAAAAACGGGCGGCTTAGTGCACAAGGCTCCCACCAGGTAGGGTCTGGGGAGAGATGGATGTACGTAACTGTTTAAATTCAGAGGTATCACACTCTCTGTTTTCCATTTATTATTCAAGCTAGAAGGGTTACAATATATAGGCTACAGTGAAGAGCCGTTACAGCAAACATAGAAGGAAATAGGAAGGAAATGGGAAATACAATTAATCATCATAAAACATCATAAAAGGAAAATCTTTCCTAAACTAGATGCACATAATCTCATATCCTAAATCAAGGCAAGGATCAAGGGATTCTAATAATGAGCATTTAATCCCTAATATTCTAACACTCCCCCTCAAGCTGGAGAGTATATGTCGATTAGTCCCAGCTTGCTACGAAATCCTTCAAACTTTGTTCGACCGAGTGGTTTAGCCAGGATATCTGCAATTTGGTCTGCCGATCTTATGTGAGACAGTGTCATGATGCCCGCTTCAATCTTTTCTTTAATGAAGTGTCTGTCTATCTCAACATGTTTGGTTCTATCATGATATACTGGGTTCTTGACCATTTCAATGCTGGCCTTGTTATCACACCAGAGTTGCATTGGTCCCTCATGTCGAATTCCCAATTCCGTCAGTAATCTTATGATCCAGATTCCTTCACATGTTCCTTTGTTGACAGCTCTCAATTCTGCTTCTGCACAGCTTGTTGACACTACTGTCTGTTTCTTGCTTCTCCAGGTAACCAGATTTCCCCACACGTATGTGCGTACCTGTGGTTGACCTCCGGTCTCTCTATCCCTTGCATGGCGCATCGGTGTAGATTTCAATGTTTACGGTAGTACCCTTCTTAAAGAATACTCCCCCTTCCAGGATTAAGTTTCGTGTAGCGCAAAGTTACATGTACACGGCCTCCATGTGTTCTTCCTGAGGCTGATGCATAAACTGACTTACGATTCCAACGGCATAGCTAATATCAGGACGTGTGTGGGTTAAGTATGTCAATTTTTCCACAAGTCTTCTATCTCGCATTAGCCGTGGAACACCTTCGGCTTGATCTCTAAGTGACATCCCTCTTCCATTGGTATCCCTTCGGTTGAGTGCCCAACATTCTTGTCTCATGTAACAAGTCTAGTGTATACTTGCGTTGAGAGACATTGATACCCTTCTTGGTTCTGGCTACTTCCATGCCTAAGAAATACCTCATTTGTCCAAGGTCTTTCACCTGGAATTCAGTTGACAAGTCCCATTTTAGTTGAGCAATGGATTCTTCATCATCTCCTGTAATGATTATGTCATCAACATAGACGATCAATATGGTGACTTTGCCATTGACATGTTTGGTGAATAGCGTGTCATCTGCTCGCCCCTGAGTATACCCAAGCCCTTTCACTGCTTTGGTGAATCTTCCGAACCATGCCCTCGGAGATTGTTTCAGGCCATACAAAGACTTGCTTAGCTTACACACAGTGTTCTTAGGAGCTAAAACTCCATCTGGAATCTCCATGTATACTTCTTCCTCCAGGTTGCCATTCAAGAATGCATTTTTCACGTCCAGTTGATATAGAGACCAATCCAAGTTCGCTACAAGTGATAACAGTACTTGGATGGTATTGAACTTGACCACTGGGGCAAATGTCTCCTGATAGTCGATTCCATACGTCTGAGTGTATCCTTTTGCAACAAGTCTTGCCTTGTATTTGTTGATACTACCATCGGGATTGAATTTCAGAGTGAAGATCCACCTGTATCCTACTGATGTCTTTCCTTTAGGAAGAGTCGTGATCTCCCACGTTTTATTTTCTTTCAGTGCCCTCAATTCCTCTTCTGCAGCTTGTTTCCAATTTGGATCCGCCATAGCTTGTTGAAATGTGGTTGGAATGGTTATCTGTGCACTGTTTATAACAAAACTTTGCATTTTTGCAGATAGATTACCATATGAGACAAATCTTTGAATTGGATGATGAGTACACGATCTTACCCCTTTCCTCAAGGCAATAGGCCAACCCGATTCTTCAGGATTTAATTCCGGATTGGATTCATGGTCGTTCCTTTGAATGGGGGAGATAGTTCTACCAGTGCCTGGTTCAGTTTGAACTTGTGAGCTGGACTCTATCTCCTGTCGTGATTCTGGATCCATCCCTGGATTGATCTCAACATGTGTTTCCGGTTCATTGGGTGCAGGTTAGGGTGGAGTGTATGGATTAGGCTGGTTTGTGGGAGCAAGTGAGTCAAGGGAGGCTATAAGGTTAGGCGGCACAAATGATGTGTCATTTGTGGTGTTGGAACTAGAGGCTTCCATGATTAGCCATTCAATATCAGAAGACTCCCCCTGAATGGGTAATTTGGGATAATAAGCCTCGTCTTCCGAGGACACTGTATCCCGAGAGACAATAAGTTTCTTAGAAGACGGGCAGTAGCATTTATACCCTTTTTGAGTAGATGAATAGCCAAGGAAGACACACTTGTTTGCTCGAGCACTGAATTTGTTACCTTCCTTTTTGTGAACAAAGACAACACAGCCAAACACCTTGGGAGGTAATGAATTGATGAGGGGGCAATTGGGGAAGAGTTCCAGAAGCTTTTGAATGGGAGTGGCATATTTGAGAACTTTGGAAGGCATGCGGTTAATTAGATAGGCTACTGTGAGAATGGCATCGCCCCAGAAGATAGTGGGAACATTTCGTTCCATTAGCAAGGCACGGGTTACTTCCAACAGGTGACGGTTTTTCCGTTCGGCTACCCCATTTTGTTGAGGGGTGTAAGGACAAGAAGTTTGGTGATGAATTCCATGGTGTTCAAGAAACTCTTTGAAAGTTGTGCTCATATATTCCCTGGCATTATCACTTCAAAGGACTCTAATGGACGTGTTGAATTGGGTTCGGACAAAGGTATAGAAGTTCTGAAAGACTTTGGCAACATCGGATTTGTCTTTCATCAAGTAAACCCATGTGGTCCGAGTGTGATCATCAATGAAGGTAACAAACCACCTGGTATGAGTGAGGGTAGTTATTCGGGCAGGGCCCCAAATATCACTGTGAATCAGTGTGAATGGGGAGGAGGGAGTATAGGGCTGTTTGGGATATGAAGATCGTGTCTGTTTTACAAATTGACAAGTTTCATACTGAAAAGGAACAGAATTTTTGTTGAATAAAGGCGGGAAACACATGTTTCATATAATCAAAACTAGGGTGACTCGATCGACGGTGCCACAACAATACATCATTATTCTCGTGAATTCGAGCTAACTAGCGCCGTCTTGCCTTCCACGTATCTTTATTCTTCGAATTTGATCCTTCAAGGTAGAACAATCCATCCCATTCTCTAGAAGTCCCAATCGTCCTCCTCGTTCTTAAATCCTGAAAAACACATACACCATCATCAAAAATCACTCGACATATTTGACCTTTAGTCAACTTGCTTACAGATATCAGATTGCAAGTAAGTTCCGGTACAAACAGAACATTATGTATTGCCAAGTGATCAGATAATGTAACAGTGCCAATACCCTCAACCCGTGTGAATACACCATTAGCTACCTTTACTTTGAGATTTTCAGGGCAAAGTTTAAGGTTGTGGAATAGTGTTTTGTTACGGTCATGTGATCCGTAGCTCCCGAGTCAACAATCCAAGTATCGTCACTAGTCATCACGGCGTTGAGAGCGATAATAGAGTTACGATTGTACAAGGTTCACGTTGGGAACGAACTAGACTTATTCTCGTTTATTGAGCATTCGCGAAACATCGTAGTTCCTCCGTACTCAGGCGATCGTCATTCTCCACCTTTGGTTCAGCTGTGGTTAGGTGACTTTGGAAGTTCGGTTTTCCCCCGGAAGGTTTGCCATGGAGTTTCCAGCATTCTTCCCTATTATGACCCTTCTTCTTACAATAGTTGCACCATTTACTAGCTTTTCGTTCCCCGTGTGGTCCCTGAACTGCGAGTGCAGAGCTTTCAACATGATTTGGTCCACTTCGGTTCAAGAGCTTCCTACTTTCTTCAAATTGCACGAAGTTAACCACATCAAAGAGTTGTGGGAGTGGCTTGACCCATGATTCTGCCCACTTATCTCTTGAAAGCGTCATTTAGGCCTAACGAGAAAGTCATGTATCCTTCCTTCTTCCACAATTCCCTTGTACAATTGCGCATCTTTGAGACTTTCAGGATGAACCTCAAACAAGTCTTGTTGCTACCACAATTTTAGCAAAGCATTATAATATTCAGTGACTGACATATTACCTTGTCTCAAATCTCGGAGTTGTCTCTTCAGGTGAATCAAAGTAGTGGTGTTTTCAAGGGAGGAGTAGGTCCTTCTAGCGGCATCCCATATTTCCTTTCTTGTGTGCTGGCGGATATCCCTCACCGATCTCCAAGGTCATTGAATTACACAACCACGTCATGACTTGGTTGTTTTCAAGTAAACCATGTGTCAAAATTAGGGTCATCGGGGCTGGTTGAGGGCTGCCCCATTAATGTATTTTTCTTTTCTTTTACCTCGAATATACCAAGCACGCTTTGTGACCCTTTGGAGATAGTTCCTACCATTAAACTTATGGCTAATAGCCATAACGTGATGGTCTACGAAAATTCCGAAGCCATCTACGAGGTCTGTTTGGTACTTGGGTTCTTTGGTTAGAGAGGAAGAAGAGGAGGAATTTTGAGTTTGAGAATTGGTACCGGACATAAAAACCATGGGAGATGTTCCGGTTGTTTTTCCCGGAATTGATCCGAACGAAGGAGGGCGAGGGTAATCCATGTTCGGGAAGACACATAGTTACGAATACGGGAAAAGCTTCACCGGAGAGTCGCCAGGAAAATTCAAAAATTCACCGAGAGGCGCAATATCCATCGGGGATTGCCGGAAATCGAAGGAGGAGGCTAAAAATGGAAGTCGCCGGCGAAACAGGCACCACCACGCCGTCACGCGCCGCCGAAAGCTTCTTGTCCAGTTGAGCGCGTGTCCACCACACGCCGCCGTGGAGACGTCGGATGGCCGCGGAGTCTGGTCGTCCGCCGTCGGAGCTTGGTTCTCTTGGGCTAGGTGGTGTCATCCAACTCGCCTCCTATAAGGAACCCTAGACTCTCCGAAAAACTCCACTTTGTTTTTCTCTCTACCTCACAATCACTCATTGTTTCTCTTGCTTTTCCTGGCCTCGGACGAATGTCCTAAGCTCTGATACCATGTTTAAATTCAGAGGTATCACACTCTCTGTTTTCCATTTATTATTCAAGCTAGAAGGGTTACAATATATAGGCTCACAGTGAAGAGCCGTTACAGCAAACATAGAAGGAAATAGGAAGGAAATGGGAAATACAATTAATCATCATAAAACATCATAAAAGGAAAATCTTTCCTAAACTAGATGCACATAATCTCAGATCCTAAATCAAGGCAAGGATCAAGGGATTCTAATCATGAGCATTTAATCCCTAATATTCTAACAGTAACCTTACCCCCATAATCAGAGAGGCTGTTTCTAGAATTTGAACTTGTGACCTCAAGTGATATGGCAGCAATCTTACCGCTAAGCTAAGGCTCACCCTCTACATAACACAATATAACTGACAAGTTATAATTTTTTGAGGAATGATTTTCTCATGGGAATGACTTTGGTGAGCTAGAAATGGAAAATCTTAATCTAATTCTTGTGGCTCAGAGATATCATTATCTTAAGATACTTCCCTTTCTTATTTTTATGTAGGTTGTACCCAGCATTGCAAACGTATACTTGATTGTTGCTAATTGCTCCTCATTCACTATTTCGCTCACATTTCAAAGTAATTGCTCTGCCCCTCTAAGATTATTACTTCTTTTGTAATTCATTTTATATTATGTAAGTAAAGAAGTGCTATCTTCATGCATCAATGGTGTGTTTGGTAGAAACTACATTTGCTTTTCTGTCTTTGATTGGAAGCTGAAATTGAATACTAAAGTGTAGCAACCGGAGACGAAATTCCAATTTCTATGGGAAAATTATCGGCATCCTTTATTTGTGCATGTTTTGTACGGGGAGATAGTCATATGGAGATGTGTACCTCATTTTGAGACTCATTTTAAAGTGTTATTTATTCTTTTCCTTTGGTGAATTGTAAGACAGACTAGTGAAATCAATCAGAAGAACTATAATTAGAGTTTGGTGATCTCTTACCATCTGATTCTTTTTTTCAACCACTGACCTACTGCTTATGCTTCTAATGTTATCATAAAGCCTTATACAATCTATTTGAGTCTAGTTGTCACTGGTTAAGACATTGTAGATATTCGTACTATTCATGTTATTTAATGTTCATTGTTAATTTGCTTCCCGATCTTGAGATACTATCGTTTAAAATTTTGTTTATTTCAGCATTTAGTGCAAAGAAATCCTTCTTTATTGAGCAAACACGTAGTAACACTTTTGGTACTTGAGATATTGAACTATCGATTGCTTCCACTTTGAGGTGATTATTACTCTCCCCTATCACATAAAATTCTCCTTCGACAAACATTAAGATAGTTTGGCACTTTATTGATTCTTTCTTTTGTTACTTTTTGCCCCTTTTGTTTTGATCACATTCAAAATATAATCTTTTTGCCATCTTGTTGGTGGTCCATGTTAGAATATAAATAGAATTAGGACACTAATTGTGTTTGTAATATTCCTGTTTACACTCTCTGTAATGGTCAACAGAATGAGGACACTAATTGTGTTTGTAATATTCCTGTATACACTCTCTTACGTAATGGTCCTCCTTGTATTCACCTGTACACGTGGCACTAGGTCATAGGGTCTATTGTGATTTTACATTATTGTAAATGTCACACGTTCAAAGAATCTTGTACTCAATTGATATATATACAGACCAACGCCAGAGCAATTCCTGCGCCTTTCATTACACATTTTGCTGAACATTCTTTCTGATTTTTATCTTGGTATCAGAGCGAGAATGTCTGCATCTCCGTCTTCCGCTGAATTTGGCCTTGGCTCACACGCCGGCAATACTCGATCCTATACCTTGTTTAGCTCCTCCAGTCAAACAACCGCGATCAAGCTGGATCGCACCAATTTCTTGATCTGGGAATCGATCGTGCTCCCTCTCATTGAAGGGAATCGTCTTGACAGCCACATTAATGGCACATCCCAAGCTCCGCCGAAGACTATTTCCGGCGCGACAAGCACTTCACGGGTCAACCCTGACTAGTTCGAATGGTACTCTGTTGACCGTCTCCTCGTCGGATGGTTGAGAAACACTATGACCTCCGACGTCGGCGCTCAGCTCCTTCATTGCAAATCAGCTTAAACCCTCTGGAACGGCTCTCGGGATCTCACCTACACCTCTACTAAAGCACGAGTGATGGTTCTGAAAAATGAAATCCATAATACCAGGAAGAATACTCTCAAGATGGAGGACTATCTGAATAAAATGAAAAGTCTATCGGATGAACTCACCCTTGCTGGCTCTCCCGTTGCGGTTGATGATCTTATTTTACACACACTGAACGGACTTGACGCAGAATATAATGCTGTTGTGGTGAAGCTTGTTGATCAGCCAGATCTGTCCTGGGTGGAAGCTCAAGCGGCCTTACTCTCTTTCGAATCACGATTGTAACAGCTGAATCAGTTTGCTCACCTGAACATTCAAGCCTCTGTCAACGCTGTACACCACAGTGATTCTAAAAATGACACTCGTCCAGATTTTGGCAACCACCATGGCTCGCGTGGTGGTGGACGCTCGCGTGGTGGCCGTTGGCGTGGTGGGCGCTCACGTGGTGGCCGTCCATTTTGTTTTCACTGTCAACGCCCTGGGCATACTTTTGCTATGTGCTACTACCGAGATGAGAATGCTGGCTCTAATCACTCTGTTTTTTCTCCTCAAGCATACTATGCGAATGCTCACTCAGTAGTTGACCCATCATGGTATGTTGATAGCGGTGCAAACTACCATGTCACTCCTCAGCGATCCCAGTTCGATGATTTTACTCCGGTTGGTAAGTCACATATTACCACCTGCACTGGAGAGCAACAACCTAGTCTCGGTATAGGTTCTGTGAATATACCCTGCTCTCAATCTAATTTACATCTTAAAGATGTACTATATGTTCCTTCAGCAAACAAAAATCTGATGAGTGTTAATCGTTTAATCAATGATAACTCTGTCTGTGTGCATTTCACTAATAACAGCTGTGATGTGAAGGATCCGATGATTGGCGAAGTACTGCTGCAGGGAGCTTCAGAGCAGGGCATGTACCTCGTGAAGAAACCAGAGATGGAAAGAAAAATCAGTGGACAACCAATGGCAATGACATCAACTTGAGAAGCTCCTACTGATTCTCAAGCTCTGTTTCTCAATTGGCATCACCTTTTAGGACCCTAGTTCCAAAGTCTTGAAATATGTCTTGGACAAATGTAATAAAAATACTTCAAATGTCTGTATTGATTTTAATCATGTATGTGAAGCTTTCTAGTTGGGGAAATCAAAGTTACTTCCATTTCCTAATTCTATTTCTCTCTCTACACAACCGCTTGATTTGATCCACACTGATCTATGGGGCCCTGCTCCCACTAACTCAAGTAATGGTCATCGATTCTATATTCATTTCCTTGACGACTATAGTTGGTACACATGGATTTACCCACTGAAACATAAGGGTGAGGCTGTTCATGCCTTCAAGCTTTTTAAAGCTCTTGTAGAAAATCAATTCGATCGTAAAATTAAGGCGATACAGTGTGATAACGGTGGCAAATACGAACCATTTTTGCCAATCGCACATGAAGCTAGCATTCAGATTCGTTTAACATGCCCATATACTTCTGCTCAGAATGGCCGTGCCGAACGAAAGCACCATCATATAGTCGAGATGGGGCTCACTCTGCTAGCTCATTCCCATATGCCATTAAAGTTTTGGGTTGAAGCTTTTGAACATGCAGTCTACCTGATAAATCGATTGCCAACGCCTGTATTAAACCACAACACACCTCTGTTCCAGTTGACAAAGACAGAGCCAAAATATGAAGAACTTCTGCCATTCGGGTGTGCATGTTTTCCCTGTCTCAAGCCATACAATGAGCATAAAATACAATTTCACAGTCAAAAGTGCATGTATCTTGGCTTGGCTTTGCAGCAAAAGGGTCACAGATGTCTCAGCTCTTCAGGCAGACTTTAAATTTCACGGCATGTTGTCTTCGACTCCCGCACTTTTCCTTTCAAAACTGGATTTCTTCACAGCAATACCAGACCAGTCACTCTCGAGATTCAAGACTCTGTTCCTCTCATCATTCAAACTCGGCTCAACGATGAAGTTGACAATGAAGCTTTAAATTCCACTCATGAATCATTGCGCGCCATACGCAAATCCGGGTGATCAAGATTGTCAATCTCGAGTTCGGTATCATCACCTTCGTCTGACCCGAGTGCATCCATTGAGCATAGCCAACCCAACTCCACCTCTGAATCCACTTCGCCTAGGCCCGTTAATACACACCAAATGCTGACTCGGGCCAAGGCTGGTATAGTTAGGCCCAGACACCCATATGTCGGACTTACTATATCCAATGTGCCAAACCGAGAGCCTCAGACAACCCGAGATGCACTCTCATCACCAGTCTGGAAATGTGCTGTGCAGGAGGAGATCGATGCCCTAATGCGCAATCACACCTGGAAATTGGTCTCCTACAACAATCAGAAACTAATCGATAATAAGTGGGTGTTCAAAGTTAAGTACCGAGCTGATGGATCCGTGTTAAAGCACAAAGCAAGACTGGTCGCGAAGGGATTCCAACAAACTCTCGGCATCGATTTCGGTGAAACCTTTAGTCCAGTGATTAAATCGACCACCATCCGGGTTATTTTATTGCTAGCTGTAACGTACAAATGGATGATTCGCCAGCTTGATGTCAACAATGCATTTCTGAACGGTGTACTCCAAGAAGAGGTCTACATGCCTCAACCGGAGGGGTTCGTTGATCAGACCAAGCCGCGACACATCTGTAAGTTAACAAAAGCTATCTATGGTCTTAGGCAGGCTCCACGAGCTTGGTTTGATCGGCTTCGTTTACAAAGTGATATTTCTCCATTTATGCTTAAGACACGAAATCTGACAGTCTTCATTCTTGTCTATGTTGATGACATCTTGATAACTGGGAATAATCAACTGTTTATAGAGAAATTTGTGAAGAAGTTACATCAGAATTTTGCCTTGAAAGATCTAGGGCCCCTGTATTACTTCTTAGGTCTAGAAGTGTACAGAGATAAACTGGGAATCTACTTGAATCAGACTAAGTATGTGGTTGATTTATTGAACAAATTTGGAATGTCCGACTGTGCTCCAGTTACCACTCCAATGGTAACCGATCGTCTAATTTCTGCTACTGATGCTGATTTAATGACAAACCCCACAGAGTATCGACAAGCTATTGGTTCACTGCAATATTTAACCACAACACACCCAGATATTTCGTTTGCAGTGAATAAACTCAGTCAATTTCTCTCTCAGCCCAGAACCACTCATTTTATGGCTGTCAAAAGAGTTTTTTGATTCTCAAAGGCACCTATAATTTAGGTTTACACATTAAACCTTTTAGTACTCCTCAGCTGATTGCTTATACTGATGCTGACTGGGCATGCGACTTCGATGATCGACAGTCTATGGGTGGAATGTGTGTCTTCTTAGGGAATAATCTTGTTTCCTAGTCTTCTAGAAAGCAAAAGGTAGTCTCTCGATCTAGTACAGAGTCTGAATACAGATCCCTTTCAGATGGGTCTGCAGAAATCAAGTGGCTAAGTTCTTTACTAGCTGAGATAGGCTTATTTATCCGAAAACCATCAGTGATTTGGTGTGATAATATGAGTGCAAAGTATTTAGCTACAAATCCTATTCAACATGCTAGGAGAAAACATATTGAGGTTGATATTCATTTTATTCGTAATTTGGTTGCCTCTGGTCTAATTGACATCAGACACATTCCTTCCTCTTATCAGGTTGCAGACTGTTTTACTAAGTCTCTCTCTCAATCACAATTTGAGTACTTTAGAGACAAACTGTTAGTAACACCCTCTCGTTTGAGGGGGGATGTTAGAATATAAATAGAATTAGGACACTAATTGTGTTTGTAATATTCCTGTATACACTCGCAATGGTCAATAGAATTAGGACACTAATTGTGTTTGTAATATTCCTGTATACACCCTCTTACGTAATGGTCCTCCTTGTATTCACCTGTACACGTGGCATTAGGTCATAGTGTCTGTTGTGATTTTCTGTTATTGTAAATCTGTCACACGTTCCAGCGACCCTGTACTCAATTGATATATATACAGACCAAGGCCAGAGCAATTCCTGCGCCTTTTATTACACATTTTGCTGAACATTCTTTCTGATTTTTATCTGTCCAAAATCTGTCTCTAGCTTCCACAAATAAACTTAAAACAGCAGCATTCCTCTTCATTTTGCCTGGAATCAAACCTTAGCCAAGTTACATCATTTTCTTTTCTGTATAGGTATCAAGGAAAAAGCAAAACCTTGATGTATGATGTCATAAAGATTATTTCTGCCCTAAAAGTGAAACGAAGAGATCATCGAGTATTCAGATTAGCTGAAAATCTGTGCCTGAATCTTATTTTCTCATTGAGAGATTTTTTTCTTAGTTAAAAGGGAAGGAAAGGTATTTGCTTTGATCTACAAGCTGTACTTCATGTCCCCCTTTCGGTTGTGGTTCTATTTTTTATAAAAAGGAAAAAATTCTAGCATATCGATTTGATGCAAACTGGTGCTTTATTATTAATTTTTTTCCCTTTCACTATTTACAGGGCCCAACTGAATTTACTGAAACTTTGAATCGTGTAACTTTAATAACACTTGCTATCCTTATTAAAACTCGAGGGATTACTGATGCTGAGCACCTGCGCAACTAGCCAGCATACATGGTCTGAAAAAACTCTCTGTTACTTCCCTTTTGTTCTGCGTGATGCCCTGGCTGGTCGAATGGATAAAAGGAGTCTTTCGATACAAGCATGGCAGCAGGTTTGATTTTCTAACTTTTGTTATCATGCTCATATATCTGCTGGCATTACTGTTATAATGATAAAGAATACCGGTACATCTGTAAGAATAAAATAGTACAAGTATTAAATAAGCTCTTAAAAATGATGAACAATGGAGAACCTGATAGCAGGTGGCCAGGTAATATACATGTTTGTGAAGATATCATGTTGAGAAGTCAAGGGACTGGGGAATCTGGGATAGTCTAAGAAAGTAAAGGACGATTTGGGATTGCTTGCCATTAAGGAACAGATTCAAAGGCGGATCACTTTTATCTATGGATAAATTATTTTTAGTGTTTCTATACAATAACCAACATTCTTTTGCAACACATTAGAATATCTATGGATGTTCTGCTTCAACATATTCAAATGGAAGTTCAACAAGGGCATTCTGTACAGGTTGTCAGCTTTGCAGAGGAGTGTTCCTCTTCTGTGGATCAATACCTTGTTAATTCTTCAGTGTACTTGCGAACCTTTTTTTTTGTTGGTGTTTTTTAGGACCTTCTGTTAAAAGCTTGTGCAAATCTTGGCTTTTTTGTTTGGATAAATGATTTGCTTCCCTTAGATATCTTGCTTCTGGCACTTATTGATCGTGATGATAATCCCCATGCTTTGTGAATTGTGGTATGCACATTCTATGTTACCATTGTACCGTGGATTATGAACTTATATGCACACAAAAACTTGGCCTCTCTCTCTCTATGGAGTTTTAATGTAGCAATAAATACTGCAGATCAGTCTTCTTGATAGGCAAGAGCTTCAACAAAGAGTAAACCAATTTATCGGGGCTCGTGGACCTCCCGAGCATTGGCTTTACGCTGGACAATTCAAGCTGGTCGAACTGCAAAAGGCTCTTGGAAATCACCTTTCTTGGAAGGACAAGTACGTTGTGTAAAAATAATGTCTATTCAGTGTTTTGGTTATGTAAGCAAATAATATGAATATATTGTCTATTCATGTACGTAAGTTGTATATTTATACAATAGGAGAAAGTCTTAGTATTGATGGCTCTTAATGATAATTTATGATAATTTCCTCTAATCCCTGATTGTTAGGGATACTGATTGACTATTACAATATATTCCCTAATCATGTATTTTCTAACACTCCCCCTCAAGTTAAAGTATAGATGTTAATCAAGGCCAACTTGTTACAAAGATAGTCGAAGTCCCATTTAAGACCTTAGTCAGAAGGTCACCCAATTAGTTACTAGACCGCACATGCCCCGTAGAAATAAAGTTCTCCTTGATCTTATCGCATACAAAGTGACAGTTAATCTCAATGTCTTTGTACGTTCATGAAACACAGAGTTGGAAGCTATGTGTAGAGCAGCTTTATTATCATACCACAACTTCGCAAGTAATGACGTGGCAAGACCAATCTCATTGATTAACTGGTGAATCCACACAATTTCCTATACTGACTAAGACATGGCTCTATACTCAGCTTCTGTGCTTGACTTAGAAGCCACATCTTGCTTCTTACTCCTCCATGATACTAAATTTCCACCCACAAACACACAATATCCTGTGGTGGATCTTCTGGTAGCCTTTGACCCTGCATGTCTGCATCACAAAAACATTCAATCTTGTTGTGGCCATGATTTGTATAGAGTACACCACGAGCAGGTGAGCCCTTCAAATAATGTAAGACATGCTCTAAAGCTTCCGACTAAGCAACGGTTGGTGCAGTCATGAATTGACTAAGCACACTAACTGAAAAGGTTACATCGGGGTGAGTTACCGTGTGATAGTTCAATTTCCCAAGAACCAAACCCTAATAACGCACCTTCCCTCTCTCTCTCTGTGTCGCCAAACAGAAACACTAACAGCAGCGGAATTTTTTTTGAACCTGGAGCTCTGATACCATATAAGCAAATCATCTAAATATCTTGTTTGTTCATGTACATAAGCTATGTATTTATACAATAGGAGAAAGCCTTAATATTGATGGCTCTTAATGATAATTTATGATGATTTCCTGATTGTTAGGATACTGATTGACTATTAGAATATATTCCCTAATCATGTATTTCCTAACAGGTTAGATCAAGCATCTTCTAAATAATTTGGCAGTGATCAAGACCCTGGTAATGGAAATGCAGCTCAGTTTTCATGATAAGATTCCAGGCACTCGGTGTTCTTTGACGAAATTGCGGCTCGTTTGCTTCCAGTCATCCCTTTAATTATTTATAGACTGATTGAAAATGGTGTAATGGATCTAGCAGACAGAGTATTGTCCATGTATACGCCATTGCTTGCTTACTACCCTCTGAGATTTACATTTGTTCGTGATATACTTGCTTATTTCTATGGCCATCTTCTTGGAAAGCTCATTGTTCGAATACTCAATGTACTTGATATCAGCAAGGTAACCCTTCCTTTTTCTGCTTTCCCTTTTGGTCTCTTTCAGGTTTTTTAAGTTATATGGTGACAGAATAATAATTCTTTCTATTCAAGTGGTATATATACAAGATATAAGAGACTCAAGGTCAATTTAATCAATGAATAAGCAGTCAGAATCTTCATTAATTTTTTAAAATGGCATTATTCTACAAATATATAACATGTCTGTATTTTTCCAGATTCCTTTTGTCGGATTTGTTGCCACAGCAAATAAGCTCTTCCAATCCAGTCATGTGCCCTCCTATGGACTATTTTGCAACTCTCTTGTTGGGAATAGTGAATAATGTTATCCCTCCTTTGCATAACAACTCAAAGTCTGGATCAACTTGTGATGCCTCAGACAATGCTCTACGCTCTTTACATAACAAGCCTCCGGCTGTATCTCAGTCCGGGACAACCAATGCTATGGAGGGCCCTAAAGCTTTCTTCCAAATTCAGGATCCCAGCACGTATACTCAGCTGGTTCTTGAAACTGCTGTAATTGAAATTCTCTCCCTCCCGGTTTCTGCTTCGAGATAGTACAATCACTCATTCAAATTATTGTAAATATACAACCAACATTGATCCAGTCCAGTAATGATCTCCATGGAGGTTCAAATGGTGTAGGGCAAGGTTCAGTATTGCCGACATCTCCTTCAGGGGGAAGTACTGATTCCTTAGGTGCAAGCAGATCAACTCCTTCGGTTTCTGGAATAACCTCTAACTTTGCCTCACGAAGTGGTCATTCGTGCCAACAACTATCTTGCTTGTTCATTCAAGCTTGTGGTCTCCTTCTGTCTCAACTGCCTCCTGAATTTCACTTGCAACTCTACATGGAGACGACGCGTATAATAAAAGAGAATTGGTGGCTTACAGATAGGAAAAGGTCACTCGGGGAAATAGACTCTGCCGTGGGCTACGCTTTGTTAGATCAAACTTGGGCTGCACAGGACAATACCTCTACAGCCATTGGTATGATTTTGCAGTTGACTTGTTTAACACAAATCTCATTGCTCAAGACATTATTGGAATGTGAATTTTCTACATCACCAGTTTGTTCCTCACATTGAAATTTGCAACTACAATGTGAAGTGTTTAAAACATCAGTAAAAATTAATCAAAGCTTAGTTTTTTACTTTATAGATGGAAATTAGATTTTTGCATTTGTTTTGTTAGAAAGCATCTACTTCAAAATTAAACTGCTCTCAACTTGGTTTATGCTTGGAAGGACATATTGGTTTCTAATTCCGGTTAGTAATTGTAATTTTAAATGCCCAAGAGGTTTTGTTGTGTGTATACAGGGAATGTGGTTGCCCTACTTCACTCTTTCTTTAGTAACCTCTCTCAGGAATGGCTAGAAGGGACACATGTTATCATCAAGCAACTTCGGCCAGTACAATCCATTGCAATGTTGAGTATAGCATTCCGTATAATGAGTCCACTTCTTCCAAAACTTGCCAATGCTCATGCACTCTTCAGCAAGGTACAGAAAATTATTGACTCTACCATTATAAGAAAGCTTCCTTTATGGATGTGTGTTCATGGATACGTTATCTGTGTAGCTTGTGCCCGTATCGCAATGTTGAGGATAGCATTCCGTATAATGAGTCCACTTCTTCCAAAACTTGCCAATGCTCATGCACTCTTCAGCAAGGTACAGAAAATTATTGACTCTACCATTATAAGAAAGCTTCCTTTATGGATGTGTGTTCATGGATACGTTATCTGTGTAGCTTGTGCCTGTTTGTTTTTGATACTATAATGCAGAAACAAATCCATGAAAGCACTTGTTTCTCAAATCACAAATGCTAACAAACTCCTGCTGCAGATAATTAGTTAGATTGAATATTATTGGAACAAATCGTACTGTCAGATGATTCATTATGGCTTTACTGTAAACTATAATTTTTTCCTCAATGTTTTCCTCCCCTGAACTGCAAAACTGCATCCGCAGACTCTTTCGTTACTGTTAACTGTACTAGTGGATGTGTCCGGGAAAAACTCACAGCCACCCGTCGCGGTTGAAGCATCGGAAATAACAGATATCACTGACTTTCTGTAAGTCCTTATCAATTTTGTTCTATATATAATGTTGTACCTTGAGACAAAATTCTGATATTCCTGTTGTATCACCACTTAACTGTGTTCAGCCATCATGTCATACATTATCAAGGGCAGGGAGGGCCCATGCAGGCGAGCAGCAAACCTCGGCCTGATGTTTTGGCTCTCATCGGAAGGGCATTAGAGAGTCTACGTCCAGACATTCAGCATCTGCTTTCACACTGTTAGGAAATATATTATATTAGGAAAGATATTATAGAGACAATCAGGGATTATAGTAATTAGGGAATCAATCTACATAATGAGTCATTAACTCTCATTAACTCTCTTATTCCCTCTCTTGTGTATAAATACCCTATACTATGTACATGAATAGACAAGTAATTCAGACTATATTCTCTGTTTCTTCTACATGGTATCAGAGCTCACAGGTTAGATCTTAGGTTGCTGATTCTTCAAGAGTCTTCTTTTTTCTGCCCGACTGTGCGTTACAGTGAGAGAGAGTGAGTGTGTTCGTCCTCTGTGTTTGGTGCCTCCTCGGTACACGCGCCACACCAACGGTGTCTCCACCTCCGATCGGCATTCCCCAGGTGGTCCGATCACCTTCTGACGGCGCGTGTGAGCTCACGCGCCACCCTGACACTCGCCGGAAATTACACGCGCTGGCGCGTGGGGCTTATCTCCAGCGACTTTTGCGACGCTGCTTCCTTTCCTGTGATCGACTCAGTGAACCCGGTTCATTCCTGGTGTTTTTGTGCTCATCCGAGGTAGTTTGCAGATCTGGTTTCTTTTCCTTTTCCCTTTTCTTTTCAGGCGGGTTCTGTTTGCTCGTTTTTTTTTTGGGGTATTCTTGGGTATTCTAGGGTTCAAAAGGGTTATAGATGTTATTCCCCCACTCTTCGGCATTATCTTGTGTCCACAGATGTTACCTTCCATGAGTCAACCCCGTTCTTTCCTGTCTCTGCTCCTTCTCCATCCCCTGACATCACCAATAGTCTTGATGATATATTGATCTATTCGTTACCACCGTGCAAGCGTCGACCCGGAACCTGCTAAGCCACCTATCTATCATGTTTATCGAAAGCGTCCCAAGGCAAGTAATGGCATTGAACAGGTTCCAGGCCCACCAGTACCTGCTTCGGAGTCTGATCCCGCGGTAGTTGCCCCTTCTCCAGTCTCTACACCAGACCAGTGCCTGTGCCTGACTCTCCCTCACCAGAAAGCCCCGTGCCTGACTCTCCTACTTCTCTTGACTTGCCCATTGCCCTCCGTAAAGGTCAGTGATCTTGCACCTACCCTATTTCTTCTTTTGCTTCCTACAATCATCTTTCCCCTGCATCTTGTTCTTTCATAGCCTCCTTAGAATCTATTACTGTCCCTACTAATCTCCACCAAGCCTTAGCCCATCCTGGTTGGTGTGCTGCTATGAAAGAAGAAATGATGGCCCTTGATAAGGCCGGTACCTGGACTCTTGTTGATTTACCTCTTGAAAAGAAGGTTATCGGATGTAAGTGGGTGTTCACGGTCAAAACAAAAGCGATGGCACCTTGGAACGGCAGTGAAAGCTCGATCGGTTGCCAAGGGTTATGCTCGGACCTATGGTGTTGATTACTCGGAAACCTTCTCTCCCGTGGCAAAATTGTCCTCTCGTTCGTCTCTTCATCTCTATGGCTGCCAATTATGGTTGGGACCTTCATCCTGGATGTTAAGAATGCCTTCTTAAATGGTGATCTTCTTGAGGAAGTTTACATGGAGCAACCACCTGGTTTTGTTGCTCAGGGGGAGCGTGGGAAGGTATGCCACCTTCAACGGTCTTTATATGGCTTGAAGCAGAGTCCTCGTACTTGGTTTGACGGGTTTAGCTCGTGGTTAAGAAATTTGGTCCGAGTCGAGTAAGTGCAACCATTTCGTGTTTTATCGCACACGAGATGCGGGATGATTTTGTTGGTGGTATATGTTGATGATATTGTTGTTACGGGTAGCAATGCTTTGGGAATCTCATCACTTAAGGCCTTTCTCAATTCTCATTTCCAAACAAAGGATTTGGGTCCTTTGAAGTACTTTCTTGGGATAGAAGTTATGAGAAGTAAGAAAGACATCCTTTTGACACAGGAAGTATGTTCCGATCCGTTAAAAGAAACCGGAAACTCGGAGCAACACCGAGTAGCGTTCCCATGATTCCTAATCCCTTCTTGGACATGGATGACCGCATATCGTTTAATGAGCTACCTGAGGATGTACGAAAGAAAGTTGATCCAGAAAAGATCAAGCCATTTGCCTATCCTGAGAGATATCGTAGGCTAGTTGGGAAATTGAACTATCTTACGGTAACCCGCCCGATGTGACCTTTCCGTTAGTGTGCTTAGTCAATTCATGACTGCACCAACCGTTGCTCAGTGGGAAGCTTTGGAACATGTCTTATATTATTTGAAGGGCTCACCAGGTCGTGGTATTCTCTATACGAATCATGGCCACAACAAGATTGAATGTTTCTGTGATGCAGATCATGCAGGGTCAAAGGCTACCAGAAGATCCACCACAGGATATTGTGTGTTTGTTGGTGGAAATTTAGTATCGTGGAAGAGTAAGAAGCAAGATGTGGTTTCTAAGTCGAGTGCAGAAGCTGAGTATAGAGCCATGTCTCAATCTACACAAGAGATTGTGTGGCTTCACGATTAATGAAGGAGGTTGGTCTTGCCACGTCGTTACCCGCAAAGTTGTGGTGTGATAATAAAGCCGCTCTACACATAGCCTCCAACTCCGTGTTTCATGAACGTATGAAACACATTGAGATTGATTGTCACTTTGTACGCGATAAGATCAAGGAGAACTTTGTTTCCACCGGGCATGTGCGATCTAGTGACCAATTGGGTGACCTTCTAACGAAAGCTTTAAGTGGGACTCGGGTTGAATATCTTTGTAACAAGTTGGGCTTGATTAATATCTATGCTCCAACTTGAGGGGGAGTGTTAGGAAATATATTATAGGTTAGGAAATATATTATATTAGGAAAGATATTATAGAGACAATCAGGGATTATAGTAATTAGGGAATCAATCTACATAATGAGTCATTAACTCTCATTAACTCTCTTATTCCCTCTCTTGTGTATAAATACCCTATACTATGTACATGAATAGACAAGTAATTCAGACTATATTCTCTGTTTCTTCTACACACACCTGAAGCCTGATGTAGATTCTTCTATTTATTTTGCACCAGTTCAAAAAGTCCAGAATCCAAACTAGATGCAAGCACATTTCACAGTTCAGAAATGGCAGAGAAATGCTTAGATTCTTCCCTATTATTCTTCATTCTATATTCTGTGGCGACTTAAGGAAGCAGTAAGTTTGAAATGTAAATCTGACCTATTTGATGAAATAGATTTATAGATTGGATGAGAAGGCCAGAGTATAGAGTTGTATATAAGAAAGATAACTGAGGAAAATAGAGAGTAGCAGATGAATAGCTGAGGCAACGAGTAATGCCTAGTGTCACTATTGTATTTATATAGGAAATGATACACAGTGGAGAGAATATTACAGATTACACAATCATACAAGAGCATATTACAGTAAGACATGTATATATCAAGGACACTGCAATAACAGAATTCCTAGAATCCAGGACGTACCAGAACCACAATATACAAAACACTAATCATCATTACAGAGAACACTAATCACTATTATATTCTAACATTCTCCCTCAAATGAGAGGGTGTAACAATCCGCCCGAGTTTGCCTCGAAAAACTGAAACCGAGATTGAGATAAAGGCTTTGTGAAGCAATCAACTATTTGAGAGGCAGATGGTATATATCTTATGTCAATCAATCCTGCAAGAACCAAATCTCTAATGAAATGTATATCAACTTCTATATGTTTACTTCTAGCATGTTGAACTGGATTGGCAGCCAAAGCTTTCGCGCTTAAGTTATCACACCAAATTACAAAAGGTCTCTTGAGAAACAGTCCTAATTCAAACAACAAGGAGTTCAGCCAACTTAATTCTGCAGAACCATCAGCTAAAGACCTATACTCAGACTCAGCACTAGACCTTAAGACTACCCTCTACTTTCTTGATGACCAAGAAATGAGATTATTATTCAGAAAGACACACATTCCTCCAACTGATCTTCTATCATCCACATCACAGGCCCAACCAACATTAGTGTATGCTATTAATTGTGGCTGATAACCAAAAACTGATTTAATATGTAAACCAAAATTGCATGTACCCTTAAGGTACCTAAAAATCCTTTTAACTGCCTGAAAGTGAATGGTTCTTGGTTGAGACACTGAGCTTATTAACAGCATAGGATATATCTAGTCGGCTAGTGGTCAAATATTGTAATGACCCTATTGCTTGTCTGCACTCAGTAGGATTTTCTAATAAATCACCATCTAAAGCTGAAAGTGTTCGATCAGCCACCATTGGGGTTGGCACAGAGGCACAACTTGCCATACTAAATTTTTCAAGCAGATCTGATACATATTTAGCCTGACTCAAGAGTATACCCTGTGCATCTCTATATACTTCCAATCCCAAAAAGTAATGAGAGGGCCCAAATCTTTCAATGAAAAGATTAGATTCAACTGTTTTACAAATTTTTCAACATATACAGGGTTATTCCTTGTTACCAGAATGTCATCCATGTATATTAAAATAAAAATGGTGAGGTTATGAGTTTGTAACATGAACAATGAAATGTCACTCGTCAAGTTGTGGAATCCCCAATCAAGTAGAGTGTACCTTAACTGATCAAACCAAGCCCTTGGTGCTTGCCGAAGACCATAAATCGCCTTAACTAATTTGCATACATGATTGGGCCGTCGTGGATCAGCGAATCCCTTTGGTTGATGCATATAAACATCTTTTTTTAGGAAACCATTCAGGAATGCATTGTTTACATCGAGCTGTCTAATCTCCCACTTATACCTTACTACGATTGAAAGAATAACTCGAATGGTGGTGGACTTGATGACTGGACTGAAAGTCTCACTAAAATCAACACCTGGAACTTGTTGAAACCCCTTTGTGACGAGTCTGGCTTTATGCTTAAGAACTAATCCATCGGCTCAAAATTTTGTTTTGTAAACCCATTTGTTATTAATCAACTTCTGATTATCGTAAGGAACTAGAAACCAGGTTCAATTTCGAAGCAAGGCATCAATTTCTTCTTTCATCGTCCGAGCCATTATGGAGACGAGAAAGATTCTCGAACGAACGATGGCGCTTCTCGGATTGGTGATGATGACTGATGTGAGGAGGAGTTGGGGAGAGTTCGAGTTGCGGAGTGATGATTCTTGACACTTAGGGATCCGACATAAGGTTTATTGGGCTTGACTATTCTGGACTTGGACCGGGTTGTCATTTAGCATGAAATATGAGGCCGAGGCCCATCTCCAAGAGAACCTTTTACTTGAGAGCTGGCTCAACCTGTTCACTGCAGCCATTTTCGATTGCTCGCGCCTAGACTTCCTAAGCAAGACATCCAAAAGCAGAGGGTGACATATTATCATTGATCATATCAACGAGTCAGAATGTGGGTGCCTTGAATGATCAATGGAACTGAACTTGATTGATTCACAGAGGTGACAGATTGATGTAGAAATCCTGTTCGAAAAGGAAATAAGTTAGAATAAAAAATGACGTGCCGTGAGATGAACACTCTACCCGTTGAGCTCAAGCAGTTATGGCCCTTTGTTGAGATGCTATTCCAATGAAGACACACTTCTGACTATGAAATTGGAATTTGTGTGCGTTATACAATTGAGGCATAGGTAGCAAGCACAACCAGAACATTGCAAGTTCTTGTAATCTAGCTCTGTCTTCAAGAGACAAAACAGGGGAGTTTGATTACTCAATACCGGTGATGGCAAACAATTAATAAGAAAAACAGCTTGTTGAAAAGCATCGACCCAGTACTTTAGAGGCATTCCGGAGTGAGCAAGCAAAGTTAATCCCATTTCAACAATGTGGCGATGTTTTCTTTCTACACGGCCGTTTTGAACAAAGGTATAGGGACATGTGCAACGCATATTAATGCCTGCTTCTTGCGCTATGGGTATGAATGGCTTGTACACACTTCCATTGTCGCACTGTATAGCTTTAATTTTGGAGTCAAATTGATTCTCTACCAACGCCTTGAAATGTTTGAAGGCATGAACGGCATCACCCTTGTGTTTTAACAAATACAGCCAGGTATACTGACTGAAATCATCCACAAAATGGATGTAGAATTGATGCCCACCATGAGACTAAACAGGGGATGGTCCCTACAAATCGGTTTTAATTAAATCTAAAGGACGAGAAGCTTGTGAAACAGAGTGTGGAAAAGGTAAAAGTTTTGATTTCCCTAATTGGCAGGCTTCACATATATGCTCATCATCATGAATATGTGAGATCTTTTCATTACATTTATTTAAAACTAGCTGCAAAATTTTAACACTGGGATGTTCTAAAGTATGGTGTCATTTTAGAAGTTGAGTCTCAGTGTTGATTGTGACTGCCATTAGTGCTTGTGGACATGCTTCAAGTCTTCTTGCCATCAACCGATACATTCCGTCCTTTGGAGTACCTTGAATTAGAAGATCACCTATCTCCATATCCTTCACATCACAGCCACGATTAGTGAACTTCACATCAACATTATTATCATTGATTAGCCTGTTGACACTCATTAGACTTTTAGTGCCTGTAAGAACATATAACACATCCTTGAAAAATAATTTAGAATGATTGCATGGTATAACAGTTGAACCAACACCTAAAATATGACTCTTCTCACCACTACATGTGGTAAGATATCGAAGCTTACCATCGGGGTGTATTTCATCTAGTTGTTCAAGATGTGGAGTCACATGATAGTTGGCTCCACTGTCTACATACCATGCTAGGTCGGCAATGGAATAGGGACTGGCGTCGTAGGCTTGTGGACTGGCATATTGGGCTTGCGGTTCATTGTAGTAAATAGTAGGAGGCCTATTATTTTCACGGTAGTAGCATGTTGCTAAGGTATGACCTGGTCTCTGGCAGTGGATGTAGAAAGAGTGGCAGCCGCGACCACCACCACGATGTTGTCCACGGAAGCAATCTCCTCAGTCTCTATAACCACGGGATCCTCCTCTCCATTTGCCGCGAGTGGAGTTAGAGTCAGGATTTTTCTTAGATTCAGTATGTTGAGCAGTGGCATCATTAGCGAAAGGTTCTATGGTAAGATTTGAAAAGTGATTCAGTTAATTCAATCTGGTCTCAAATGAAAGGAGTGTTGCCTGTGCATCTACCCACGACAGATCGGCCATATCAATTAGTTTAACTATAATGGCATTATACTCCGTGTCGAGACCGTTCAACGTATGAAGAATGAGATCATTGGTGGCAACCGGAGATCCGGCAAGGGCAAGCTCGTCAGCTCAGCTCTTCATTTTATTCAGGTAATCCTCCATCTTCGACGCATTTTTACAATTATTGTGTAACTCACTCTTCACGACCATCACACACGCCTTAGTTGAAGCACATGTAAGGTCTCTGGCTCCGGTCCATAGCTCTTGAGCAGTCTTGCAGTGAAGAAGTTGAAAGCCGACGTCCTAAGTCATGGTATTACGCAACCATCTGACCAACATCCAGTCAACTGAGTACTATTTGGTATACTCAAGATTGGGTCTTGTTACACTAGGTGGTCCAAACAAAAGTTTCATCGGAACTGATAGTGTTCCATTAATGTGTCCCTCGAGCTGATTCCCTTCGATTAAGGGAAGCACAATAGATTCCCATACCAGAAAATTGCCACGATCCAGCTTGATCGCGGTGGTTTGACTTGAAGAGCTAAACAAAGAATATGCTCTGACATTCATGCGTGAGGTAGAGTCGACTGAGGAAGCAGAGGCAGATGAATCAGCCATTTCTCTAGCTCTTGATACCAAGAAAGATAACTGATGAAAATAGAGAGTAGCAGATGAATAGCTGAGGCAATGAATAATGCCCAGCGTCACTATTGTATTTATATAGGAAATGATACACAGTGGAGAGAATATTACAGATTACACAATCATACAGGAGCGTATTACAGTAAGACACGTATATATCAAGGACACTGTGCAATAACAAAATTCCTAGAATCCAAGAGCTACTAGGACCACTATATACAAAACACTAATCATCATTACAGCGAACACTAATCACTATTATATTCTAACAATATAAAATAGATGTATTGTTTATTTCTCTTGAATTTGTAGGTATATATTGCAGCAAATTAGTGAGCCAAATGGTATATAGTTTCTTTATAGAAATTTAGACATTTAAAATGACTAAAAAGACTTTTCCTTCTTCTCTATCACGTCCCAATATTTTCGTTTCCCATTTTGCAGTGAAAAAATGAAATTGACTTCCCTTCTGGTATATGACAAAGCTGTCACTCGCTGAGTTTTAAAAAAACCTGCAAGTTACGGTGAGGAGATTGTCCGGTTGCGGTATGAGTTAGTAATCAAATGGAGCCAAAATCACAAAAATGCGATGATCAATTCACCGTTTTGTATGAAAATTACGAACTGTTGCTCCAAATCTATTTCATCTTTTTGTGTTTTTTGGTATTTCAGAAGCAAATTAGTAGCAAGAAAAACTAGCTAATTAAACAACAATTTTGCCTAAATACATATTGTAGTTGGTTCAATACACCTTGAAAATGATGTTCGAAACCCATCTCACCCTTTTCAGCTTTCTCGGTCCATCTAGATTCAGATTCTTTTTATGTTAAAGATGTAAAAATGTACATATCTTTTTTTTTTTTTTTAAAGTGCATCCAACATTAAATATTTTTTTAAGTACAAAAGTGACTATGTGGTTTGACATAGACGATGACTCGCCTAAATTTCATCTCGGTGATAGTAGAGAATTGGAGAAAATTACAAGCAAGGGACCATATAGTTTTGAAAATTACAAAAAGGCGATAACGGCGGCAAGGAGGCGGAGATGGACAGCCCGATGAGTAAGATTGAAATTGGGAGAAAGATAGGCTAGGATCGTAATTTCCAAAATATCTATGATATTTTCTGTAATTTTCTCCAGTTCTTTCTTACCGCTAGCTCGGATGAAATTTAACCGAGTCATCGTCTATGTCAGCCTTAAAAATACAAAAAGGTCAAACTAACGGTCAATGAGTATTTTTATCCATTTTTACACCTATATAGTAACTTTTGCACCCGTATTATAACCGGATTATGTTTACAACCTCACATATTTCCTTGTCTTGACCTATCTAGTTAGGGAGTTAATTTTGATTTTAAATATAAAACCTTTTTTTAATATTTATCAATATTTTTCTAATCTACATCTGTTCATCTATTCATTCATGTTCCCTCAATAATATATATGAAAGAGATACAAAGAAAATTGAAAAAAGATTAGAGTAACTAAGTGAATTAATAAAGAGGTGATTATGTCTCTTAATCTAGAGGAGGTTCTTTTATTCCAAGGACATGCATTGATCTTTACTAGAGGGATGTGGATCTCATTGAGCCCCCCACTGGTGTTGTCCCTAGCAGCTGAAAGATAAAGTCTATCGGATTTCCTCCTCTTCCTTGAGCTGAACATAACCCTAATTATTTCAATCAAAATTCCATCTTTTCTCTGTTCATCTTTTTTCATGATATCATCTAATATCTAATTTCCCTCGCATACTGTCTTAATCTGTTTTTCTATTTTCCAAAGGATTGAAAATTGTCATGGCGGCAACGTCTATGAGCTTCAGCATAGTAAGCGCATTTAAAGGCCTTTCATTGGCTTCAAGCTCTTCGTCGTCCTTCTTCAAAGGTGATTCCGGCAGCTTCAATGTGTCTCCCAAGCCATTATCGGTCTTGTTCCCCAAGAAATTGCCATTAACGATTCAGAGTGCACACAAGAAAGGAGCTGAAAGCACAAAGAATGGTCGTGATTCCAAAGGACAGAGGCTTGGGGTCAAAATTTTTGGTGACCAAGTCGCGAAGCCCGGTTCAATCATTGTTCGGCAGCGTGGAACCAAGGTACCAATTGATTGCTCATCGTTATTGTTTGTCTCTTCATTTTTTTTAATACAATGGCAAGCCAAAGGCTTAAGGTTTACAAAAGTCTATGAGTAGACTACATCCGATGGACCTTGTGACATTCCGCCACGTTCAAGATTTACTAAGTCTACACATTCAATAGGTTGTGATGAAATGACTATAAAATCTTGATTCATCTCGTGAGCCGATCGGGCTAAATAATCAGCACACCTCAATGCTTCCCTGTAAGTATGAATAATCTGTAGATTTTCATGTGATAAGATAAGGGATCTTACTTCCTGTATCTCATCTCTCATAGGATGATCCTAACCACAATCAAGTAAGAGTAAATGAATAGCTTGCAACGAATCAGTATGGAGAGTAACCTTCTTGAAACCCAACTGTTTGCAGAGTATAAGGACGCTATAGATTGCATGGATTTCCGCAGCAGTTGAGGTAGTATACCCTAACCTCTGTTGAAATCCCCTTATCTAGTTTCTGTGGTGATCTCTGATTACTCCTCCACAAGCTGCTTGTCCACTGTTTAAGTATGAACCATCCACATTGACCCGTACATAATCTGGATCCGGAGGACGCCATTTCGCTTCTAATCTGTCTGGTATCTACATAACTTGATGTTGGAACCGACCATGTGCCACTCCTTCCATTAAATGGAATATGCATCTTTGTGTAATCGCTCTGGGCTGATCTCCTGTACCTTCAAATACTTTGGTACATCTATTCTTCCAGAGAAGCCAACATGTAACAACAAATGTTCTGCTCCAAGGCCATCTAGCAGAAAGCCTTCCAGATGGATTATTTTTTAGACTCCATTTGAGCCAATCCTGCAAAGAGCTAGAAAAGAATATAGAATAATATAATGGATTAGTTAAATTGAACCACACTCTCTTGGCAGTCTCACAGTCTCTCAGTATATGGATAATTGTTTCCTCACTCTCACACTCTAAAGGACAAGTGTTTTGCACATTGGGATTATATTTTGCTCTGAGTGTATTAGTAGGAAGTCTCTCATGAAATACTTGCCACATAAAAAAATTTGCTCGTTCAGGAATCTCCCAACGCCATATACGCTGCCAGACAGGTTGAGGTGAATGCTCCTGTTGGTGATATAACATAGTATATGCTGATTTAACAGTAAAGTTCCCATCTGAAGCCTTACGCCAATAGAAAACATCCTCACCCAAGCCATTTGGTGGAGCAACCTTCATGAGTGTTTCTACTATCCAATCTAGGAGGAATTGTCTCCATTTATCCCTATCCCATTGTCCATTTGGATTAACAAAATCTTTTACCACTGCTTCGAGGTCTATCAAGTGGAAGTTCTTGTCTACATAATGTTTCAAAGGCTTATCTAATGGCATCCAGTGATCCTCCCATGCCTTTATAGACAACCTATTTCTTAGTTTCTTACCAATCCCCTCACAGAATTTCCCCCTACTGTGATATGCCATTCCAAACGGCCGATTGCTGTCGTTTCTTGTTCACTTTTAACAAAATCTTTTACTACTGCTTCGAGGTCTATCAAGTGGAAGTTCTTGTCTACATAATGTTTCAAAGGCTTATCTAATGGCATCCAGTGATCCTCCCATGCCTTTATAGACAACCCATTTCTTAGTTTCTTACCAATCCCCTCACAGAATATTCCCCATACTGTTGATATGCCATTCCAAAATGTAGATTCTTTGTCGTTTCTTGTTCACTTTTGGCTTCTGGTTCTCACCAAATCTATATTTGTTACGCAAACATTGCACCCATAGTGCATTCGGTTTGACACTGCAGGTCTTTAAATCCTAACCCACCTTCAAATTTATTCCTCTTCATT
Organism: Acacia acuminata; assembly: GCA_019022655.1. Classification (NCBI taxonomy): domain Eukaryota; kingdom Viridiplantae; phylum Streptophyta; class Magnoliopsida; order Fabales; family Fabaceae; genus Acacia; species Acacia acuminata. The sequence goes on from JAFJYI010000044.1 coordinate 4,079,425, forward strand.
ACATCCCAAGATATAAGGTGCATCTTCTTCGAATCCTGATTGTGATTCCAAAAGAAGTCTCTACTCATCTTTTCTAGATGAAGGAGAACCTCTTTAGGTAAGAGGATTGATTGCATCTGGTAATATGCAATAGCTGATAGAACTGACTTGATGAGAACAGTTTTACCTGCCATGCTTAGAGACTTTCCTTTCCAATTTGCAAGTTTTTGGCCAACTTTCTGAATTAGGGGCGCAAAGGTCAATTTAGTTGCTCTCTTGTGCAAAATAGGAACACCAAGATATTTCCCAGTGTGATCAGCCAACTCGAGAATCGGCTTAGTTCATATACCCTGTTGAAGTGGACATTTTTTGAAACAAAAACCTTTGATTTATTGAGGTTTATTTTATGTCCAGAGCCCGACAAAATAAGTGCATTATATTCTTCATTTCCATCATCTGTCCTGATGAAGCTTCTCCAAATAAGATTAGATCATCATTAAAGAATAAATGGGAGATTTTTGGTCCTCTTGTGCTAATTTTCAATGGCTTCCATCTTCCATGTTCCACTTCATACTGTATTATCTGGCCTAGTCGTTCCACACATAATATAAAGAGGTATGGACTCAACGGATCGTCCTGACAAACCCCTCTGGTAGGTTGGAATTCCTCTGATTCTTGTCTGTTCCATAAAACTCTCATTGAAACTGAGGTTACACAGTTCATAATTAGAGTAATGAAACCGGTTGCTAATCCCAAACTACCAAGTGTGCATTCAAGGAATTTCCAATCAAGTCTGTCGTACGCTTTCTCCATATCGACTTTCACTGCAACAAACCCTTTTTGACCCTTCTTGGTGTGCATTGAGTGTATTGCTTCTTGGGCAATGATTATGTTGTCAAGGCTCTGCCTTCCACTGATAAAACTACATTGGTTTTCTGACACCAGATTTCCCATAACACTCTTAAATCAGTTAGCAATCACTTTGCTGACAATTTTAAAGCCTACATTGCAGAGTGAGATAGGATGAAAATCTCTCATAGAATGAGGATGCTCAATCTTAGGTACCAGCACAATATTTATCTTATTGATCTCTCGTAGTCTTTCCAGGTCTGCAAACATCTTTGATACTAGTTCACATACTTTTTGTCCTATTGCATCCCACTGTTTCTGAAAGAAATGAGGCTGTAGTCCATCTGGCCCTGGAGCTTTAACTGCACCCATCTGAAAAGCTGCATTTTTTATTTCAATTGGTGATACATCTTTTTGCAACATCTCCAATTGATATTTGTCCAGGGGTGGGAAATTCAGTGGCCATCTTGGAACATGAACCGTATTACCCTCGAAGTATACAGGTTTTAAAATAATCAAGCTTCATCCTCGCAATCTATTTCGATCGAGACCCACACACCATTCTCATCTTGAAGTGCTTCAATCCTACTTCTTTTCCTCTTAATAACTGTCATGGCATGGAAAAAACTTGTATTCTTATCTCCCCATTTCAGCCATTTGCATCGAGATTTTTGATACCATATAAGCTCCTCTTGAGAAGTTATCTTATGATAATCTTTCCACAACTTTTTCTCTAATCTGAAGAGCCCATTGTGCCTATTTTTTTGCCTCTCTCGATCAATACCCTCAATCCTCTTTATCAATGCCTTTTTCTTTTTCCTTAGATTTCCTACCACCTTAGTATTCCATTCTATCACTGTTTCCTTGAATTTTTTTTACACCCTGAATCCAATCATTTCCCCTCCATGATGATTCAACCAAATTTCTCTCTTCGTTTTTAACGGGTTTGAATTGTTATGCAAACAACTGACGATTGTTAAGTAGTTTTCTTTTATATTCTGCAACAACTAGATAAGGTTGGCTTTAGGCACCTCAAATAATGATTGATTTTACAGCTGAGATGCTATTGGGTTGCAAGAAGAAATGAATATATAGTCTTTTGGAACAGTAATTGAAGTGCTCTTAACTCTTAAGCGTACTGAATAAATAGCCTTTTGGAACCCTCAATGTGAAAATTTATGGTGCAGTTTGTGGCTGGGGATTAGAACAGAATGAATTGACTAACATCATCTAATATCCCACAATCAAATGGATCAACTGGCTTAAGGAATTAGTAATGTGTGCTTGTTTGGAGCTGCTCATCAATACAAACAAACTGAGACAAAACTTCTCTTGCGTACTTTATATACCCTAAAACCATGATTCAAAAGCTTTTTTTTTCCTAAAATCATGATTCAAAAGTTGTTTTTGAAAGCTCTAATCGCCATTCCAAAATCTTGCTTTTAGTTTACGTGGCGAAATTCTTAAAATTAATGCGGTACACAGACCTAAAAGAACTTCATCACACCAGTCATTTGAAATATGAGGTATACTGCTATTGAGAAAGCGGTAAGGTGTCAAATCTGCAGCCTAAACTCAATCCATGCATATTACATAGCCTTTGATTACTTCCACACGCCACTTTTTCAAGGCATACTCAGTAGTATTGGTAGCAGCTTTGTGTTAACTTTTAAATTCTTCTCTGATTATGTTGTTTTGGAAACACTCAAGTTTCATGCAGGGAAAAATGTGGGGCTGGGCAAAGGCTACACCATCTTTTCCTTGATTGATGGAGTCGTTAAGTTTGAGAAATTTGGGCCCGACAGAAAAAGGTTAAGGTTCTTAAGTCTTGTTTGGACTATAATCCAAGTAAAGTAGACTGATTTGGTAATATATATAAATGCAGGTGAGTGTTTACCCAAGAGAAGTACAGCCTGAGAACCCCAACAGCTACAGAGCAAGGAAGAGGGAGTACTTTAGGATGAGACGTGAGCGCGAGAAAGCTAAAGAAGAGCTACAATAGTTCAATCCTAGCTTCAGTGGCAGAAGGTGCTTATGGCCAGCTGGGGCCTTCTAAATTTTTCTAAATTTTTTTAATGTATGTGTATTAATTATATAATATTTTATTTTGGCCACTAATTTGGCCCTAGCTAATCTCTTATCGGGTCTCAACTTGCCATCTAAAATATTTTAAAATATATGTATTTATTATATGATATTTTATTATGACCAATAATTTAGCCTAACTAATCTCTTATCTTCTCTATAATTTTCCTATCTCCTTCTTTTCTTTTCTTTTTCTTTTTTCTTTTTTCCCTTGCTTTTCTTCCTCCACACATGAGTTTGAGAGTCGACATAGTGATGGTTCTATTCTTCTCTCCCACGTCGGCCTCCTGCTCCCGCTCGACTCCTTAGTTCGGTCCTCTCATGGGTTCACACTTCACCGCTCACGGCTCTCCACTCCACGCTCCACCGTCAATTTCCCACTTTCCCTCTTCCTCCGACGACCGACGTCCACACGACCACACGGCTCCCCTTCTCTGCTCTGAGTGCTCTGCTCGATTGCTCTCCATCCTTAGTCTCCGACGGGCGCGCAGCGTGGCGTGCGACCGACCGACCGCGACCAACTTTCCGCCATTGCTTAAGCACCTTCAGTTCTGCCATTACGAGTTGCGACCAAGTATTTCAGTATTTGAATGCCACCTTCATTCCATCAATTTGCTTCATTTTCCATTTCGATTTTGTTGTATGTTTGGGTGATAAAAATGTTGGCTGGATTGGTGATGAATTTCTAAACTTGTATATTGGTGATGAATTTTTGTGGATTGGTTTAATAACTGTTATTTTGTATTTGAATTTAATAACTGTATAAGAATTTACGTTTAGTGACAAATTCATTGTAGGTTGAAAAAGATGAATAAGGATAAAAAGAAAAGTATAGATGTGTTTTTTAAGAAGAAAGTAACTTCAGAAAGTGATATTTCTAAGAAAGTAATTCCTGAAAGTGATACACCTTATAATGAATCTCCTTCCAAACGTCAAAGAACTGAACATGCCAATGATATTATTATGGTCAAAAATAAGATTTTTGAACATGATCGAACAAGCGTAAGCCAATGTAGGAATATTTCGCTAATGAAGTTGATGAGATACGGAGAGCTTATTTAATGGTTGGGCCATATCAACCTGATCACGCCAAATCTAGTTATCCTTTTTCAAAGGAAAAGCATCCTCGACGTTTTCAAGCTTCTTGGTTCAAAGAGTTTTCTTCATGGCTTGAGTATTCACCTCAATATAGATGCTGCCCTTTGTTTACCGTGTTATCTTTTCACTACAAAGGTCAGTGGGCGACATGGTTAGGATGCATTTACAATCAAAGGTTTTAATAATTGGAAGAGAGTTCATAATGGAAAGGGTTGTGCTTTTCTAAGTCACATGGGAGATGATCCTTGTTCACAACATGCCAATGTTGTAAAGTCATGTGCAGACTTAATGAACCAGTCTTGCCATATTGATAAAGTTATGAATGCACAAAGCTCCCAACAAATTGAAAAAAATAGGTTGCGTGTTAAGACTTCGATTGATGTTGTTCGTTGGCTTACTTTTCAAGGATGTGCTTTTAGAGGGCATGATGAGGCTTGATTCAAGAAATTGTGGTAATTTCATTGAAATGATTAAGCTTTTGGCATCTTACAATGAAAAGGTTGTAGATGTTGTTTTAGGAAATGCTCCATTGTCAGCCAAGTATACATCCCCTTTGATACAGAAAGAGATTTTACATGTTCTAGCAAATAAAGTGCAAAATCAGATTCGGAAAGATATTGGGGACTCTAAGTTTTGTATTATTGTTGATGAAGCACATGATGAGTCCAAAAGGGAACAAATGGCTCTTGTCTTGAGATTTGTTGACAAAGATGGTTTTATAAAGGAGAGATTCTTTTATCTTTATCACGTTCAAGATACATCATCTATGACACTTAAAAATGCTATTAGTGAAATACTCTTGCATCATTGCCTTGATATCCAAAATATCTGTGGCCAAGGATATGATGGTGCTAGTAATATGCGTGGAGAGTGGAATGGATTGCAAGTATTATTTCTTAATGAGTGTTCTAGTGCTTATTATGTACATTGTTTTGCTCATCGGTTACAATTAGCCTTAGTTGCTGCCTCTAAGGAAGTTTCATCGGTTACAATTAGCCTTAATGAGTGTTCTAGTGCTTATTATGTACATTATTTTGCTCATCGGTTACAATTAGCCTTAGTTGCTTCCTCTAAGGAAGTTTCTTCTACTTATCAATTCTTTTAGAACTTGAATTTCATTATTAATATTATCACTGCTTCTTCTAAACGTCATGATCAATTCCAAGCTGCCCAAATTTTAGAATTTGAACATTTGCAGGCTATTGGTAAGCTTGAAACTGGTAGAGGCTCTAACCAAGTAGGCACACTAAAGCGGGCTGGTGATAGTAGATGGGGTTCTCATTTCTATTCTATATGCAGTCTTCAACAAGGGTATAATGAATCTTGTTAAGTGCTTGAAAAAATTTGTAGTGAAGGCTCAAATTACTCTCAAAGAGGAGATGCTACTGTAGCTTATAAGATGATAACTTCTTTTGAGTTTATTTTTAATCTACATTTAATGAAGGAGATCATGGGTATCACTTGAAGTTCTTTGTCGGGCATTACAACAAAAGTCTCAAGATATTTTAAATGCTATGTAGTTAGTTTCAAGTACAAAGGAACTTATTCAAGAATTAAGAGATGGTGGTTGAAAAAAATGCTTCAAAGTGTTGTTGATTTCTCCAGACTTCATGAAATAGATGTTCCAGATTTTGATGCTCAATATATTGAAGGTCGTGGTCGTCGACAACATGATCAAATAACTATTGAGCATCATTATCATTTTGATATCTTCAATTCAACCATTAACTTTCAATTGCAGGAGTTAAATAGAAGGTTTAATGAGCAAACAATTGAACTTTTGTCACTTAGCTCTTCGTTAGATCCGAAGGATGGTTACAAAGCTTTTAATGTTGATGTTATTTGTAGTCTTGCGAGAAGTATTATCCTCTTGATTTTTTCGAGCGGGAGAGAATTAATTTGAATTGTCAATTGAAGCATTTCCATAAAGACATTCCAAAACATCCAGAGCTACAAAATTTGTCTTCAATTTCTGAATTGTGTCAAGGATTGGCTAAGACAGGAAAGGCAAATTCATATCATTTGGTTGATAGACTAATTCGTCTTATCTTAACACTTCCAGTTTCATCGGCAAGTAGTGAACGTGCATTCTCAGCAATGAAAATTGTAAAGACAAGGCTTCGAAATAAGATGGAAGATGACTTTCTTGCAAATAATTTGGTTGTCTATATTGAAAGAGAAATTGCTGAAACATTTACTACTGATTCTATCCTTGAAGATTTTGTCAATTTAAAAGAGCGTCGTCTACAATTTTAGGTATGCATTTTTTCTTTGATTATATTTAAATAATTTTATTAAATTTCATTATACATATAATTATTATGTTTGTGATATCTTTAGGACAATGTTTATTTCATTACTCATTGACTATCAAAGGAAAGTAAAATTCATATTTGAGATACTTACCGAAAATGTTAGTATCATTATATATCTTGTTTTAATTTATAATTGTCAGTTATTATTTATTTATATTTTCAATGTTAAGTCATAATATTTAGTAAATAGTTCAATATGTTTATTTTTTGGCCCGGGCTAAAAAAAATTCTTTGTTCCGCCACGCCTAGCTTGTGCTTGCTTCATTGGCGATGAAGCTTCTATTGTTAATCCGTTTCGCCTTGGATTAAGATCTCTTGAGTTCAGATTTATCATATGATAAAAATATTATTATAAGGCAAAAGGAGGGAAAAGGATGGTAAAAAGTGATGGTAAATCTGAACCGTTGAGATCTTAATCCAACGACGATTTAAAAGGGAAAAGGACGAGAAAAAGAATGGTAAGGGGTATAGGACCAAAGCCAAGTCCAGAAAACTAGGGGATAATCATAACTTTTGGTACCACAACTTTTCTTTGATTATCTATTTAGACTCTAAATGTTGACTCGAAACACTCTATCCAGTACTTTAAGATTTGGAGCAGCTCAATTCATATAATTTCAACTCGAGATATATTAATCTCAATAGTTTAATGATTTAGTACCTATAATTCATTAACTCAATACATTATAGTGACTGAATTATAACAAGTCAAAGGGTCAACTTGAATCTTCAATTGACATGAACTCATGAAGAAACCTAGCACCATTTGAAATTTTCATCGAATGCTAAAACAATCCCTGTGCGTGCGTGTACTCTTTTTTTTTGTTTTTGAATAACAATTTTCATTATCAAGTAAAATGATTGTACATCATAAATCCGCAATCATATAATAACATGGTTGCAGAGAGTTAAAACACATTTTAGTTAAGTTGTCTCACCCCACATATCTTACCAAAATCATATAGACATTGTAAAATCTCTATGTCCTTGTACAAAATGTCAGAAGAGTTCATATTCAAGATTGGTAGATATGATTAGTTTTGATGAAGTCTTATATAGATGTCATTCTTAAGAGCAAAAAGGTTGCATACTACATTTATCTTCTACTTTGACTAAGTCTGATATTTAATGTAAATGTGAAGTTCAATATTGAAGAATGATCAAGAAAGCAGATTGAAGAAAGAAGTTCTTGCAAACAATATAATGGGAATATCAAAATGTCAAGGAAGTAAGAAGTTATCAAAGGATTTTGGGAATAGTCAAGAAGAAGAGGAAATATTGAAGAAGGTAGAACTTGCTGAGAATGATGAGTCCAAGTTGAATGACAATGAATGATCAAGAGAAGAAAAGAAAGAAGGAGTTGGATTATGAAGAATGATCAAGATGAGAGATTAAAGAAGGAAAAACTTGTTGAATAGAATAAGAATATAATTATTCAAGTTCTTATATTGAAGCTAGAAGTCTCCAAGATCATATGGAAGTTGGAATGGCTCAATTAAGAATTAAAGTCAGTAAAAATTAGCTTCAGAATGAGAAAACTCGAGTTCAGATCTAAAAACTCGAGTTTCCTACTTCACCCCAATGATTTGCTCCTCCGGTATGAGAAAACTCGAGTTTAGGACCCAAATTTGAGTTTAGGAATCAAAACTCGAGTCAGCCATCACAACATGAGTTAACAAGTGTCTTCAGCGTCTCTGGCATCTCTGGACTAGGAAAACTCGAGTTCTGGCCCGATCGACAACTCTGGTCTACTCGTTTCACGTTCAGCTTGGGCGAGGTCTCGGTAATTCGATGATATCTCCCAAATCAGAGATCCGATTGAGGTGAAACCAGTGGCATATGAAACTAGACTCCCAATGTGTCATTTTGATATAAAATTCAAGCCAAACGAGTTCAGATCAAGGATCTTTGAATTATTGAAGTTGACAGTGAAATCAACGCTACACAAGACAAACCAAGCTTTAATATTTTGAGTGTATCTCACAAACTACAAATCTGATTGAGCTGAAATTAGTGGCATATGAAAGTAGACTCAAAAGGATTTCCATCAAGATTTGAAAAGATCAAAACAGAGTTCAGATCAGAGAGATATGGCCTTCAAAAGTTGACAGTCAGTTCAAGACGTTGCAAAAAACGCTGGTCAAGAACAGCCTTCATTCATCGGATCATAATGGACATAATACAATGAGTTTGGAGCTGATTCTTCTTGCATTGGATTCTTACCTCGAGCTTGGATATGTAAACTTGAGTTTGAGATTGGCCAAAAGTTTTCCAAGTTCTCCATATTTTGAGAAAACTCGAGTTTTGGTTTGGAAACTCGAGTTTTGACTTGGCAGAGAGTTTTCAAGTTTTACTCAATTTTTGAAACCGCCAGTTTTCATGGAAAACTCCAGTTTTGACTTGGCATAGATTTCTCAAAGTTTTCATACTTAAATGAAAACTCAAGTTTGGCCTTGGAAACTCGAGTTTTGGCCAAGCCAAGAGCTTTGTTCTTTTTCAATTTTTTGAAACCTCCAGTTTTGAATGAAAACTCTACTTTTTTGGTTTTGGACTAAAATTCATTTTTCATGTCAAGAGTTCAAAACTCGAGTTTGTAATTGAAAACTCGAGTTTTGCTCCCATTCAAAAATATGTTCCAAAGCTCAAATCGCGACATTCCTCTCTCGGAAGAAGAAAACTCGAGTTTCGAGATGGAAACTCCAGTTTTGCTTTTGAGGAATAGTTGCAAACTCCGGTTTGCGTTTCAAAACTCCAGTTTTCGGTGCTCGTTTGAAAATCAGATTTTCCATTTGCGAAATCTTCATGTATTATCTAGATACTTCTTATCATCACTCATTACTATTCTTAACTATGTTTAATCAATTTGTTAGTGAGTTTCAAATGATTAAAACGAAGGATTAGAAGCAAATCTCAAAATGTCGGATTTGTGTCAGAACATCAAAAGCTATGCAAAAGTTTAACGACTAATTCCAAATGATCTCTAACGGCTATATTTTTTTATCCAACGGTCATTGAATGTTCTCAACGGTTATATATTGATCTCTACCTATAAAAGAAGAAGCATTCAAGGTTGATGAGAGAGAGCTTACCTTGTCAAGATGCCAACATTAAGAATCCAATATGTATCTCATACACACTCTGTTTTCAATGCTTACATAGTTCATCATAGAGAGTGATATTATTTGTAATGCACTTCAGTGTTTATCTTATTCACTTCTGAGAGAGAAGATTCATTATAAACATTCTATCTATTTATCTGAGAGTTACTCAAGATTGGGTGATCTTGAGAGGGAAACAGATTGTAACCTTGCATTGTGTAAGGGGGAGTATCTCGGTGAGAGATTTGGCTTCACAAGTGCCTGAGTGAACTTGTGGGATTGTAAAGGCTTCTCTTGTGCCCGGATTAAACAAGAGGATAGTGAATTGAAAATCTCAAGTGCCTGAGTGAGAGATTTGGCTTCACAAGTGCCTGAGTGAACTTTTGGGAGACGCACCGGGAGCATAACTTGAAGGAGGAGAGAGGAAAATGAATATTGTTATTTTGGAGGTGCAACGGTCATTTCTCAAATTCTCAAAGGGCCCACTGACTTGAATTGCTAAGAAGCACCTTTGATGAGATCATAAGCCGATATTTCAGGAGTCAAGCTTTTGTCACACAAAAAAAAAAAAAAAAAAAAAAAAAACCATCATATGGGGTTAATAAGACTTTCTCCCCGTGCGTTGCACGGATATGTCAATTTTTGACATTGGTTTAAATGGAAAACATATGCTGCTATTTAATAACAAAACCAATTAATAAGTACAAGACATTATTTAAAATGAAGGTTTTGAAAAACCTCTCTATACACAATATTTGTTGTAGCTCTAATGAATTTTTGAATTAACATATGCTTGATCAATATTTCTTATTAACATAACTGGTACACTTACTTTCAAAACCAATTTATGATAAGGAATACCTAAACATTTAATTGCATTTAGATATTTTGTGTCGTACAAATCCTCTAAACTTATATTTGCTTGATTTGTACGACTTATAGAGTCCGAACTGAAATACTCCACCAGATCTCTTGGCAAACTATTGGAATAATCAAATTTTTCTAGGTCTTCCATCCCCAACCATCCTATCCCCTCCCTTCAAACCAAACACACCTTAAAGAGATTTTTCTTTTTTTACCCGTAAAACAAACCCCACCAAAACCCTCTTATCCACAATTATTAATTGATTAACACAAATAGTATTTGTGTAATTTATTCTCTCTCTCTCAATTTTTTTAATGAGGAATTATAAAAGGCGCAAGCACAAGTTTCAAATGAACTTGACACATACATGGTTAATTATGAATACGTTTATGAACTACACAGGTTAACGGTAATTCCATCTTAAGCATTGAATACGTTTACAGAAATACAAGCAACAATGCTGGAGCATTTGGGAAACCCATTTAACGCCTCATTAAATTGATTTTTTCTTTTGGTACAAGCCAAACGTCCTTTTATAAAAGCAGTATAAACGTATTACAAAAAGTATATAGGAGGCGGATTTAAGGCGTGGCTTTCCACCAAACCAACCTGTTCATCAACTGATCTGGCAGAATTTTTCAACGTCATGAACTCATGGTTTTTCATCAAAACAATTTCTAAAAAACATTGGATGCACCACCTGTTAAAGCTTTTATAGCATACCACTCTGATCCTATTTATAAGTTCATTTTAACCAAATAAATTTGGTCCTATTTATAAGCCCCTTTTGACCAAATAAATGAGATTGTGACAATTTTGCCGATATTAATTATACTAATGAAGATAGAGAGAGAAGAAAGAGTTGAAGGTACCTAATCATAAATGAGGGTAAAGTTGAAAATTCACCTCATAATCATTGAGCTAACTACCTCTCCTTGATATGTGTGATTTGGTCAAAAGGAGACCTATAAATAGGAACAGAGTGGTAAAGTTCTAGCATGATGTTTGTTTAACTTACGCGCCAAATGAAGGTATAGAATAAAGATGGTACGTATAGACTTGGTGGAATTATTTTTAATTATTAATAAGGACATAAATTTTACTGTTATGTAATAGTTTTAATTATTTCTACATAAATTCAATAACCCTTTAATGGTACGTATCGGGTTGGTCGTAGGATTTTCACAGTAGGTATTTATTAATCAATGCATGTTATACTTTTTTTATGATGAAAATTGTGAACGAAACCCTACACTGCATAGATCAAAGATGCCTTGTCTGCGACTGAGACTTTAAGCATGAAAACGAGTGATAGTTTAATACTTTGCTTTGACCTTCAAAAAACGCGGAACACTGTGCAGGTAGGTGACAAGGTGATTAATGAAATAAGTAGTTGGATTTCGTTTTAAATGCAAACCAGCAACTAATGAAATTATACAATAGAAAGAGTATTAAGTCTGGTTCAGAAAACCAGTGTTAATAAATGAAATGCAAAATAACGTACATCCATTGGGGATACAGAACAACTTTCAAGATTATTCACAGCATAATGGGATTTCGTTGAAAAAGGAATATGACAAAGGTTTATAATTCATTAACACAGTGCAGTTAGATGCTCGACTGTATGCTTTGAGGATGCCGCATACATCTGAATGTTTAAGGTTTTAAATGTAGTAAATTTTAAAGAATTGATAAATATGACTAAATGATAGGGTTCAGTTGAGAGAGTTTTGTTCATGACTATATCTCCGTACCAATGTGCATTTTGTTTTTAGGTTCTCCCCACTAGTTAGGTTGCCCCCATTGTATTCCAAAGTCTGGTTCAGAAAACCAGTGTTAATAAATGAAAGGCACAACCTACATCCATTTAAGATACTGTACAACTTTCAATTACTCATTCACAAAATATATGAGGATTTAAATTTCGTAAAAGCATTCCTGTATTTTTATAAAATATATACAATGTAGCGAATTTTGAAAAAAGAATACTTACTTTTTAATTCTTAAGAATATTAGTTAATTGACTATCCTGTAATCATAGTTGGTGTTTGGATTAATTCTTTTCAGTACGTCTAATAACTGCCAAGTATTAGAAGCGTAAATTATAAAAGTTGTAATGTAATAACGAATGTATCATACGCACAAAATTGTGAAATTAACCATCTCTTCAAAAAACGCGGAACACTGTGAAGGTGGCTGACAAGCTGGTGATTAATGAAAAAAGTAGTTGGAGAATGTTTTAAATGCAAACCAGCAACTAATGAAATTATACTTAATAAAGACTATCAAGTCTGGTTCAGAAAACCAGTATTAATAAATGAAAGTCACAATAACCTGTATCCATTTAAGCTACTGAACAACTTTCAATACCTCATTCACATCATAATGGGATTTCATTGAAAAAGGAATATGACTAAGGTTTGTAATTAATCAATAGGCACTATAAAAAAGAGATTGCACCACGGATAATAAGTTTAAACTAAACCAAAGTCAGACGATATCCTTCCACATTTTAACCCAATGTAGTTCACTGCATAATGAAGAAAAAATTGAAACGAAATAAACATTCAGAATGTAAAAGAACTTCGTTTTGACAAATAGACATTTACAGGCCAAGAACTTGTCTCTTTGGCAAAGCCAGTTCAGGGAGATCAGGATCAACAAAAACGCGAGTTGCATCGAGCGCTGAAGAAATCTCCACACCTATGTTTAAATCAGAAGAAACAATTAAGACTTAACTGACACACAGACATTAAACGTAGAGCAACGTTCCAAGTATGTTAAACGACGTTGCTGTTGTGAAAAGAGACATTAATTTTTTAAAAAATAAAACAAAAAATGTTGAAAACTATATGAGGATTTAATTTTCGTAAAAGCATTCTTGTAATTTGATACAATATTCAGTGTAGCCAATTTATAAAATGAATACTTACTTTTTGTTTATTAAGAATATTGGTTAATTTACTAATTACTATTATATATTCATATTTTGTGTTTGGATTAAGAATATTCTGCGCTTTTTGCTCAACGATTATGTGTGATTTAGTGACCAGTCCAAGTCCCAGAAAGAACTGATCTTTTAAGAATATTCTGCGTTTTTTGCTTATATTCGAAGTATAAAAGAGTAAAAACTGTTTAACGTCTTTATTGCTCGAATACATAGTAGACGTTGAGTAACCTATATTAAATCCGCTGACTCCTGATTGATGGGAAAAAAACATAAACAGAAGGTTGAGGAAAAAACTGGTTATTGGTAACGTTGTACAGTGAATATTTTCACTCATAACTGTAGTTGTGAAACCACTTTATCGGCAAGGACAATATACAAAAAGAGGTGGACGTACCATCCCAAGATCAATATGACTACATAATTTTTTTTTTTTTTTAAAGGATGGTTGAACAAACTTTAAGACATTAGTTCATAAATGAGCAACTGTGGGACAGAGAATAACAACTCAGACGAAACTGGATTCTCAAATTGCGAAATGAAGAAAGGATTACAAAAAAAGATCGTCTGCAGACAATACTTGAAACAGCAGGGAAGTAAAAAAAACGGTAATGCATAACAGATAAATGAAAAGTTTTAAAATGCGCCTTAAGGCAAGATATCTAGCAAATGGCTGGTTGATGCTGTGAAAACATTGTCGGGAGTAATGTGCGCAGCAGAAAGACGGTTGAGCTTGGCACGAAAAGCAACTACAGAAGGATGGCAATTATTGAAGACCGCTTTGGACAGATCATGGTGGCTCAAGAATATGATTTCTCCATCTACAAAACAAACATTAGTACTTATCAAGTTCACATTTGAAGTGGAAAAAATAACAGAAAACTGCTGAAACAGTTGTGAACATAAAGAAGCTACCTTTGTCCTGATCATCTTGACAGAAAATAATGCTACGACGACTTCATCCTTGTTGACAACCTTGGTGTAACTGACTGCAGCCCAGAAAGCGGGACTACCTCGGAAGCAGCAATGAAAGGGGTTTCCACTACAAAAGATGAGATCAAATTAATATCCATATGAACACTGTAGAACCATGAACGATGAAATATGAAACTACAAACCATTCATCCATAATTTGAAAGTTCAACTGATAAATTGTCTCCCCTTCATTCATGAGATCCGTTAGTGCAGATACAGAAGTGACAAGTCCAATGACGTATACAAAAAGAGGTGGACGCACCATCCCAAGATCAATATAACTAAACATACAGAAGAGTGAATTTTGGTAAAGGGAAAATGATCTGCTAAACTAAACACCTGCGAATCTGTGAGGAGAACATTGCATGTGATACGTTGATGCAAATAAGTGTACGGGATGTCCATAAACTGAGATACGACCTTGACAGTGATACACCACCTGTCGCTTTGACCATTCAGGGAAAGGAATTCAGATACATGGCACGTGCGTGGTATAAAATTGTTTTCCGTAGGAAGATCTTCCCAGGGCAGTTATGGAACTGACCATGAAAGGAGAAGAACAAAGTAATAAATAGGCATCCAATGCCTTGTGCATATCATGGTTCATAACTGAGTTATTTGAAGAACAGAGGAATAAATAATTTGGCCGATTACTTGAACCAATAGCTGAATAGATGGATTTAAATGCGTACGACCTGTTATCTACAAATACATTGGAAACACATGTATTAAATTATACAGTTGAGGAGAATGTTCTTCAAATAACTCAGTTGTTTCCCAGGTTGGCTGTCTTACGCCGAAGACAGAAGCCAATGAAATAATAAAGGAAAACAAATAATCTAAAAATCGTTTGATTCACGTGAGTAGAGGTTAACGCCGAAGACAAAAGCCAATCCACGAATTACAAAAGGTCTGAAAATAAATATGCTACATAGGGAATAGAACAGTTTCGTTGAAACCCCCCTATAATAAATGAAAATATGTGCTTGGAGATTTCATTACCCAATAGGATTTTTGTTCACGCTGACCTTCTTTGTTGGCTAATAGAAAGTGGTTCATATATATCTGTACATGTCACTCTGCTAATTTATGAATATGAGGAAAGTGGTTGAGAGCACGAGTAACCCAATTAGTTCAACAGATTTTGCCAAGTGGGATGACACTGTGGACCAATTAGCTTTGAGATACAAGGTTTAGTAGTATATATTTGATGATTGATGGGTATGAACGATTTGCACGTACCATTAAGACTTATCCTAAACAAAAGGAAAAGCGAAATCTTAAACTATAATTCTTTCTGTAATGAGTGGGAATTGACCAAACTTTTTGGGCTCCACTAAAATTAGCAAGTAGATTGATTATGAATATATTTATTCAAGGGTTTGGATTTTTATGCTCAAAAAGAGCAAATCACAGAGTGGAATTGGGTGAGACAATCGACACGACATTTCGATTTATAACCACTCAAAAACTCTTCAAACCACAACGACTCTTGTTTTTGTATCTCTGTTACCACGTGAATCAAAATTTTTCTATGGTGTTTGTCAAGCCTATTTTCTGATGTCTCACCCTTGTCTCCTACTCTATTTGTTTAGTATCTAAATAAAACTTTAAGCAATCATCTCAAAACTAATTTTTTCTCATCCCTGATATCTTTATTATATGTGTTTTTCAACTTCCAAGCCAACTACCAATCAACGGTTTTACTGTTGTTTCAAAATACAGAACTGTCATGTTCAATTTTATTCATGCAAACATGCATAAAGGATACTACACCAGTTTTTAATAATGTGAAACTGTCCCAAGACATTCATCTTTTGTTGTTGCTTGTTTTGTTACCTTTACATGTTCCATTCACCTACTGATAAAGTGATGACTTGAACATTCGAATCAAATCACATCAAACTTTTCTGAAAATTCAAGTCTTTGGTGCAATTGAATTTGCTTCCATCATTCCTTTCAAAGACATCAACATGAAAGTGAAGACACAGCGGCATGATGCAGATCAAGAAGATATTTTATATGATTGATTCAGCGGTTCACTCTCTTTCTCTAAGAACTAAGATAGAATCAGGAAACAGAATAAAATTTGTGCATTAAAATAAATGCCTAAACCGGGATTTAATTCCCTTAAGATAATAATTGGTGAAATAGTTACATAGGGAACAATATGTTATATGTGATACAGTCGGAAGCTTAAATCCGACTAGTTCTTTGAAATAATAAGGAAAGGCCCTAAAACAACTGACTCTATACTCTCAACCCAGTTTGATACTCCAGAATGTCGCCACTATAAATTTTGACCAATATAAGGAGGACACAAAAGCACCTCCTTTTTTACAGCAATTTTTAAATTACAAGAAATTTTTCTCTCTAAGAGTATGTTTGGTTGGGGGTTGGGGGGGGGGGGGAGGGGAGGGAAGGGGGAGGAAAATGGAGGGAAAATATTAAAAGGGGAGAAAATTTTTGTGGGGTTAGGTTTCCGTTCGAATTGCATATCCTCTTTGGCTCTCTCCCTATTGCTCTCTTGCCTCCCTCCCTTGGTTTCTCACCGCTCGCCGCACCGGTCATCGTCACCGCTTTCAAGTGCTCGTGCTCTCACTCACTCTCAACTTCGTCTTTATCCTCTTTGGTGAGGTACTCTTTCATTCTTAACCTTCATCTTTCTCGCCGTTCAGGATTCGATCTTTCTTTTCTGCCCTTTTCATTCATCGTCTAGTTTAGTTAGGTGAGGAAGTAGTTCAATTTGTGTGTAAGGAATGGAAAAATCTATTCAAAACCCCATATTTCATTACTAAGCACTACCACCACTCCGCTCACAAAACCCGATAAGTACGAGAAGATAGAAACGAGGAACAGAATCAAAGAGCAAGAAGAAAACAGAAGTTATAGAGGTTACGAAGAAGAAGAAGAAGAGGTTGAGAGAGCAATCTGCAATATTCATTCTTGTCTAACACATCGTGGCTGAGTGCTAAATACATGCCAAAACAAAATAACTACCTACGTGGGAAAAGACCAAATACCCAAATAACTGACTAAAAAATTACAGCTCTACCCTTATCTGATATTAACTGCATAACAATACTCCCCCCTTAACGTAATCCTTGCCCTCAAGGATTGACTACAACTCTACCCTTATCTGATAATAACTACGTAATCCCATCAACGGCCGTATCTACTTCCTCTGTGAATGATGGTTCAGCCGAGTCAACTGGTGTACTTTCTTCTGGTAGCTTCATCATAAATAATTGCATCTTTTTCTTGTGAGTGCAATCATGCCCAGGGGAATATCTTTCACGACAATAGTAGCACAAATTCTTGTTTCTACACTCCTCAAGTTCTTCAGGTGTAAGTCTGCGATTAGAAGTGAGATTGTTGCGCCATTGGACCCCACTTGCTGAACCCGTAGGCTTCTGATAAGAACTAGAAGGAGAAGTGGTTGTCTTCTACTCCAACGCGAAGGGTTTATCTTTTGATGGGTAAGTGATTGCTTTAGTTGTAATCATGGACTCATTAGGAGTAGGAAGCAAACCCTTATGTGGTGTGAAAATAGACTTGTTGGAATGTCTTTCTTTATTCAGTAAAGCTGTTGGAGAGAATCTAGATTAGATTCTTGAAGTCTTGCCAATTTTGTTGCCTCGGACAGATTTTGTGGGCGTAGGAGTTTAACCCCCGATGCTAATGCTGGTTTCAACCCCCCAATGAAGCAACTTACTCTCCTTGCATCAGGCATGTCGATTTTACACATCAAAGTATCAAACTCACGCTGGTACTCCACCAAGGATCCTGTTTGACGTAAATGCATCAAGTCTTCCATAGGGTCATCATATAATGGCCCAAAACGAATTCTTATCGCCTCCACGAAAGTCTGCCAGGGTATAACACCGTTTTGATTTTTTTCAAAATGCTGAAACCACCTATAAGCATCATTGTCAAGGGAAATGCTTGCAAGAAGCGTTTTTCTGGCCTCTGGTGTCCCATCTAGTTGGAAATAGCGCTCACATTTAGCCACCCAAGCATCCACATCCTTAGATGAAAAGATTGGAAAGTCCAGTTTAGTGTATCTCGTGGCTGTGTAGTAGTCGGCACCACGTTCGGTACCACGTTGATCACCGCGACCCTGCGTTTGCAAGTCCACCACTCGTACTGACATTTGGCGCACAAAATTCTGCAATTCTACCATCTGCTCGCGCATCTCTTGAATGGAGTTCAAACCGCTTTCCAGTGCCGCAAACCGTTGGTTCATGTCTGAACGGAGTCGTTCCTCCACTTCCCTTAACTGTGACTGCGCTCGCGTCGCGTCTGCAAAGTCCAAGTCACGTCTGCTCTGATACCAATGATAAGCACAGAAGATAGAAACGAGGAACAGAATCAAAGAGCAAGAAGAAAACAGAAGTTATAGAGGTTACGAAGAAGAAGAAGAAGAGGTTGAGAGAGCAATCTGCAATATTCATTCTTGTCTAACACATCGTGGCTGAGTGCTAAATACATGCCAAAACAAAATAACTACCTACGTGGGAAAAGACCAAATACCCAAATAACTGACTAAAAAATTACAGGTCTACCCTTATCTGATATTAACTGCATAACAAACCCTCTGTTTTTTCCCTTCCTGTGACTGGCTTGTTTTCTCTGATTTCCATATTCTGGGGTTAGGGTGAGTCGTAAAGTCTTGCTAATTTGGATCATTCAGATAAGAAAATTGATGGAATTTTGTTGTTTCATTTAATTTGCGATTGAAAGTGAAAATTTTTTTTTTTTTTTTTTTTTTTTTTTTTTTTTTTTTTTTTTTTTTTTTTTTTTTTATTTCCTATATATGTGAATATTATGGTCTTTTGTTTTACTATACTTTTTTTTGGGCCCAGATATAGTTTTACTATACTTGAATATAGGATTTGGTGAGTGGTGACTTTTGACTGTTAAGATCTCTTAATACTCTGATTAATTCTTTGACTTGGCTTTACGAAAACAATTAATGAATTAATAACATTAGGATTCTATACACGACGGTTACCCAAGTTCAACGGGCATTCTCATGAGTCATGATACATTTATTTAATACTCCTAGTCATTATTTATTTACAGAGTAAATTTTTAATATTCTCCTGGTGATTATTTTTTTCCCACTTCCTAAGTTTTTGTTTTTGTTTTTGGTTTGTTGGTATCAGTGCTTCAGCTTTCATTGTGACACAAACACACAGAGCTCTTACAAGGGATGGTCGAACAGTGATAGCTTCAATTCACCAACCTAGCAGTGAAGTCTTTGAACTCTTTGACCAATTGTACCTTCTTTCTGGCGGCAATACTGTTTACTTTGGCCAAGCCTCTGAAGCTTACGAGGTATATTATATTAATATTTAATTAAGTATTTCCTTTTCATATATACATTAATTTCCACAAAACATCATTGCCTTTTCATATATATGACGTGCACACATATATTTCTATATGTAGTTCTTTGCACAAGCTGGCTTTCCCTGTCCTAAGTTTAATATTTGGCTTGGTCAAATCAATTTCAACAATGTCTGGGTTCAAATGGTGGAAGTATATTCATTAAGAACAGGGTCATGAAAAGAAGTAGAATGTGGTCTTATACGTAGTGTAAATATTCAATCTAAACCTATCACTATTCATGGGAATATATTTTGGTTGGCATTGGATTTTGAAGATAAAGACCATCGTAGTATGATATTTTGCTTTTATTGTTTAATTCTAGAGATTTCTTTAAGGTGTACCTTTGCTGGATTTACATGTCCATCTCCATTTATTTAGCATCTCCCTTCTCTAATTGAAACTTTTGCACTTTGAGTTAAACTTAGTTGCTTGACAAAAGCTTATTTGCTTTCAAATTTCCAGGAATTGAATTATAATTTTGCTAAATGTGTTGTGTTGGTGATGTGTTTGCTATTATGTAACTTTTGTTTTTCAATATGTTTGTTTGGGAGATATATTATTTATTGATTCATTTTTGTCATTTGTCATTTTTTAGGATGAAAAGGTATTTAGGTTCTTTTTTTACAAAGTCAAGTGGTAGTAGAACTAAACGTTCTCGATCCGAATCTTCATCTAGTAGCTTGTGTAAAAAAAGGTTTACACATTGACTAACTTTTTTAATTTTATACCGTTGGTGTGTAATGCAATTGGTGCTTCTTGCAAAAGAGCAAATATTTTGAGAGAAAAGCAATGGGAAGAATTAGTCAAAAGTATTGCAAGCGATGATGTTCAATCACGGAGAGGCTTGAATTAAGAAATGAGTTTGTCACGACCAGGGGACACATGTTGGAAGCTCACATTACCGATCATTGGTAAGTCCGTGTACATTGTTTGATCCTGTGCTTGATGTGCTAGAAATTATAAAAGACGATACAACCCTTATGCATGCAAAAAGGTCTAAAGCCTTTGGCCTTATGATGTGTATGGAAACTTTTGAATTTGATTACTTTTGAACCTGATGATCAAGGTCTTGGCAATAACAAATGAGTTGTTCCAAGCACTTCAGAGAAAAGATCAAGATATTGTGAATGCTATGACTCTTGTAAAAGTTTTAAAAGTGTTATTGAATACGCCAGAGAGAGAAGAATAGAGGAGGAAAATATACTCTCAAATTTATATCTATTCATATACACAAAAAGGGTATTTATACACATGTGAGGAGACAAGGGAGTAATGACTCATTATGAGTATTAATTCCCTAATCAATACCACAATCCTATAATCCCTAATTAGTAGTGATACTCATCAATTACAATATATTTACATTGATTATTTCCTAACACTCCCCCTCAAGTTGGAGCATAGATGTTAATCATGCCCAACTTGTTACAAAGATAATCAACTCGAGTTCCATTTAGGACTTTAGTTAGCAAATCACCCAATTGGTCGCTAGACCTCACATGTCCAGTAGAAATGAAGTTTTCCTTGATTTTATCACGCACAAAGTGACAATCGATCTCAATGTGCTTTGTGCGTTCATGAAACACATAGTTGGAGGCTATGTGTAGAGCAGCCTTGTTATCGCACCACAGTTTTGCAGGCAATGACGTGGTGAGGCCAACCTCCTTCATTAACTGGTGAATCCACACAATTTCCTGTACTGATTGAGCCATGCCCTATACTTGGCTTCTGTAATGGATCGTGAAACCACATCTTGCTTCTTACTCCTCAAGATACTAGATTTCCACCCACAAGCACACAAGTATCCGTGGTGGATCTCCGGTAGCTTTCGACCCCGCATAATCCGCATCACAAAAACATTCAATCTCGGTATGACCATGATTCATATAGAGCATGCCGCGACCAGGTGAGCCCTTCAAGTAGTGTAAGACATGTTCCAATGCTTCCCACTGAGCAACCGTTGGTGCTTTCATGAATTGGCTAAGCACACTAACTAGGAAGGTCACATCGGGACGAGTTACCGTAAGATAATTCAACTTTACAATCAATTTAAGGTATCTCTCAGGGTAGGCAAACGGCTTGATCTTTTCCGGATCAACTTTTTTTCTCAGATCCTTAGGTAGTTCACCAAACGGTATGCTTTCATCGATGTCCAAGGAAGGATTAGGAATCATGGGAAAACTACTTGGTGCTGCCCCGAGTTTGCCAGTTTCTTTGAGAAGATCAAGAACATATTTCCTCTGTGTCAAGAAAATCCCTTTCTTGCTTCTCATAACCTCGATCCTAAGAAAGTATTTTAATGGACCCAAATCCTTTGTTTGGAACTGAGAATTAAGGAAGGTCTTTAGTGATGAGATTCCCGAAGTATTGCTCCCGTAATAACAATGTCATCAACATATACCACGAGAAGAATCTTGCCAGCATTCGTCCACTGGTAAAACACTGAATGATCACGCTTACTCTGATTCAGACCAAACTTCTTAACCACCGTGCTAAACCTGTCAAACCAAGCACAAGGACTCTGATTCAAGCCATATAGTGACTTCTGTAAATGACATACCTTCTCACGCTCCCCCTGAGCAACGAAACCAGGTGGTTGCTCCATATAAACTTCCTCAAGAAGGTCACCATTTAAGAAAGCATTTTTAACATCCAACTGATGAAGACCCCAACCATAAGGAGCTGCCAGAGAAATAAAGAGACAAACAGAAGACAATTTTGCCACAGGTGAGAAGGTTTCCGAATAGTCAACACCATAAGTCTAAGTATATCCCTTGGCAACCAGTCGAGCTTTCAAACGTTCCAAGGTGCCATCAGCTTTTGTTTTAACTGTGAATACCCACTTGCATCCAATAGCCTTCTTTTCAGGAGGCAAATCAACGAGAGTCCAGGTACAGCCTTATTAAGGGCTATCATTTCTTCTTTCATAGCAGCACACCAACCAGGGTGGGCCAAAGCTTGGTGGAGATTAATGGGAACAACGATAGAATCTAAGGAGGCTATGAAAAAACAAGATGGAGAGGAAAGATGGTTATAGGAAACAAAAGAAGAAATAGGGTGGGTACAAGAACGCTGACCTTTGCGAAGGGCAATGGGCAAATCAAGAGAAGAAGGGGAATCGGGCACTATGTGTCGTTCTCGAAACGGAGCAATAACGTTGGAGTCAACAACCGGGGGTGATGATCGGATCGCCAAAGCGGGAGATGGGGGGTCATGAACCTGAGCAACGTCATTACTCGCCCTGGGACGCTTTTGATAAACATGATAAACATGTGGTTTAGTAGGTGCCGGGTCAGATACCTGTACTGGTGGTAGTGGAACCTCAGACCAAGATATCATCAAGACTATTAGTGGTGTCAGGGGATGGAGACGGAGGACAGACAGGAAAGAACGTGGTCAACTCATGGAAGGTGACATCAACAGACACAAGATAACGCCGAAGAGTTAGCGAATAACACCGATAACCTTTTTGAACTTTAGAATACCCAAGGAAGACACATTTAAGAGACTTGGGATCAGGTTTGGTAACAGTGGGGCGAACATCATGAACAAAGCAAACACACCCAAAGATTTTTGGTTCAATAGGAAACACGGGGTTGGAAGGGAATAAGGTGGTGTAGGGAGTGGCTCCACGAAGAACAGGAGAGGGCATACGATTAATAAGGAAATAGGTAGTAGACACAACATCAACCCAGAAAGGTTTGGGAACTTTCATTTGAAACATTAGGGCCCGGGCTACTTCTAAAAAGTGCAGGTTCTTTCGTTCGGCAACACCATTTTGAGGATGTATCTACACACGAGGACTGACGAATCATACTATTTTGGAGCATATAGTTTTGAAATTGGGCAGAATAATATTCTTTAGCATTGTCACTCCGTAAGATTTTCACAGAGACACCAAATTGAGTGTTGATTTCAGCACAAAAATTGCAAAAGTGAGAAAACAACTTAGAACGATTTTTCATTACATAAAGCCAGGTGGTTCGAGAGAAATCATAAAAAAAGGTAGCAAAATACCGAAAACCAGACTTAGACTCAACTTGACATAGACCCCAAATATCGGAATGGACTAAATCAAAAGGGACGTAGTCCATTTATTGACGCGAGGTGCCGGATGAATACAGTGATGTTTCACAAACTGACACGACTCACACTCTAAAGAAGACACATGATGAAATTGAGGATGCAACCTCTTTAAAGATGAAAAAGACACATGACCCAGCCGACAATGAATATCAAAAGGAGAGGAACCACCAGAGCAAGCAATTGAACGCGGTACTCGATCGTCAAGGAAGTAATGACCATGATTCATACCTCCTACCCCGTAAGATCCTAAATAATCGGGAAAAAAGAGATGAAACAATTTAAGTGACGAGTAAGCTTGCTAGGAGACAAAAGGTTAAAAGCAAGGTCAAGAACATTGAGGACAGGTGATAAGGAAACAGATGAGGTAGGTTGAACAGTGCCAGATCCAAGAACACGAGAATAAAAACCATTGGCAATTGTGATCGAAGAAGGGTTGGCATACGGTGCATATGAAGAGAACAAATGATGGTTACCTATCATATGATCAGTAGCCCCGGAATCGATGATCCACTTCGAGGAAGAAGTAGCAAGGCATGAATCAGAGTTACTTGTAGCAAGCGCAATCGATGCTGAGGAAGCATCATTAGGGACATTAGATGATTGGACCATATGAGCGGACCCATTGCGTGGTTGACTCTGTTGCAACTTACGGCAGTAGCGTTTCATATGACCAGGTTCCTTACAATAATAGCAAACAATTCCCAACACCAGAATTGGGATAATTGTTTCTGGGCCTCGGGAGGCTTGGGTTCCTGGGAGCAGCAGAAACAGGATTTGGTGTACCTCCCACTGAAGAACTTGGTCATGAAAAACCAAGTTCCTACCATCACTCACACCCCAACCAACTAAAGCACTAGCATTAGAATTAGAAGCCGGGTGGGCCATACTGTTGGCACACAACAATCGAGAGTACACATCCTAAAGCAAGGGAAGCTCAGAGATGGATAATATCTGAGACCGAACAGTCTCATAAGAGGGGTTGAGAGCGGTAAGGAAACTCATAATTGTCAACTTCTCCATATTATCCACCTGGGTTTGAAGATCAGTCATTGGTGGCATTAACCGTCGCATCTCCTCATACATTTGCTTAAACTCCATGAAGAAATTCTTAGGGGGCGACCTTGCTAGTCAGCCCGATAGAAACCTTTACAAACCTCATGGATGCGAGTAATGTTCCCTTTCCCAAAATACAGGAACTTCAGGTAGTCGATAAGTTCCTTAACGGTATTGCAATGACTAACTGAAGAAAGAATGTCGTTGTCAATGGAATTTTGAATCTGTAAGAATAGCCGGGCATCAGCGCGAGCCCATGTAATCTTCGGATTATCCATAGGAGGAGCCGCAGTTAAATGGCCCTCTTTCTCAGTACTGAGTAAATACATGCGGATGGTTTTGATCCAGTTCGAATAATTGGTCCAATTCAACTTATGATCAGTAATTTTGTTGGACACAGGAATCATCTCAGTTGTTGCACTTGGTTTAGAGTCAGCCATAAGAGACAACCAGAGACACACAATGGAAAGAATTGCAAATTTGACAGTGAACCAATACAGCAACCAAAGAAGCAAAAAACACCACCTACTAAAGGCAAACCAATGCTTAAAAGCCCACAAGAAACAAAAAACCAGCAGCCACACCAACTGCCAAACAATAACCAGAGGCCACACAAGGACCAGAAACAATACTACACATGAAACAAGGGCCAAAAAACAACCTGGGAACTCCAAAAACGAGTACACAAAAGCTAAAAAATGACTGACCAGAGAGTGAAACCACAAGATATGAGAACGAAAACACCTAGGTCGAGCTGGAGCCAGTGAGTCGATCCGGAGAAGCAAACGGCAACAAAAAACTCGCCGGAAAATGGCGGCACACGCTGACGCGTGTAATGGACGACGGAGCTCCGGGACGCGCGAGAGACGCCACGCGCAGGTGAAACAACGAGCGGGTGGTGGGGTTCCGCCGATCGGGACCTCCTGAGCACGGTGGGACGGCGCGTGGACTGAAACAAGGCTGACCACGGAACCCTAACTCTAGCTCTCTCTCTCTCACTATCGCCGGAAACAGATAGTAAACTGGCCGGAAAAAGTTTAGGGTTGTGAACCTGACTGCTCTGATACCATGAAGATGCCAGAGAGAGAAGAATAGAGGAGGAAAAAATATACTCTCAAATTTATATCTATTCATATACACAAAAGGGTATTTATACACATGTGAGGAGACAAGGGAGTAATGACTCATTATGAGTATTAATTCCCTAATCAATACCACAATCCCTATAATCCCTAATCAGTAGTGATACTCATCAATTACAATATATTTACATTGATTATTTTCTAACAGTTATTACTGAAGATGAGAGATAAAGGGTGGGATAATCTATTTCAGAAGACTTCTAAATTTTGTATAAAACATGATATAGATATCCCTGATATGGAAAGTATACTTGCATTACAAGGGAGAACAAAACGTAAAAAACCAGTTAGTCATCTGCATCACTTTAAGGTTGACATATTTTATGCAGTGATAGATACTCAATTTCAAGAGTTGAATGATCATTTTAGTGAAGTTAGTTCGAATTTGCTGGAATGCATAGCATGTTTGTAAATTTGCTGGCTATTATCCTTCAGATTTTAATTTGAATGATTTTGTCATGCTTGAATATCAGCTCGGCACGTTTATTGTTGATATGCAAAGTGATTCTGATTTTTTGAATTTGCAAGGAATAGCTAATCTTGCCAAGAGGATGGTTGAAAAGAAACAAACATATTGTGTATCCTTTGGTTTATTACTTGTTAAGTTAGCATTAACTTTGCCTTTAGCAATTGCATCGTGGAAAGAGCATTTTCAACTATAAAATACATCAAGAATGCACTTCATAATCAAATGGGGAATGAATGGTTAAATAATTGTTTAGTGCTTTATATTAAAAAAGATGTATTTAATAGCATTGATAATAGAACAATTATGATGAAATTCCAAAAGATAAAGCCTAAAAAGATTACATTGTAATTATTTTTATTGTAATATACTTTTGTTATTAAATTATATGTATTTGAACTTATTGAATACCTTTTCGCTATTTCTAAATAACATATTTGTAAAATAACTGTCACTCTTGTTACATCATCAATATTCACTTAATTTCATGAATATTTTTTTCTTTCCTTGTTTAAATTCTTTTGTTTTTTAATGTATTTAAAAAATTTTAAAAAAAAAAAAAAAAAATTAGGGGCTCGAGATCCCCGGGTTAAATGGTGCCCTCTTGAGTAATTTTTGGTTCCACCCCTAGTTACTATGCTTGCTTGGCTGATATAATGCTAGAAGCAGCAGTAGTTGCAGAGATATTAGTAACATCCTCAACTTTCTTGCTTAGGTTTATGGTGCTGCGGCATTCATCACCCTAATGCATGGGATTATTCCCTCCAATCTCATAGATATAAAAGGCCAGATTATTTGAATTACTAACTCCGGGCCTATTTATAAGAAATAATTAAAATTTAACTATATACATAAGCCCGGAGGTAGTATCATTCTAAAGCACCATCACTGAAAAAGCAAAGTTATGGCTTAAGATGCAGTAAGAATGTGTAACCCAAAGCAAAGGTAAAATGTTCTCAGAAGAAAAGCACACTTCCAGTAATAAGAATTATCACATGTGGGAAAAATTCTTTTAAGGAGAGAATAATGTAATGTTAAAGTTGTAAAAGATGTTCACTTCTTAACAAACAATCAAACAGCTAAGAAGCCGAGGTTTTATACTTCGGGAAGGAAGAGCGGCTAGGAAGAAATCTTAATTTCACAGTTATAATGGGCATTCGAATAGTTCATACAGTGTTAGGGGCCAGGCAGGCTCCAAAGCCATGGCAATTAAACCATTCACCTAAATAAAACATAAATTGCATGGTTATTATGACTAAAATTCTAACCTTTCTTTGCGCTTCTCCAAAAATCGTGCCAATGATGCTTTGCGAGCCTGTGGCACAGCTGCATAAAAGATTGCATGTCAGTTTTGCCATGCGAAGTCGTCTAATATCTGAATTGATTGCGGTATAAGAAACATAATATCGCAAGAATCATACCAAAAGGCAACATAGCAGTTGCGATAACTACTTTTGGAGGCTCCACTTTGCTAACAGGAGTGGTGGGAACTCCGGTTGTTTTAGCTGCCAGAAGCTCATCAGAGCTGGTTGAGCCACTCCTTGACTGTGTACCCCGTATGTGAAGACACAGATAGAGGACTGGAAAGACTAGGACAAGGAAATGTATTTATGGGTTGACTCATAGGGACACCTTCACCTGAAGTCAACTTTGAGTTTGGTGCCTGAATGTTCGGCTGTGCATTGTTAGAAGTCACTGGTAACCCATTCGCAGCCAACAGCATGATAGCTTGTGCCTGGAAAAAGCACAGCCAAAAAGTCACTGGAAAAAGCATGTACTCTACTGTATATCCATGTCCATGTGTGTGTTTATTCTTTCATTTATGTCAAAAACCACCGCAACTCAAAAGATTAAACTGTCAACGAAAGGTCAAACTCTTTAACGCCCACTTGGGTCCTAGAGGCTTAATACAGTGTCAACTGTCACTGACCAATTAACTCAAAAACCAGAGCATTTAAGTGAAAACTCATGAATGGCTTTTTTATAATCACAATTTAAAGTGTTTTATTAGGAGGAATAGATGCGGATAGATGATAAATGTATATGTCAGAGAGGAATATACCTTCTCGGGTGATGTCATCAAAAACATTCACAGTACCAGCATAGAAATTGGTGAGTTGACTGGGAGGTGCAGATGGCTTTAAACTGTTATTTCACAAAACATTGGTTAGAGAATAGAGATATAAAAGAGAAACAATTCATTCACACAGATCATTGCTCTAAACATTACCATGATTCAGTCATTGCAGGAACAAAACCGATGGAAGTGGGTACTAAATGAGGCAAGGAAACAGGTATACCCCCAAGCAGCTGTTGCTTCACATTATTAACAGCCATATTCTGACCCGCGGTGGTGAAATGGTTCTTCAAGAAAGGGTGTCCCATGGAAATAGGAATTGCTTGATTGGGAGCTGAAAACATCTTCACTTCTTGAGGACGATTCAGCGAAAGCACATCATTTGGTACAGGATGAGGAGCCAGGGAAAAACGAAAACTGCTTTGCACATCGTGATTGAAAGGCTTCTATATAATATGAACAAAGAGTCAAAATAGGGAAAAAGATATCTGCTGATAAACTTATGGAAGATGAGATCTTGCTGATGAAGTCAATTTATATTGCAAGGAAGGATGTTGGAAAAATGGGACACATGACTTTGCAGAAAAGCCAATTGTATCGTTAACTTCAAATCCAAAGGTTTTGTACAAATATCAGGTAGCTGTTATAAGTCCCACATCGGGGAACCAAGCTCTTAGAGTAAGGTTTATAAATCCATTGGGTTCTCCCTCCTCATAGGCTAGCTTTTGGGGATTGGGCTCTCCCTTTAGGCTTGTGTTCATTACATTGGTGCTTTCGTTGAGAGTCGATGTTTCAGAGAGGGCTACCCATGGAGGGTTCTAACCGGCTGGAGGCCAAGTGAAGTGCCGTGGAGTGGAGCCGCCGGGGACGTCGGCTTTTGAGGAGGTGACTATGTTATGAGTCTCACATCGGGGAACCAAGCTCTTAGAGTAAGGTTTATAAGTCCATTGGGTTCTCCCTCTTCATAGGCTAGCTTTTGGGGATTACATTGGTACTTTCATTGAGAGTCGATGTTTCGGAGAAGTTCTGACCGGCTGGAGGCCGAGTGAAGTGCCGTGGAGTGGAGCCGCCGGAGATGTCGGCTCTTGAGGGCGTGACTATGTTATGAGTCCCACATCGGGGAGCCAAGCTCTTAGAGTAAGGTTTATAAGTCCATTGGGTTCTCCCTCCTCATAGGCTAGCTTTTGGAGATTGGGTTCTCCCTTTGGGCTTGTGTTCATTACAGTAGCACGGTATATATAATAAGGTCTTCTAGTGGGAAACTTCTCCTAAGAGACTAAAATTGACCTCAATCTAAAATACTAATTATAAAACGCAGGGGTCATCAGATCTCATATTAAGTGCAGAGAAACATTGTAATCATTGAGCAGCCTTAGAAGGTCCTAACGCACAGAATAAGGAAAAGAGGAAGGTTGGTTCCAAACCTGGATTTCAGCAGCAGAGCGTTTTTGAATGCATCAGCCATAAATCCAGCGGATGTGAGAGGATCAGACCCCATCTTCTTGGTCTGTTCATCTTGAGAAACCTTAAAAGACATCAAATGTGGGAGAGCAGAGACTTTGTTGGAGAAGGGCCATTGAACAGCTGAAACCTTAGTGAAGCCTACATATACACACAAAGCGGCCGACAACAGCTAGATTAAACTTCATACCTAACTTCTTTGCTCAATAAACCATTGAATAAAAGTGGAACAGAGTGAAAAAGGCGAAGAATAAATAGTAAGGTTTTTACAATTTGACCATCTAATCCATATTTATAAGCGTATGGGTTTAGTTGGAATCACTTTTCTGCCTATCCTTTTCTCCCGGACCGTCTAGGTCAGATCTGGACGGTCCATATCGTTTTTTTTTTCTTTATATTTTTTCAAAAAAAATTATTTTAATAGGTAGAAAATCTAAAATAAAGATAATCTTTCAACTAACATTTTTTCAAAAAATGATTTTTTTTATTTAAAAAGAAACAATTAAAAAAATCAAATCTGGAACGTCCAAATCGATCTGGACAGCCCAGATGAGATAGGTAGATGGTGCATGCGAAAGTGGTTCCGGTTTTAGTTGCGTCTCTAGTTGTAATACTCAAATCAACAAAATTGGTAAGAACAACATAACAAATCTTTTCCAAAACTGCTAATTCTACACAGACACAACTTCAACTATCCAGACAGAAATAGGAGACGCAAGGTGCCTGTCGATTTTTTTTTTTTTTTCAACCCGGGAATCGCCTAACACAAGAACCACTACAAAGTAGCTACTGCATCAAAGTCAAAAGATGGAATTGGGGGAAATCAAGTTTAATTAAGCAAAATTCAGAACAGGTTTTGATGATTGAGTTTCCCATCTCAGTCCAACTTGGCATGCTGCCTGAGAGGATAGAATCCAGCAAACACAAAAATCGAAAGGTGACCTAAACGTAATTTAGATATTTTAGCTCAGAAAGCTCAAAGCACTCAGAATTCGTAAAAGCATGTGAAGTAGTTGAAAACGACAGAAGATGAAGAGCTGAATAAAAAGACATGCCTGAATCTTTGCATCCATCATTGTTAATCTCCTCCTTCACCATAGCTAATAGTTCTTTTGAGCTTAGACCCAAGAAATCCATCTCCATTTCAGAGCAGAAAGCAGAACCGAACGAGACCCCTCCTCCAGTTTTAAACCATAACCGTCTTAGTTCTCCGCCGACGAAAGGCAAGGGAGCGTTTTTCCTCCCTCACTGACAGGAACCTGCGATGCGAGACAGCAAAGAAGAGCAAAAGAAAAAGCTTCCAACAACAGAGAAAAGGAGGGAGAGGCGACAGAAGGTGGTTCATAAAATGTAGACCGTTAAATTTTATTTATAAAACTGAAGAGACGCCTGAATGAGCAAAGGTGGTTGGTTTACCGGTAGACTGGAAGAGAGACGGGAAGGTCCGGTAAAGGAGCAGTGCGCGAGCGGCGAGCCCATTGATTCACATGTCGGTGATAGATAATGCCATTTTCTATTCTATTGACCGTCACTCGTGACCCCTAACCCCTGGCGAAAATTCCAGCACGTGTGTACAACGCATGACCCTGGGCCTCGTGAATTAATTTATGTCCATGGCATGACCCTGGGCCTCGTGAATTAATTTATGTCCATGGCCATAGGACCCCCATCCATGCAGATATTTCCTAAGCTTCTTCATGTAATTGGTGTAGTATCTAATATACTCCTATATTAAGAAAATATTTCATAACGTCATTAAAATTAAATATTAATATATTTTCTTGGTGATAATTAAATATTAATATCTAATACTTTCACATGTCCTTTTTTAAAGAATAACTACAAAAGTTGAGAAATTCAAAATGTTAGTTAAAAGTTATAAATATTTTTTAATTATATCCTTATTTATAAAGAGAGTATGTTAGAGATATAAGTCAAATATATTTGATCGGGCTAAAACGAAAAACCAAACTTAAAATTTCAGACAAAAAATATTTATTCCTTGTACAAATGACCAGCCTTATAAAAGATTGTTCTTCATAAAGTAGAAGAGAATATATAAATATGAGTAAGTTAAAAACTTCTCATTTCCCTTTTATTTGATGGAAAGTAAATTTCTATCATTTCTAGGTTCTAATATTAGGGGGAACTATAAATAGGAACCGTAAATATACTGAAATTAATTACAATAATCTTATATTTTATTTACCTGTTAATAAATTAAAATATGAAAGGGAGATTGGGGCCAATTGTTTCCGCTAGGAACTGTACGGCCCCCACGGTGGAATGGGTCATGACAACTCATATAATACTAAGTTGTCCATATGAATTAACGATAAAAACTGTCTTTACAACGTAATTTACGGTTTATGAGGTAAGTGTGTGAAAAAAGTTTGATCTCTACTTACGTGAATGTGTTATTCAAACACCAACTTAAACATATACTGCCTCATGTCCTAATTATAAGACTGGATTGATCTTTTTGGAGAGATTGAAGAAGCTAAATAAGTTATTTAATCATATATTTTGTATCTTTAGATTATATATTAGTTTATCAGTCAAATTAACTAGTTTGGAGGAAAAAAACTAAAAATACAAATATTCTAAAATAATCTAATTAGCTTCTTCAATTTCTCAAAAAAATCAACTTGATCTTATAATTAAGACCAGATAGAGTACTTGAAGTTATTCATTGAAAATGGATATTTTCTTTTTCCTTTTTTTAATCATGATTTCATTAAAGGGAAAATCCCATATAAAGACGGTTGAAATAGGAAAATTTGATTTGGGTTACTCAACTTAACAAATTATTAATTAGGCTATGTAACACAATTAAGGATTTAGAATTTGGACCAAATTACCTCTATATCTTTTAATTATTAGAAAAACAAAATTATGCTTCGCACGAGAAAATAATTCCCATTCCCATGAATTGTTCAGACTAGAGATATAATGCAACATATATGGAGAATAAACATAATCATATTGTTCCTCTTACACAGGTTCCTGAACATGTAGTTCAAAACAGTAGATACAATATTGCCTGAAAGTTTTCACCTCAACGAAATTCGTAAATTTGGGGTCACAGTTTACCACCAATAGATGAACCTACAAAATGGTCATGTATAAACCTCTACAATAAGAACCGAGGAAAACCTAAAAGCAAAAGTCAGCCAAACAACAATTTTAATCTATCAGGAAAACCGAAACATGATCCTACCTCGTATTCAACCTTGTGCTTCTCTGATTCCTCGAGAGGAACACAATATTTGGCCAGACAAGTCTTCCCCAATCTGTTCTGCAAGAGTATGAATTGGATCTGATCATTTTTTAATCAATCATTTTGGTTAAAACCTGGCACTTATGGGTCCTTAAAGAAAAGAACGCCATGGATTAATTAAATTGTATCAGAAAAGTGCCAATGTGTTCCACACAGGAATCACCCATTGGTTTTTAACTGTGTATTTTAATCGCTAATATTCCTAGAGTGCAAAGTTATCTCCCCGGCGAATTATGACCCCAATTATGTTCCTGTTCATCATTGTTAGGTGGATTTAAGTTAAAATCCTGGGTACAAAAAAATGGCTTCTTCAGGATTAAAAAATGATAATGAAAGTTGTCGTATTTGATGTAGGTTGACACAAAAAATGACTTTTTCAGGATCAAAATCTGAAAAAGAACTATTGTTTTTTTTCATGTTGGTGGACAATTTGAGAAGAATGTTGAAGGGAGATTTCAATATAATGAGGAAAGTGTAAGGATAAAAACTTGGACGATAGATGCATGAAGGGTATTATTGGAAAAATTTTAACATTTAAATATTCTAAATTGGGTCATTGACCCAATTTAAGATTTGTTAAATTTACTAACTTAATCTAGAATTTTTCTATTTCAACCATTTTTATTTAGGATTTTTCTTTTCGTTAAAACTGATATTGGTGAGGCATTAAATTCTTAGCTTGAAAATGCTTTTGATTTCAGATATCACTTATCTAACCTTCATATGTTACTTTTTTTTTTTTTTTTTGCTATATAAAAGTTTTGGAGGGTTCGACATCGGTCCCCCACAAGGCCAGCAAGCACGGCCCGGGCTCATGAGCACTTCTTCGGGACTTACGAGATCGCCTACCAAAGGAATCCCCAGCGGTAAAGGGGATCGAACCCACGACCATTTAGGCCTAGTCCTGGATCCCTTACCATCTATACCAACTCTCATTGGCACCTTCATATGTTACTAAAACAACTGAAACACTTTAATATAGTCACTTCTCAAAATTATGGCCCTTGCACCCCCATCTTAGACTCTTTCAAGGCCCATCACACAATTCCACATTTCAGCTGTGACCGTCCAATTTGAAAAATAAAGCCTTCTAAGAGGAGAGTACTTTCCTCTTTCAAGGCACCTCCACATGAGGCTTTGCCAAAATAGTGTGAGGATTCATTTACCATCAACCTCATCCACGTGTCTCTTCAGGAGTAGCAAGAGGAGGTGGTTCGTGTTGCATTGAGTTAATCTTAACCACACATATTGTTGGGATCCGTACACACAGCGGATTAAAATTTTCTACGAATCCCATCCTGAGGATCACTCAAGCGCGTTTAAATCAAGTCTAAGGAAATCGAATATTACCTTTTAGTGAACTCGTCCGCGTCTTGTTCTCTTTGAACTGGTGGGCTACCTTCTCGATCAGCAAAAGTTGACTCTACGAATTGGCTTCCTCTACCAGTATCCACACGAATAATACCCAAACCCGATTGCGGCAGCGTGCTAGCGCCTTTAGAATTTTGCGTCTCTCTCAATTTTTACTCTAGGGTTTCTTGCGGTTTTCTCTAATACGCTCGACAAAAAGTCCCGTAAGTTTTCTAAACCCGATCGGCCTATTATATGCAAAATTAATCGTCATTAATTTTGAAATTTGAATTTTAAATCTGGACTAAAATATATTAATTAAATCTATTTTATAGATCTAATCTAATAATATTTATTTAATCTGAATTAAAAGCCGGATCTAAAATTTGAATTTTGAATCTGATTAAAACATATATTAATTAAATCTATCTCGATAGATCTAATCTAATCTATTTATTTAATCCAAATTAAAAGCCTTTACGATTTAATTTATCTTTATAAATTAAATCAGAAATGATATCTATCTATTTAATTAATTCGAGATACAATATCTCAATTTAAATTAAATAGATAATGATATCTTTATTCAAAAAATTAAATGAGATACAATATCTCTATTTGTTTTAGATATTTAATTTATCAAATAAATTAAATACAAAACAAATATTATATAATAATATTATAATCTCCATTAAATGATATTATTATATTATTTTTAATTTAATATATATACACATATATATATTCACCCAGATTAAATTAGTATTCATTAAATCTCAGATTAATCGAGATTCAATGAATCTGGACACTTTTGCTCGTGTTGGGTTATTCTCGTGTGCGACCTTACAGCCCATATGAGATTGGCGGTGGGCCAATCATGTACCGACCAATAAGTCGCAAGCGGCCTCTAGCAAGACATTGCAACTACCCAATTCACATGGGGATCGATGACACGATACAACCTATCGTACAACTATGTCACATCCCTTTTGTCACGCGATAATTTGGTCAAGGATGAGGTATGGACAATGTCAACTTCCTCTTCTTGACCATTACTTTCTCGATTCTCGAGTAGCCTAATAAGTGAAAAGGAAACTCCTTTCCTTTCCATCACAGTATGGCCATACAGTTCTCAGACTCACTCATTGAGGGGCCCAGTATTATCTCTCTACAAATGTGAGGGACAAATTCCATCTTGACCATTCACATTCCTCCGCATTAAAACCACCGATCCCGATCCTAGCCTTTATCATCACTCCTAGGTCAAAGGTGACTTTTGACTAGGTCAAAGGTCGATGACTCATCATGTAGGAATCCATGATGATCTCGGGTCATAGGGCGTTGTGACGCGGTTATACATAAGATAAGCCTATGACTTAATCCATGTAGCTTTCTCATAGTGGGTCGGTTCAACACCTTGTACTCTTACAAGTGCCCATGACTTTAATTCGTATCACCATACCTTATCAAAGTCATACTGGTCTTACCTCATCTTCGCTCCCGCATAGATGACCGACCAAGGATATTTAGGATAATTTATAAGATATATCTAGGGATACAGTTATCACCATAAACATGCGAATGAAGTCATAACTTAATGGAGAACAATGACTTGCCCCTAGGACATAATTTCCAACACATATCTTAGTAGATGTGTGCAACATGCATCCTAAAATTATAGTTGCTCGAACTATAACTGTATTTAACTTTGCTTTAGATCCTGCACTGGTATGCTCATTGCAGTATCGCCATGGATGTTTTATTACAATGTATAGTAAAATTTGCTCGAACTACTTCTTCTGGTTCTTAATATTTGACATATTTAAGGAGTTAATTTTAATCCTAAATATAAGATATATTTTTCATTTTTTTCCTAATTTACTCGATCATATTGACGTCTAATCCCTCAACAATAATTAGGGAATAGAGGGAAAGGGGAAATTAAGGAAGATGACTTTAATTTTTCAGAAAACATTGTATATGTCAACTTAAATAACTTTCTTAATTTTATTAAATTATGTAAATAAGTTATATATTAAGGAGTGAGGACTGAGGAGTAAATCGAGCAACCAAGGCAACGTGAATTACCAAAAGAGGTTTAAATTATTTTAAAGTTGAAACTGAGGATGGGGATTTTTTTTTCCCAATTTTCAAACGACAACTGTTTTGTTTTATTTGCTTGAAGAAAACTATTTCATAAATATCTATATTTTCCTTGAATTTTTAATATGGTGATATATTTCCTTTTAGCAAATTTTTTCAACCTTATTTTGTTAGCACCGTTAGTCTATATATAAGGGTTAATGCTAATAAAATTAAATGATTTAATTAACAGAAAAGAACACGCATGCAACAAAATAAAAAATTTAAAGAAAAGTATTGCTACTTTGCTAGGTACCAACAAAAATGGTTTTACCTATTACTACTATAAACTTGGTAGGTGTTACAGACCTGCACAAGGCCCAATAACGAAAGGGCCCAGCAGTAAGTACCATATCTTGAAAGATATACCGGATCTATCTATGACAAGTGAATATCTTAATTACCCAGGAACTAAGGGATATCTTCATGATATAACGGCTTAGATACTCGCCTAGGTACTCGCACCAAAGATCACGCAGGGCCAATATATCCTGCCTACGGTAAACTTTATAAATACAGAGGACAAATCCTAAGGTGCACACGTTCTAACTCTAAGCTATTTACATTCCGTCACACTGTGCACACATACCACCCTCTCTAGCGAAAGCCTATTTCGTGCACAGTGATTCCAAGCTCTCCTGAGTATCTCCTCCATAGATATTCAGGTTGAGCCCATCGATCCAAGATCAAAGCACCAGCCCTAAGCTGGACATCTGTATTCTATACTAGAACATTGGAGCCGACCGCGGGGACGTTAAATTTCGATCCCCGTGACCACTGATGGCTAATACCAGAAGCAGCAGTCAGAACCCTTAGCTTGGAAATCACCCATAGGTCGAGGCAAGTCAACACCACCACGCTCAAGATCAACCGCACCACGAGGATACCCCGGAGGGCAACGTTTCTGACACGGCGTCCTCCCCTCCCATTGTCGTCAAAATGCATGCCGTGGCGACGAAGGAGACTCTGACTCCAAATCCAGACGTCCTCCTCCTGCATAAAACACAGGAGTCAATGCTAAGGAGAATGGAGAACAACGAAAAGCATAATAACCTCCAGCACCAAGAAGACTCAGAGTGATACAGCAGATGATGGAGGACCGATTTAAAAGGTTCGAAACGTTGGTTCAGAAAGAGGGCCGTGAAGATTCGCGTGGAAGAAAAGAGAGGATGACGCAGGACATCAGTAGCCCATCCCACAGTGAAGAACCGAGGCCAGCACAGCGGGATACTGGCAGAATTACCCAGGGGACGAGTTCGGGATGAGTTCCACCATCAATTTCAACTTTGAAAAAGTTGCGCCTGGAGCGTATCTCGGAAGATGAAGACCGAGATACGGAGAGACTACCCTCGGCCTCGAGGAGCTCCCTTGAGAGTATAAAATGAAGTACCTAACTAATCTCAACAGAAGCCGCTTCTCCAAGGAAATTGCCAGTGCGCCGTACTCGAAGAATTTTGATTTGACGCACCTCCCGAAGTATGATGGGACTCAGGACCCACGCGCTCACCTCGACACGTTCGAGATCCTCATGCCCGTCCGACTGATTAAGGGCCCGGTCATCTCCCAACTCTTTGCAGCAATGTTAACCGAACCTGCTCAGAAGTGGCTTCATACCTCACCCTCCAATTCTGTGCACAATTTTGAAGACCTCGGACGCAAATTCGAGTTGAATTTCGTGACCAATAAGAAGCAGCCGAAGTTTCAATTCACTTTGAGCAAAATCAAACAGAAAAAGGGAGAAACGATACAGAAATATCTGGACCGGTTCAAGGAGGTGGCTTTGCAAGTACGCTCACTCCTGGAGGACGTCCACGTGTACTGCCTCATTGATGGGCTGGATCCCTCGTCCCGATTGGCAAATAATATTTTCAAGAACCGGGTCTACACCCTTACTGAATTTCATACTCGGGCGAAGCAGTATTTGGACGTGGAACAGATGGAGATAGCCAATGCGATCGGAACTGAGAAACGGAGGAATACTTCACCTGAGGAGAAAGATCAGCCCGATAAGAGAAAAGAAGACTCCCGTACGTGAGGCCAAGATGGCAGAACTAAGGGAGAGAGATCTGAAGGAAAAATGAAGTATGAAAGATATATCCCCCTGAACATCTCTCGTTCGCAGCTTTGGAAGGAGGTAGCCCAGACCGAGATGAAGAGAGTCGACAGGCCTTGACCTCCCCGAAATCGACCCATAACTGATCAATCCAAGTTTTGCGCATTCCATGACGGATTCGGACACACTACAGATCAATGTTACGAACTCCGTGATGCTATTGAGAGGTTCATTAGAGATGGCAAGTTACGCCAATACTTGATAAAAACTCAGGGGCATAAAAATGGCAAACGCAAATAGGGAGGCCGTAGCAGGAGCCCGACCACCGACTCAAGGAAAGATGAGAAGCGACGAAAGCC
Organism: Acacia acuminata; assembly: GCA_019022655.1. Lineage (NCBI taxonomy): Eukaryota > Viridiplantae > Streptophyta > Magnoliopsida > Fabales > Fabaceae > Acacia > Acacia acuminata. The sequence goes on from JAFJYI010000044.1 coordinate 4,118,499, forward strand.
GACTAGTGAGGATAACAAGTTCCCTAAAGCCGAGTTCCAATACAATGTGGTCAGCGGAGGCTTCGGCGGGGGAGGAGATACAATAAGCCAGCGTAAGAAGTACCTACGAGAAGTTCTCACCGTAAGAGATCTCCTGAAATTCAAGGATGACCCCACCAAACCAACCCCTCCACCATTAGTTTTCACTGATGAAGAGCTGAAGGACGTGGTACCGTGACATCAGGACGGTTTGGTCATCACAGGAACCTTGGTACATTGCCGAGTTAAAAGGATTTTCGTGGATGCTGGGAGCTCGGCAGACATCATTAGTTGGGATGCCTTTAACAGGATGAATATGGACGTAGAAGATCTGAAGCCATGCAAAACGACTCTAATAGGATTCAATGGGGAGCACTCGCCTCCCAAAGGTTATATCAATTTGAGATTAACCTTGGGAACTAAAGACTCGTTCAAATCAGAATGGGTAAGATTTATAGTGGCTGACTTCCCTTCCCCCTATAACATCATATTAGGAAGACTGAGCTTCCATAACTGGGACATGTTAGTGTCCACAAAGCATCAGAAGTTGAAGATGGTGAACAACAAAAACCAAGTGGTAGTAGTAACTGGAGATCAGAAGGAATCCTGGTAGTGTTATTTTGAGACTGTCCAAGGAGGGGGGAGGCGGACCTTCAGTGCCACCTTGGATCCGCGACGAAGAACGTCGACGTCCAGTAAGCATGATAAAGCTCGACCTTAGAGACGAGTCGGAGATCCCACGTCCAGAACTAGAAGGCGAGTTGGAAGAATTAATCTTCGGAAAGGATCCGTCACAAACCACGAAGATTGGGGGAGCGATGAGTCCGGACCTGAAAACCCGCTTGATCAGTTCCTAAGAAAGAACAAAGATGTCTTCACATGGACATCATCTGAGATACCAGGGATTGACCCTAACTTCTACTGCCACAAATTGGCTATTCGGCCGGGGTCGACACCGGTGGCACAGAAGAAGAGAAACATTGGAACCAACAGACAAAAGGCTCTCGAGCAACATGTCAAAGAATTACTGGCAGTCGGGTTCATCAGGGAAATACAATACACCACATGCCTCTCTAACGTGGTAATGGTCTTAAAGCCGAGTGGAAAATGGAGGGTATACACGGACTATACCAGCTTGAACAAGGCCTACCCAAAAGATTCCTACCCAATGCCAAATATCGATCAATTGGTTGATAACTTCTAGTTTTCAGTTGTTATCCTTCATGGACGCCTATTCCGGTTACAATCAAATAGCCATGCATCCGGACGACCAGGAGAAGACGGCCTTCATAACCGACAAGGCCAACTATTGCTACAACGTGATGCCTTTCGGCTTGAAAAATGTCGGGGCCACTTATCAGCAGATGATGAATAGGGTCTTTGAGGACCAGATCGGCAAAACGTGGAAGTATACATCGATGACATGATCGTGAAGTCTAAAGACCCGGAAGACCATATCCGGGATTTGGAGCAAACGTTCGACAAGTTGAGGAGATATCGAATTCGTTTGAACCCAGCCAAATGCGCATTTGGAGTCCCCTAGGAAATTTTTAGGTTTTATGCTGACAAACCCGGGATAGAGGCAAACCCGGATAAATGCAAGGCCGTCCTCGACATGCAGGCCCCAAGCACCAAGAAAGAAGTCCAGCAGTTGACCGACCGTTTGGCCTACTCACTAGGTTTTTACCTAGATCGGCCGAGAACGCGCTCCCTTTCTTCAAGTTGTTAAAGAAGGAAACACAAGGAGGATGGACTACGGACTGTGAGGTAGCTTTCGAAAAAATCAAACAATGTCTGGTGACCCCGCCAACCTTAACAAAGCTTGAACCCGGTGAGCCCTTGTTCTTATACCTATCCATGGGAGAAGAAGTAGTAAGTGTCGCCCTGGTTAGAGAAACCGACCTCGGCCAAGCACCGATCTATTTCATAAGCAAGGCATTACATAGTTCGGAACTATGATACCAAAAGCTTGAAAAAGTGGCTTTCGCCCCACTTGTCTCGGCAAGAAGATTTCGACCTTACTTCCAGGGACATCGAATAGTCGTCTGAACTAGTCAACCACCTCGACAAATATTACACAAGCCGGACTGCGGGGAAGAATGACCAGCTGGGCCATTGAGTTGTCCGAGTTCGACATCACCTATGAAGCCCGACATGCGATCAAATCACAAGCGTTGGCTGATTTCGTGAGAGAATTCACCTCGGCAGATAGGACCGATTCCGGCCTAGACAAAACATGGAAGGTTTATGTCGATGGTTCATCAAACGCAAAGGGTAGCGGAGCAGGAATAATAATCGAAAGCCCGGAGGGTATCGCAATCAAGCATTCCCTTCAACTCAAGTTTCAGATGTCAAACAACCAGGCCGAATACGAAGCCCTACTTGCCGGACTGTTACAGGCTAAAGAACACGGAGTGCAGAGAGTAAAGGTTTTTACCGACTCACAGCTCGTATCATCAAATATTTAGGGCACTTATCAGACCAAAGGACCTTTATTGGCCAAATATTTGAATAAAGCAAAGGAGGTGATCTCAGAATTTGAAGAGGTGATTGTGACTCACATCCCGAGAGAAGAAAATATCAGAGCTGACATCCTCTCCAAACTTGCTAGAACGAAAGGCCCAGACAGCCATTGCACTGTAATCCAGCAAAATCTAACAGAATCGAGTTGCATCATGACTATATCAGCTGCAACAGACTGGAGAAAACCAATTGAGGATTATTTAGAAAGAGGCATCATCCCGATAGACTCGGCTGAAGCAAAGAAGTTAATTCGAGAGGCCGCCATCTACACCATGGTCGATGATCAACTGTACCAGAAAGGCCTACATTCTCCAATGATGAGATGCTTGGGTCCGTCTGAGGCCAAATATGTGTTGGTCGAGATACATGAAGGAATCAACGGTCATCACATGGGGGGCAAGGCTCTCACCAGGAAAGCTCTACGCGCTGGTTATTACTGGCCGACCATGATGGAAGACTCAAAAGAGGTCGTAAGAAGGTGTGAGAGCTGTTAGAAACACGCCAAGATCATTTGGCCCCCGCCTATAGAATTGAAGGGAATCTCGGCCCCATGGCCTTTTTACAAATGGGGGATGGATCTCCTCGGGCCCTTCAAATGGCTCATCATGGCGAGACCTTTACAAAGTGGATTGACAATAATAACCTCGTCTCGCATACGGAGATTCTTTCGTTATAACATTGTCTCCCGTTTTGGGATCCCAGCCAAGGTAGTCACAGACAATGGGACCCAATTTGTGGATAAAGGTTTTCAGGATATGATGTCGGACCTTGACATTAAGCAACACTTCGCCTCGGTCGAGCATCCACAATCCAACGGCCAGGCCGAAGCAGCCAATAAGATCATTCTTGACAGCTTGAAGAAGCAGATGCAAGATGTGGTGGGTCGAACAACTCTACAGTGTTCTGTGGGGGTATAGGACCAGCATCCAGACTTCAACCCAGGAAACCCCTTTCCAGCTGACCTATGGATGGAGGCAATGATGTTAAAAGCCATCCAAGATGGAGAACAGGTGAACGACGATGCCTTAATGATAAATGGAATTGATTGATGAGGTCAGAGTCATGGCGCATTGTCGAGAATTAATCGCCAAGCAACTCATTGCGGCAAAATATAATCGGAAGGTTAGACCCCGTGCTTTCAACAGGGGGCAACCTGGTACTCCAACGCACCGACATCGGAAATAGAAACGCCAGAGATGGCAAGCTAGCAGCAAATTGGCAAGGTCCTTATCGGGTTAAAGAGAAACTGGACAATGGAACCTATATACTTGAAACCCTAGGAAGGAAGCCCATCAAAAGAACCTGGAACACCGACAAGCTACGAATCTACTATAGTTAGATCTCGGCTCGGCACTCGTACAACCTACACATCCTGTTTGATCTTGGTTATTTCTTAATTTCAGTATTTAGATTTCAAATTTTACGTTTTCATCAATTTTAAAATTCATTATGTGACATTTTTAGCTCTTCGGAGTTGATTATCTTTTTAATGAAAAATTTCCCTGTGGAATTTCACAATGCACTCTATTGATAGATTAAGCATTACACCAAGATCCCCAAACCCAGTCACAATTAATACCCATCTAGATGGATGACACCAGGGCCAACGTGCCCAGGTTATGAGCAACGTAAAGTCGCCATTCGAGGTCTTCGCAAAATTAACGCGTCAACGCTAGCTCCTAGATAAGAAGATGAATTGTCATTCTGACCCTGATCGGAGTCAAAATGTTTACAGCGTCGAGTTTCAAACACCACGGCTGAACATGTGACAGTTTGCCTTTATCCTGGTTATGAACCCGGACAAACGGATCCGGAACTCGGTAGTGCGGTTAAAATAAAAACCCTACACGGTTTAAATAAACACCCTTTGCGGTTAAAAAAGAAAACCCTACCACAGATTCCTAGGCATCAAGTCTAGAAGAAAACGTAGATCTGCATAATCAAAGACCCTGGCCCAGTCGAAAAATTTCTAATGAAGCTTAGATTTCAAAAATAACAAATACGACAATAAATTGATAAGATAATTATCATATGAAATTGTCAAAATAAAATAGACAACCGGCACAAACGCCAGGAGAGTACAAAGTTAAAAGGGAACTGACGCCCAAAAAGAAAGAACTACACACGAGAAACACCTCGACCTCTCAGGGGTCGGACGGAGGCGGCTTCGATGGACCCTGGCCATCCCCCGGAGGACCGTCGGGTGAGACCTCCTCTTCCCCATCTCCTCCCTGCCATCCAGCCTCGACATGGAAGCGTTGTCCGGGGATGGAGGAGGCGGGAAGTACTTGCCCTAGTGCATATATGCCCGATAATGAAATTGTTAGTTCTCTAAGGGTTTTGATGATAACTGACAATTGTAAACAAGATTGAGAATAGTTGGAATCTGTTGTTTTCAAGCTAAAACACTCAAGCATCACCAAACTCAAGCCTGCTTTTACAAACCGGAGGTTGCCTCTAACCAAGAGTCAAACTTGCAATCTGACACTTTAAACCTTACACCAAACCAGAGGTTTGTTTTTAAGAACTCGAGTTCGCAAATTGAGAACCTCAGGTTTGCGTTAGGCCGAGAGCATTCTAAACTTAAAACTCTTTTAAACTCGAGCCTATTAACTTGAACCTCAGGTTTACCTCTGGCGGGAAGATTTTTTCAAAATTCTAAGGGCTTTGGATGCTATTCACTGTTTCATTGCAAGCAAAGATTTTCAAATTTGAAAAGCTCCTAAAAGCCTTTTAGCCAAGTGAACTCGAACTGTCTTTTCGAACCTCAGGTTTACCTCAGGCAGAGAACTCTTAAAAGTTTTCAACCAAGTAAACTCGAGTCTGGTTCCTTAAACCTCAGGTTCATTTCAGGCCGAGAGCACTCAGAGTTTTTCAAGTCGAACAAACTCGAGCCTGTGTACTCAAACCTCAGGTTTATTTCAAGCCGAGAGCATTGAGAGTTTTTCAAAGATATTCGAACTCGAGCCTGTGTACTCAAACCTCAGGTTTATTTCAGGCCGAGAGCATTTAGAGTTTTTCAAAGATATTCGAACTCGAGCCTGTGTACTCAAACCTCAGGTTTATTTCAAGCCGAGAGCATTGAGAGTTTTTCAAAGATAATCGAACTTGAGCCTAACATTGTAAACTCGAGTTCAATTCCTACCAAGAGCAATGATTTTTCAAATTGAGAAGAACTCTAGAGTTTGCCGTATGAACCTCAAGTTTGGCCTTGAATACAAAAAGCTAAGATTTAGTTAAACAGTGCCAAACTCGAGCCTACCCACTAATAGACTCGAGTTCACGCTTTTGCTCAAAGTTATTCAAAGAGGCAAGATCGCGATTTCCTCTCCTGGATGAAGGAAACTCGAGTTCACTATGTGCAAACTCGAGTTTAAAGCAACCCAAGAGCAAAGAAAGTTTTTATGTCTCGAGAACCTCGGGTTCGTTTTGCAAACCTCCGTTTAGAAGTTCGAACTTGAAACGCCCTTACACTTTGAAGCCTCGAACTCGAGCCTACATGAACTAAACTCGAGTTCGTGACGCTAATACAGAAATTCAAATCTGACGATTCTGGAAAACATTCTTGTTTGATCTTAATACTCCACAATATTATTATCTAATATTCCTAACTATGTTTAATGACTTTATTAGTGAATTTCAGATTGTTTAGAGAATGTTTTTGAAGAGTTAAAGGAAAAGGCAAAAAGTGGTTGAGCTCATTAAATGCTATGTTCAGAAAGTTGCATGCTTTTAGGTAATCCTTCTGCACACGATTGCAGAACATTAATGTATGATTACTACATCAAGAAACTACCTCTCTAACAGATTAATTCGGAGGAAGTCATCTCTGAACACTTGGACAGCTGGATTAAGCTGAGATTAGAGAGAGAAGTTGCCAAAACCACTTCCTAACCTTGGGACAACTTCTCCAACGGATTTATTTGGAAAGCAACGGTCATTTAATGATCTCTGAGTATAAATAGAGCTGCATTCAACTCTTTCCAACAACTACATCTGCTGAAAATGAAAATCATTCAAGTCTCACATTTATTCCTTCAGTTTTCATCTGTGTAGTATCTTGTGATACATAAGCTTCAGTGTTTAACATTATCTACTCTTTGTGAGAGTTTTCTACTTGTGAATCATTTATTGTAAAGAACCACAAGTCATGGGACTTGGTGGTTGGGTTCATTGATTACAACTTGTAAGAGGGAGTGAGTTCTAGTGAGAGAACTATCTCTTGAGTACTGAGTGTGTAATCCTTGATATAGTGGAAATCCCGGAGAGTCTCGGGGAATTTGGATGTAGGTCAAGTTGTTAGGACAGTATAAATCTTTGTGTCCAGCTTCTTCTTCCCTCACTTTGTTTACCTCTGTTTTTATAGTCTCAAAACAGCATTTCCTGAAAAATTTCAATATACCCAATTCACCCCCCTCTTGGGTATTTAGCTCCACTTACAGAAATCTATCAAGCTCCAAGGTCACCGTAGGGTTCAGGTAATGGATCTGGGCCAGAGCCATGTCAAAAGCGTCCTTGGTGGTTGCCCTCACAGTATCCTAGCATTCGGACAGGGCTTTCTTTGTATCTGCCAGCTCGGCATTCATGGCGCCCAACTCATCCGCCAAGTTACCTCGCCGAGCCTGCACCGTCTTCAAAGCTTCCATGCTCTAGGAGTTAGAGGCCTTCAAATTGAGGTTCTCGGAGTTTAATTTGGCCAGGACGTCCTTAATGGACTTTAGCAGCAACTGCAGCTTGAACGGTGATCAGCTCATCCTCCGCCCTCTTCTTTGTCGCCACAGCCATATCTCTTTCTGTCCCTAAATAACGCTTCTCGGTCGAAACCCCAACCACCTTCTTTTTTAGGAGGAGCAGGGACTACGACAGACCTACCCCTTCAACAGATGATCCTACACAGAATGGATCAAACGTTCCTCGGCCTCACTTAGAGGAAGGGAAGTATCCTGGAAACGACAGGGAGGTAGATAGGCGACGCTGAGCTCCTCGGTCACCCCCTTTTCCCAGGCAAAACCACACGGCAGCTTAAAGGGAAGAGGAGGAGGAGGAGGAGAAGGTGGAGCCAGGCTGCCCTGAGGATGAGCTTGAGCCTCCTCAACCGCAACATCCTTGTCTTTCTGCAACTGAGGCTGCCCAGCCGAAGAAGACGAGGAGGGGCTGCTTTAGGCCGAGGACCTCATCCTCTTGGACCCCGGAGCTTGAGGCACAGTTCTTCCCCTTCCCCTACCAGGCTCAAGAGCAGCACGTTTCGGCGTCTCCCTCCTCGGATGAGCCCTCTCGCCGGGGTTCACATGAGATATATATGGGGGCAATGGGTCCATAGCTTGAGCTGCAAAAGAAAGATAGATTAGAACAAACCAGAAGATCAGAACATAAACGTTGCTGGAATATCATAAAGATGAAATCAAACATAAAGATGGTAAATGTACATGGGGCCGCCCCAGCCTCGAGGAGAGGTTGAGAAAGTATCGAAGCAACGGTCTTTACACCGTGCTCCTTGACATAGGTTATCAGCCGAGACACCACCACGACGTCCTCGGCCGGTAGATCGTCCCCATCCACTTGGTAGCTGGATGAGTGCTTGTTGTGATGGTCTTTAGTCCAGTACAATGTGAATTTTCATTCCACATCTTTGGACTCGAGGCCATGTAGGAACCAGGGCATTTGCCTAGAAATGGCAACCACCTTGAAGAAGCTGGTCTGGAAGTGCTTAAAGGAATCAGAAAAAGCATGGAAGAGCTTTCTGTTAGCTCCCAAATATTTGTTTTGATGATAACTAACCCTTGTAAAAGGAACTTGATCAACAAAGTTCATTTACCTTGTGAAAAATGAATCTGCATTTTTTTATCTGTCAGATTGGCTCTAGCCAATTTCTGCTGACTCGAGCCAAGCCCTACACTCCAGCCAACCCCATCTGACTCGAGCCAAGCTCCTCTCTAAATTTGTCAGAATACAAATTTGGCTCTAGCCAATTTCATCTGACTTCAGCCAAGCTCTGCACTCCAGCTAACCTCATTTGACTCAAGCCAAGCTCCTACCTAAATTTGTCAGCATACAAATTTTGGCTCTAGCTACTTTCGTCTGACTCCAGCCAAGCCCTGAACTCTAGCCTAAGTAAATTGACTCTAGCCAAGTTTTGACCATTATTTTCAAATACTCATTTTACCTCTAGCCTACTGAGTGTACCTCCAGTTTTGACCTAGACTTGAGCCTGAGATTTGTAACTCAAGCCTAAAGTGCTTCCATAGAAAAATCTAACTCTAGCCTACATAGCTTACCTCCAGTTTTGGCCTATACTTGAGCCTGAATGTTATATGAATTGTTTCAAGTATGTTTTGCTAACGTAATTTCCCTGAGTTTATTCATTTTAGCAATAGCACAGGAGATACTCGAATATTGACATCTGAATACTCAAGTATGAGCATTTCAAAGCTTCCGGAATATCTGAACTAGCTGGATACTCAAGTATTGGCAGAGACATAAAATGCAAATCTGTCATAACGCTATTCTAACGATTTGATCTCTCACTCATATCTTTCTAAGCTTCATTGTTTATTGTGAGATAATTAACATAATGATGAGTGATTTTCAGATATAAATTAGCAACGGTTGAATTCAGATGTATCAGCAATAAGTTCCGTAAAAACAAAGACGAACAGAGACAACAGATTTAATCCAATTAAGGCGAGATTGGCGCGAATGGTTAATTGCCAACAACGGTCATATTCAAACGGGCAAATTCAGATCCTACAAATGACTCTTTCTCTCCAACTACTATAAATAGACGAAGGACTGAATTCATCAGGACGAATCAGCGCATACACAGAGAAAAGTACTCAAAGCGATCAATCTCTTGTCTGATCATATCTTCAAATACCTCTAAGCTTCAGTATTCATTATTTTACTCTGTAAGAGAGGTTCATCATTTGTATTTACATTTGTTCAAATCTCAAGGTAGTGGTATCTTGAGTGTGGGTGTACGATTACAACTTGTAAGGGGAGTGAATCCTAGTGAGAAAGGATCATTCTGAGTTACAGAGTGTGTAATTATATTTGTGAGATAGTGAAAATCCCAGTGTGCGGGTGCGGACGTAGGTCAAGAGTTGGACCGAACCGAGTATAATTCCTTTGTGTCATTTCTCTTTTCCTTTCTTCTTTGCTTTCATCATTTATCCATCATACGTTGAAAGAATTTTTGAGATCACCTATTCACCCCCCCTCTAGGTGATATTCCACCTTCACTTTCGACCGGGAACACCTCGGATGGACGTCAAGCCTTTTAATTCTTCATCATTTTTGTCGGACCAAGGTGTGAAAGGGTAGAAAAAATAAAAGAATATGGAGCATTTACAGGGAATGGGTTCTGGTAGCAATCTACAGAAGTGCTCGAAAGCTAAAATGAAGCCCTACCCGTTAGGATGAAGTTGAGAAGGAGCAAGATGGAGGTAGTTCAAAACTTCCATTTGGAACTCAGTGAACGGGAAGCGAACACCGAGTCGGGAGGCATAGTCCTTGTAGAAGAAGAAGAAGGAATTATTGGTTCCCTCTCTGACAGCACATACGGGCTCCCCATCAGAAGGAGGACGTAAGGTGCAGCACGAAGTGTCTCCCAGATCGAGCCTGGCAATATCCGAAGGCGACATCAGGGATTGTGTTGTCAATACCCCATGAGCGACCCAGGGATACTTCGTTAGGAGGGCTTGAAGGGGACTGGCAGAATCTAATTCCCCAGTAATGGACGGGGTCCTATCGGATGACGGAGACGACTCCATTTAGACCTAAAGCTAACAAAAAAGGGATAAAGGATAGGTGAATGAAAGGTATACCTGACGTATGCATGTTAATGGTAGAATTATGATGAAGTCTGGTTCTGATGGCCGAGGTGGGGAGAGATGGAGACCTATGTCGGCAGGAACCTAGAATTTGGTTGGCAAGAGAATCTTGGCCAAGCGCGATATAGTAGGAGCTCGAAGCAATGCAATCCCAACAGGGGCCGAGATACCCCTCTGGGTAGGAACCGACCTCTCCCGAGGGGGTCTAGTAAAAAATAATTGGTTGAGCCGAGATGGCTCCTGAACCGTCTCGATCCCCAAAACGAGTAAAATCACTGCGAGAGCCCGCTAGGGAAGGTGGGGTCACAACAGATGACGACCCCTCAACTCCCCTCTCACCAGACCCACCACAGAGCAAGGTCGCCAACCTTTGCTCTTCAGAAAGGAAAGAGCCAAACAACCAAAAGCTGGTCAGTGGATAGCGCGTGCGTAAGGCTTCCTCCTCTTCCGGAGTTTTATTTTGACTCGAAGAAGGCAAACGGTTAGACTTATCCATCACCACTAGAAAATGGAACTTAGAAAGGCATATAAGTTTTGATGAGGAAAGGAGAACCAAATAGGGAGAAGACAAGGGATACTCTCGTACACGGGCATATGCCATGAGGAACAAGGAACCTAAGCTCAGACGACACCTAGATGCACCTACTAAGAACTTACCCAGAAGAACCCAGAAGCGGAAATGCTCAAATCACAGAACTCCAAAAAATCAAACCAGAGAAAAGAGGGAGAAGTGATAAGCATACCTGATGTAGCGAAAGTCGATGAAAGGGCAAAAAGAACAAAATCTAGAAGGCTACACGAAGGTGATCATGGCAAGAAAAAACAGGATGTTCTCCGGGGAAAACAAAGAAGTTGCAAAATGAGAAGAGTGTATGGAATGGAGGGAAATACGAATAATGGATAGATATGTTCCTTCGAACGTTGCAATCCTGAAGAGTCAAGGGTAAAAAGGACTATTCACTCTGAAAGTATGGTGACATACGTTACGCGACAGGCGCATTAAATATGCACAAAAACCGCTGACGGCTGGACACGACGGTTATGACCCTTCGCCAATCCAAAGGCGCCATGTGTGAGAGGGTAATGATGGTAGCGACAGAAAAACCCAAACCTCGAAGTTAGGCAAAACGGTTGACATTACCTCGGACACTGAGCCCTTCGATATTACCTCGGATCCAAGGGCAACAACGGAGTGCCTCGATCCCATAGACCTCAGCCCAACTAAGATGGCTCCTGCACCATCTCGGCCCCATGAACTCCCTATCTCTACCTCGGGAGAAAACACATGACTCCCGTGGCCAGAGCCAGTACCACATGGCGTAGTGACGCAAGGATCTCGGTAGACCTACTCAAGATTATTGTCATTGTTCCGGCACCTTACATCCCGACAGCTCAAACACTTGAGCTACCAGGCTGGGGGCAACTGTTACGGACCTGCACAAGGCCCAATAACAGAAGGGCCCAGCAGTAAGTACCATATCTTGACAGATATACTGGATCTATCTATGACAAGTGAATATCTTAAATACCCCGGAACTAAGGGATATCTTCATGATATAACGGCCTAGATACTCGCCTATATACTCGCCTAGGTACTCGCACCAAAGATCACGCAGGGCCGATATATCCTGCCTACGGTAAACTCTATAAATACAGAGGACAATTCCTAAGGTGCACACGTTCTAACTCTAAGCTATTTACATTCCGTCACACTGTGCACACACACCACCCCCTCTGGCTAAAGCCTATTTCGTGCACAGTGATCCCAAGCTCTCCTAAGTATCTCCTCCATAGATATTCAGGCTGAGCTCATTGATTCAATATCAAAGCACCAACCCTAGGCTGGACATTTGTGTTCTACACCAGAATAGTAGGTAAAATGGAGGAGCAAGGAATCAATTTTGGTGTCTCGTGGTTTTATTCAAACCATCCGATTTAATTTTATAGCGGTTCATTTTTATATAAAAAGGATCATTTTTAAAAAAAAACATGTTAATTAAAATATTTTTTGAATTTTAGATTCTCTATTTATTAAAATAATTTTAAAAAATTAAAAAGTAAAAAAATAAATATGGACAATCCATATCAAAGAGCGCCTAATGCCTATCACCGAAACTAATTCCGAGGAGCAACGAGTTATTTTCAAGATAATCTTACGAGTTACAAGTTACTACTATGATTCTATTTATAAATCCAAATTAACTAATTCTCAAATACCAAGAAGAGTTAGTTAACTCATTAATATGAGCTAGATTTACAATTTTGCTCTTATCTATGATTAGTTCCAAAAGTTAACGTGAATAAATTCTTTTTGTTTGTTGCAATTAATAGAGGCAAAAAATTAAAAGATACATTTATTATTTTGAAACTAAACTTATAATAAGAATATATATATATATATATATATATATTATCAAAATGAACTTGTAATTAGGATCATAGTGGCATGGTCTTGTAGGAAGGAATGTTCGTGATTGCCAAACTAAGTGATCGATGAATTACATGAAGAAGGTATGGGTGGAAATAGGCTAGACCCCTATCAGCGGTCTATGACTTGACTTTGGTTAGAGCCTGGCCCGCGTTTAACAAAAAGGCAAGGCTAAATCCTATTTAGATGCCTAAATATACAAATAGGCTAGACCTATTTTATGAAAGTCGATCTCTAAGCCTCCAGGTCGATCTATTTTAAAATATAATTTCATTTATATTATGTGTCCATGTTATATTTTTATCATTTTTCTATTTTAATTTTAAAATAAAATTATTAAATTATCTTAATGAGTTGGTTCTTTATAATTTAAAACTCAAATAATAGCATTTTGAATTAATTTTAATTTATATTTTTTAAATGATAAGAATTCAATTTTATTTAATTACATTTTAGCTTTAAATTATAGGTTTTTAAGTCTATTTAAAGCCTCTAAGACCTAATTTTTAAGCCTATTTAAAGGCCTACATTATAAGTAGGCTTCGTAAAAAGTTTTAGGTCCGATCGGGCATTTTGAAGGCTAGGGCCTGAACCTAAAAAGAAAAAACTTATATACATGCCTAAGCTCGGACTTTAGGCATCTATTATAGACTTAGGCTTATTTAACTAAAGTCTGGCCTGATCTGATTTATTTCCACCTCTAGAAGGAAGATGTCATCTTTATCACTAACCAATAAACTTGTTATATCTTGAGATGTGTTTATTAATTAATATTGATACTCCCTCCGATCTATAATATAGGACAATTCAAATATATCACAGAAAATGAGAAATGACAGTCATTTAATATGTCCTAAAATGTATTTTTTTTTTTTACTTTTACCATTATTGAGAAATCTATTTAATTGCATTGCAAATATTATTTTAGAGATGGAGATATAATCAGTGAGCAAAGTTGAAATGTAATTATTAATCACACGAGCATGGCAAAAAAAATTAATTAAATTGGAGGTGACTTATATTGGATCATACATTTTTTTAGAAGTGCGCTATATTATGGATAAAAAGAAGTATGTTAATATAATAATATTAATAACGAGCATATTAGAGACACATGAGAGAAAAGGGCATGAACCATGATGATAAATTGATGAGGATTTTGTTTGCGAGAAAGTACATTTTGAGTTATGGCGTGCACTAGTTGCTCCCAACTATACCTAGTGTATTGATATTTTTTGTAAAAATTAATTCGTTTCTCAAATAATTTTCATTATATTATGAAATGATCGATTAAAAATGAAATTTTGAAAAACATGAGATTCAAAATTTATTTACCTTCATTTATAAATATTTTATTTTTTATATTAAAAAATATTAAATTGTGAAAAAAGGACAAAGGGATGAAAAATTAGAACAAAATGTAAGTCAAATTTTATCGGTTCGGTCTTTCCCTCTCGTGGTGCGACTTCTTTACTTCTTCACAAGTCTTGAGATTTTAGCCGCTCGGGTCTCATAGAATAAAATATTCCTTCCCCGTCTCCGGGCTCTTCTCTCGAATGGAGAGAATGAGTTCAACTCGCGCTATTCACCGGGCCGCTATCTTACTAAAGAGTGGTCCTATCTTTTCTACCCTCTCGTCACTCGTTTCCTTTCGAGAAGACGAAGAGGATGACACCGGGGATCTTTCTTACTTAAAGAAATTCCCATGAGCCGCCTTGAGCCGGTTACTCCAACTTCGAAGATTATTGGCCACTTACTTACTACTTTCATTCAAATGCCACCTTTGGTATGTAAGACATTGAGTTGGACTACTTTCCTTCGGTAATGCCTCTCTTTCCCTCTCCCTTGCTCTTGTCCTTGCCCTTCTACTTACTGGCTTGGCTCTTTCGAAAGAAAAGGATTCGCTTCAGCGGGTGTATAGAGGATAAAGTGAACATTACGCCGGAAGGACTAGAGCAGGTACGACAGCCTTAAGGACCACTCCGTCGCTAATCACCTTCGGACTTGAGGACTTCGCGTCACATGCTATCAAAGGGTCTTCCGTTCTGCTCTACTTAACCATTTCGGCTACCCCCAAATAGAATTGGGATTGGGATCCAACAATTAAATAATAAGAAAAGGACTAGAAAAACCAAAAACGAGTGCCGAAAGAATGGCTAGTGCCTAAAGCTATGAGTCGAGAAAGATTTGTATTTGACGAGATAGCTTACCCCGCTTTCACGGGAAGGGTCGCTTCGCTCGGGGAGTGGAGGGAAGGAGAGGACAGTTCGGCCGTCGAGTAGAGTAGTGGAGCGAGAAAGGAAAGAATGAGTAGTACCGAGAGAGACATGTTACGAAAGAAGGAATCACCAACCGAGAAACAAATACAAGTGTGAAGCCTAACAGAACTACTTGACTTTCACCACTCGACTTTACTCGCTCGAAACAAGACTTAGTCTACGACCAACGCCTTACCCGTTGTTAGAGTGCCGAGATAGAAGGCACCTTCTTCATTACCAATAGCAAGCGTAGACCATGTTTGAGCGGGGTTGCTTGTAGAATAGAATCGGTTGTTACGAGTTCGGTTGGTGATCCGTCGAGCGGTGTAATCTAAAGCATCTCAATCGAGGTCGTCTTTCTTTGATGTTGTTTCTCAATTTGCATGTGATTCGTCAAACTTTTTTTAACGCAATTTTATCTTCCCAGTGCCTACTGCTAGGTTTCTTTATCGAATCTGCTCCCGGTGGTTAAGGTTAAGTAAGGGCAGTAGCATTCGACTAGCTTGATAGCTTGAGTGGGCAGCATTAGATTCGTTAGAGTCGCTAGCTCTTCTTTCTCTTGTTGAATCAGTCACTCTTCTTTCATCAGCTCTTTTTGCTCTTGTTCAACGGTAATGGACTGAAAGGCTTGGGAGACATCGTCTGATTCAGGAGTGGCAGAACCGTTGACACCAGATGCTTGGGCTTCAACCGACTTCAAATGAAAGAGAATTGAATAAAAGCCAAAACTAAAATAGAATTATATATAATAATAATAAACTGGGCTGAGCTCAAGTCTGAATATCAAAGTGAAACTGGGGAAAGAACCCGAAACCCTGGATTCCCATGACTACTTCGAGTGACTTTTTCTTCTTCTTCTTGGTTTGGTGGCGTGCTTTCGCACATAAGAAAAAAGTGAAAGGATTGAGCCGCCCCCCTACCCTAAGTCATTGCATTGATAAAGATGAGTGCCCTGGTTCCCCGCCTTGGATGTCTTGCTTTGAATATAACTAGTTGATGAACCAAGCACTGGAGGAGACTTGACTTCTGATCCTCGTTTTCTTTTCTGTGGCTATGGGCCACGAACGGTAGAGGAAGAAAGGTCAAATCGAGACTAGAGGTCAGCGCTTTCTCTTTGTAATCATCCTCTTGTAGTCTATTGGTATACGAGACGAGGACGGGGTGTTTGGGGGTCTCATAGATAGATAAACATAGAATCGGAAGCCAAGGTGGAGTGGATGGTGCTCAAGCTTATCAACTTACTAAGCTGTCTACCCAATGTCAAGTTCTCCAATCACTTGAAATGAATGTGTTTTTTTTAGGTGAATTTATAACTAAGTGGTAGTGTTTAAGAATAAAATAAAACGTATAGTCATATGTAATTTGAGAAGTTGATATAAATGAAATTTGATTGTTGTAAAAGATAAGAAATTAAATTTGATTCCAACTTAATTTGGTATTCTAAAGGAACCTAAACATAAGAAATTTAGAATAGACTTTCAATTGAATCGTGTAGATTAAGTTCTCGAACTTAATTTGCTTGTAGAATAGACATATACTTATCGGCCTTGTATAATCTCATTAAGCTTATACACAAATTAATTCAATTAAGTACTAAAGCCTAAAGAATTAGGGATTAACATAATTATAATGACTTTTAGAGGATTGAGAGACCCTATTAGGTAATTTAGAGTTCTAAACTAGCAATTATAATTTTAATTACAATTAAGGGAAGATGTTAAATACGAAAAAATAATCAATGCTATAATAAACCAAGTCATTGCAAAAGTAATTTCAAATCATCCATAGCATTAGTTTTAGTTTAGATTCATTTGTTTTATTATTTCAGTTCCATCTTTGTTTTTACTTTATCTTTATTTCATCCTTGTGTCTTGCTCAACTTAAATTAAAATGGAAATTTTGATTGTTAATCACTTGTTCAATTGAGTCATGGGATGATTTTGATTCACTGTTATACTATTTTCACAGCTTGTATACTCATTAAATTTTAGCAACAACATCAGTTACTTTAGTGCAATGGGGTCCACTTGGTGTACATGCATCATGATTAAAGTAATTGACGTAGGCTACACTTAATAGACATGTCATTTTTTTCTCTAGAAAATGTTCATGTATATTGTTATACCAGAGGAAATTTTATAGTGTTGACTAATGACTATGCATGGAAAAATACTTTGTATAAATTTGCACCTTAATTCTTGATATTATATCATACATAAATAAGTACTAATTTGGACATAAATGTGTGTGGGATTGTAAGAGATTGAAGGTGGAATATCACCTAGAGGGGGGTGAATAGGTGATCTCAAAAATTCTTTCCACATACGATGGATAAACGATGAAAGCAGTAAGAAAAGTAAAGAGAAATGACACTGAGGAATTATACTGGTTCGGTCCAATTCTTGACCTACGTCCAGTACCCAGACACTCTGGGATTTTCTACTATCACTCAAGAACAATTACACACTCTGTAACTCAGGATGATCCTTTCTCCCTAGGACTCACTCCCCCTTACAAGTTGTAATTGTACACAATCAGATACACACTCTGTACTCGAAAGTTATCCTCTCTCTAGGATACACTCCCCCTTACACGTTGTACTCTGATTACCCAATCTCCAAGTCCCACGAGTTGAGATTCTTACAATGAATGATATACAAGAAAATGAACTCTCTCACAGAGTAGATGTTGATAAACACTGAAGCTCAATAACATCCGAAGATATAAACAAAATAAAGATTGATCGCTTTGAGTGCTTTGTCTGTGTATGCATTTTTGTACCTGTTGATGAACTCAATCCTTTGAGTATTTATAGTAGTTGAAGATTGAAGAAATATCCGTTGAGGCTCTTTAAAATGACCGTTAGAGATGAGGCAGGAGGATCGGTATAATCGCCATCATTATTCCCGTAATTGTGATTATGATCGTTGTATAATCTCCGTCATTATTCCTGTAATTGTGATTATGACCGTTGTATAATCTCCGTCATTATTCATGTAATTGTGATTAAGACCGTTGAGACCCAGCAAAGGAAATGAAATATTCTTACCCAGAATGTTGCAGAGTATGTCTGTTGGTTGAGTTTCTTCAATAGGCAAGTTTGATAAATGGGGGATTGCTTCAGTCAACATCCTGTGTTGATTCTTATTCTAATAATCTGTAACTCATTAACAAATTGATTAAAAGCAATTAAGAATAATAATGAGTAATGATTTGAAGCAATGAAATCATAATCAATTGATTTTGATTTTTGGAGACGGTGATTTGATAATTAGAAAGATATGACTTGAGGAGCATATTTGGAGGCATATTAATTGGTTGGAGGTAAGAATAAAGTATTTGAAGATTTTGCCTTGAGTCAAAATATGATGCCTTGAGTTATCATGACTAGAGGTAATATCTTTCTGACTAGAGGCAAATACGATATTAGTGTGAAAACAAGCAACAAGACAATTTGCCTAGAGTCAATTAATAGATGCCTAGAGTTAATATGACTAGAGGTAGATGATAAATGACTAGAGTCATAGTCTTTGATATAATTTGGAAATAGCGACGACTTGTTGGAGGTAAGAACAAAATGTCTTGAGTCAAGTTGCCTTGAGGAATAAATAAATGACTTGAGGCAATTCACGATAGTTTTGAAAGATGAAATAAGAAATGCCGGAGTCATATATTTATGCCTTGAGTCATGTACCTAGAGGCATGAGTTAGTTGGTGGAGGCAAAAACGAGAGCATAGAAATATTAGATAAAAGAATGGTTTGCCTAGAGTCATGAGAATGACTAGAGTCATATTACTGAGGCAATTATGTAGTGACTAGAGTCATGAGGTGAAGTTCAACGTAATTACAATTTTGCCATTAAAAGTGAATTTCAACATAATTACAATTTTGCCATTATATGTGAATTTTCCAAAACTTGCGGGAGTGACTTAAAGAGTGAAAGTTCAACATATTTACGATTTTGCCATCGAGTGAATTTTCACCATAATTACGGTTTTGCCATTTCAAGTGGGATTTTGAAGCATATGTTGGAATGAAGGGAAATGACTTGAGGCAACACACTTAATGACTAGAGGCAACATGTAAATTTTAGCATAATTACACTTTTGCCATTGAAAGTGAATTTTCAAAGCAAAATTACGATTTTGTCATTTTCAAGTGGATTTTAAAACATATGCTGGAGGTAAAATATTGGATGACTAGAGGCAAACCGAAACTCTAAATTTTCATCTAAAATTAAGATTCAATTACATTATAATTGTTATCATCAAAACATTAAAAACATGAGAACTAACAGAGATGGTGGATAAGAGGTGAAGAGGTTAAGGGTGTCTTTAGTTTGAGGGAGGGAGGAGGGGGACATGAGGTTTTAATGTTACTTTCTTTGATTTTGTTAGAAAAAAGGGTTTTTTTAATTATCCTTTATTTAATCAATTTTTTTAAAAGACTTCTTATATTTTTTTATATAAAAATTAAATAACAGGAAATTAGAAATTACACAAAAGAGTATTAATCCCATCTTCTCTTGTAGAATCCCGGTCTGTAGAAACTCGGGACGGACATCTAAAAATACCATAGAAGAAATACTACCATTTTTACTAGTGAATTAGCCACCATGTTTCCATCTCTCAAGACATGTTGAATAAGAGAGAGGAAGGTATGAGTTATCCAAGTTGGAAAAAAAGGCACATTGATGGCATGACGAGACACCCATACCGAATGGCACCGTGCTAATAATGAAGTACCACCTCTCTCCGGTCCCCCACCACGTGGGTTCACTCTTTCTTTTTTCTTTTTTTTTTTTTCTTCTAATTATCATTCGATATCATAATCGGGTTTGTGGCTCTCTTTCTCTCTCTCTCAATACAAATATCTCTTTTAAGACTTGAATTTGAAATATAGAAAGATCTAATAGGGCCTTAAAAAACTCGTTAAGAGCCCAACAAAGAACAAAAAACAAAAAAGACTAGTGTATGGGCTTATAGGGCTCATTTTTAAAATTTTCAAGCTGATTCTTTATATAATATCTATTTACTTAATTTTAATTATATTAATTGTTCTTTTCTGAGAACAGGATTTATCGGACTTGACTAGGAGCCAAGCCTAGGCCTACGTACCCGTAGAGGGATCAAAGTCCACATAGTTCGAGAGAGACACACGGGTGTTTAGCCAAGGGGTGGGGTGTGTGCTCTGTGTGACTGTATGTAAATAGTTCAAGGTTAGAACGTAGAACCTGTGTTCCTTAAGGCTTGACCTCTGTATTATAGAGTTTACCTTAGGTAGGAGATACCAGCCCCTGCGCGATCTCCGATGCGAGTATCCAGGCCACTATATCATATATAAAGATACCCCTTTATTCTAGGATATTTACCTGCTATAGATAGATTCTGATAGATATGCAATATATCTCCTCTTGGGCCTTACATTGAGTATGGGCCCTATTCAGATCCGTAACAGATGCCCCCAGCCTGATAGTTCAAGCTTTTGAGCTGCCGGGATGTACTTTTCTGGACTTCATTCATTGGCCGAGCTGTGTTGCCGTGAGCCTTACGTCGTCGAGTTGGATTACATTGATCCTGGCTATCAAGGCGGCCTACTTCGAAGATCTGAGGTCTTGTCTCAAAGATCTTGAGTAGTGCCGAGATGGTTCGTCTGCCTTTGAATCCAGGTGTTGATCACAACTATAAAAGTCGTCTACTACAAAGATCCGAGGTAATGTCTCCAGGATCTGGGATAATGCCAAGGCGTTTTGCCTGACTTCGAGGTTGGGATCTTTCTCTAGGTTATCCGGGCTAGATTGCCGTGAATCTTTACCCTCTTGCCTATCTACCGCGCAATGCCGGGTTGTGTCATATTGACCTCAGTTACCGATGTCCTTTGCTCAAAGATCCGAGGTAACGTCTCAAGGATCCGGGTAATATCAAGGAGTTCACTCGACTTAGAGGTCGGGATCCTTATGCATTCGCCATCCTTGCTATCTGACACCTAGCGACTTTGTATTCATGCGGGGTTTCAACAGCCACGACTAGGCGCTTGTGATTTCTATGCGCATTTGATGCATCCGTCATGTCACGTACGTCAGCCCTGCCTTTTGGGCTTAGAGGTCCCTAGGCTGCTGATAAGCACAAATTATACCATGTTTTCCCTATATTTCATGACCAAATTACAAGGTAAATATATGCTAAACGATAAACAAACCAAGCAAAAAGGCATGTATTCATGATATAGGGAACTTAGGGTAGAAGTCATTTGCATGTGCTAAAAGCAGAGTAAATTGCATTATTTTGAGAAAGCCCGTGTAGCAAAGCTGATACGATGCTATAGCATTCCGACAGCAACTCGAAGTGCAATACAAAGCACCACGAAAGCTATAGCAAAGTAGAGGACGCAATGCTATGCGGCATATTTTCTGACGTTTTATCCAGATGATTTCAGGAATAAAATAAAGGGCGATATTAACATATAGATTGCTGACGTAACGGAATAGAAGATGCGGAGGATCGAAACTAAAAGATTTGAAGAATCCCACAGAATCAATAGAAGCAATCTACCTGAATCAGAAGATATGATAGATCCCGACGGATTAGGAAAGGCTCAGCTCGCTGTGACTTGCGCCGCAAGAAAAGACTGATTATAAAAGGAAACAGTAGCGCCAACCCTAACAGAGTCGGAGAGCCCTAGAGCAAGATTCTAACTTTCGGTAGACTCAAGAGAAGAGTGAGAGATTTCACAAGAGCTGATACTTCCAGGACAACCCAGCGTCCTTCCCTGCAGTGCGACGGAACAAAGAAGACGTGGAGTGGTGACGTGACAGGACCTCGACCACGCCGTCGGAAATCCCATCAAGCTTTCTGTTTTCCTTTCTTTTAATATTTGTTTTCTTGATTATGGGTCATTCTATTAGCGTCGGTTTTGTGTGTCCCTCGTCAGTCATGAACTAAACTTTCGTATGGCTGGACGAGGATGAATCTTTAAGTGTTGAATGAACCCAGTTGCAAGTTCTTAATTCAATAAATTTGGTTTGCATATCGGTGTTTTAATTACTAGTCGGTTAACGAAAGTTAAGGGCTAGATTTGTGGCCTCAGATTACTGGCAAGGAGTTGAGGTTAGACCTATGAGAAACAGTGTTTGCTAGGCCGCCCGTGCACGGCGTGACCTATTATTGTAGGCTTCAGGAATGGGTCTACCTCTCATAACTATACACCCTGAGCGTAAAGCAGTCCTGACTAGAAAGTTACCATAGGCATATGGATCGAGTATAGCCAGAGTCATATGTATCGAACGCGGAAGCTTCGGTAGACTATCGTGGTGGGTTAACCAAATAGCTTTGTAGTTAGTAGCTATGTTGTAGCAATTGCGGAAGCTGTATAGCATAGATGCTATAGCATTGGGTAGAGCAACTGGGGGACTGATGCACTTAAGGACGATTCTGAATCCAGCCTAACCTCTTACTGATATCTTCTCACGTTTTAAAGTTATTCTGTTTACTTTTGCTATTAGCATAATTACCACAACCTCTCAAACCACTATATTTACTTTCTGCTTGCACAACTATCATAGCAATCGAGCGTCATTCCTTGGTATCTCAGTCTCTGTGGGACGATACTCTACTTTCACTTTATTACTTGTTCGACTGGTTCGCTTGCCATAAGGGAATTTGACCAACAGCTGCTGGGGCGCCTTTATTGTTTAACCTGGATTTCATATCCGAATTGTTCCATCTTAATTTGCTTTTGTCCGAGTCCTGACGAATTCGGGTTCATTCGTATTCTACTTACCGATTTGGTTGTTTAAGCGATGGGTTTTTTCTCAAGGCGGAATCTATTTGCCTTTCCCTCGTTCTTTGTTTTCGCTTGCCTTGGCCTCGGATAGCATTTGAAAATTCAAATAACCCGTGAGGGCTTCCATTAGTTCTTCTTACACCATTGACAACTGTATAGTAGTTGCCCCCCAGCCTGGCAGTCAAAGGCTCTGGGCTGCCGGGGTGGATCTGTTATTGAACCCGAAAATCGTATCCGAGTTGCTACAACTTGTTGGATTTTGATAAAGTTTCGTCCGAGTTTCAACGAACCCGGATTTACTTGTATTCGATTGAATTGCCCCCAGATATGTAGTCCGGGTTAATTGAAGTTTGAAACTTTGTCTGTTTCTTTACATGATTGTCAGGATCTCTTCTTCTTCAATCATCCGGGTTTGTTTGTTGCAACACCGAAATCCCTCAATCCGAATTATCCTGAAGAGGAACGGACTGGGCTTGCTTATATTGTTGACAGCTTTACAGTGTCATACTTGTCTTGCTGCCCCTCAGCCTGGCAGTCAAGGGCTCTGGGCTTCCGGGGTGCATTGACTGTTTAACCTAGATCCATGTCTGAGGTTAATCTTCACTTCAACATTAAGTTGAGTATCTGAACTCGAACGTATGTTCAAAGTTCTTTTGAATGACCGGGCCAAGGTCTTTAGTAATGCAGATCTGTGTTTTGTTCCAGACTTACTGTCTGGGAATTTGTGGTAGGGTTTTCTTTTTTAACTGCAAAGGTGTTTATTTAAACCGTTTAGGATTTTTATTTTAACCGCGCTACTGAGTTCTGGATCCCTTTGTCCGGGTTCATAACCAGGATAAGGACAAACTGTCACATGTTCAGCTGTGGTGTGTGAAACGTAACGCTTTAAACATTTTGACTTGATCGGGGTCGAAATGACAATTCACCTTCTTATCTAGGACGAGTATTGGAGTCAATTTTCACGAGTGCTGTATCAAGCAACTTCACGATACTCTTAACCTGGGCTCGTCGGGGTACGTTGGCCCTGGTGTCATCCATCTAGATGGGTTTTATTTGTGACCGGGTTTTGGGATCAGGATGTAATGTTTATGACCGAGCATAATGACGTCGGTGTATTTTATTTCTGACCGGGTGTAATGACCTCGGTGTATTTTATTTCTGACCGGGTGTAATGACCTCGGTGTAGTATCTTTGACTATCGATAGTAAAGCATTTGAATCTCCACTAAGGAATTCTTTATCGGGGTCGTCTGTTTACGGAGCGCTCGTAGAGTCAATCGCATAATTTTCAGTTAATCCGGTCCAATTAAGGAGCGCGGAGTTAACTGGATAACTTTCAGTTTATCCATGGTTCAATTAAGGAGCGCGGGTTCAACTTGATAACCTTCAATTAATCCGGAGTCCAATTAAGGAGCACGGATTTAACTGTATAATCTTCGGTTTATCCGAGGTCCAATTAAGGAGCACGGATATAACTATATTTTCCACGGAGCCCGGATTCTAACTGTATTAAGTATTAAGTGTAACCGGGGTCCGCCTTCTTTTCACGTCCCGCAAAACTTTGCACGGGTTTATACCATCAGATGTTTTGACGAATTGGACGTGCCCTAACAAGCAAATGATATTTACAATAAGATAGGTTAGAAATCTAAATAAAGTTTCGAGAAACTAACCATTCATACCAGCCACAAACCAGTGAGAGTAATCGGCTGTTGTCAAAGATTGTTGTAGTCTCTAGGACACACCGAAATTCCCTATACGGAACTTGGATTTTAACTACAATCAATGTAACCAGGTTCTATTTGATGATTAGGACTTCGGCTGCTTCGTACTAGTCATAAAATTCAGCTCGAACTTTCATCCGAGATCTTGAAATTTATAGATTGCATTGATTGCTAAAGTGTGTAACCACTTTTGGGCGGCTCCTATGAGTGTGGCAGCAAAGAGCTGAGGAACAACATGTCCAAAAATCCGTCTTCGGGTACGGCGTGCTAGCGACTTCATTGGAGAAGGGACTACTATTGTGTTCCATGGTGTATTTCATCTTGTATTCTTTTGGGGAGCTCGTCTGTCGGTCCGCCCTTCGAGCATCCTGGTCTTCATCATCCGAACTCCTTTTAGTACGCAACCAATTCAGGCCGAGGTTGTCTCCTGAGAGGCAATGCCTATAGCATGTTGCGTTAATCTCGGCTGCTTACTACGATGCGGGTCATCGGCCTCCTGTGTCGCTTTTTCCTGCCTCCCCCGCATGTCATCCCGATTTTCCTTGCGAGCTGATGCTTCGAACTACTTGAAGCGGTCCTCCATCATCTGTTGTATTATTCTGAGATCCTCTTGCCGTTGGCGATTATTGCGTTTCTCCATATTCTCCATCCACCTCAACATTGAGTCCATCATCTTCTGTAGGAGAAGGACGTCTGGATTCGAGACTGGGATCTCCTGAAAGAGGTCCTGCTGGGGCGCCTCTTCTGCCGCCGCGCCCTGATGGTTAGCTACTTTTGGAGGGGAGAATGTCGTGTTAGAAACATCATTCCCCTCATTCATAGCGTTATCTTCTGGGATATCTTCAGGCTGTGGTGGTTCTTGAGCTTGTTGTTGTTGACTCACCTTTGCCTGCATTGGACGAGACGCCATGGATAGGAATCCAAGAAACATGGGTCTTAGATGCGATGTTTGACACGCAAGTCAGTTATCCTAGCATCTCGATTAATGAGGCATTAGACCTCGATTCTAATATCTGGCTACAACGCAAGCTTGGCAAATTTCTGAGGTATCTCGACAATTCGGATCTCGACGTCAGTACGGAGTTATTTTCAGTTTATCCAGGGTCCAATTACAGAGCGGGATTCAACTGTGTAATTTTCAGTTTATCCGGGGTCTAATTAAGGAGCGCGGATTTAACTGTCTTTAAACTTAGTTTTACCGGTTCCATTATTAAGATGGAAACGCGGAGTTAACTGTTCTTTCAGTGTTACCCGGTTCCAAACTGATCATGGAAATGCGGATTTAACCGTTCTTTCCATTGGCTTTACGCTTTATTCGAAACCAGGTTTAGTTACCTTGGATTCATTTTTCCACTATGGGTGTCGCAACCCTTGATTTGCTTATCCATGATGGGTGTCGTAACCTGAAATTTGTTTGTCCAAGGTGGGTGTCGTAACCTAAAATTTGCTTATCCTAGATAGGTGTTGTAACCCGAGATTCCATTATGGGTGTCGTAACCCTTGATTCCATATCTGCCCATGAGGCATCCATTTTCTATAGTAAATTCCATCATGAAGAAACTGGTTGGAGGGATTGCGACTTTTGCAACAAGAACACTAAAGGACCTAATGGGGCTGTTACATCTACCGCGATAAATGCAAGTGATTGTCCCTCTCTTCATATTGATGGGAAACGGTTGGTGGATAGTGTTGATGAGGAAAAATTGATGCAGTTATGCGGAATTGTCAAAGCTAGTGGGACTAATGGTTGGCATCAGCCTCAGGGAAATAAAATGATGGTTCATAAGTGGGGCGGCCAAGTAGAAGCAGCCGTTGATGTCGTTCATAGAGAGAACCTACTAGGAGCTATCGGGGAGCGCCTTCATAATCCTCCTCCAGAACGAGGACGTGACCCCAAATCCATAGTTCCAATACCTTTTTGCCCTCACTGGAGTTACAAGCTAGCGTTGCCAAGCTCGGCATCTAGCAATCTCGGCGTACCCGACGTCTTGGCACCTCCTCATCTTGGCGTATCATCAACCTCGACTATCGCGATGAAGTCGAGACGCGTTGAATCAGCCTCGGCTTAACAACAACCTCAGCTATCTCAATTTGCTCGTTTACCCTGCCTCAACAATTTTGATAGAAGAAATAATAATTCAAAGAGATCAAATGCTATTGCTATATGTTTGGAGGGTTTTAGTAATCCTCCAACTCTTTCTAATGTGAATAATATAGAAAAGACAAACACAAAGTAGATATAGCAAAGGCAAACATAAAGTAGTGTGATCCTATTATTGACTTCCCTGCATCCCCGAGTCGTGAAAATAACTCCTTTGGACTAAATGGCATGGAGAGTTCAAATGTTGTGGTTGCTTATGATCCAAATTGGGAATCTAAATTTATGCCAGAATTAAAAAGTTTGATTCCCAATAGGAGAGGATGACGATCCTAGGTTCCAAGGAGAGAGGATGATGATCCTTCATATTATCTTCTCTTCATGTGGAAGCTTATGGCGAGTTAAAAGGAAACCCATGTGGAGTCGTGAGAATAACTCCTTTGGCATTGAATCAGCCTCGGCTTACCAACAACCTCGGCTATCTCAATTTGCTTGTTTGGGATTCTCAAACGGGTATTGAACCCACAGCTGTATCAAATTCCTAGATCTCATACTCTATCTAGTGGCTATTGTTGTGCAATGGGCCCGGAGGTTGTTGTCTTAGGAGTGGCGGCACGACGATAGGAGGATCCGAAGTTGCCGAACAAGATCTCTAAGTCTGCTAGTTTTCTATTAAGGCCATCAAAGACTTCTCTAAGTTCTTCCTGGTGATCCTTCAGGCATCAAAGACTTCTCTGAGTTCTTCCTGGTGATCCTTCCAACTATCTTCTCATCATGTGGACACACAAAGAGTTAAAAGAAAACTCATGTGACGCAGCTCAAAACCAAAGTTATTGCTCAAATCTGGGTTCCCAAGGAAAGAGGAAGAGGATCCTGGGTTCCCAAGGAGAGAGGAGGACGATCCTGAGGATGATGATCTTGGGTTCCCGAGGAGAGAGGATGACGATCCCGGGTTCCCAAGGAAAAAGGAGGACGATCCTGAGGATCCTGAGGAGAGAGGATGACATGATAAAAGAAAACCCATGTAAAGCAGCTCAAAACCAAAGCCGTTGCTCAAACAACAATTGTTTCTCTAAATCCCTTCACAGGCTGCTACGGTTCTTGATTTTAATGCTATGGATTTTCAGGAATTGCCCGTGTAAAGGAATTTGGCTGCTGCTTCTAGTGTTGACCATCTTTGGTTGCAGGAATCAAAATTTACGGTTCCCCGCGGACGGCGCCAATGTTACTGTTCTAAGAACAAGATTTATCGGACTTGACTAGGAGCCAAGCCTAGGGCCTACGTACCCTGTAGAGGGATCAAAGTCCACATAGTTCGAGACACACACAGGCGTTTAGCCAAAAGGGTGGGGTGTGTGCTTTGTGTGACTGTATGTAAATAGGTCAAGGTTAGAATGTAGAACCTGTGTTCCTTAAGGCTTGACCTCTGTATTTATAGAGTTTACCTTAGGTAGGAGATCTAGGGCCTGCGCGATCTCCGTGCGAGTATCAGCTGCTATATCATATATGAAGATACCCCTTTATTTTAGGATATTTACACTATAGATAGATTCGATAGATGTGCAATATATCTCCTCTTAGGCCTTACATTGAGTATGGGCCCTGTTCAGATCCGTAACATTAATAATGTTAGTCAAGATAGTTCATATAACATGTTTTTTTCTTCTAAAAACATCATAATCATCTTTTTTTAATTCCTTCCTCTTTCTTTCACTTGATTATGCTTAGGGGTATCAATACGGGTAAATTTAAAAAAATTAATAAATATAAAAAATATGTCTAATATTGAAGATAAAGATCAACTCCACAATTAAATCTTATATTAAGCACCGAGGAGGAGTACTACCTCAAGCCCTAATATAAGAGTTAGTTTGGGGTTACTGGTTTTATTTATTTATTTATTTATTTATTTTGGGTAAACGGGGGCATTAGCCCTTCTCAATTCTGCATTAAAACAAGTCGGATAAGTAGCCCCTACACAATATCTAACAGATACGGAACTAAAAATTGGGGAGGTTCATCAAAACAACTACGAACTCCCCCATGTGTACATGCAAACCCAGCTATGGCATTAGCACATGAATTCCCCTCCCTAAGCACATGAACAAAACTAACTCTTCTAAATCCGCTAACTGCCTTGCAAATATTAGCCACTAGTCGCGACATCAAACCATCAATCCCCTGCATGTTAGTCAGTAAATGAATCACAGACATTGAGTCACTTTCAACAATAACACAACTCAGACTATATCTAGCAGCAACTTCCAAACCAGTAAGGACTGCCCAGAGTTCAGCCTTTATAGCAGAATTAACCCCCAATCTCCTTGAGAACCCGCATAGGAACCTCCCATCGCTACCCCTTATAACTCCCCCATAGCATGCAATATTTGTTCCACCCTTAAAAGCACCATCAACATTGATTTTGAACCATCCCTCTTGTGGAGCCCTCTACTTGACCTGTGCCTCCATTTTAACAACATGAGAATTCCCAAACTCCAGCCTTGCTTTCTTAATTTCACGCACATACCAGAAAACAACCTTGCTTCTATTTTCTGGCATAACATACCCTTCCTCAAACCTCTGTTTATTCCTCCACTGCCACAATAGTCAGCATGCAATGCCAAAGACCAGACACCAATCATCCTCACCGTTAGTAATATTGGCTCCAATCCACTCTCTGCCCTGCAGATATAAAACTCAGGATCAACCCTCGCCCCCTTTAAATCCGTCCATAAATCCCTAGCTATGACACAATCCCTCAACACATGCATCAAATTTTCATGACCCCATTACAACTCGAGACTGGCAATCACTAACCCCCAAAAGCGAGAAAGTCTTGCACAGTGAGCGACTGTCATGCATGGCCTTCCACAAGAAAAATTGAACTATGCGTGGGCCCTTTGACAGAGATTTGCCGTAATCTCCCAAAATAACCAGATTAGAAAAGGATTTGCAGTATAATGTAACCTGGGTCGTTTCCCAACAAATTCGCAGTCGGCTCAATTCGAACAGCAATAAAACGGTAAAAAATTTTGGGGTTTTGATTCAAAGAGAATAAAAACAAAATAACATAAACAGAACGAAGTAAACACAGATTAAACGAGATAAATAGAAGATTAACCCAGGATTTTGAATTCCACCACTCCCTTCCTTGGACGAAAATGATTTATAACCCAACTCGTGATCAACTCTGGACAAAGCGAAATCTACGCATTTGCCAGAGATTCCCTCAACTGAACAATCGTTCAGAATTTGTTCGAATCAATGGCGTATCCTGTACAATTGCACAGTAATACTTTAACCTAGTTCGAACTACGTCCTTCAGGAAATGTCAATGCGGGCGTTAAATCTAACACCCAATCCGAAAGTAAATCGAATCCGAAATTACAAAACAAAAATGAATTTGTTACCGTTAAGAACAAGTCCTCTGGATAGTGGAATCCTCAATCCATGGGTCAATCACGGTAGCTTAGCTAGTCATGGTTATGCGAACAAAAAATTGAGCGAGAAATGAAGAAGTTCATCATGAACACGAAGAACACGATGAACAGAGGAAGAGCGAGATGAGAGAAAATAAAACTTACGTATTTGATTCAAAGCTGTCTAAAAACGTGAATAAGAATGTGTTTGTAGCTGCTGCCTCACTTAACCTAAAATGGCAAAACGAAATGGGGCTCCAATCCACAATTCGGGGCCCGAACGAAAATAAAATAAAATGGGCTTTAATTACCAAATTCGAGCCCAAAAATACATATGACTTCGGCTCCAAAATCGACCACCCTCTTGTCTGAATTTGCTCTTTATGTCTTCATAACCATTGTAGCTCTCTGAATCATCTGAAATATGAGACAAAAATGAGGCAAATCCGATGTTTGGTTCAAGATTTATGGTAAAAATGGTGAAGCAATGTAAAACTGGAATTTATTATTAAATAATGGCTAAAATATAATAAAAGGCCAAAGGCCCAAATAAGTATAAAAGTCATTATTTATTAGCTAAAGAGTCCTAAATTATAAATCAAGAGGCAAAAAGTAGTGTATGAAATATTCAATTATCAAATTCCCCCACACTTATCTTTTTGTACTCGAGCAAAATTCAAAGAAAAAGACCTAAAGGAGAAACTCTTCTTTTCTAACAATTGCTAACAATGCAAAAATTGAACAAGGGACAAAAAGCTCCAAAAGATCAATCAATCAAGACCACAATCCCTTCATCTCAAATTACAATTCATGGTAATCTCAATCAATCTTGCTAATCACAAAAGATGGTCTCTCAAATGATGCGCTCAATGAATCAATCTCTCAAGTGTTTAAGGTAAATAATCGTATCGTTCAAATTCTACTCAAAAAAATTGTCCTACCATAAGCTTGCTCAATTTCTACGTCTCCACTACTCATAACACATGCATGCACAAATCAAGAGAGCTTGTTATGAAAGGTTGCAATGGGGTTAGGGTGAAGGTAGGTAATAGTATGGAATGAGAGGCTAAACACCAAAGAAATTAAAAAGAGCACTAATTAACACAACCATTTTCTATGTAAGAAAATTTTTATTTTACTTATATATCTCCTTTCTTTCTATGTATTTTCTTTCTTTATTTCTTTCTTTCTCTTTTTTTTTTCTTTTTCTTTTCCTTTTTTTTTTTTTACTTTTCTTTCTTTCTTTTCTTTTTCTTTTGTCCTCTCTTTTTTTCTTTCTTTCTTCTTTTCTTTTTCTTTTCTTTTTTTTTTTTTTTTTTTTTTGGAAATGAAACTATACTATATACATAATCACAATGACAAAAGCAAACATCCCCCCACACTTAAAAGCATGTTGCACTCGAGCAACCCCCACACTTAAACACAAAACCAAGGTGAAACCAATGCTCCAAAAAATTTTCAAGGTGCGGAATAAAATGGTTTTACGCTTAGGCTTGTAATATGGCTTAGAAAAGAATGAGTCAAAAAGGCACAAAGGGCTAGCAAAGGGATCATAATGCAAGGGAAAGGCTATTTGGCCAAAGTGAGGAAAAAATAAAAGAAAGAAAACAAGCTTCCATCATACTTATGCACGTAAGTGAAAAATGTAGTTTCAAAAAGAAAAGGAGCAAGTTCTAGAGAACACAAATCATGAGCGAGATGCACACATGAAAGAAAGAATGGCAAAAGATGAATTCCATTCATGCAGGCCCAAAACCTCACAAGGTAAACACCAACTTAAGCAACCAACATCACCAAATCAACTACCAAGACATGTAATCGAAGAGTCAAGAATGGTAGATCCAATGAGAATAATCCTTTAAAACCAAAATGTCCTGGTTCATAATATGTAGCAATCATAGAATGAGAGACTGTATTTATTTTCAAAAAGCAAAGTTGAAAAAGGAAAACAAATAGAAGAAAGAGGGAGAAAGAAAGAAGAATACTCCCCAAGGGGTTTATGGAGGATAAGTGGCATCAATGAGGAGAATCTCTCGCTTCCTCAGCCGCTCTTTGGGATCCCTCATGAAATGGCTTGAGGCGATGCCCATTGACCTTAAAGGTTCGTCGTGGGTGGATCACATAGCTCAACAAGCACCAAATGGAAAAATGTTAGTGATCTCAAAAGGGCCATCCCATTTAGATCGAAGCTTACCAGGCATAAACCTCAAACCGGAGTTAAACGGAAGAACTTTAGCGCCCAGAAAATTCTTTCCTCGAGAATATGCTTATCATGGAATGCCTTAGTCTTTTCCTTGTATAACCGCGAGCTTTCATAGGCATCCAATCTAAGCTCATCCAACTCTTGCAATTGTAGCTTCCGCTCCATCCCGAGACTTGGCCAAATCCATGTTACTTTTGTTTAATGGCCCAATAGGCTTGATGCTCCAACTCAATAGGAAGATGACATGCCTTACCAAAGTCAAGTCGATAAGGAGACATCCCAATCAGATCTTGTAGGCGGTACGATATGCCCAGAAAGCATCCTCTAATCGCTTACTCCAATCTTTTCGGGTAGAGTTAACAGTCTTCTGAAAGATTTGCTTAATCTCTCTTGTTGAGACTTCTTGACCGTTGGTGCGAGGATGGTATCTTTGTGGAGACCTTGTGAAGCACTCCATACTTGCGTAACAAGGCACCCATGCTTCGGTTGCAAAAATGGGAGCCTTGGTCACTGATAATAGCTCTAGGAATGCCAAACCTACAGAAAATGTTAGACCTAACAAAATCCATCACCATAGAAGAATCATTAGTCGGGTGGCTTTCGCCTCAACCCATTTCGAGACATAATCAACAAGGAAGGCCTACTACTTTCCTAGCAGTATGTAAGTATAACCATATGAAGCAGGAAATGGACCCATAAAATCAATACCCCAAAAATCAAAGATCTCACAAAACAATATAGGGTTCAGGGGGGCATCTCGTGCCTACGGGAAATACTCCAAGTAGTTCTCTACGATAATCTTTGAATTCATGATATTTTAAATGCAAAAAGAAGCTAAAAACTCTATCATTGTCATGCTTTAATGTATCAATTAGCTAAATATGTGATTTCATCTTCATAATGAGTTTTTAGACTTTATTTGCATTAATCTTGGTCACATCTTGAGTTTGGATTCAAAACTGAACTTTAGTCACATTCTTACTACAATTGGGTCGTGAATACTGTTTGGTATTTTGGGTATAACTTGAGTTATAGAAGTCCAATGGATCTTCAATTTGCATTTTCAGAAAGCTAAGAGGAAGCCCTACAAATCTTATGAAGAGCCCAAAAGCCAAATCAGATGTTTAGAGGGCCAAAATGGGCCTGGAAGCCGAAACAGGCTGCTGTCACTGGACTCTGGAATGACGTTCGGTATTTGACCCATAACTGGAGCTACAGACCTCCAAATTAGGTCCGGTTTGCGCTGTTGGAAAGATGACATTCAGGGAAACATTTAATATGAAGACCACGTGGTCTAGATCTGCCGTTTTCGGGGTGTAATCCAGCTTGCAAATGACGCGTTTTTGGAGGTGGAAAGTGGTTTAATGATTCTTCCATATTTGCCACCAAGAAAAGTGACGAAATTAGGTGCAAAATGGATGAATGAGATGCCCAATTTTCCTATAAATAGATGAAGAGGCTGAAGGGAAACACACACATTTGGAGACCAAGATCTCTCCCATTCTAACTTCCTTCTTCTACTTCTTGCCTTCTACTTGGAATGGCTTAAGTCTTAATCTTTCCTTTTAATTATTTTATTTTGATTTTCTATTCTTCATCTCTTTCTCGTAAGGATTCATTATGTTGTTGAGATTTATTTTTATATTGGAATAGAAGCTTTCATTTTCTTTAATTGTTCTTTATGTTCTTCGTGTTCATGATGAACTTGTTCATGTTCTTCGTGGTCATGATGAACATCTTTATTCTGCATTTTCATTTTATATGACCATGCTTGGCTAAGTTTACGTGATCGACCCATGAGTTGAGGATTCCATGGTGTCATCCAGGAGGACTTGCGCTTTAATCGTTAACTAACTTGTTTCTATACTTCAATCGGATTCAAGTTTAGATACAAATTGGATGTTAGATCTAACATCCAGATTGATATCCCGAGGATATAATTGGATCAGGTTCATGTGAGTATTGTGCGTTCGTAAGAAAACATACCATGTATTCGAACATATGCTAGGCGATCGTCTAGTTGAGGAGTTTTTAGACAAATGCAGAGATTTCAGTTTGTCTAGAATCAATCATAAGTTCAGTTATTCTATTTTTGTTCGATGATGGAAGGTCTTGGAATCCCAATTCCGGGTTGATCCATTTTAATTTGATTTAATCTCGCTCTTTTCATTTGTCTTTAATTCTTGTTATAATCCCAACAAAACCCAATCCCCCCTTGTTTTCATTTCATTTGCATGACATCTAGATTACTTAGGATTCAATAAAAGGCTCCTCGAGAAGAGAGAACGAGGTTTGCCTATCGCAATCCTTGGTTAATTGTTGATTGTAGACCCCAAGGCTAATGACAAAGGTCTTCATCGCTCTACGCGGTTATCACATGACTTACAAAACAGATGGGAATCATGAAACAAGGAAGGCCAAAATAATCCACATGTCTAATACTTTCCTAGAGTTCTTTGGGGTCCAAAGTGACCACCACGAGCGAAGCATGAGCAAAATGCAATATAGAGTGAGACTCATGATCGGGCACACATCTCCTAACTACTTGGTCACTACAAAATTTCTGAGATAAGGGTCATCCCAAACATAATATTTAGACTCACTCTTTAATTTAAGGGTTTGGGCCCTAGTGGAATCTATAGGCAAAACACCGGCTACCAAGTAGTTAACCAGATCGCATACCATGGAAGGAAATAGTGTTTGCTCATCGTGGAAATCATCCGAATAGAAGAGGGTGAGAGGAGAATGAGTGATGCGACTCAAGTGGTCAGCTACCCAATTTTGTGCTCCACTTCTGTCTCGAATCTCAACATCAAACTCTTGGAGCAATAACATCCACCGGATGAGTCGTGGTTTAGCATTTGTCTTTTTCAAAAGAAACTTCAAAGCAGCATGGTCAGAGAAAACAATTACTCTACTTGCTAGCAGATATGACCTAAACTTATCAAAAGCAAATACAATAGCCAACAACTCCTTCTCAGTAGTGGTGTAATTGGACTGGGCAGGATCCAAAGTCTTGGAGGCATATGCAATCACATGAGATGCTCTATCAACTCGCTGTGCCAAGATAGCACCAACCGCATAGTTGGAAGCATCACACATCAACTCGAAGGGGAGGCACCAATCAGGGGCTTGGATCACTGGGGCTGTAGTTAGGCAACGCTTCAAATGATCGAAGGCCGCCTTGCAAGCATCATCAAATACAAAGTCAGTGTCCTTATGCAGAAGGTTGGACAAGGGTCGAGCAATCTTCTTGCCGAAATCCCGAATGAAACGCCGATAGAAACCCGCATGACCAAGAAAAGAGCGAACTTCCCGCACAAGATGCGGGGTAAGGCAAAGCGGTAATTACATCTATCTTAGCGGGATCTACCTCAATCCCTTTCCTAGACACTATGTGTCCCAAGACTATACCCGACTCAACCATAAAGTGACACTTCTCATAATTCAGCACAAGATTAGACTCAATACACCTATGCAAAACTCTAGACAAATTAGCTAAGCATGCATCAAAATCAGACCCATATACAGTGAAGTCATCCATAAAAACCTCCATGCAGTCCTCTAGAAACTCAGAGAAAATGCTTACCATACAATGCTGAAAGGTGTCAGGTGCATTGCAAAGGCCAAAAGGCATCCTTCGGTAGGCATATGTTCCAAAAGGGCATGTGAAGGTCGTCTTTTCCTGATCCTCAGGAGCAATATGGATCTAGAAGTATCCGGAGTAGCCATCCAAGAAGCAGTAGAGAGACTTACCAGCCAATCGCTCTAACATCTGATCAATGAAAGGTAGAGGGTAATGATCCTTACGAGTGGCTTGATTGAGTCTCCTATAGTCGATGCAAACTCTCCAACTATTCTCGAACTCGAGTAGGAATGAGCTCATTCTTCGATTGGCTACCACGGTAACCCGGATTTCTTGGGAACCACGGGACCGGGCTAACCCACTCGGCTATCGAAATGGGATAGATGATACTAGCTTGCGAAGCTTAGTGACCTCCTTCTTCACCACATCAAGGATAAGAGGATTAAGGCGTCTCAGGGGCCTCACGGCTTAGAGTCCTCTTCCAACAGAATTTGATGCATACACATGGAAGGGCTAATGCCAACAATGTCAGCTAATGTCCACCCAATGGCTTTCTTGTTCGCCCTCAATAAGCTTGGCAACTTCTCTTCTTGGTCAGGAAAAAGATTATTTGCCACAATGGGCAACCTGTTCCTCCACCTCTAGAAATGCATACTTCGTGGTGAAATTTGGAAGGGATTTCAACTCAAGCTTGGGTGGTTGCTCGATGGAGGGAAGAAGCTTGGGTGGTTGTTGCAACAACTCTGATGTCATCACACTAGAAATACCTGAAACCATATTCAAAGAAGCAGAAGAATTGTGTCTATACAGCTCAATGTTAACATCAGAGTTAAGCTCATCAAAATTAGAATCGGGATGCACATTAGGATCGGGATGAAGCTCAAGCTCGAATCAATATCGGAATCCACATGTAATGTAGAATCACCAAGCAAGTCGAATCACCAAATAATGCGGTATTAAGCAAATCGGTGCAAACAGAGCACCATTCATTATCAGCACATGCACAAATGGGAGAATCACTCTCGGATGCAAAATCGGGATAATCAAGCACACCAATCGGCAATAACATCATCCACAAGATCATCAATCGGATCAATGCGTAGAAAGCGAGTGTTCTTCCTAGGATGTTTCATGGCATCAAAGATATTGAAATTCACATATATATCACCAAACTCCATGGAAAGAGTACCAGAATGCATATCTATCTTAGTCCTAGCTATTTTCATGAAAGGCCTCCCTAGAATGACAGGTGATCTACTACTAGGAGACTCGTCCTCCATATCTAAGATGTAAAAATCAGCAGGAAATATCAGTTCATTAACCTTGACTAATACATCCTCAACTAAACCGAAGGATGAACATTACTCCTATTAGCTAGCCTGAACAACAACACAAGTAGGGACGTAAAGGACCAAGACCAAGAGATTTATAAATAGATGCGGGCATGACATTAATAGAAGTACCTAAATCTAGCATGCAATCATCAAATCTATAGTTACCAAAACAGCAAGGGATAGAAAACGTCCCTGGATCCTTGCACTTGCGAGGCATTGTAGGTTGGATGAGTGCTGATACATTCTGGTTCAAACTCACTCGTTCACTCCCCTTCAGTCGCCTCTTGTTGGTGCACAACTCCTTCAAAAACTTGGCATATTTAGGAATTTGTTTGACCGCATCTAAGAGAGGAATGTTGATCTCTACTCTCCTGAATGTCTCAAGTATATCCTTCTCTTGTGCTCTTTCTGCCAACTTCTTAGGTTGAACTGCTCTCTGAGGGAAAGGAAGAGGAATGCGGATGTCTTCCTCTTCACCTTGTTGCACTGCCTTTTTATTTTTAGAGTCAATCTTCACATTTTCTGACTCTCTTTCTGATGTGGAAGTCACATCTGCAGGCGGTGTAGGTTCCTCCAATTGCTTGCGAACGAAGGGAGATAGCACTCACATTCCCCTTAGGATTAGGAATTGTTTGTGAAGGAAGAGTGTTGGATCCACGAGGTTGAAGCGGTTCAATGAGGTTGCCAACCGCCCAATCTGTGTTTGCAAACTTTGAATGGAAGTGTCAGTTCTTGTTGGAAGCGCATATTTTTGTGACAAATTGCTTCATCATATCTTCAAGTGAGGAACCACCACTACCACTACTACTAGCTTTTGTTGTCTTTGTCTTTGTGGAGGTGCACATATGGCTGGTCGCGGAGGTAGTGCTAGCAAAGGCAAAGCGGTGCAGATTCTTGTTGGAAATTTTGTGGTCTGCATCTTGTCTCTCGTTGGTAATTCCCAGGGCGATATTGGTTACTCCGGTTCGATTCGGTTCCAACGGAAGTGGGGTGATTTCTCCAACCAGGATTGTAGGTATTGGATAAGGCATTATTCTGTTGGTATTGTGGCTTTCCTAGAAAAGCACCACTCGAAGCTACTTGGTGGTCTTGATAAAGCGGGATCATGCAAGGTAGGGCAAGAGTCGTAGAATGGTAAGGGTCGAACAGAACCCACATGAGTAGCCAATGCGAGGAGGAGAAGATTGTACTATCGTGTCGTGCCTTTGCCTCACCGGAGAGGTCGATCATCAAGTCTATTCTCTAATCTCGAGAATCGTCTTTGGTGGAGGTGTTTGCACATGGTAAACATGAGTACTATTGGCCCGGTGCCAAATTGCCGAGAGTTAGCCGCCATCTCGGATATCAATTCTCGAGGCATCTTCGGTGTGTCTTGTTACGTAGAGCCCCACCGCTAGAAGCATCCACCAAACCTTTATCTACGGTAGCGAGACCATCATAGAAATGGGAAATCAAGAGTTGCTCGGTGATCGGTGGTGTAGACGGCTTGTACATAACCTTTTGAACCTCTCTCGTACTCATGCAAAGTCTTCCCATTGGCTGTTTAATGTTGGCAATTTCCTTCTTGATCGGTTGCTCTTGAGGCGGGGTAATATTTCTCCATAAATAACCTCGAACATCAGTCCAGCCCAATAGATGAAGGTGAAGGTACAACAACCAGTCTTTGGCTCCACCTTCCAATGAGAAAGGAAAAGCTCTCGGCTTGATTTGATCTTCATCAATGGCATGTGGTTTCATTGTCGCACACTAGATGGAATTCCTTCAAATGCTTAATGGCACACTCACACGAAAGACCATGAAACTTAGGCGGCAAGTGTATTAGACGATTTAAGCTCAAAGTTAGCAGCAAGGGCAGGATATTGAATGCACAAAGGTTGATAATTAACATCAGGTTCATTCAATTCCTTTAAAGTAGGACGATTTTCCTGTTCTTCTGCCATAATTTCTGAGTTAGGAAAATTGCTACTAGAATCAGTGAAAACAACAAGACTATCAGAAGTACTATCAGAAACACAATCAGAAAGATCAATAGAATGAACACAATCAGAATGGTCAGACTTAAGTTCAATGTCCAATTCAGTATTAATCCCACGACTTAGCCTAACAACTCTTCTAGAAA
The DNA here is from genome assembly GCA_019022655.1 of Acacia acuminata. Lineage (NCBI taxonomy): Eukaryota > Viridiplantae > Streptophyta > Magnoliopsida > Fabales > Fabaceae > Acacia > Acacia acuminata. The sequence goes on from JAFJYI010000044.1 coordinate 4,157,820, forward strand.
AGAAGAATTGTTCTTTCTATTTCAGGATCAAATGGCAACAAGTCTTCTGGATTGATAGTGCTCCTAGTACTCATGCAGCATAATCACAAGGCAGAATTTGCAGAAAATCAGAATTACGAAAATGCCACTAGAAACTCAGAATTACGAAAATGCCACTAAAAGTGGTAAAAAGTATAAAAACACTAAGACACACAAAAGCAAACACAAAAACAAAAACCTATGGTAGAATTTGACCAAAACAAGCCCAAAACACTATCAAATGATTTTTAAAATTTATGGGACTTGGACAGGGCAACTCCTAGACCATTGGGGAACCCAAAAATGCAATAAAAAAACTTCAAAAATTGAAAAAGTGGTCTAAACGATGGAATTTGGCAAAACGGAGCTTAGCACATGGAAAATCAAATTCTATGTGCGTTGTGAGATAGGCCATTTTCTATCACTGTACCAAAATTCAGCCAAATCAGAGATACTTCGAAATAGACTGACTAATAGAAATCATGAAATCGGAAATTAAAACAGCGAAAAAGTGGTCTAAACGTTGGAATTTGGGGAAAATAGGGTAGACCTCACTCCCATTGAGAGTGACTCTTTCTTAGAATGCCCAATTCCTTGTGAATAAGACCTGGTTTGAGTGATCTGGGTCAGAAAAATTTATGTCCAACCACCCGAACCACCTAAACTACCAAAAAACGAAGCTATTTACACTCTTTGTTACTAATCAAACCGATGCAAAATCCTAGCGGTCGCCATATTTTGAGAGATTTGCCGTAATCTCCCAAAATAACCAGATTAGAAAAGGATTTGCGAGTATAATGTAACCTGGGTCGTTTCCCAACGCAGTGTGATCGTTTCAATTCATTCAAACAGCAATAAAATAGTAAAAAATTTGGGGGTTTTGATTCAAATAGAATAAAAACAAAATAACATAAACAGAACGAAGTAAACACAGATTAAACAGATAAATAGAAGATTAACCCAAGATTTTGAATTCCACCACTTCCCTTCCTTGGACGAAAACAAATTTATAACCCAACTCGTGATCGACTCTGGACAAACCGAAATCTCTGCATTTGCCCAGAGATTCCCTCAACTGAACAATCGTTCAGAATTTGTTCGAATCAATGGCGTATCACTGTACAATCACACAGTAATACTTTAACCTAGTTCGAACTACGTCCTTGGGAAATGTCAATCTGGGCGTTAAATCTAACACCCAATCCGAAAGTAAATCGAATCCGAAATTACAAAACAAAAACGAATTTGTTACCGTTAAGAACAAGTCCTCTGGATAGTGGAATCCTCAATCCATGGGTCAATCACAGTAGCTTAGCTAGTCATGGTTATGCAGAACAAAAATTGAACAGAAATGAAGAAGTTCATCATGAACACGAAGAACACGATGAGCGAGAGGAAGAAAGCAGATGAGAGAAAATAAAACTTATGTATTTGATTCAAAACTGTCTAAAAACGTGAATGAGAATGTGTTTGTGGCTGCTGCCTCACTTAACCTAAAATGGCAAAACGAAATGGGGCTCCAATCCACAATTCAGGCCCAGAACGAAAATAAAATAAAATGGGCTTTAATTACAAAATTTGAGCCCAAAAATACATATGACTTCGGCTCCAAAATCGACCGCCCTCTTGTCCGAATTTGCTCTTCATGTCTTCATAACCATTGTAGCTCTCTGAATCATCTGAAATATGAGACAAAAATGAGGCAAATCTGATGTCTGGTTCAAAAGTTATGGTAAAAATGGTGAAGCAATGTAAAACTGGAATTTATTATTAAATAATGGCTAAAATATAATAAATGTTAGTTCTCAATGTGTTTTGATGATTAACAACAATTGTAAACATGTGTTGAAGTTTTTGCAAAATCTGTGTAAAACCAGTTATCAGTTGTTTACTCGAGTAAAGGAAAGCTTACTCGAGTATAGCCTTTGTTAAAGGATTGCCCAATTGAATTTTACACGCACTTACTCGAGTAAAGAGATGATATACTCGAGTAAAGTTCATCCGAGAAAGCAAATGCGTTTTACAAAAGGTACTTACTCGAGTAACGAGTTGACTTACTCGAGTAAAGGTCATCCAGAGAGCAAATGCATTTTTCAAATTCGACTTACTCGAGTAAAGGTTTACATACTCGAGTAAATGTCATCGAGAGAGCAACCAATCTTTTCAAGTTAAATCAATGCTGGAGTATAGATTCCTATACTCGAGTATTGGACTTACGAGAGCAAATGAACTTTTGAACTTGAGTGTATACTCGAGTAAGCATAGACTTACTCGAGTAAAGGGTCTTCTGAGAAAGCTCCCAAGTTTTTCTAAACTCGTGCATACTCGAGTAAGATATTTCATACTCGAGTAAAGGACTTTAAAATGATTTCCAACTTAACTCATGTTCGTGCTTACTCCAGTAAGAATTTGTTTACTCCAGTAAAGAGGCATCTTACACTTTGAGTTTTTCAAGCAAATAGTTGCTTACTCGAGTAAACCACTAACTTACTCGAGTAAAGACTTTGGTTTCAAAAGTTCAAGTCTCGATGGTTTGCTTCTGGAAGTCGCTTACTCGAGTATCCTTTTGGATACTGCAGTAAAGACTCTCTCACACAGTGACTTACTCGAGTAACGATGAACTTACTCGAGTAACCAACGCGAAACCAATTTTTGAGATATACGAATTTGCATATCACTCTTGTTTGTTCTAATTGCTTTCATGAATCATTCACTTATGTTCCCGAGATATGTTTAACAAGTTTATTTAGTGGATTTCGGTTAGCACGAGATGAAATTTAATGAAGAACAAGGGAAAAAGCAAAAAGTGGTCGAGCATTTATTGCACTTGAAGTAAATCAACCTCCTTTTGGTTAATCCATCGAGCACGAATTCTCAACGTTCAAAAACACTTTCTTCATCAAGCAAACTCTTCTCCAACGGGCAAATCCTCGAGTTCCACATCGGACCATATTAGCACACTGGATTAGTTGGAGTTTAGAGAGAGAAGATGACCGAGACTTAATGCTAATCACCTACAACGGTTGGATTCATCATTCAACGGTCATTTAATGTTCTCTACCTATAAATAGAGTTCATTAACTTCTTCTCAAGCGATACACTTCGAGAGCGAAAATTCATTGATTGTTATTTATTGTGTTCGGCTTACATCTATATTGTATCAATCGATACTTGCACTTCGAGTGATCATTTTATCTGCTCTAAGAGAGAGTTCTATCGTAAATCATTTATTGATTGAGATAACCATAAGTCGGGGACTTAGTGGTTGGGTGTATTGATTGCAACTTGTAAGGGGAGTGAGTTCTAGAGAGAGAACTACTGAGATAGAGGTTGTAATCGGTTTGTGAGCATAGTGGATTGAAAATCCCAAGTGTGACTTGGGAATTTGGATGTAGGTCAAGGATAAGGCTGAACCAGGATAATATCTCTTGTGCAAGCTTTTCTTCTCTTCCTCTTCTATCATAATCTGCTTTACTTGCTCAAAGCGAGTGTGTTTTGAAAAGTTTCTAAAATACCCAATTCACCCCCCCCTCTTGGGTATATTGCTCCATTTACAATAAAAGGCCAAAGGCCCAAATAAGTATAAAAGCCATTATTTATTAGCTAAAGAGTCCTAAATTATAAATCAAGAGACAAAAAGTAGTGTATGAAATATTCAATTATCACCCTTCCATCTCCACAAGATACTCCACCCCCTCTCACCCAGCTGGTTTTCCTTTTTAAGGGAGTGATAGAAATCAGCAGCCATAAACCTGTTATGGACAGATGTATCCCATTGGATATTGTCCTCCCCATACTCATCACATAGGGGTTCAACCGCAAGAATTCTCTTTACACCTTCACTATTCACCCACCTTTGAATCTTTTGAATATCCCAACCCCCATCCATTCCTACCATACTCCTCAGTGTACAGGTTTTATCTACTTCGATATATGCCCATTTCAAAATTCAGCTAGCACCCTCATATCCTCAAGCCACCTGTCTAACCAAAAATTGGTCACTCCCCACTTCCTAGCTCCCAACTCACCTTTTCTAACACTCTCGGCCATAATCTAGCCAAGTGTTAATTTCCACACTTCCGAGTCAGCCCTCATAGTTACACATTCCCTTATTAGCACCTTATTCCTGCCATATTTCCCCACAAGAACCCTGGAACATAGACTTTCTGGCTTAGTAAGAATATTCCAGCCAAGCCTAGCGAGCAATGCATCATTCATAGCCTCAAGGTTTCTCAGCCCCAACCCGCCATTCCTCTTATCTTGACAAATCTTCTCCTAACCCACAGCATGCAACCTCCTCTTCCCTGCTTCACTTCCCCATAGGAAACTCCTTTGCAATTTTTCCAGCTGATTCCGAACACCCATAGGAAACTCCTTTGCCTCAACCCTCTCGATGGCTCAAACACCTCACGTTTAACACCATTCCACATTATAGCCATATTAGTTGAATTAATACATCCCATAATTACCTTCCTAAAATGCTCTTCAAAACCAATCTCCTCCAACACCTTACCGATAAAATTCCAACTCATCCTATCATATGCCTTTTCAAGGTCAATTTTGACAGCCATATACCCTTTCCTACCTTGCAACTTGCTCATAGAATGCACCAATTCCTTGGCAATTACTATGTTGTCATGGATACTTCTACGAGGAACAAAACTAGTTTGGTAAGGGGATACCAAGCTATCCATGATTGGTTTCAACTTGTTTACCACCAATTTCGATAGACCTTTGTAGATAACAAACTAGATCACCGAATTTCCAACCACATTCCAATTCCGCGATAGAAAACATTGATGTCAGTATCTTCACCGATGCTTTAAACCCCCCCATGTGGAAGAAAACATTCCTAATTTCATCCCCATTCGGACTTCTCCCTACATTTCTCATCAAATCCTCCTTGACCACACCCCACTCATGTGTTGTGATACTCCAATCCTTATTTCTCCTATCTTCCTCAAACAAGAGTTGGTAAAATTGTTGAAACATAGACACAATCTCAACTTCGTCCTCAACCCAAACGCCTTCGCTATTCCTGAGCATTTTTATCTTATTCCTCCTTCTTCGATAAAGGGTTTTAATGTGATAAAATCTTGTATTCCTATCACCTTCCTCCAACTATCTTCCTCTTGATTTTTGAAACCAAAGGACCTCCTCTTGCCTAAGAGTATGCATTAATTCTTCCTCCAATTCAGCCTCCAATCTCATAAGGAAAGGGTTACTCCAATGATCAATACTTCTTTGAATACCATTTAGCCTGTTTAACAATCTTCGCTTCCTTCCTTCAATCAACCCAAATACCTCCTTATTCCAACGTTTAAGAACAATCTGTAATTCAGCCAGTTTCACATGCACCTCTTCTACCCCCTTCAATTATTCAACAAAAACTCATTAAATTTCTCATGCATATGCCATATGGCTTGATATCTAAACTATCTTTCTCCATTTTGCCTCTCCTCCACATTCAAACGCATCAGCAAAGGGTGATGGTCAGGCACACCCTCGGTATCACTCTCAACTCAGCATTAATAAACTTTTCTTGCCACTGGACATTACAAAAGCACCTGCCCAATCTCTTATATACCCTTTCAAGACCGTCCCACTTAGGCCCCTTCCATGTGAAAAAGGGTCCATTGGCTCCAAGATCAATTAGATTACAATCTTGAATCCATGTACAAAAAATCCTACATCTCGTCTCATTTACTCTCCCCTCCTTTTTGTTCCAAAGGAGTTTTAATATCATTAAAATCACCTTCTAACAGCCATGGAACAGCCACCTCACGAGCCAAATTCCTCAATAACTCCCATAGCTTATGTCTCCGATGTACATTAGAATTAGCATAGATGGCTGAAAATAACAACTCTTCCTTGCCCAACTTCAATCTACGGTGGATAACATGTTCATCCATTAGCAACATGTCCACATTAAGGTCCTCCAGCTCCCAAAGAAGCCAAATTCCCCCTGAAAAACCCTTAGCCTCCTTTCTCACTGAATATTTGAATCCTCAATTCTTGATGACTCCGTCCCCTTGCACCCCACTAATTCTTGGCTCCAACATAACAACCAAACTTAGATTGTATCTGAACTTCATATCCCTTACCACAGAAACCACACCTCTACTTACAAGCCCCCTACAATTCCATATTAATATATTCATTGTGTCAACCATGATTACCATTGGTTAATTAAAATAAAACCCCTTAGACAACTTGCGCAAGATTAACGCAAGTTTCTTCCACAACCATACCCGAGCTCTCAATAGGATCTTCCTCCTCTACGGATTGAGCCCATTGTCCCTGGCCTTTAACTTTCATACCACCTACATTCTCAGTGCATTCACCAGGATGCAAATTCTCCTTATCAATCATGTCCATAGTCGTTTTGGTCGATTTCCTTGATGGCAAGTGAACCAGTCGAACAAGTAATAAAGTGTGAGTAGAGTATCGTCCCACAGAGACTGAGATACCAAGAAGTAACGCTTGATTGCTATGATAGTTGCGCAAACAGAAAGTGTATTTATGCTAATAACAGAAATAAACAAAGTATCGTAGTTTTAAGAAGATATCAGTAGAAGTTAGGCTGAACTCGGAATCACCCTTAAGTGCATCAAACCCCCAGTTGCTCTACCCATTGCTATAGCATCTATGCTGCACAGCGTCCGCAATGCTACAACATAACTACTAACTACAATACTATTCGGTTAACCCACCACTATAATCTATCAAAAACGCGTCGATACATATGATACTAACTATACTCCTTCCATATTCCTATGGAAACTTTCTAGTTATATCGCATTACACCGGGGTGTCATGGTTATTAGAGGTAGACCCATTCCGAAGCCTATAATAATAGGTCAAGCCTTGCACCGCTGCCTAGCAAACATTTGTTTCTTATAGGTCTAGCCTCGACTCCTTGCCGAGTAAGCCGAAGCCACAAATCTAGCCCTTAGCTTCGTAATCGACTAGTAATTAATTCAGCGATAAGCAAACCGAATCTATTAAATTAAGAACTTGCAACTGGGTTCATTTAACACTTAAGGATTCATCCTCATTCAGCCATCGGAAAATCAGTTCATGACTGACGAGGGAAACACAAAACAGATAGTAACAGAATGACCCATGATCTAAATACTAAAATAAAAAGGAGAAAACAGAAAGCTTGATGAAGTTCCGACGGTGTGGAAGAAGCCTGTCACGTCACCACTCCACGTCTTCTTCTCTCCGTAAATACCGCAAGGAAGGATCTTTGGGTTGTCCTAGAAATCTCGTGCCTTGTGAAATCTCTCACTCTTCTTTTGAGTCTGCCGAATATGGAATCTCGTTTTGGGATCTGTGCGACTCTCCTTCTAGGGTTGTCTTGCTGTTTCCTGTTATAAGCAGCCTTTCTTGTGGCGCAAGTTCCGGCGAGCTGGGCTTTCCAAATCTGTCGAGGTCCATCGCATCTTCTATCCTTAGTAGATTGATTCTGCTGATCCTGCGGGATTCTTCAAATCTTTCAGTTTTGATCCTCCGCATCTTCTACTTTATTACATCAGCAATCTACTTGTCGCTCTCGACCTTCCTGAAATTATCTAGATAAAAAGGTCAGAAAATATGCCGCATAGCATTGCGTCCTTTACTTTGCTATAGCTTTCGCGATGCCTTTTATTGCACTTCGAGTTGCTGTCAGATTGCTATAGCATAGTATCAGCTTTGCTATACGTTCTTTCTTAAAAACCATGTAAATTTCTCCTTTCTTAGCACATGTTTAGTATGTAAATGGTTTCTATTCTTCAGTTCCCTATATCATGAATATATGCCTTTTTGCTTGGATTATTTGCAGTTAAGCTTATATTTACCATACAATTCAGTCATGAAATATAGGGAAAACATGGCATAAATTGTGCTCATCAAATACCCCCACACTTAGCTTTTTGCACTCCTAGGCAAAATAAGATGAAGTGAACAGAGACTCAAAGCCGCAGTACTCTTGTCTGTATAACCTTGCTTACACGATTGCTTTCAATTTTTATCCCACATTCGGCAATCCCACTGCCCAATACTAATAGCTCAAAATACGTGGTATTGCTTAGATGAAGAAGTCTCAAGAGGCTCTCAAGTTCAGTGTTTACGCTCTCTTACCTAGGGGATTTTTGTTTCTCTCTTGTCATACGGGCCCAGAAGATCCATAGCCTTGTCAAAATTCTAAGATTGCTTCCTAACAGTTGAGTATTCGTTCATCCAAAGGACTTTTTGGGTTACAATGTGAGGATGGCCAGGTGTTTGAGATGGGAAATGATGGTGAATGCTATAGCAGATTAGGTAGACAAATCTATTGGCTTCAGCTGAGTGCTCTTCTTTGAACTTTGTCTTTCTTGCTGTTCTTTATTCTAGGTCTTTTCCTTTCTTCTTCTTTCTAATTTCCTTCTTTCTTTCTTTCTTTTTTTTTTTTTTGATAAGCAAAACAACAACTCTTTTTGCAGCATTACATGGGAGCACTCTGCCCTAGCATTTTCCACAGTTTTCTTCTAGCTTTTCTATCTAACTAGGTGCTATAGCACACTCGTGTGGCTCGGGGTAGCAATATGGAGATGATGATAAATGGGTTGTGTATGGGATTGATGGGTATGATATGAATGCATTTATCCTACAAACTTCAAACTTAGATGCCAGATAGTTTTATCAAAGAACTAAGATAAATCAAGGATCTAACATAGGCTAGCAGACATGCACACTTAGAATACAACAATTAAGCTCAACTCAATCCTTCCATTGGGGGTTCTTCCCTTTAAACTCCCTCATTGCCACTTTACCCCGCATCAAATTAGCTAGCACCGTCAATTTCCCAAGCCTAAAGGTTCGGTTTCCTTAGGCAATCATGCTATGCTCCGTTATACAGACATTCATTCCATTGCTACAAATTTTTTTCATACTTTATCATGCAATTTGAAAAAAAATTTAGTTTGTGCAAAAAACTACATGCAGGGTAATTCGGATCACACACACGGAAACAGCAGCAGTAGATTATATCATATAACTAATCCTCCCCCACACTTGAATGATGTAATCCCCCAATTTTCCCTAGAGAATTCATGTAGTTGATTATTCTAATGATAGCTTGTTAATTTTTTTGGCCAACCTATTGAATCCTTTTTTATCGGGTTGAGAATTGAATCCCACTTATCACAACCACGACTTTTGTTTTTGTTTTTTTTTTTGGTAAAGGAGCAAAAATACGCATGTGCTTTACCCTCGGGAGTGCCCAGCACCATATGTTTTTTTTTGGAGCAAAAATACACATGTGGTTACATTTTAGGAGCAAAAACCACGCCACCATTAAAATCTAACTAACGGTGCATTTGCAATAGAAAATGCCATATTTACAACAGAAAATGTCATTTTTACAACAAAATTTAAACACACGAATGGCTTTTGAACATAGAAAGTCATTTACAACAACAAAAAAATGCTATATTTACAACAGGAAGTCTTGTATTTACAACAAAATTTAAAATCTTGCTATATTTACAACAGAAAATGTCACATTTATAACAATATTTAAACACCTGGATTTTGAACATAGAAAGGTCATTTACAATAGAAAAATGCTAGATTTACAACAGGAAGTGTTGTATTTACAACAAAATTTAAAATCCGGCCATTTTTAAAAAAAAAAAAAAAGCCATATTTACAACATGATAGATTTACAACGGAAGTGTTGCATTTACAACAAAATTTTAACGGTGGTGTGACTTTTGCTCATAAAATGTAACCACATATGTATTTTTGCTCCAGAAAAAAAGCATATGGTGCTGGGCGCTCCCAAGGATAAAGCACATGTGTATTTTTACTCCTAAACCCTTTTTTAATTTCTTCGTTGCTAAGCCCATCATTAGTTTTATAGTAGCAAATATGTTTTGACAAAATGGCATCCTTCAATTGAAAAAAAGTTATCGATTCAAGAGGTTACTTAACAAGGAAGCCATTGGGAAAAAGAAAAAAATAAAAAAGAGAGGGAGAAGAAGAAGTAATTTCTTCCCTAGAAATTGATCCGAAAGCCAAGAGACCACTAATATTTCATCAACAATATTGCCCTTATCCAATTAGAGGCCCATTGTTAATTGAATGGAATTATCATGGAAGGTGTTCAGTCAACATATTCTTTATTATACGGCGCTCCGCTGGAAAACCTCTGTTCAAGTTCCTCTGTCTATTGAGGAAGATGATTTAATCAATAGAAACTCTAAGAAAATTAAGAACGGTGAAAGTAGTAATTACTATAATGAATGGCCTAAGTTAGGTGTGGAGGGGAAGAAGAAAGTAATGCTAGCGTTGACCTTTGCTGAAAAACTCCAGGGCATTGGCAAGGAGGGGATGATTGCCAGTAATGCGGCTGTTCACTGTGAGGACCCCCTTTCAGACTCAAACCAGACAGAATCAGATAAGGAGGATATTGAGCCCCTCTATGACATCAATGAGGACCCCAACTGACATTTCCCAATCTTCTCCTTCCATGAGAGAATTAAGAAATGCCTTTAAAAGGCTTGGAATAAATTGGTGATAGTTAAACTTTTTGGAAGGAATATTGGATATAAACTTCTCCTCTCCATTCTTCATTCCCTTTGGGCTAAAAAAGGTGTTCTTAGTTTAATCAACATTGGTAATGGGTTTTATGTTCAAACTCTCTAATCAGGAGGGGACTACATCAATGCTCTAACTAGTAGCCCCTGGATGCTATTTGATCACTACCTTACTATGAGACCTTGGGAACCCTCTTTGCAGCCTCACAATGCCTCCATTGGCAGAGTTGTTGTCTGGTTGAGATTACCTAATGTCTTTATGGAGTATTATGGTAAGGAGGCCCTAACTTGGATTGGGGATAGAATCGGGGAGACTATTAAAATAGACATTAATACCTCTGGCAACTTAAAGGACACTATGCGAGTTCTGGTTGACTTGGGGAAGCAACTAATGTCAAGATTTTTCTTGGACGGTGAGGAACACTACCTGGAATATGACGGGTTACACTGGTTGTTAGTTCTTATGTTTTTGATGTTTTGATGATAACAATTATAATGTAATTAAATCTTAATTTTAGATGAAAATTTGGAGAATCTGGTTTGCCTCTAGTCATCCAATATTTCACCTCCAGGCATATGTTTCGGAAAATCCATTTGAAATGGCAAAACCGTAATTATGGTGAAAATTCACTCTAATGGCAAAACCGTAAATATGCTGAACTTTATCCCTTGCCTCAAGTCAATTAGTTTTGCCTCAAGTCATCTATGCCTCAAGTCACCCGCATATGCTTCAGAAAATCTACATCTAATGGCAAAGTTGTAAATATATTGAAATTCATTTCTAATGGCAAAATCGTAAATATGCTGAAATCTTCTTCTTGCCTCTAGTCATTAAATTTGTTGCCTCAAGTCATTCCCGATGAAATTCATTTTTTTAATGGCAAAATCGTAATTTTGCTAGACTTTCTCCATTCGCCTCTAGTCACTTATTTTATTGCCTCAAGGCATTTCTTTTACTCAGCGCATATGACTCTAGGCATCTAGACTCAAGGCAAAACATTACTGCGTCCATTATCACGCTATCTTCGTTTTGCCTCCAGACACCTATTAGTTGCCTCTAGGCAACTTGACTCAAAGAACTCTATTAGTCCAAAGACTTTGCCTCTAGTCATTTATTATCTACCTCTAGTCATATTAACTCAAGGCATCATATTTATGACTCAAGGCAACTCTTAAATGCTTCTAGTTAACAATTGTTTTCAGCAACCTCTGTTTCACGTTTTACCCGGGCGATGTCTAGTAATTCAACGATATCTCATAAACCAGATATCTGATTGAGGTGAAACTAATTTTGTTGGAAAGTAGACTTCCAATGCGTCATTTTGACATAAAATTCAAGTCCAAAGGAGGTCAGATGAAGGAGCTATGAATTTTGGAAGATGACACTGAAATTCACGCCACACAGCAAACCAAGCTTTGGTATTTTGAGTGTATCTCACAAACCACACATCCTATTGAGCTGAAATCAGTGGCATATGAAACTAGACTCAGATACCTTTCTAAAAACATCAAGAACAAGAAAAAAAAAGATCAATTGAATGAGATATGATGTTTTGAAGTTGACAGTCAGTTTAGGAGGTTGTAAAAACGCTGGAATTATATTGCCTTGAGTTGAATTCTTGTCTGCCTCGAATCAAGCTTATGTTTTTTCTACCTCTAGTCATTTATGATATACCTCGAGTCATCTTTGCTAAAGTTCATTTTTCTTAAACCATAAGTTTACCTCGAGTCAATTAAAATGCCTCCAGTCAATATACCTCTAGGCATGTTCTCTTTTAACTGGAGTCATATCTTTCTAATTATCAAATCACCGTCTCCGGAAAATCAAAATCAATTGATTATGATTTCATTGCTTCAAATCATTACTCATTATTATTCTTAATTGCTTTTAATCAATTTGTTTATGAGTTACAGATTATTAGAATGAGAATCAACACGGGATGTTGATGAAGCAATCCCGCATTTATCAAACTTGCCTATTGAAGAAACTCAACCAACAAACATACTCGCAACATTAAGGAAAGAATATTTCATTTCCTTTGCTGGGTATCAACGGTCTTAATCAAAATTGCAGGAATAATGATGGAGATTATACAATGGTCATAATCACAATTACAAGAATAATGACGGAGATTATACAACGATCATAATCACAATTACGGGAATAATGACGAAGATTATTCTGACTCTTCTGCTTTATCTCTAACGGTAATTTTAAAGAGCCTCAATGGATATTTCTTCAATCTTCAACTACTATAAATACTCAAAGGATTGAATTCATCAGGAAGTACAAAAACGCATACACAGACAAAGCACTCAAAGCGATCAATCTTTATTCTGTTTATATCTTCGGATATTATTGAACTTCAATGTTTATCAACATATACTCTGTGAGAGAGTTCATTTTCGTGTATATCATTCATTGTAAGAATTCAAGTCGTGGGACTTGGAGATTGGGTAATCAGAGTACAACTTGTAAGGGGGAGTGTATCCTAGAGAGAGGATAACTTTCGAGTACAGAGTGTGTATCTGATTGTGTACAATTACAAATTGTAAGGGGGAGTGAGTCCTAGGGAGAAAGGATCATCCTGAGTTACGAGTGTGTAATTGTTCTTGAGTGATTGATAGAAAATCCCGAGTGTCCGGGTACGGACGTAGGTCAAGAGTTAGGACCGAACCAGTATAATTCATCTGTGTCATTTCTCTTTACTTTTCTTACTGCTTTCATCGTTTATCCATCGTACGTGGAAAGAATTTTTGAGATCACCTATTCACCCCCCTCTAGGTGATATTCCACCTTCGTGTTCTCGTACTAGATGTGGTTTATATGGGCATAAAGCTGAAGACTGTAAATCAGGGGTGAATGTTTCCAAAACAAGGTTGAAGTTTGGAGGTAAAGTGGAGAAGGAAGATGTGAATGGAAAGATCATGGAGGAAGATGAAGTGGCTCAATCGGGTGAGAATAGGATAGAGCATGATACTTGGAGAGTAGTCTAGAAACCTCGTCAACCAAATGAAGGGGGAAGGAGAAGACGCGGGGTAATCTCCTAAGCAACAAGACGGTGGATCTCGTTTCAACGTGCTTGCCGAGGAGGGTGCCATGGCCACTATTTATGTCTTTTTAAAAAACAGTTAGAAAAAAAAAACAGCCATAGAACATTTCGCTCCGATACAAAAAATGTAACACCCCAAATCTAAAACTCAAAATCTTGGCCAAAACACTTGAAAAATCTCCAACAAAGATGATCAACATCCAAATCATTAAAATACATAACTAATTCAAATCAAAATTCATTTTTAGAGTCAACATGAATTCCCAAAATATTTCATAATAAAATACAAAGCGGAAGTCTTAGAGTCATGGCAAATAATACGTCATAACATAAGTTTTAAGAGCACAACCGAGCTTTCAAGGCTCACTCCATAGGTTCTTTCCCTTGCTCCCTACTAGAACAATCACCAGAAAATTGTTAGTATAGGGTGAGATTCGACATCTCAATAACTACCGAAAGTTTCTACCGTACACAAGCAAATTACATATGACAAAAAGCAGGAGCTGATTACTTATATATTTGTATATACCATAATTTCATACAACATTAATTATCATTATGTCAATGTGAACCGTACAATTATACTATATGCAATATGCAGTCTCCTTTATATCACCGCCCATCCTTACACCGCTAACTGAAGCTATAGGCTAACACATAGTCCAACAGAAAACTCATCCATTTGACTGGATTGTCCAAAACTCACCAAAACTTAAGATACACCCAGCCAAAGTTACAAAGCTTAAGTATGGACTATGGCTCCCCTTCTTAAAAAAACACAACTAAGGAGGTGTCACATGTCCCACAGCTCCAATGCAATTCTGGCCAAAGGAAAACATGGAAGAAGGCGCCTGACAAGTGTCATCCACTGCACACCGAGTGATGACATACCACGTTGTAAAAGATCTCAACATATAAATCTCTCCTTACTCCAACCCATCACATAGGTAACCGCCATGACAAACATACATTTAATCACCAATGATATGATTAAATGTCAAGGTACAATAAATCATGCTTCAATTCATATAAAATATCAATTTACAATACATACACATATACATATAATTAAGTTCTTTAATTTTAACAAAAGATAGTCACTCACAATCATACACAATTCACAAGTATATAGAAGAATATTTAGAGTTACCTGATATTTCTTAGCTCACAGGCAATCACACAAGAATTACTCCAAAGCTCTCAATGAGAGTCTACAAAGTCACAATATAAATATCTATTAATATATTTCTCCAAGCTACTTTGAAGTTGCTTTCAAGAAAGTCTAAATACTTAAAACTACCCTCCACACCCCTGTTATATATATTCACATTAGCTCTTACCATTCCACCATATTTTTCTTAAGTTACAGATTTGCTTGCAATTATATATATATATATATATATAGTAAAGGATTCAAAAGCCAACAACTGTATATGTATGGTGTGTGTTTGGGTGATTACGGGTTTGCTATGCTGAGAAAGGAAAAATTTGAACAACTTTATATGTATGGTGTGTGTTTGGGTGATTACAGTTTGTCTTGGCGAGAAAGGAAAAAATTTGAAGGAAACATTATATGTATATATATACACATACAAGGGGTTTAGGTAGGCTTGTACAAAAGGTTAAAATAATAAATTAAATAAACACCTACAGTAAGGATTTAAGACAGGAACTATATTCATTTAAAGGCAAAGGTACATGAGATGCAATATATATATATATATATATATTGCATCTGCCTGCATGCTTATACGTGAACAGGTAATAGGAGGGGGTTATAAAAGAACAAATCAATAAAAATATGCATGACCAGTCACCAAGCATTAATGGGAGATAATAGTTTTGACTTTTGAATGAGATATATATATCATCATTAACACTTCCCCAAGCCCGACACTACAAGATGAATGTATTGAAGAAAAAGAAGACCAAAAAAGATAGAGTCTTGACCTTGGAGATAGCAAACCCACAAGATAAACAAACAAAATAAAATAAATAAATAAAAAAGAAGGTTGTAGTTCAACCTAGATCATGAAATGAAGAAATAAATGCATATATACACACTCACATGGTGGGAAAAGGGAAAAAGAAAAAGAAAATGTTTCTCATAGCCATGTGATAGAAAGGCGTGCAATGAAGATGAGTGAATATATAGACACCCACGTAAGGACATGATGAATAGTATGAGAGAGTGAATAAACTATAAAAAAAAATCCCCCACACCAGATAGGACGACAAGATGTTGGTCAGGAGGATTCATTAAATATGATCCCTCATTTGTTATCCTTTGAGATTTGGTAGTGTGCTGCTAGTTTGGAGAAGCGAAAGAAAAGAGAGACAAGAGACACACAAGACAAAATAGGAAGCCATGGAAGGAGAGAGGATGAACAGTCAAAACTTTGGCAAGATTGAAGCCACAGAACACGTTGAACTAGAAGAAGTAATGAGAGGGAGAGATACCTACAACAGTGAGAAGTGACGACCAGGAGTGGAAAAAAGTGAAGATAAGAAAAAGCTGAAAACTTAGGTGTGGCATCGAGGAATCATAATGGACGGACACTAGGTGTTTATATAGGAGTAGGGTTAGGGTTTTAAATAATATTTAAAAAAAATATTAGTAATATCTTACAGCATTTTTGTTTTATCTTATTTATTCCCATACTAGGATATACTTACATACCCAACCCTATATTTAGAAGAATTATTTTAAGGACTTTTTTTTTTTTTGAACTTGTTTCTTCATTTTAAATTATTAATTTATTCTAACTCTTTAGCTAAATAAAACTAACCTACAATTAACTTTAAGTCCTAAAACCTAAGGATGTTACAGGGGAAGCAAACGGTGACAGAACGAAGGATAATACTAGGTTAGTTCATGTTGTTACAGTCGAGATGGGCAAGCCGTCATCGCCTATTGTCGATCATCAGTTTAGGGCGAGGAAACATGAGTCATCCAAGAGGCAGAGGAAAAGACAAAGTAATGATGGGGAAATTCTTGTTCAGGTTAATGGAAAATTGGAGCAGAAGAGAGAGAAAAAGGTCTTGGGATATGGAGAGGAAGGTGGCTAAAGGCTGTGAAATTTTGAGGTTGACTATTGGAAAAGCAAATGAGGAAGTTTTTAGGAATGATGATGATATAGGGCCTGTTTGGGTTGGCGGTAGGAGCGATGGCTTAAAAGCTATCTGATTTTTAAAAAAGCTCGGTAGGAAAAAAGTTAGGTTATAGATAATGATTTGTGTTTAGATTGATGGTGGTAGAAGTGGCGGGGCCCACGTCAAAAAGCTAAGAGCATTATGGAAAAAGCTGGATTCTGGAGCTTTTTTCCTTAACCGACTTTTTGAGCTTTTTGGACTTAAAATTAAGCCAACGCAATGGGCAATCCAAACGGGAAAAATTGGGTTTTTTTCTCTTTGGGTCGGTGGCTTAAAAGCCACCGAAATTTTTACACACTAACGCTGAAAAATAAGCCAACCCAAACAGGCCCATAGTATGGCCAATGGTTTATCTGTTGGAAGTTGGCCCTTTGGCGGTTGACTCTCTTATCATGGATGTGGACCCTTTTGATGTAAGAACCCATGACCGTGTGAATCCGACAACCTTGGTGGGCTGCCAGGAAAATTTTGGTCCGGGCCTACTAATTTGGATCCAGATTGTGATATGGGCCAGGAAGATTTTTGTGATGAAATTGAGGAGTCCATGGTGCCTGAAACACCAAACAACTTGGGTTGTTAATTGGGTGACGAGTTACTAACCTTAACTTTTGTTTATATTTTAAGCCCATGACTAACATCCTATATTGGAATTGTGGGGAGTCTAAAGTAGGGATTTTTCTCAGCATATCCAACTTGTGTGTAGGGGGCCCAACCCAAGTTTGGTACTTCTCTCTGAAACAAAGAGTAAGACAGGACGCCATTTCCAGTCTCCGGAAACGTTGGGGTTCGACAGCTTGATCTCGGTTCCTAGCTCTGGGAGGTCTGGGAGCTTGGCGGAAGGATCAATTAAGTGTATTAGTGATCAAGACGGATAGGCAATTTATTCATCTCCTATGTTCAGTCCATGGAATGCTACCATTCTTCCTCATGGCGGTCTACGCTGTTCCAATTCCGAGCCTCAAGGAGCGTCTCTGGGATGACCTTTTCCTGCTCTCTTCCTCCTCCTCTGATCCCTGGGTCGTAGTAGGGGATTTTAACGATATTGAATTAGTGGAGTTAGTGTTCTAGAATCCATTTGTTCAGAAATTGGATGCTCGCTTGTGGCCTGACGGGTATGGGCTTTAGTGGTCCCAAATTTACCTGGCGCGGACCTAAATCTGCTGATCACTCTCATCTTTTTGAATGAATTGATAGAGCAATGGCCAACACTGCTTTCCTCTCCTGCTTCTCTGATTGCTATGTCCAGGTTTCCCCTCGTACCAAATTCTCTGATCATAATAACCCTTTATGTTTATGTTTTGGGAATAATTCTGCTTTGCGGGTTAGTGGCGAGCCATTTAGATTTGAGACTATGTGGCTAAAACATTATCGTTATAATGAGTTCCTATCTGATAACTGGCCTGCTTGGGAAGATATTAATTTAGCGCTGTCTAATTTCAAAGAGTCGATTGGGATATAGAATAAAGAAATTTTTTGGTTTTGTTGAGAGAAAAATTCACCATATTTTGAGATGGTTGGGGGTATCCAAAACTCAAATGATTATCCTCACTCTCCTTTTCGTTGTAATTTGGAGAATGACCTTCAGGTTGAACTACACAGACTGTTGAAATTAGAAGAAATTAAGTGGTTCCAAAAAGCTAGAACTGAGTGAATCTCTCAAGGCGATCGAAATACCTGGTATTATCACCTCAAATCCAAAATGAGACGACGTCGTAACAGGATTATCTTGCTTAAAAATGAGGAGGGTACTTGGTTAGTAATGAAGCTGATCTTAGGGTGCTGGCTGCACATTATTTCAAGAACATGTACCTTGATGACTCTTGTAACCCAAGCTCCCCATCTACCCAGTTAGGCTTTCCCAGGATTGATCAAGCTTGCACGAGATACATGTCCAAGTATTCCTTCAGATAAAGATATCAGACAGGTTGTGTTCTCTATGGGGAACTACAAAGCCCTCGGGATTGATGGTTTTCCCTCCATTTTCTATAAAAGTAATTGGAACACAATTGGTCCCTCAGTTTGTGATTTTGTGAAGGAAGCTTTTCATGGATATGCTTTGTTGGAGGAATCCAATAGGACTCTCATTACCTTAATTCCTAAAAGAGAGAACCCTGAGTTGGTTGCACATTTCAAGCCTATTTCACTTTGTAGTGTGCATTACAAATGTGTAGCTGAATTGATCACACAAAGACTTAAAGGGGTCACTAATGATCTAGTTTCACTATTCCAAGCTAACTTCATATAAGGTAGACATATACAAGATAATATAGTTATCGATCAGGAGCTCCTGCATATTACAAGCCTAAATAGGAGTAAGAGAGGGCTTATGACTATGAAAATTGACTTTGAAAAGGCTTACAATAGAATCCGTTAGGACTTAATAATGCAAGTTCTTATTGAGGCTAAATTTGAAGATGATTTTATCAATCTCATTATCTACTTTGTTTTTTTGGTTTCCTACAATGTGATTTGGAATGGTAGTCAAACCGAATTCTTTCGCCCACAAAGGGGTCTTCGCCAAAGAGATCCAATCTCCTTGTTGATGTTTGTTCTTTGTATGCACAAACTATGTAACACCCCAAATTTCTAACAATTATAATAACATAAAATTTTAATGATTTTTTTTATGAATAAATACTAAAATTCAAAATAACCAAATTTGGGAAGTGTTATCGCCGCACTTGTCTTGGGACAAATGCAAGGCTACCTTATTACATTAATGTAAATCCAAATTTAAATAAAAATGTTTTATTCAAAGCATAAAGGAAAATAAAACTAGCTAGAATTAGCCGACTCTTCTTCCTCACTTCTCACCGCCGCCCCAACCTTGAAACTGTTTCGAAATTCTGCTCCCAGAAGGATCATCACGACCCCCGAACACAAACATCAAGCAAAATTTGGTAATCCTAATTAAAACACAATTTATATAGCTCAAATATATTAATCAAATCAAATATATAATCACATAGTGATTGAATCAACTATCAACTCTAATATTCATCATATATTCATATACATACATATATTCACACCGAATCAAATATTATTCATTATCTTTATTAATTTGTTTAGACCCGGAAACCTGCCAGTCTATTTAGTTTAGTGGGAAGAGAACCATGGTAGATCCGGAAACCCGCTGATCTACCCCGTGACCCGAAACCACCCGAGTCACAAATCATCAAATTGACCATAAAACATATCTTCCTAATGTGCACACCTCTTCCTAAAGTTGCTACTAGTGTCCTGGAAACCTGCCAGACACCACTTTGGAAAGAACGGATACTATCTTTTCACATCGGTGGCATAAAGCTCAAAAGTTGTGTTCATCACTTTGGGAGGTACCGTCCCAAGCTATCCTCCCACAATTAATTCATTACGTTCACACACAATCAGGAACTTCAATCTTGTCACAATTATCAATTTCTTTATTGAATATATTAGTTGCTCAAGGGCATCATGACTTCCCAAACTATTCAAGAGTATAATAATTCAAATATTCGATATAAGATCCAACTCATATTATAACTCAAATACCTATCTGAGTAAAGTCTAATTATTTCAAAATACACCCATAATAAAATGGATTTCTATATATATATATATATATATGTTAATGAAAGGCATTTATAGATTTGAAAAAAAAAAAAAAAGGATAAAAGACATACATACATTATATATAATAATGAGAGGATATAAATATTTGTGTTTCAATTTCAAAAGCCGAGGCATCCAAAGCCAAAAAAACGTACGGGTAAATATGGCATGCAAAAGTTAATGGCTTGCAAAAAGCTAATTGTGTAAGCTGAGAAGAAGAATTATGTATAAATACAAGAAGGTGTTTTGTTCTCCTAAGGTTTAGGAATTAGGATTATATATAATATATTTTATATATAACAATCACATATGATATATTTAGGACCATAATTACTTATCAAGATTCATATAAAATTAACCTAAGACTCATGGGATTAGGATTACCTGGTCTCCGTTTTGCTAGCCTCTTAGAAGAATAGAGAAAGAATAGAGGAAATAGTAGAAGAGAATAGGAGTATTCAGGGTTAGGCTAGACCTCTATTTATAACTTAAAATTAGGGTTTAGCTTTGGGCTCTTTTACTCTTGCCAACTCGTTAATAGGGTATATTAAATTAAATCAATCAACCATGGTATGAATTTAATATGACTTGGTTGACAAGTAACGAAATTATTACCTAAAACAATCGTGGTGTGAATTTAATGTGACTTGGTTGACAAGTAGTGGACTTATTACCTACCCTTTTTCTTAGTGCATAAGCTGGAACTTCCAAAGGCAATTAGGACTAGGAGTATTTGGCCCACCAAGGCTGTATACAAAAATGGTTATTTCTATTAATAAAAATCTGAGGTATCACAAACTATCTCATTTAATTTGTGATGGTGTTGAGAATGGGAGCTAGAAGGCTATCTCTACTTCAAGACAAGGTCCGAAAGTGTCCCACTTAATGTTTGCCGACGACTTGTTATTATTCGGTGTTGCCTCAGAAGCTCAAGCGGGTTGTATGATGAGCTGCTTGGATTCCTTCTCTAAAGCATCTGGGGGTAATCAAAGACTTAACTCAGATGAAGGCCTCTTGTGAGATTGGTAAATACCTTGGTTTCCCTCTCTCTAGGAGCAGGAAGAGAAAAGACACTTTTAATTATATCATTGAGCGTGTACATTCAAAGTTGTTGGCTTGGAAAGCTAACTGCCTCTCCACGGTTGACCGTATTGTATTACCTTAGCAAAATTGGTTCTTAGTGTTGGAAATTATGCCCTAAGGGCAAGTCATTGTTCTCCTTCAGTTATAATCTGATTTGCATGTTTATATTGATAACTGTATCCCTAAATATATCTTATAAATTATCCTAAATGTCCCTGGTCAATCATCTACACGAGAGCGAAGATGAGATAAGACCAGTATGACTTTGATGAGGTATGGAGATACGAATCAAAGTCATGGGCACTTGTAAGAGTACAAGGTGCTGGACCGACCCACTATGAGAAAGCTACATGGAATTAGTCATAAGCTTATCTCATGTATAACTGCGTCACGACGCCCTATGACCTAAGATCATCATGGATTCCTACATGATGAGTCACTGACTTTTGACTAAAGTCACCTTTGACCGGGTGATGATAAAGGCTGAGATCAGGATCAGTGGTTTTCATGCGGAGGAATGTGAATAGTCAAGATGGAATTTATCCCTCACATTTGTAGAGAGATAATACTGGGCCCCTCGATGAGTGAGTCTGAGAAATGTATGGCCATACTACGATGGAAAGGAGTTTCCATTACAATTGTTAGACTACTCGAGAATCGAGAAAGTAATGGTCAAGAACAGAAAGTTGACGTTATCTATGCCTCATCCTTGACCAAATTATCGCGTGACAAATGGGACGTGACATGGTTGTACAATAGGTTGTATCGTATCATCGATCCCCATATTGAAAAACCTGGCTATCACCCAAGAGGGGGGGTGAATTGGGTGTTTAATAAAACTTTAGTTCCTTTGAAAATCTTTTCGCAACTTACTGAAAGTAGTTTGAATGACAGAAGTAATTTATAAAGCGATAATCAGTCATTCAAATATATATGCACATTCAAATATATATTTGGAAATATAAGAGATAAGGGAAGAGAATGTGCAAAGCGATTTATCTTGGTTCGGCCCAATCTTTGACCTACGTCCAGTCCCAAGCTCCACTTGAGATTTTCAATCCACTATCCTCTTGTTTATCTGGGCACAAGAGAAGCCTATACAAACGCACAAGTTCACACAAGCACTTGTGAAGCCAAATCTCTCACCGAGACACTCCCCCTTACACAATGCAAGGTTACAATCTGTTTCCCTCTCAAGATTACCCAATCTTGAGTAACTCTCAAATAAACGAGATAGAATGTTTCTAATGAATCTTCTCTCTCAAAAGTGAATAAGATAAACACCGAAGTGCATTACAAATAATTTCACTCTCTATGCTAAGCTATGTAAACATTGAAAACAGAGAGTAAATACTATGAAAAACGAGTATGAACATTTTGAAGATGTAAGCTTGTGTCTCTGCGTTTTTACGCTTGAATATGACTTCTATTTATAGGTAGAGATCAATATATAACCGTTGAGAAGATTCAATGACCGTTGGATAAAGAAATATAGACGTTAGACTCAGATGGAACTAGCCGTTAGAACTTCGTTTTCGAACCAACTATGACATCGCATTTACTTTGCTTTGATCTTCGGTTTAACGGCCTTTGATCATCGAAACATGTACACAAATGATATAAATGATGATAAGAAGTGTTATAAATCATTTGGGTAATCATCTGGATGTTTATCAGAAGAATCATGATTTTCGAAACGCTGATTTTCTGAAGCTGAGATGAAAACTCAAGTTTCCACTTGTAAACTCGAGTTTTGGTTCTCTCTCAAAACCAAAGTTTGCTCTCTGCCTTTGCCATACTCGAGTATTGATTTACAAACTCGAGTTTTGACTTTGTTCTGCGCTGGTTGCTCTCTGTAACTCTGAAACTCGAGTATTGTTCTTACAAACTCGAGTTTTGACTTTGTTGAGCTTTCTTGAAAATAACTGTCAACTTTCGAGGGCCATATCTCCCTGGTCTGAACTCCGGTTTGGTCCGTTCAACTCTTGATGGAAATCTCTTTGAGTCTATTTTCATATGCCACCAATTTTAGCTCAATCGGATTTTTAGTTTGTGAGATACACTCAAAACATTGAAGCTTGGTTTACTGAGTGGCGTGGATTTCACTGTCAACTTCCACAATTCATAGATCCTTGATCTGAACTCCTTTGGGCTTGATTTTTATACCAAAATGATGCATTGGGAGTCTAGTTTCATATGCCACTAGTTTTACCTCAATCCGATCTCCGGTTTGAGAGATATCGTCGAATTACCGAGACCTCGCCGTGTCTTGAATCGTGAAACGAGTTCTTGAAGAGCGATGACCGCCCAAAACTCGAGTTTTGACTTGAATACTCGAGTTTTGACTTGAAAACTCGAGTTTTGACTTGAAAACTCGAGTTTTTCTAGTCCGAAGACGCGAGAGATTGAAGACACTACAAACTCGAGTTTTGAGTTGGCCGACTCGAGTTTTGACTCCTAAACTCGAGTTTTGAGTCCCAAACTCGAGTTTTCTCATACGAGGAGCAAATCATTGTAGCGAAGCGAGAAACTCGAGTTTTGACTTGGAAACTCAAGTTTTCTCATCCCGAAACCGATTTTTGCTGACTTTAACTCGAATTTAGTCATTCCTACTTCCATATGACCTTGGAGACTTCTAGCATCAATATAATAACTTGAATGATTATATTTTCATTCTATTCATCAAGTTCTTCCTTCTTCCATCTCCCAACTTGATCATTCTTCTTCATTTAACTTGGGCTCATCATTCTTTGCGGCTTCTACCTTCTTCAATATCCATAAAGTGATGAAGCTTCATTCCAACTTCTACTCATCATAGAGACTTCCAGTATCACAAGAACTGGAATGTTGATATTCCTATTATATCATGCAAATTCTTTTGATAACCTCTTTCTCTAGTCTCTTCTCTTCTTCTTGGTTATCCTCCAAAATCTATTGCATCTTGCTTTCTTGACAACCTCTGCAAGTACTCCTTTCTTTCATCTCTTATCTCCTTCTTGATTATTCTTCTTAATTTAACTTCGAATAATCTACATTAAATGTAGCAGTTAGTCAATGTAGGAGATAACTATATTACTCAATATACTATTCAATCTTTTTGCTTTTAACAATGGCATCTACATAAGACATCATCAAAACTAATCATAACCAACACATATGAATTGGGTAGTCGCAATGTCTTGCTAGAGGCCGCTTGTGACTTGTGGGCTAGTACAGTATTGTTTAGATTCGTTGAATCTTAGATATATCTAAGATTCAATGAATACTGTATTTAATATAGGGTGAATATATATATATCTATATATATATATATTAAATTCGAAAATAATATAATATTATTATTTAATGGAGATTATAATATTTGTTTTGTATTTAATTTATTTGATAAATTAAATATGTAAAACAAATAGAGATATTGTATCTCACATTTAATTTTCGAATAAAGATATCATATATCAATTTAATTTAAATTGAGATATAGTATCTCGATTTAATTAAATAGATAGATATTATTTCTCGGATTTGATTTATAGAGATAAATTAAATCGAGAAGGCTTTAATTTGGATTAAATAAATACATGGAATTAGATCTATCAGATGGATTTAATTAATATTTTTTTTAATCAGATTCAAAAATTTGAATTTCAAATGAGGCTTTTAATTCGGATTAAATAAATAGATTAGATTAGATCTATCATATAGATTTAATTAATATGTTTTTTAATCCAAATCCATATTCAAAATTCAAATATCAAAATTAATAAGGATTAATTTTGAATATATAATACGCCTATCAGGTTTAGAAAAACCTATGGGACTTTTGTCGAGCGTATTAGAAAGCCGCGAGAAACCCTAGAGCAAAAAGAGAGAGACGCACAGTTCGAAGGCGCTAGCACGCTGCCGCGTCCGTGTTTGGAGATTATTCGTGTGGATACCGGTAGGGGAAGCTGATTCGTAGAGTCGACTTCTGCTAATCGAGAAGGTAGCCCACCAGTTCAAATTGAAAGAGACGCATACCGTTTCGGCGCACAGGTAATATTCGGATTCCTTTAACCTTGATTTAAACGTTGTTGAGCGATCCTCAGAAGGGATTCCTAAAATTTTATATCAGCCGCGTGTACGGATCCCAACACTTAGCACCATCCCTCTATATCCTATGCAAGTCTCCAGAATTCCTCGGAGTATTTTCCTTTAGGTGGAGAAATTACAGCGGAATTTCATTTGGGGCCACGATGAATCTCATCATAAATTTCATCTGTTGGGTTGAGATATAATTACTAGACCTAAAGAGTTTGGTGGGGTTAGTTTTAGGAAACTTTCTTCCTTTGATCAAGTTTGTGGATCGAAATTAGCTTGAAAATTGATTGTTGGCTCTAATAGTTTATGGGCTGATATCCTCCAAAATCGATATATGATGATAGAAGATGATTCTCTCATGGTCTACCACTCAGGGTACTCTTGCTTATGGCAGTTTATCACTTCGCAGCAAGCAATCATTGATAAGGGTTCCGAGTGGGAAATTAGAAATGGGCAAATGGTGAGTTTCTTCATTGATCCTTGGCTGTTTGAGGGGTGTAGAATTAGTCAATTCTGCAAACGTCCTTTATCTACAACGGAGATCAATTCCCATGTTGTGGATTGGGTTTGGGATGGCTATTGGGACTATGTGAGGCTTAATGATTGTGTGTTACCCATTGTTATTCAACGTCTTGCATCAGTTTTACCCCAAGGCTAACGCCGGGCATGATATGTTGGTTTGGGGCACTTTTAATGATGGTGTTTTCTCTATTAGAAGTGCCTATTTTTTAATTGAAGCTTATCCTCCTCACCTAAGATTTAACTTAGCTAAGGTCATATGGAAATGAAAAGGAGCTGAAAGAATTAAGGTCTTCATATGGATGGATGCCTTGAATAAATTACCAACTAACAAATGGAGAAGTGGCTGGGCTCGGTCTTTGGCCTTTTGCGGTACCTGTAACATTGGAGTGGAAGATACTTTGCACATTTTAAGGGATTGCCTTTTTGCCACACGGATGTGGATGTCGCTAGTTTCTCCAAGGTATGTGTCTTCATTCTTCTCTGCTAGATTGGTTTGCTATGAATCTCAAGAATGGTTTGGGCAGAGATGTGGTATTTTTGGTGTTGGGATATATGGAAACTTTGGAATTGGAGGAACTTTTCTATTTTTGAACCTGGTTTCGTGAAACCTCCTAATCCGGCAAACATTATTCTTCACATCTGGAGGAATTATGCTATATATCCAGAGCTGGATCTGTCTCCCCTTAGTCCCATCTGTTCTACTGCTTCGTCGGTGACATGGGCTAGACCTCTTGTGAATTGGATCAAACTCAATGTTGATGGTGTCATATCCTTAAGGTCTTCCTTGGCGGGGTGTGGAGGAGTCCTACGGAACTGTAACGGTAAGTGGATAGCTGGGTTTGCTAAAAGAATTGGTGTATGCAACTCCAATTCATCAGAAGAATGGGCCATTTTTTAGGGCCTAAATATTGCTTGGGATATGGGCTTCAAAAAAATTATGCTGCAGTCTGATGCAAATGAGCTTATCGTTAGGCTTTTAAATTCTAATTTGGAGCCTTTTGTTTGTTCGTATTAAAGAATTGTTAAGTAAGGAGTGGACTGTGGATATTAAACATATCTCTAGAGATTGTAACAAGATTGCCAACGTGCTTGCCAAGACTGGCCTGTCAAAATCTGTGATCTTGGGTGTGTGCCCTTTGTTCTTAAGGGCCTAGGTAACTTGGGTCAAATGACAAGGTCTTCATGATAGGAATTTGTGGAATTGGAGAAATGGGTAAAACAACAATAGCATGTGCTATGTATAATGTAATTGCTGATCATTTTGATTATTTGTGCTTTCTTGATGATATCAAAGAAGAATCTACAAAACATAGCCTATGGCAACAGCAAGCCAAAATGCTTTCAGAACTTTTACGACAGAAGATAGATATTAAAGACATTGATGAAGGAGTTTAACTCATGAAACGAAACACTCAAAGGCAATAAAACTCTTTTGATTCTTGATAATGTAGATGAATCAACGCAATTGCAAAAGTTAGCCAGGACATGTGAATGGTTTGGTTCTAGGAGCAGGATCATTATAACAACAGGATTTACATTTACTTAAGTTTCATTGGTTTGAAAGAATATATGACATGGAGGCATTAAATTATGAAGAATCTCTTGAATTGTTAATTTGGATGGCCTTTGGAAAGAAGCAAGTTGATGATGATCCAAGATATAAGGATATTGCGGAGCATGTGATAAGTTATGCCAGCGGTCTTCCCTTAGCCATTGAATTAATAGGCTCTGACTTGTGTGATAAGAATGTGATAGCGTGTGAATCTATGTTAAAAGAAAGTAAAAGAATGCCTCATCAAAAGATTGAACAGATAGTAAAACTAAGCCATGATGGCTTGCAACAACCTGGAAAAGAAGCTTTTCTTGATATTGCTTGCTTCTACAATGGGAGTGGATTGAAATATGTCAAAAAGATGGTGGGAATTGTCACAGATTTTGATCCAACTGATTATCATATTAGAGTGTTGTCGACAAATGCCTCATAAAGATTCAAGAATGTTTTGGGATGCAAGAGAACTACTGTGATGCATGATTTGATGCGAGAGATGGTGCGATCGATGCATGTATTGATGCGAGTGATGGAAAGGGAAATCGTTCGTCAATTAGTATGATGCATGATTTAGGTGGGAGATGGGCAATGAAATAGTTGGTCAATAATCACAAAAAAGTGATTCTTGTATTTATATTAATCGGAAAGTTATGTTTTATCATTTTTTATTAGAGTGAAATACTCTCACCACCTGTTTGTTTTCCTTTCATTATACGGACCTCGCTTTTATTTCAAAAACTCTCATACATACTTCTCTTAAAATTAAAATGTATATTTCACGAATCTCCTTTATATTTTGATATCCTCCCAAACAGTTAGTTAGTTAAATTTGACTTTTAAACTTTTATTTTACCAAAATGTCCTTATTTAACATTAGAATTATTTAAACAACTATATATGTATGTAGGCCAAAAAAAAAAAAATTACACCACCAAATTTTTATCCTAATATATTTTTTAACTTTATAATATGTTAAGAATTATGAATTTTGAGATTATAAAATTTATAATTTTAATTTTTTACTATATTTATTGAAATGTATTTATTTTTAGTTTCTTAAATGACTAACAATATATATCAAACACATTTTTTTCTATAAAATATAATAAACTACATACATTTGAGAGATTGTATCAAATCATTTAAATTTAAATTTTGATATTTTTTCCTACAAGCATTTAAGAAACTTACTCAAATTTTTAAAAGACTGCGATTTTTAAGAGTTGTCAATTAAAATTTAGGATTTAGTATTAAGGGTAATTTAGTAAATAAATTTTATTTTTATATACATTTCAATTAATAAATATATTTTTAGAGTCTTTTTTTAAATGTTCTTAATGAAATTAATGGTTTGAATTAAGATTTTAAAAAAAGTTGGTTAAAGTATTTTAATTTTTTTTATTATAAACTATAAATTGTCTTATCTCTCATCTTAAAAAAATATAAAATGTTGGGGGAATGACGAAGACAATTGGGTCCTGCTAAGAATCAGAAAATCCCTAGCCGAGCTCCCGCAGACAGAGCACAGAGCAACGGTGAAGTTAAAACTTAAAAGCCTCATTTCGTTTCGCACTCTTCGTCATCGGAGTTCGCGGCTTCAGCTATGGCGGGGAGGAGTGAGATCTCTGTTTTAACGCTTGGTGGCAAGGGTTCGTCACTCTCCTCCTCTTCACTCTATGCTGCTGCTAGTGGCCGTGCTCAGTTGCGCATTGATTCTTCTGCTTTGGATCGGCTTTCCTCCGGTCGGCGCCTCCCGCCGGCTTCCTGCAAGCACCAGATTATCTTCAATGACCTTCTCACCCTAGAGGATCGCAGGGCCATCCTCGTTGTGCTTCTGAACAAGCTCCTCCTCTCTAATGCCCGCGGCATCCGTGCTCTTCTTCCGGAACTCATTGTCGAGGCCTTGAATTCGAAGTCTCAAAATTTGAAATTCGAGGAGGTCGATGTGACAGAGGACGAGATGTCTCTACTGGAGAGTTCTTACTCTTCTCTGCTTGGGGTTTCCGCGATTTTGGATCTCCAATCTGCGGCGTTGGTTGTGCTTGCGGATTTTGCTGCTCTTTTATCGTTTGATTTGATGAGGGGGACCGGGCATGCTTCCAAAAAATATCTTTCGAAAAGTCAGGTAGTTCAAGAAACTATGATGGAGCAGGTGGAATCGTTACATTCTAAAGTGCTAGTGGAGTTGAATTCGGGTATTGAGACAGAGGAAGCGGTGCGCATGGTGCTGTTGAGTTTGGCAGCAGCACTAAGAGACCTAGGTGAGTGTAGCTTGGTCCATGTGAAATCTAATCTAGCTTCCATGGCTAGCAATGAGCTGAGGTCAAGTCTGGAAGGAATATTCGCAAAGAAATGCCCCGCTGATTCTGGTTTAGACAGTGGAAGTAGGAGAGCTTTTGATTTGTATCTCTCAAAGGACTTTAAGTTTGTACGTGAAGTGAAAATGCTTTTGGAAACCGTTTGGAACATTGTGTCATGGGAAGTTGTAACAGCTTTTGCGGCATTTCACCCTTATGAACTTCCTGGAAAGATTCAAGCTGTTGGGTTAAAGGGAGTTTCAGGCATAGGAAACAGTGTGCTTCTACAAATATTGAACTACAGGTTGCAGAATAGAAGAGGCGATGCTGTTGATATGTCGGGATTATTGGAGATATGGGTTGGAGATTTTCTATCACTTTTTGATTTCAAGGATCCTGAATTTGATGTCTATTTATCTAAAATAAAGGATTTTATGGAAAGCAATGAAAGCAGCACAGTACCCAAGATTCCTAAGGTAATTGTCTCAACTTATGATGAGCGTCATTCTAGTTTGGATTAGACATTTCTGTTTTTAGCGGGCGTATTTTTATGCTTAGTTGATTTTATTGAAAGATCAAAATGCACAAATCATTTCCGCTTTTCTGTTGTGTTAGCCAAAAGTAATGGATTGGTTTCTTTGCTATTTATGTTCCTAGACTGGGTGGGGTTTTGATTTGATAATCTTACCACGAGCATATCAATTTAATATCCAGGGGACTCGTGACTTTGCTAAAGAACAAATGACATTAAGGAAGAAAGCCTTTTCAGTAATAGAGGAAGTTTTTGAGAGGCACGGCGCCACAACCTTAGATACTCCTGTTTTTGAATTGCGAGAAACTCTCATGGGAAAGTATGGGGAAGACTCTAAGCTGATTTATGATCTTGCTGACCAGGTACATCTTTATTAATTGTTCATGCCTTTTCTTACTAAGGGTGTGTTTTATTTAATCATAAAGTAAATATTGAAACTATTAAATGCTAGAACCATAAAAATAGTGAAAAATCCTTATTCAAAATTAAAACCACACAATATTAAAAACAACAAAACAAACTTAAGAAAACATTGGGTTGATCTTATTAAGTTCTTTTCATTTGGCCCGTCTTGTTTTGAACTCTAAGCAATATTATTGTCTTCGGTTCTTCCCCAACTTTTTATATTTTATTTTTTAGATGAAATATGGAAAAAATTTCAATTTTCACTTTTATAGTTTATAATAAAAAATGATAAAGCATAACTTTCTGAATATACAAGAATCACTTTTTCGTGGTTGTTGACAAACTATTTCATTGCCCATCTCCCATACTAAATCATGCATCACAGTAGTTGACAAATGATTTCCCTTCCCTTTTCTCGCATGAGATCACATTCACACCATCTCTGGCATCAAATCACGCATCACAGTAGTTCTCTTGCATCCGAAAACATTCCTCAATCTTTATGAGGCATTTGTCAACCAACACTCCAATATGATAATCAGCTGGATCAAAATCATGGACAATTCCCACCATCTTTTTGACATATTTCAATCCACTTCCATTATAGAAGCAAGCAATAGCAAGAAAAGCTTCTTTTTTCAGGCTGTTGCAGCCATCATGGCTTACTCTTGTTATTTGTTGAATCTTTTCATGAGGGGTTCTTTTATGTTGGTTTAACATAGATTCCCACGATATTACATTCTGATCATACAAGTCAGAGCCTATTAATTCAAGGGCTAAGGGAAGACCGCTGGCATAACTTATCTCGTGCTCCACAACATCCTTGTACCTTGGATCATAATCAACCCGCTTCTTTCCAAAGGCCATCCAAATTAAAAAATTCAAGAGATTCTTCATAATTTAAGAGATTCTTCATAACTTATCTGTCATTGTGTTATATGATACAAGTACAAGCTGATATGCTTATTGATCAAGAATAGAGAAATAGAGTAGAAAAGACACAAGAAAGGGATTAGAAGAGAAGAAGAGAGCTAAGTATGGCTCTCTCACAATGTATTCACACTCATAGCAAAACTGATCTCCCTTACAAAATGGAGGAGTAGGCTATCTATAACACTATAGCCTCTCTTAAATCCTAACTAATGGGTTAATGACTAATTACCCTGCTACTTATCTAATTTACACTTAGGTCCCTAAATGCATATTATTATATTTATATAAGAGAATGTTGAAAGGGCTGCTCATGAGATGCAAGTTGAGGACTATGAATCACCGATTCCGACACGGCGTTTCTAATACGTTCGATCGAGAATGACGCGTCAATACGTTACTTCAAAAATACTAATATTTCGATACGTTTCGAAACGTCTTAGTGTTAAATAATATTTTTAATATAAAGAATGTATTTCACAAGAGTGTATTATGTACACCCAAAGTACTTTAGCATACTAGATATACTTAAGAATAATGTGACAGATGACCCATAACCCAATTTTTTACTTGAAAATATTTAGATGAAGTAGACATAAAAATTGATTCCCAGAATTAAATAGATACACTTTGGGACTCCATGTCACTGTCACTACTCAATACTCACTAACTCACAGATCAAAAGTCAAAACATGTCAATCTCTCTCACTCTCCGGATCCTAGTTGCTTGTCCCATCAATGGGGTTGGAGCCAACAAGACCCAAATCTCTTGCGATCTTCCTCCTCTCCATTCTCTTCGCTCAAATCACAACTATGTTTCTTCTTCTTCTCCTTCCCAAAATCCGGACTCTGTGTTACCAAAACAAGCCCTCCCTACAAAATCTGGCTACCTCACTTCCAAATCCGCCATTCTCTACGCTTTCTATGAAGCCCAAAACCTCACTTCACCTCTCTCTCAAACCCCACTTCTCATCTAGTGCTACTCTTCCATGATTGGCAATTTCTTTGAGCTCAGTCTTTGGCGCGTCACCCAAAAGTTTTAAAAATTCACAAACGTGCCATTTGACCGTATCGAATGTTGTTGGCCAATCCCATACGGCAATATCCGTATCGATAACGTATTATTCTTGGACATGTATCGATTCGTTGGGAAAAAAATTTCTAGCATGTCGGTGCTTCATAGGTTGAGGATTTCTCCTACAAGCTTGTTGTCTCGCTAACATCGTAGTTAGAGAAAGCGCAAATTGCTAGATTAGCCCGAGTTCGTAAGTTCATAAATGAGTTATTTTTAATTGAGGCTTTCCTATGTTAATAATTTAAAAAAGAAATGGCAAAAAGTTTGATAGTTAAACAAACCAAAAAATTTAAAATTAAAGACAAAAATGTACAAGATCCATGTCTTCAATCATGACATGAAATTTTCACATCAACAAATAGCGAAACAACCTTCAAATAATCTCAAGTACGAAGAAACTTCAGGCAAATGAAAAGCTTGACATCTAACCATATGATGATGACCTTCAAAGGTAGAAAGGCTTTGAACTTAGCTCCTAAGAAACACAATCTTGTCCAACAAGTTTATATTTTATCACACGTTACAAACAGATGTAAAGCATGTATGGATAAATCTATATATGATATAAAATTGATAGGAAACAACACTATTATTCATAAATCATGAACAATTACTTGTCTCAAACGCCACGCAAATCACAAGCCCACAATCTAGTCAGACAAGTATTTAAGGAAAAATGAGTAATAAAGCCCAAATTTAGACTCATGTATACATGAATTAAATTGTAAATTAGTGAATGATAAAACCTGCAAGGAAGGCCGACGACTGAGAAGATTGGCTAGTCATGGTATTGGTATGCAGAGACCAAATACGCGACACACCAATGTTGCGTACAGACCCAAAATGTTGACCAAGGACCAGAAACGTTGGGCCAAGAACTGCAGAAAATTGATGCCGTGAAGGGAGGGGAAATGGTGACCACGGACTAAAAACGGTGGTCTATGAACTGCAATAAATGGCTTCCGTTAACTGAACGGAAATGTCGACCATGGACCACAAATGCCGACCCAAGAACTAGAACAAATGGTCGTTGGGAAAGGTCCGGAATTGCCGACCCAAACGTCGACTACAGAGCGAGCAATAGAAGCTCCACACAAAGCTACAAGAAGCCAACTGTGACGGGAGGTGTAGTCGGCTGGGTTTTATTTTTTCAATGAGGGTATTCAAAGGAATTTTACAAATTTGATGTGGGTAAATTAGTCATGTTTTTTGGCTTCCTCCAACCCCCCCAATTTGGAGGGAACCAAAATAAGGGGAGGGAAGGGGAGAGAGAAGCAATTTTTTGCTCTCCTCTCCTCCAACATTTCAAACCAAATGAGGGGAGGGGCTTGTTTTTCCTCCCCTCCCCGCAAACCAAACACACCCTAAATGTAAGCTGTAACTTTTGGATAGATATTGGGATGATAAGATCTGTTATTCAAGTTAATGTAGATGTCAGCTGTATATTCTATGACTCTGCTTACAATTTCCATACTCTGAAGAAAATCATAGTGTGTATGAATTGTAGAACCAGTGGATCTGTTAAATCTAATGATTTGCATAAATGTTGCCACAATGTTTTCCTACTTCTTTTTTCCCTACATAATAAAACAAGATGGTATGAGGTGTGAGAATAATACAAAAAGCTACATAACAGAGGACAAGGAATACTCTGCAAGCATAAGCGAATACAAAACAAATAGATGGTTTGAGCAATTTTGAATCGTTTTTCCATGACAAAAGTTTATTTGAACATTTGGATCTTATCAACTATGTTCTAACCTGTACTTTGACCTTTTTGACAGGGTGGCGAGCTTTGTTCTTTGCGGTATGACTTAACTGTTCCATTTGCTAGATATGTAGCCATGAATGGTCTAACATCCTTCAAAAGCTACCAAATTGGCAAGGTCTACAGAAGGGACAACCCATCTACGGGTGGATACCGAGAATTCTATCAATGTGAGTTTAATATTGCTGGTCAGTTTGAGAAAATGGGTCCAGATTTTGAGATTTTAAGAATTTTGACTGAAGCGCTTGATGAGCTAGACATCGGAGACTATGAGGTAAAGATTTATTTTCGTAATTTTTTTTTTTCTTGACTTTTCTCAAGATTGACTACTTAATGTCTAGAAGAAATGTCTATGGTTTCTTGCAAGGCTTTTTTGTAATGTGGTGCGGTTTTGAGGAGTCATGATGTATTGTTTAGATGCACAAACCACACTCTGTATTTTCATATATCAGATGAAGGAGAGAATACAATATATAGGCTAAGGAAGAGATAATCAGGGATAATAAAGACTAACAAAGTGCTATAATCAGGATCCTATAATCAATGAGAGACAATCAGGGGATCCTAATAAAGCTAATTTATTTCCTAATATTCTAACACTCTCCCTCAAGCTGGAAAGTATATGTCGATTATTCCCAACTTGCCTCAAAATCCATAAAACTTTGTTTACCTTAGTGTTTTAGTCAAGATATCTGCAATCTAGTCTGTAGATCTTATGTGAGACAGAATATAATGCATGCTTCAATCTTTTCTTTAGTGAAGTGTCTATCTATCTCAACATGTTTTGTTCTATCACGATATACTGGGTGCTTGATCATTTCTATGCTGGCCTTGTTGTCACACCAGAGTTGCATTGGTCCCTCGTGTTTAATCCCCAACTCCTTCAGTAATCTTATAACCCATATTCCTTCACATACTCCTTTGTTAGCAGCTCTCAGTTATAATGACTAGACCTTATATATGTGTATTATGTTTTATGAAGGATATGAATGAATATTATTGGAGTAATATGGTGTATTGGCTAGCGTTTACAGATCCTGGCTCTAGATTGTTTTTCCTCTTCTTATCTAAAATTATGCAAGTGCTAACAACTTGGTATCAAAGCGATGAATCTTCAGACTTGTAAGATACCATGGTTAATACTAGGAAATCTTCTTTCGAGAATGATCCTTCCTATAAACACAGAAAACCCACCAAATTCAAACCCACATAATGATCACGCTGTCATCTTGGTGCAACAGCCTTCCGAAACGCAACAAGATACATATTAGCAGCAATTCTTGCGCAATTGAACATGATGAATGCATAAATCAATGTTCTGAAAAGAAATTAAGAAAAAAGGTGCCAACCATGAATTATGGAGATTCAAGCCATAACAATAGAGGAATTTACGGAGAACAAGGTGAAAATGATACAGAAAATCCCTGGTGGAATAGGAGCCTTTCTAAGCGGCCCTATTCGAAATTTGAATTCCCAAAATATGTAGGAGGCGGTAAGTATTTTAGATATTACTAGACTTCAGAAGATTTGAAGATTGACGTGGCCACGATGAATCTTGAAGGCGATGAGTTGGATACATTTACTTGGGTTTTGTGGACGATGAGAGACAAAATATAATTCTTATTTTAATCTTTGAAATTGAAAGAGTACATATAAGCCATTATATAAGCAAACCGAGCTAAACCTAGAATCCCATAAAATCTAATCAAATCAAAGTAAATCAAACTAATTGAAATATAATAGGAAATATCCTAAGATGGAAATATACCTACATCTAATCATAATAATAAGATAATAATCATAATAAATGCATAATATTCTCACACTCCCCCCAAGTTGGATCATGGATGTTAATCATGTCCAACTTGCTTATACAACTCTCAACTCCCTTATCACCGATGCCGCCAAGCGCTCTACGTTGCCCGACGTCGTGATTCTTTTTGTCAACCGTGCCCGCCACACGGCCGAAAGCCGGCAATTGGTTGCTTCGTAGTCTAAAGTGCGGCTAAGATGGAAATATACCTACACCTAATCATAATAATAAGATAATAATCATAATAAATGCATAATATTCTCACAGGTTTCATTGGGAAGAACCATACGGTATTGGGATGAATTGGTACAAGTTTTTCAAGAACAATTTGGCTCCGCCGAATTTCAGAATCCAGACGTTCATCTCTGTGGTTTTAAATAGATTGGTACGATGAGTGAATTTAAACAAGAGTTCGTTTGCCGACAATCTTGTGTTCAAGGTTGGCCTGAAAAATTGTCTTTTGGGCGTGTTCATCGATGTCAAGATCCAAAAACCTCGATAGTGTACAAAGCCATGAGTTTAGCCCTGGAATTTGAAGCAAAAATTCAAATCCCAGCCGAATGTCCGATCTATTCCGCGATCTCAGTTCTCGTGAGCGTCAGACCCGTTCTCTCGTGGCACAAAATATTCAACTAATTGGCGCGACTCAAAATGTTTTGCCATGTCAACCAGCGGAGTTTACGGCCAGCGCAACTCACACCGGTTCATATTCCAATAGACAATTATCATCAGTGGTTCCTCATATTGTGCAATCTTCATATCCAATTTGGTCGTTCTCATCCGTGACTGCCACGCACAATTCCGAATGACAATACAAAAAGGAAAAGGGGTTCTGTTTCAAGTGTGGTGAACGATTTATGCCAGGTCATCGCTGCAAGGCTTCAACTCTGAAGTTAATGGAGATTTCTGATGAAACAGAGATGTCTGAATTTGTCGATGAAGAACACTGTCCCAGTGCGCCAATGGCAGAAATCTCCTTACATACTATTCTAGGCAGTCACTCAGCTCCAACAAGGTGGTAACTACATTGAATTTACTTTCATATTATCTTCCTACTTTCGGCGTTCAAGTGGGAGAGCAGTATGATTGCTTGTGCATCGATCTATAGACAATTGGAGGTTGAAGTCCAAGATTTGACAATCAAGGATGACTTCTTTCCTTTCAATTTGGGAAGTGTAGACATGATTCTGGGCATCAAATGGTTGGCTTCACTAAATACAGTGGAAGTAAATTGGCAAATATTGTTCATGATTTTTTAGGTGGATGGATAAAGATATAAACTACAAGGTGTACCACAGAAAGTAACGTCGGCTTCTTTATGCACCTATGCTTGTGATGAACTTGTTCAACAATTTGACATACTAAAAGAGTTGCTGCAAGTGTATTCTCATGTGTTTCAAGAGCCTCATTAATTACTGCCATTCAGACAAAACAATCACGCCATACCTCTTTATCCTAATACAATACCACCCAATATATGACCTTATAGATATCCCTTTGCTCAAAAAGATAAAATTGAACAAGGAGTTGTTATGCTGTTACAGAAGGGGTTATTCCAACCCAATAATAGCCCATTTGCAAGCCCTATTCTTCTAATCCCAAAAAAAGATTTCTCTTGGGGGTTTTGTGTGGATTACAGGGAACTCAACCGTCTTACAATTCCAGATGAGTACCCTATCCCCACAATTGATGAGTTATATGGCGCCAAGTTCTTTTCAAAGATTGACCTTGGTTCTGGCTATCATCAAATCCGCGTACTTCCCTCAGATGTCCATAGGACCGCCTTCCATACACATTCTGGTCATTATGAATTTATTGTCATGCCTTTTGGCCTTACAGATGCCCCTGCTACTTTCCAAGCAACAATGAATGATTTGTTTCGTCCTTTCTTAAGAAAGTTCATTTTGGTATTCTTTAACGATATATTGGTGTATAATCAGAATTTTGAAGAACACATGGAGCACTTAAACGGCATTTTTCAAATTCTACAACACCATGATTTTTATGCTAATCCCAAAAAATGTGACTTCCTTCAATTGGACATATCCTTTTTGGGGCATATCATTTCTACTCAAGGAGTTGCTATTGATCCTGAAAAAGTTGCAGCAATCGATGCTTGGCCTCTACCCAAAGATATTTCAGAACTTAGTGGCTTCCGAGGAC
The DNA here is from genome assembly GCA_019022655.1 of Acacia acuminata. Taxonomy (NCBI): domain Eukaryota; kingdom Viridiplantae; phylum Streptophyta; class Magnoliopsida; order Fabales; family Fabaceae; genus Acacia; species Acacia acuminata. The sequence continues at coordinate 4,196,417 of JAFJYI010000044.1, forward strand.
TTACTGGATACTACAGAAGGTTTGTCTACAATTATGGACAGATTGCCAAGCCTCTTGTCGACATGACAAAAAAGGATGCTTTTCATTGGGATAACAATTCCTTGGCTGCCTTTCAGAACCTCAAAGTCGCTCTCACTCAGGTTCCTGTTTTGCAATTACCTAATTTTACAAAGGTCTTTATTGTTGAGTGTGATGCTTCATCAAAGGGTATCGGTGCAATTCTACAACAAGAGGGACACCCTATTGCTTATTATAGTAAAGGCTTATCTGATTTTCATCAGCAAAAATCTGTTTATGACAGGGAATTGTATGCTTTAGTCGTGGCATTAAACGAATGGAAGCCTTATCTTCTGGGTCGAAAGTTTTTAGTTCATAATGATCATTTCGGCTTGAAATATCTCTTACAAGAACGTATTACAACACCAGCACAGCAGCGTCTTCTCCTCAAGCTTTTCTTCCATTTGATTTTAATATCATCTATAAACCTGGTGTCTCTAATCGGCTGATGTACTATCTCCTCGTCCTCATTTAGGAGATTTTTTTCATTTGGCCATTCCACATGCCATTGATTTTTCTGCCTTGCCTGAAATGCTGTAGCAAGATCATTTTACACACCAAATTCTTCAATCTCTTCAAAATGAACCACATTCGGTCCCTCATTATTCCTTGGTATCTAGACGATTATATTACAAAAACTAGTTGGTTATACCTACACAGTCTTCTCTTACGCATCTGCTAATTTCAAAAGCGCACACTTCTCTAGTTGGGGGTCATGGCGGTGTCCTAAAAACCCTCAAAAGATTGCAGAATTGCTACTTTTGTCATAATATGAAAGAGGAAGTCAAAGATTTCACACAGCAACGTACTCCTTGTCAACGAAGCAAATACTTGCCTCAATCTTATGCAGGTGTATTACAGCCATTACCATCCCACAACGTATTTGGGAGGACCTTTCCCTGGACTTTATACTGGGTTGCCAAAATCACATGGCTTTGATGTAATTCTGGTTATGGTTGACCGTTTCAGCAAATATGCTCACTTTCTTGGTCTCACCCGCCCTTTTACTGCTAAATCAGTGGTAGCTATGTTTTGTAAAGAGATCAACGCCTTCATGGTGTACCTAAGTCCGTAATTTCTGACAGGGATCTTATCTTTTTAAGTTCTTTTTGGCAGGAATTGTTTAACCTCTCTAGAGCTAAATTGAAGATGAGTGCTTCTTATCACCCCCAAACGGATGGGCAAACCGAAGTGGTAAATAGATGTTTGGAAACCTATCTTCGTTGTTTTTGCCAAGATCATCAAAAGAGCTGGTTTCATTTTCTACATTGGGTAGAATTCTCCTATAACATTGGGTACCACGCTTCCACTGATTATACTTCTTTCAAAATTGTGTACGGCAAGGACCCACCTGTTTTGGTACCTTATGTCCAGGGCACTACTCCTATTACTGAGTTAGAAGCTGTCTTTACTGAGAGATATGATATCCTAGATTTAATCAAATCCAACCTCTTGACAACCCAAGACCACATGAAACAACATGCTGGCTCAAATAGTCGCCATCTCGAATTTCAGTCTGTCGATATGGTTTTCCTTAAAATTCAACCTTATCGACAAAAATCACTGTCAACTCAGCAAACCCTCTGCTCGTTATTTTGGTCCATATTCTGTGATTTGCCATGTTGGAACAGTAGCTTGTGAACTTCAACTTCCTCCGGATGCTCGCGTCCATCTAGTGCTTCATGTCTCCTTGCTCAAACCAGCCTATGGATATGATCCTACAGTGATTATTCCGCTACTTCCAATCACGACATCTTGGGAGTTCAACCTACAACCTGCCCAAGTACTGGATTCCCGTGTTGTCACTGCTGTTGGAGTTCAAACCATTGAACTTTTAATTCAATGGCAAGAGCGACCACAAGAGGAATCAAGTTGGGAGTCTTATGACTTCATTGCAACTCAATTTCCTACTTTCGGCCTTGAGGTCAAGGCTTCCTTTCAAGGGGAGGGTATTGTTAAGGACACACGTAGCCCTCTTTTGGTTTACTCCAGAAGACAGAAGATACATGACTAGTACATTTAATGTTTACGAGTAGTTTATTCTGTTTAAGGCAGTTATACTATGTTATATGTTTACAAGGTAGTTATTAGGATACTATCTTATCTGTTTGTAAAGTAGTTATTAGGAACATACATAGGCATTTATAATGACTGGACCTTATATATGTGTACTATGTTTTATGAAGGACATGAATGAATATTATTGGAGTATTATGGTGTATTGGCTAGAGTTTACTGATCTGATTGTTTTTCCTCCTCTTATCTAAAATTCTGCAAGTGCTAACGCACAATGTTCTACTTGGTGTAATATATCCTTCAAAAGATAGACATATATAACTAAGGGGTCATGATGAAAGTTGAACTCAAAATTAAGGACCAAAGTCAATTGCAAGAAAATATAAAAATACCATTTTACGAAAGTTGAATCACATATATACTAGCCCGTTGATAAACTTGATCACATGTTAATATCCATGATTAATGACTTAGAGAAATCTTACACCAAGTTAACACTGGACTTATTTGGGTTAGCGGTGGGAGCGGGGGCTTATTTTCTATCTGACTTTTGCGGAAGCCCGATAAAAAAAAGTTAGGTTGTAAATGTGATTTGTCTTTAGATCGATGGTGGCAGAAGTGGCTTTTTTCCAAACGGAGATATGTTTGGGTTAGTGGTTGATTGAATAGTCAGTTGAGATATAAAATGACCAAAAAGGACATGAATCTTATTGAATAGTACATATATTAATATTAGTTGTATATATTGAGATAATTGAAGAAAAAATGTAAATTTAAATTTAAATTTGAGGAAAAAAAAAAGGGTAAATTATTATTTAAAAAATTAATAAACAATAAATCCCTTAAGTAAATATATTTAATGTAAAAAAATGAATATAAATTAGAATGTGTAGAAATGTGTTTTTCTCCCTAAATTATACCAATTTAAGCTGATTTTACATATTTTTCTCCCTAAATTTATTTGTTAGGAAAAATAGGATTTGTAAGTGAAAGAAAAGAAATAAAAAAACAAAGAGATAGTGAAAGGTTGGCAAGAAGCGTGGGCCCTACAAGAAGCAACCGTCCAAAAGCTACAAAAGATTTATGGGGTAGCTGTTTTAAAAAAAGCCACTTTTTAGAGAAAAGTGGGATTGAAAAAAAGCCAACTCAAATAGATAACTTTTTTTTCAATATGCTTCTCTCCAAACGGGCCCAAACGCTCTCCAAAAGCTCAGCAAATGGGCTCTCTAAACAGCGCACTATCATTTGTATTAGCTGTATTTACGTTATCCCAATTGGAGAAATTTGGTTCTGTAAGATCCATAAGCAAGCCTGGAAGGCAACGTAATGCTGATGAAAGAAGTGTGGTGTAGATTACGCCTTTAATTATCACCAAACGAAATTATGTTTTTAGAGTCTTAATTTGCGCACTGAAATTGCTCTCACCTAAATTTTAGAATCCTTTATCTTGAAGCTTTAAAGGTGAATAATTAGATTTGGTATGGAAAGTGAGATTTTAACATTGTTTTGTCAACTATCAGATGAACTATGCAAGGCGATGGTAGTTTTTACTTTGGTCTTCTAAAATCTAACTAGATAACTCAACCCAAATGATGGTAGAGTTGAAATTTGTATACAGACTCATTTCAATATCATTGACAATGTAATTGTGATTTCCTTACTTATTGCTTGATGTTGGTAAATTGTACTTCGAATTTCATCTGACAATATTTTGTAATATTGTGTTCTGAAAGCAATTTGTGGATTTTATATTGATATTTTTCATTGTTAAATTTGTATGATTTCACAGATTAAGTTGAATCACCAAAAATTACTGGATGGAATGATGGAAATTTGTGGAGTGCCAGCCGCAAAGTTCAAAACTATATGCTCAAGTATTCACAAGTTTGACAAGCAGCCTTTTGATCAGATACGAAGAGAAATGGTGAGCACTTAAGCATTTGCTTGTGTCTCTTTCCATTTGATTAGAATTTTACTAATGGGTTGTAGCCTGTAATATCCCTACTCTTGGCTCTCGATATTATCCGCTTTGAGGGACCGTCACCCCCTCACGGTTTTAAAACGCGTTGAGAGGGGAGGTATCTAAACCCTTATAAGGGATCTTTTGTTCCCCTCCCCAGCCGATGTGGGACATAACACTGGTGACGGTCCCCCAAAGCGGACAATATCAAGAGCAAGGCGCTGAGATGTTATATATCCAGTGTTTTTGGTATGTAATATGTTCCTTCTTTCAATCGCAGTCTAATACATTTTAAAATATCTTTTTATTTATAGCTTTATTTATTGGGAAACAGTTAATTAAAAGTATGCCTCGATGGTCAAGCTAACAGTTCACAGTAGCTATTGGTTGATGCATTGGTATAAAAGAATGACGCTGTGTTTATGAAATTTCATTCTCAGGATTCAGATATCTGTACTAAGTAATTCATTGCTTTCTTAGTGGGTTTGGCCTTTGTTATATTAAATTAATTCGTTGGTTTTGATTTTAGATATATGTCTGATAATTTTAAATTTCAGCTGTTAGGGATGTTATGTTACTGTTCAGTAACATCCTTCGAGCAGTTAGGGCTGTTCTGTAACATGCTTCGTACAATCATTTTGTAGGTGGAAGAAAAAGGAATATCTGCTGAGACGGCTGACAAAATTGAAACTTTTGTTAAGGAAAAGGGACCTCCTCTTGCATTGTTATCTAAATTTAAACAAGAGGGTAGTGCTTTCTTAGAACATGCTGGATCTGTCGACGCCTTAAATGACCTGGAAATTTTATTCAAAGCTCTAGATAAATCCAAAAGCATTGGTAAAGTTGTTTTCGACCTGAGCCTTGCTAGACGTCCTGATTATTACACCGGAGTCATATTTGAAGCTGTTTCGCAGGGTGGCGCGCAGGTAAATTTTGATATCTTATCTTTACTATTATTAGTTGCATCATATATATATCACGAGTTGAAAGTTTTGCTAGTTAAATTGATTACTAGTGATTGAATCCTTTATGTTGCTCTTTTGATTTTTGAAGATAATAAAAGAAATGAAGGATGAAAAGATAGCTGTTTATTTTAAAACAAGGGAGCAAAGCCTTCTTACTCGTTTGCAAAAAGGTTATGGCATTAGTGAAATTCATCTCTAAAGTTTCCTTCTTTGCTCTCTTCTTTGTTAAGGTATAATGAAAGAACTTCTTTCCCTTTAATTGTTTGCCGTATGACAGAATGTAATGCAATAAATTCATAATTAACGGTGGCACTAATAGCATAATGCAACTAAAGATTAAATATGGTTCTTATTCTGCAATCGTGAAAAGGAAATATGCAAGTAAAAAGAAACCCCGTGATTGTAGGAGGGGGGCTTTCTTTAACTGATGGTATGATGTTCACACACATGCACACATATACATGTCATGTCTTGTGTGTGGGAATGGGATGTGAGTGTGCAAATCTCTGCCCAGGTTGGTTCTATTGCTGCTGGTGGTCGATATGATAACCTCATTGGGATGTTTGGATCCAAACAAGTTCCAGTTGTTGGTGTCAGTCTTGGATTTGAGAGTGTGTTTGCTATAATGGAGCAACTTCAGAAAGATCAGAACCAGGTAATTGTCATTCTTGTTTCGCTTGCTTTAGGTACCAATTTGGGTAAGCTGATGGGAAGGTAGAATGAGAATGAGAATGTAAAGAGAAATAACTAAAGTTGATATGAGAAAATAAGTTGAGAAGACAATGAGAACATGGGAGATTAAAAGTAGGCAAGAATCTCACCTCCAGAATATGTAACTCAACCATCAGGATACTATTAAAGCCCAGGGGAATCTCTAATAACAAATTACTCACTGAATATTCTATAATCTTATTAATGATGCACTATATCTATTTATAATAGTTTACAGAGAGAGAGACTATCCAAAATATAAATAGGAAGTCCAAAATATATCCAGATATGAAATTCAGATAACTAATAATCGTAGATTCTAGCAACTCAATCTGTCTGGTGAGATATTCCATTTATTTCCTGATTTCTTAGAGATGATAATAAAAACAGACTCAATTAAATAATAATAAAATAACCAATATCTAAAATTATATCAATGAATATTTATTCCTAAAATCTCCAACTTTCCACAACTTCCATTATCTCCCGTTAATCCGGTACTCTATCAACTAACCACTTTGGTTGTTGCTGGAAAGACTGGTCATATACGTTTTATGAAATAATATGGTTTTGAACGCTCTGAAATATTCAAGTTCAAGTTCAAGCAAATTGTATTTCTTGTCAAAGTAGATGAGAATGGAGACATGAAAATTTTTGCAAACGCCATTGCATCTACACATGCTTGATTTTCCTTGTCAAATACGGCTATAAATAAAGTCATGACGAGGAACCAATAAATCATTGGATTAATAATGTTTCCTTTGCCCGGACCTACCAGGCTGACACTTTCTTAAGCTCTTATGACCACTTTCACGTAATATATTTTTTCGTTTCTTGGTTGTGCATTTGTTAGATGCCTCGAGCAAACAAAATTGAAGTCCTAGTGGGCATATTGGTGGATGACCTAACACTTGCTTCAGAGCTGGTCAGTGAGTTGTGGGATGTCGACATCAAAGCTGAATTCTTGGTCGATAAAAGACCAGTGAAGCACATAGACCATGCCAGAGAATCTAGGATCCCTTGGATGGTTCTGGTGGGAGAGCGAGAGTTGGATAAAGGTGTTGTGAATCTCAAAGATGTTGAAGCTAATAAAGAGATGGAGATCTCCAGAGATCAAATTGTGGAGGAGCTTCAGAGACGTTTAAATCCACAAGTCTGATGGCCAGCACGGCCTAACTATGGAAAAAGTTGAGTTTGATTATTCTCAGTGGTTAAGTGTCATGTATCGTTGTTTGTAACTTTGACAATCATACATTTGAACTGGGGTGGTATGGGTATCACTGTCATATTTATTTCAGATTCTGCATCAAAGAAATAACTTGCAGATTTTTATTTGCTATCGCATTTGTAATGTAAATTTTCTTGGTCCCGTAATTTAAACTTTTGCTAATGGCCCAAGCTGAAGCTCTCAGTGGTCCCCTTTACATTACAGCACGGTTAATTTTCTGCAATCTTGAGCTCAGAAACGCGCACATTTTTATTTCATCCGTGAAAACATATGGATGATGTTCGATTAATGGGCCTTAGAATTATCGTGCACGTGTGGGGAAACATTTGGGTGACGCTTGATTCTTGGGTGTCATAGTTATCGCCCAAGCGTGACTGAGACACGCGGGTCTGTGAAATTTTTGGATGACTGATTCATAGGCGTCATAATTACTGTGTACTTAAGCATGTTGCTGAGATATATTTGGTAAAAGATGTATTGAAAAACTAAAATTAATACTTCCTCATATCCCCAATATAGAGAACTTATTGAAAAAGTTTTCTAAATATAAGACATATTTTTGGACAAGTATTAATTTTGTCTTTGAAGTTGCGCTTTATGAAGCAATTTTGCCCGAAGTTTTTAATGAATGTTGCCCATGAAGTTTAAAAAGCGTATCGATGTTCTTTTCAGTTAAAAATCTAATGGTCAACTAACGTTGACCTTAGTTTGTCATTAGGGTTTTAATAGAGGCAACATTGCTGCGTTTTTAACTTAGGGGCAAAATTGCTACTTTTTTTGAAGATCGATGTTACCTGGCGAAGTTTAAAAGCGTAGCAATGTTGCCCCTCCATTAAAACCCTAACGTTGATCGTTAGGGCAATTAATGGAGAGGCAACATTGATATGTTTTTAAACTTCAAAAAGCGCAACATTGCTATCTTAAAACGAAAGGCAAAATTGCTCTCGAACGCAGCGTCTTGAGGGCAAAATTGATACTTAACCCTTATTTTTTATATTTGTTAATCTTTTTATAATTTAGCCCTATTGATAATCCCTCAATAACAATTTAGGAAGAGGGTGAATTAAGGAAGATGGCTGGAGTGTTTTAAAAATTATATGTTATAGTAACTAATTTAATTTAATCAAATTAGGTAAATAGGAAGTAATAGTAATTTAAAACAGGATTCTAATCCATTCAAAGGCATATTTGAGACAATGTACAAGGTACCATAAGAGAAGTGTTATATATGAAAGATGTTTGAAGATATATTTTGGGGAGAAAAAGGAGAAAGTTCTAATGAACAAAAATAGAGTCGGGAACTTAACTTTAGAAAATAAGATTTTGAGAAAAATTATTAGAAGTTGAGGGGAAAAAGAAAAAGGAATAAGGGTGGAAAGAGATAAAAAGAGAATATACAAAACTTGTTCATGGATTGCTGCTTGCTTTAGTGGAACTGAAGTACCAAGCATTGAACACTAATCCCTTCAACGACCACCCTGCTCTGATGCTATTGTTTCTGACAGCAGTAACTGTCCACGTCATGTCGTTCTTAGTTTTGGGATCAAATCATCAAATCAATGCAATGATGATTTGGGTTTGTAATATTTGCGGGAGTTTAGCTTGGGAACTACTCTTGTTGCTCCTCGTCTCTCCCCTATGGTTTGTAGACTACTGTTTGCTAATGCATGCTGAGAAAGCGAAAGAGCGCTTGAGCAGGATGCATGACATAGTTCGTGAGGTTTGTAGACTACTGTTTGCTAATGCATGCTGAGAAAGCGAAAGAGCGCTTGGGCAGGATGCATGACATAGTTCGTGAGGTGGCATTGTGGCATGGGAAGTTGTAACACTTTTGCGTCACTTGAGCCTATTGAACTTACTGAAAAGATTCAAGTTGTTGGGGCTAATGGAGATAACACAAAACTGGAGAAGAAAAATGAGAAGAAGGTTGTTGTGGGCAAAGGAAACGATGTGATTTTACAATTAATCTAGGACGGGTTGCAGGATAAAAGAAGCGATGCTGTTGATATGTCGGGATTATTGGAGATATGGGTTGGTGATTTTCTATCACTTTTTTATGTGAAAGATCCTGAATTTGATGTCTTTTCATCTGAAATAAAAGCTTTTATAGAAAGCAGAAGGCTACCTAAGATTCCTAAGGTAATTGTCTCAACTTATGATGAGCGCCATTCTAGTTTGGGTTAGATATTTCTGTTTTTAGCCAGCGTATTTTTACGCTTAGTTGATTTTATTGAAAGATCAAAATGCACAAATCATTTCCGCTTTTCTATTGTGTTAGCTAAAAGTAATGGATTGGTTTCTTTGCTACTTCTGTTCCTAGATTGGGTGGGGTTTTGATTTGATAATCTTACCACGAGCATATCAATTTGATATCTAGGGACTCGTGACTTTGCCAAAGAACAAATGATAGTAAGGAAAAAAGCCTTTTCAAGAATAGAGGAAGTTTTTGAGAGGCCCGGCGCCACAGCCTTGGATACTACTGTTTTTTAATTGCGAGAGACTCTCTATGGGGAATACTCAAGGCTGATTCATGATCTTGCTGACCAGGTACATCTCTATAATTGTTCATGCCTTTTCTTACTACATGTAGGCTGTAAGTTTTGAATAGATATTGAGATGATAAGATCTGTTATTCAAGTTAATGTAGATGTCAGCTGTTCATTCTATATCTTTACTTACAATTTACAGACTCTGAAGAAAATCATAGTTTGTGTGAATTGTAGAACCGGTGGGTCTGTTAAATCTAATGATTTGCATAAATGTTGCCACAATGTTTTCCTAGTTCTTTTTTCCCCTACCTAAAAAAAGAAGATAGTATGAGGTGTGAGAATAATACAAAAAGCTACATAACAGAGGACAAGGAATACTCTGTAAGCATAAGCGAATGGTTTAAGCAATTTTGAATTATTTTTCCATGACAAAATTTTATTTGAACATTTGGATCTTATCAACTATGTACTAACCTGTACTTTGACATTTTGACAGGGTGGCGAGCTCTGTTCTTTGCGGTATGAATTAACTGTTCCATTTGCTAGATATGTAGCCATGAATGGTCTAACATTCTTCAAAAGATACCAAATTGGCAAGGTCTACAGAAGAGACAACCCCTCTAAGGGAAGATACCGAGATTTCTATCAATGTGACTTTGATATTGCTGGTCAGTTTGAGAAAATGGGTCCAAATTTTGAGATTGTAAGAATTTTGACTGAACAGCTTGATGAGCTAGACATTGGAGACTATGAGGTAAAGATTTATTTTCATAATTTTTTCTTTTCTTAAGATTGATAACTTAATGTCTAGAAGAAATGTCTACTGTTTCTTGCAAAACTTTCCTGTAATGTGGTATGGTTTTGAGGAGTCATGATGGAAGGCTATCAAAAGTGAGATGAGATTTAATCCAATATGTAGGGATCCATATGAGTCTCTGACTTTAGGGCACTATCTTTACCCAGGATAATATATCCTTCAGAAGATAGACATATATAACTAAGGGCTCATGATAAAAGTTGAACTCAAAATTAAAGACTAAAGTCAATTGCAAGAAAATATAGAAATACCATATTATGGAAGTTAGTGGGGATATTATGGATTATTTAAATTAATCATTATCTTATTAGTAGTTTAATATTTATTATATCTTAAGATTAGATATAGAAATATACTATATCTTACGATTAGATATGTATATATTATATTTTAGGATATTATATCTTAATTATTTTGAGTTATTTTGATTTGATTTGATTTGATTAGATTCGATTCTAGGTTAGCTCTAGTTTTGCTATATAAAAACCTATATGTACTCTATATTATTTAGAGATAAATGGACTCGAGAATAATATTTTTCTCTCAAATTGTCCATATGATATCAAAGGTAATGGTGAAAAAGAAGAAGAAGAAGAAGCATAAGAAGCCAATGAAGAAGAAAGAAGGGCGCCCTCCTTCTCACCTACGGTGGCAAGTCTACCATCCAGTTGTTGTTACTTCTTGAGCGTTGAGATTCACCTATCCAGAATTTTAGTATTATCTTGGATCGAGATAGGATAAAATGAACTCTTGGCTCTTCCAAGCATTTATTCTCGTAATTTGTTCTTTCACTATTTAACTCTCCCCAAATTGGATTAAGTTTTGAGTAGATAAATCAATTTGGAATTCTAAAGCTCTCTCTAAGGTCGAGAAAATTTGCATTTAGACAATGAATCTTGTTATACTGATTAGCATTCATGGCAACAGTAGGCACCTTCTATATTCATTATCTTGTCATACAATACCAAGATCAGATGTCATTTATGGAAGTTTTGAACCAAGCTATGATTTCTTCTACTCAAGCAAAACTCACAAAAATGAATACTTATAGAAAACCTTTAAAATCAAATAACAGAATTTCAAAAATATTATCTATATGATTTATGCCAGTCTGTCCACCTTTTTAGGTTCTGCCTCTTCATCCATCTCAACACATGTTTCAGATGCCAAATTGTCTGTCTTTACACGTTCTTGTAGTACTGGTGATATTGAGTTTAGAGAGAAGAGGAAATGAAATATGAAATGATTTTATTCAAGTGAAAAATGAACTATCTGAGTCCTTATATAGACCCAAATAAATGATACATACACCCCACAAAATAACAAATTACACACTTTAGTAATAACCAAATACATTCTGGAATTTTCCTATCTAACCGAAATCAGTTACACATTTACACTAATTATATACACTAATACCCCCTCAAGCTGGAGAATGGATATTAATCATTCCCAACTTGGCTAGGATTGTAGAAAAAGAAGAAGGAGGCAAAGCCTTAGTAAAAATATCAGCTAGCTGATCCTCATATTTAATGGGAAGAAGGTGAATTAAACCCTGTTGAAGCTTCTCACGAACAACATGACAATCAATATCCAAGTGTTTGGTACGTTCATGAAAAGTAGGATTTGCAGCAATGTGTCTAGCTGATTGACTATCACAATATAAAGATGCAGGACTAGAAAGAGGCAAACCAAAATCTCTCAAGAGATTAGAGAGCCACTGTAATTCACAAGTAGTGCGTGCCAATGCACGATACTCGACCTACGAAGATGAAGTAGAAATTGAGGTTGCTTCTTAGAACGCCAAGTAATCGAGCTTGATCAAGAAAACCACGGAGAACCCGGTGATGGAACGCTGTGTATCAAGGCATCCAGGCCAATCTGAATCACTAAAAGCATTAAGTTTATTAGTAGAAACAGCTGGAAAGAAAAGACCACGGCCAGGAGCACCTTTAAGATATCGTAAAACGCGATGCAAACAACGTAAATGAACATCGTAGGTTCTTGCATAAAGCGACCGATTTCTTCTGGACGGAAAGGAGAGGTACGGAGACGAGTATTGGATAGGTAAAGTAAGCGACCCACTAATGTACGATCGAGAACAATCAAGTAAAGGAGTTCCAGAATCCTTGGAAAGCTTAAGATTACGAGTCATGGGTGTTTTAGAAGGTTTACAATCCAAAAAACCAGCATCCAATAACAAGTCCAAAGCAAATTTACGTTGACAAACAGAGATTCCAGTAGAGTTACGAGCAATTTCCAAACCAAGGAAGTATTTCACATTACCCAAATCCTTAATTTTAAATTTGTCATCAAGAAAGGCCTTAATACGAGTAATCTCAGTGAGGTCAGTCCCACTAAGGATGATATCATCCACATAAACCGGCAATGCGAGTAAAGGAAGAAGTTGTATTCTTAAGAAACAATGAATGATCGGCGAGATTGGCGGTAACCACAAGAAATCGGGGCTTTAGACAACTTAAAATACCACGCTTACTAGCTTTGTTTAAGACCATAAAGAGGACCGTTGCAACTTACACACTTTAGAAGAATGAACGACCAAACCGGAGGAGGAAGCATATACACTTCTTCATCAAGGTCTCCATGTAAGAAGGCATTATTGACATCTAATTGCTTCAAATTCCAATTGTGAGCGGTGCAAGAGCAAGCAAAAAGACGAGCGGTGGTCAATTTAGCAACGGGAGAGAAAGTATCATTATAATCAAGACCTTCAACCTGCGTAAAACCCTAAGCAACCAACCGACCCTTATATCGATTAAGAGATCCATCCGAGTTGTACTTCTTGGCAAAGACCCACTTACACCCAATAGGTCGCTTAGGAAGGCAAATCATTCACCACCAGGTATTATTTTCTTTGCAAAGCCGCAAGTTCGAGCATTAATAGCATTTTCCAACCCTCATGTTGAATAGCTTTAGAGTAAGTTTTAGGAATATCATCGGTGGAAATAGAACAAACAAAATGATGATAAGAAGGAGAAAAATGATGATAAGAAAGAACATGAGAAAGAGGGTGATAGATACGCCTCCAAAGAATCCGGTGAAACCGATGCACATTGAAGAGCAAAGTGATAATCTTGCGAGATAAGTAGGTGGGCGATGAGAACGGGTAGAGCGTGGCAAAGGTAAATCGGTGATGGGGACGGGAAGGAGAAGGGACAACCGGTAAAGGGAAGGCTTAGAAAAATCCAGAGGTGGAGTAGCTTGGGGTGAAGAAACAAAGTCGGTCAAACGGCGGAAGGAGAAGTAGAAAAAGGAAAAAGCGATTCATAAAAGTACACATTACGAGATACATGGATGTCTATTATCAGATTAAGTGTAACAAAACCTTTAGTACCAATCTTATAGCCAAGAAAAATACACTTATGAGCTCTTGAGTCAAGTTTAGTTCTGTTCTATAAAAGAGTAGAAGAAAAACAGAGACAGCCAAAGACTTTAAGCATTCTAAAATCAGGGAGTTTATCAAAAAGGATTTCAAAAGGACTTTTATTTCCCAAAAGAGGAGTGGGCAATCTATTAATCAGATAGATAGCATGAGTAATAGCATAAGACCAAAAAATCTTTGGTAAATGAGCTTGAAAAAGAAGAGCACGTGTAACATTCAAAATATGTTGGTGTTTACGTTCCACGGTACTATTTTGTTCAGGGGTTTCAATGCATGATGTTTGATGTAGAATACCATGTGTAGCAAAAAATTCATTCATTTGAAACTCTAAACCATTATCAATGCGAATAATCTGAATAGAAGTATGGTATTGAGTAGATACCAAAGCAACAAAAAGATTTGAATATAAGCTGGACTTGAGACTTGGTTTTAAGTAAATAAATCCATGTATATCGTGAATAGTAATCAACAATAGTCAGAAAATAGCGATGACCATGTACTGAAGGTAAATGATAGGGACCCCAAATATCCATATGAACTAGGCCAAAGATTTTATTAGATGTACTAGTGCTTACAGGAAAAGGCAACTTTCGATTTGCTTAGCAAAATGACAAATGTCACAACAATGAAATGAAGAAGCTGTAAGAAACATCCGGAGATTGTTTATGAATGGAATACAAAGCATGTTTGGATAAATGGCCTAAACGAAAATGCCACAAGTCAAATGAATCAGAATTGGCTGTGGTTGAAATATTACTAACAAGGGAAGAGGAGACCATATCTGCTCGATTCATGATGTATAGCCCTTCAACGACATTAGCTGAACCAATCATCTTCTCTGAAGGTAGGAGGCGGATGTGGCAGTGAAGTGACTGAAAAGAAACAACACAAGACAGAGAAGCAGTGAGTTTAGAAACCGAAATCAAATTGAAACGAAAATTCGGGACATACAAAACATCCTGAATAATAAAAGGAGGAGAAAATTGGATAGTGCCGCTATATAAAGCCAAGACACGCATACCATCGAGGCGGATTGATTTGAAACGAGGATGAATTTGCTTATAAGAATGAAAGAAGGAAATATTAGAACAAATATGATCGGTGGCCCCCGAATCTATGATCCAGGAGTCGAAAAAAGCAGAATAGGAATAGATAAGAGATATACCATTGGTGGAGACTTTGTTTACGAAACGAGAGGGTAGGAGAATCACTACCAGCTTGAACAAGAGCAATGAGCTTATGGTATTGTTCAAGTGTGAAACTATATGAAGAATTAGCCACCCGAGAGGACTCAGTGGTGCTCTGGTTGAAAGGCACTTCAGTAGAAACAACATTGGTGGAATTTCTGAATTTGAAGCTGGAGGAAAACCATGCTTCTTATAGCATGTAGCCTCGTGTGTCTCGAATTTTCCACGAAGGTACCTTTGTTTAACCGACTTGAGTAATTCGGTTTAAGATGACCGAGCACGAAGGATGAGCTCCGAGAAGACTTCGATAGCAAAGTCGTAGCCTCTCGACGGGGAAAGCCAAGTTCTCGTTCTTGTTCTTGAACCGCAGCAAAGACCCGATTGATTGAAGGCGAGAGGTTCGATTAACATGATTTGAGACTTTACCGAAGAGAAACGATCGCTGAGCCCTTTCAAAAAATGGATTACATAATCCTGATCCAAGTGCTTCTTATAGACATCAAGAACACCATAAGAGCAGCTAGGATTACATGAGTAGGCAACAATCGGTCGAAAAGTAAGGAACTCATCCCACAGAATCTTCAAACGCGTGAAGTAATCACTTACAGTTTGATCTCCCTGTCGCAAGCCTTGAATCTCTTCTTGCGGATCAGCAAGGGCGAAATACGTCGTTACGAGAGAATCGAGCATGAAGATCATCCCAAACATCACGAGCACGATCAATCCATAAACCACTATGTCCGATGGAAGAAGAAATCGAACGAGTGAGCCAAGACGGGACCATCATGTTACAACGCTCCCATGCCGGATACAATGGCTCCGATGGTTGTGGTAGGAGTCGCTCGATCGATGAAACGCGGCTTGTTCTTGGACATCAACACCAAATTTTTATCCTAATATATTTTTTAACTTTCTAATATGTTAAAAATTATGAACTTTGATATTATAAAATTTATAATTTTAATTTTTCACTGTATTAATTGAAAAGTATTTATTGTTAGTTTCTTAAATGATTAAAAATATATATCAAGCACATTTTCTTTCTATAAAACTTAATTAACTATATACGTTTGAGATATTGTATCGAGTCATTTAAATTTAAATTTTGATATTTTTTCAAACAAAAATTTAACAAACTTACTCAAATTTTTAAAATTTTGGATTTAGCATTAAGGGTAAATTAGTAATAAATTTTATTTTTATATAAATTTCAATTAAGAAATATATTTTTAGATTTTTTTTAATATTCTTAACGGAATTAACGATTTGGACTTAACTGTTTGTTTCAAAATAGAAGGAGGGCTTGTATAATTAAGACAAAACAAGGGTAGTCAAAATATTTTACTCTTTTGTATTATAAACTATAAATCTCCCTATCTTTCTAGAGCCCGGAAATCGGGCCGACCCGTTTAAATCCTGGCCCATCAAGGGCGGGGCTTAAAAAATGAACTAGATTTTTGAAATTGGCCCTGCAGGGCCCTGGACTTAAACGAGCTTGTGTACGTGGAGCTGAAAATAACACCTACTACTTACTTATATTGTTGTCAAATCCGTCTTGACCCAATTACATTTTTGCCTATACCTTACATTATACGGCTTGCTAAAGTTGAAGAAGATATTTTTCAATTCCTATTTCCACCCCCCCTTATTTTTAATCTTTGAGATTACCTCAACATACAAACATACCCACCATCTTTTTGTTTATTATCTGGCCTAATCAATCCAACTTGTGAATGTATGAGACTCAAAACAATTTCTACAGATAAATAAATGAATCAACTTTGCTCCTAATGCGTAAGATGATAAGCCAAGTTAGTTAATTTACGCATGCTTTTAATCTTTTCTCATTTTTTATTTTTGTGTGTAATTAATCAAAATGATAAAAGAATGCTCGAATATAAGATTATTTAAATAAAAGTATCCTCAACGCAAAAGAAAATAAAAACAAAGAAAAGACGTGCAATATCAGATTATATTTATTTGAAAAAAAACAAGAAAAAATAGTTAAAATTTGGAATATTAACTTTCGGGTCCTGAAGGGCTGATTTGGCCCTGTCTTTAGTGCTCACGGGCCGAATTTTGAAATAGATGTTTTTTTACCTCGGGCCTTGGAGGGTCAGCCCTAACCCTTTACGGACCGACCTTTATTTTCAGCTCTATATCCATAATCTAAAAATAAAATATATATGTTTGCCCCGTAATGTAGCTCTGATCTGAGTTTCTTGGGCATTTGCCCCGTTGAATACCAAAAAAAAAAAAATTGTTCGGGGGCACTTTTTTTTTGCTCAAAAAAGACGGAGACACTTGAGTCCTGCTAAGAATCAGAAAACCCTAGCCGAGCTCCCGCAGACAGAGGCACCGAGTAACGGTGAAGTGAAAAGCATTATTTCGTTTCGCACTCTTCGTTTCATCGGAGTTAGCGGCTTCAGCTATGGCGGGGAGGAGTGAGATCTCTGTTTTAACGCTTGGTGGCAAGGGTTCGTCACTCTCTCCCTCTTCACTCTATGCTGCTGCCAGTGGCCGTGCTCAGTTGCGCATTGCTTCTTCTGCTCTCGATCGGCTTTCCTCCCGTCAGCGCCTCCCGCCGGCTTCCTGCAAGCACCAGATTATCTTCAATGACTTTCTCACCCTAGAGGATCGCAGGGCCATCCTCGTTGTGCTTCTGAACAAGCTCCTCCTCTCTAATGCCCGCGGCATCCGTGCTTTTCTTCCTGAACTCGTTGTCGAGGCCTTGAATTCGAACTCTCAAAATTTGGAATTCGAGGAAGTCCGTGTGACTGAGGACGAGATGTTTGTGCTGGAGAGTTCTTACTCTTCTCTGCTTGGGGTTTCAGCGATTTTGGCTCACCAATCTGCGGCGTTGTCTGCGCTTGCGGATTTTGCTGCTGCCTTGTCGTGTGAGGCATCGAAGGCTGATGTAACGGCATTCGATTTGATGCATTCTGGGGACGGGCATGCTTCCAAAGAGAAAGTTGGTGTCTGCAGTGACATCAAAGTTCTGCTTAATGGGTCCAAGTTGGTGGGCAAGGTTAAGATAGGTACTGTTTCGGAAATTCCTGTAGTTCACAAAACTATGAGGGAGCAGGTGAAATCGTTACATTCTAAAGTGCGAGCGGAGTTGAATTCGGGTGTTGGGAAAGAGGCAGCGGTACGTATGGTGCTGTTGAGGTTGGCAGCAGCACTAAGAGACCTAGGTGAGTGTAGCTTGGCCCTTGTGAAAACTAATCTATCTTCCATGGCTAGCAATGAGCTGAGGTCAAGTCTCGAAGGAATATTCGCTAAGAAATGCCCCGCTGATTCTAGTTTAGACAGTGGAAGTAGGAGAGCTTTTGGTTTGTACCTCTCAAAGGACTTTGTTAAGTTTGTAGCTGAAGTGAAAATGCTTTTGGAAACAGTTTGGAACATTGTGGCATGGGAAGTTGTAACAGCTTTTGCGGCACTTGAGCCTGTTGAACTTACTGGAAAGATGCAAGCTGTTGGGGCAAATGGAGATAACAAAAAACCGGAGAAGAAAAATGAGAAGAAGAAGAAGGTTGTTTTAGGCAAAGGAAACAATGTGATTCTACAATTAATTAAGGACAGATTGCAGAATTGGAGAGGCGATGCTGTTGATATGTTGGGATTATTGGAGATATGGGTTGGAGATTTTCTATCACTTTTTGATTTGAAGGATCCTGAATTTGATGTCTTTTTATCTAAAATAAAGGATTTTATACAAAGCAATGAAAGGAGAAGACTACCCAAGATTCCTAAGGTAATTGTCTCAACTTATGATGGGCGTTATTCTAGTTTGGGTTAGACATTTCTGTTTTTAGCGGGCGTATTTTTAGGCCGAGTTGATTTTATTGAAAGATCAAAATGCACAATTCATTTCCGCTTTTCTATTGTGTTAGCCAAAAGTAATGGATTGGTTTCTTTGCTATTTATGTTCCTCGACTGGGTGGGGTTTTGATTTGATATTCTTACCACGAGCATATCAATTTAATATCCAGGGGACTCGTGACTTTGCTAAAGAACAAATGACATTAAGGAAGAAAGCCTTTTCAGTAATAGAGAAAGTTTTTGAGAGGCACGGCGCCACAACCTTGGATACTCCTGATTTTGAACTTCGAGAAACTCTCATGGGAAAGTATGGGGAAGACTCTAAGCTGATTTATGATCTTGCTGACCAGGTACATCTTTATCAATTGTTCATGCCTTTTCTTACTAAGGGTGTGTTTTATTTAATCATAAAATAAATATCGAATCTATTAAGTACTAGAACCATAAAAATAGTGAAAAATCCTTATTCAAAATTAAAACCACGCAATATTAAAAACAACAAATCACACTTAAGAAATCAATCAAGTCAAGCTTTGCGTTGATCTTATTAAGGTTCTTCTCATCTAGCCCCGTCTTGTTTTGAACTCTAAGCAATATTATTGTCTTGGGTTCTTCCCCAACTTTTTATATTTTAGTTTTTAGATGAGATATAGGAAGATTTTTCAATTTTCACTTTTATAGTGTATAATAAAAAATGATAAAACATAACTTTCTGAATAATATAAATACAAGAATAACTTTTTCGTGGTTGTGGACGAACTATTTCATTACCCATCTCTCGTACTAAATCATGCATCACAGTAGTTGACGAACGATTTCCCTTCCCATTTCTCGTATCAAACCATGCATTCACACCATCTCTCGCATCAAATCATGCATCACAGCAGTTCTCTTGGATCCCAAAACATTCCCCAATATTTTATGAGGCATTTGTCTACCAACACTCCAATATGATAATCAACTGGATCAAAATCATGGATAATTGGCACCATCTTTTTGACATATTTCAATCCACTCCCATTATAGAAGCAAGCAATATCAAGAAAAGCTTCTTTTTCGGGCCGTTGCAAGCCATCATAGCTTACTGTTATTATCTTTTGAATGTTTTCATGGGGGTTTCTTTTATGTTCATTCAACATAGATTCCCACACTATTATATTCTTATCATACAAGTCAGAGCCTATTAATTCAAGGGCTAAGGGAGGACCGCTGGCATAATTTATCTCCTGCTCCACAACATTCTTGTACCTTGCATCATAATCAACTTGCTTCTTTCCAATGGTCATGCAAATTAACAATTCAAGAGATTCTTCATAACTTATCTGTCATTGTGTTATATGATACAGCCATTGATAGCCAGTAAGAAAATGTTGAATGGGCTACTCATGAGATGCAGGTTGAGGACTATGAAGCACCGATTCCGACACAGCGTGTCGGATACGTTCCCGATACGGGACGTCGATACGTTTCTTCAAAAACACTAATGTTTCGAGAAGTTCCGAAACGCCTTAGTATTAAATAATATTTTAATATAAAGAGTGTATTTCACAAGAGTGTATTACGTACACCCAAAGTGCTTTAGCATACTAGATATACTTAAGAAAAATGTGTCAGATGACCCATAACCCAATTTTTTAGTTGAAAATATTTAGACGAAGTAGACATAAAAATTGATTCCCAAAATTGACTCTATGTCACTGTCACTACTCAGTACTCATGAACTCACCGATCACAAGTCAAAACATGTCAATCTCCCTACGGATCCAAGTTGCTCGTCCCATCAATAGGGTTGGAGCCAACAAGACCCAAATCTCTTGCGACCTTCCTCCTCTCCATTCTCTTTTTTTTGCTCAAATCACACCTATGTTTCTTTTTCTCCTTCTCAAAATCCATACTCTGTGTTACCAAAACAAGCCCTCCCCACAAAATTTGGCCACCTCTCCATTAACCACACTTCCAAACCCGCCATTTTCTACGCTTTCTATGAAGCTCAGAACCTCACTTCACCTCTCTCCCAAACCCCACTTCTCATCTGGCTCCAAGGCGGCCCTTGCTGCTCTTCCATGATCAGCAATTTCTTTGAGCTTGGTCCATGGCGCGTAACCCAAAGGTTTTAAAAATTCACAGACGTGCCATTTGACCGTATCGAATGTTGTTGACCAATCCGATACGGCAATATCCGTATCGATAACGTATTGGTACTGGACACGTGTTTGATACGTTGGGAAAAAAATTTCCGGCATGTTGGTGCTTCATAGGTTGAGGATTTCTCCTACAAGCTGGTTGTCTGCTAACTTCACAGTGAGAGAAACTACAAATTGCTAGATTAGCCTAGTTCGTAAGTTCATAAATGAGTTATTTTTAATTGAGGCTTTCCTATGTTAAGAATTTAAAAAAGAAATGGCAAACAGTTTGATAGTTCAACAAACCAAAAAATGTAAAATTAAAGACAAAAATTTACAAGATCCATGTCTTCAATCATGACATGAAATTTACACATCAACAAATAGCGGAACAACCTTCAAATAATCTCAACTAAGAAGAAACTTCATGCAAATGAAAAGCTTGACATCTAACCATCTGATCATGACCTTCAAAGACAGAAAGGCTTTGACCGTAGCTCCTAAGAAACAGATTCTTGTCCAAGAAGTTGATATTCTATCACACGTTACAAACAAATGTAAAGCATGTATGGATAAATCTATATATGATATAAAATCGATAGGAAACAACACTATTCATAAATCATGAACAGTGACGTATCTAAAACTCCACGCAAATCACAAGCCCACAATCTAGTCATGCAAATATTTAATGGAAAATGAGTAATAATTGCCAAATTTAGATTCATGTATACATGAATTAAACTGTAAATTAGTGAATGATAAAACTTGCAAGGAAGGCCGACGACTGGGAAGGTTTGACGGTGATGGTATGCAGAGAACCGATATCCAACACACCGACGCTGCGTACGGACCCAAAATGCTGGGCAAGGACCAGAAACTCCAGGCCTGGAACTGCACAAAATCGATGCTGCGAAAGGAGAGGAAATGGCGACCACAAACCAGAAACTGCGATCCAGGAGCTGCAACAAATCGTTGCCGTTAACTAAACAGAAATGTCAACCATGGACCATAAATCCGGCCCAAGAACTGGAACAAATGATTGCTGGGAAAGGATTGGAATTGCCGACCCAGACGTCGACTACAGGGCAAAGCAATGGAAGCTCCACACAGAGCTCCAAGAAGATGCTATCTGCGCTGAAATCGGCTTAGGTTTTATTTTTTTCAATGAGGGTATTCAAATGAAATCTACAAATTTGATGGGGGGTAAATTAGTCAAGATTTTTGGCTTCCTCCAAAAACCCCCCAATTTGGAGGGAACCAAAATAAGGGGAGGGAAGCAATTTTTTCCTCCCCTCCCCTCAAACCAAACATGCCCTAAATGTAAGTTGTAACTTTTGAATAGATATTGAGATGATGACTTTGCTTACAATTTACAGACTCTGGAGAAAATCATGGTGTGTGTGAATTGTAGAATCAGTGGGCATGTTAAATCTAATGATTTCCACAAATGTTGCCAATATTTTTTCCTAGGTCTTTTCTGTTACAGAATTGATATTCTGTAATCTGTATAGAGAGAAAGAGATAGAGAGATCAAGAGAAACTAGAAATAGAGGATTCAAGAGAGAATCGAGAGAGAATAAGAGAAACATTTATCAACCCCAGACCAGAGATATAATAGGTATGGACATCTATTTATAGGCTTATTCACTGCCCTTCTAACTAAACTAACAACCCTTCTAACTAATTCTAACAGTTAACTCTACTAACTGACTCTAACTCACTTTTAACCTGTTATTATATTTACATGTCAATACCCCTCCCCAAAACATCCTTGCCCTCAAGGATGCTGAACAACAAAATGAAATCAACAAAAACATAAACTTGAAACTTCTTTTGGTTATTGAAGAAGACCGGTACTGAAGCTGCTACACACTTCACTTCTTTTGCCCTTTCCACATGATGCATAACCCCCAAATTATTGTCCATTGGATCTTGTAGAAAATTAGAACCCCAGGGCATTTTAATTAACCCTATTTTATGCCATATTAGAATGAACAAATGGGTAGGGAGAAACTGAGTGATTAAGGCCCTATTTGGAAATACGTTTGTAGGCCTTCTAATAGTGGTTAAAGGCAGCAAAAACTTTGGGCCATTCTCTTGAAAGAGAGCCTATGTACTCATCCGATATTAGAAAATCCAGTGGGTTATGAGAATATTTTTGACAATTAGGGATGGTGGGAACCAACGATGCTCTTGAATTTTCCACCTGATCTTTGCTTAGCCACGTAGCTCTTGGAACAAGAGATTTTTGTTCATAACAGTTCTCAGCATGCCACGCTACTCTTCTGATTTGCATAGAATCACAAACTGAGGAGTGAACGACAAATAGAGACAGCGATGAAGTGCGAGAGCCCTGTGGCAGCAAAGAGATAGAGACTGCCAGCGATGAAACACGAAGCAAGTGGCAACGTCAACTTTGTGATAGGTATAGAAGAAAATAGAAGAGAGGAGAGATTCTAACGTCAATAGCATCGACCCCTGTCTCACCGTTCTTCCCGTCGCACACGAAGCCTTCTGAACGGAGCTGGAATTGCCGGCAACCTGAGCGGAGTCTTGCGGGATGAAGGCCGAACAACAACCCAAGTCGCCGAAGGATTCTTGGCCTTTCTTGAGATCACCATGGCAGTCTTCTTGATCCGCCAGCACTTCCGAACTCCTCCACTCTTCTGGGGTTTGGACTTCTTGATCAAGCTTTTCCTCTCGCCACAATTTTCGTAACTCTGCCACATATATTTTCACGGACTGAAGTTCTTGTACAAGGGACACCATATGCTCAACCTTCATCATCGTAATCTGAACACGCTCTTCCATGCTTCTTGAGAAGAATAGAGAAGTTGCAGTAGCCATTGTCCGGTAGAATCTTTTCCGTCTTCTTTTTCCTTTTGAAATCGTAGTGGGAGGGCCAAGGATGGACCGCTTTGATACCATTGTTACGTAATTGATATTCTGTACAAAGAGTAAGGGATAGAGAGGTCAAGAGAAACTAGAAACAGAGGATTCAAGAAAGAATCGAGAGAGAATAAGAGAGAAACATTTCTGGGCTAATTCATTATCAATCCCATACCAGAGATACAATTGGTATGGACATCTATTTATAGGCTTATTCACAGCTCTTCTAACTAAACTAACAACCTTTCTAATTAATTCTAACAGTTAACTCTACTAACTGATTCCAACTAAACTCTACTCACTGACTCTAACTAACTTTAACCCATTATTATATTTAAATATCATTTTCTCCCCTACATAAAAAAGAAGATGGTATGAGGTGTGAGAATAATACGAAAAGCTACATAACAGAGGACAAGGAATACTTAAAAGCATAAGCGAATACAAAACAAACTAGATGGTTTGAGCAATTTTGAATCATTTTTCCATGACAAAAGTTTATTTGAACATTTGGATCTTATCTTATCAACTGTGTTTTAACATGTATCATTTTTGACAGGATGGCGGGCTCTGTTCTTTGCGGTATGACTTAACTGTTCCATTTGCTAGATATGTAGCCATGAATGGTCTAACATCCCTC
This sequence comes from Acacia acuminata, assembly GCA_019022655.1. Taxonomy (NCBI): domain Eukaryota; kingdom Viridiplantae; phylum Streptophyta; class Magnoliopsida; order Fabales; family Fabaceae; genus Acacia; species Acacia acuminata. The sequence goes on from JAFJYI010000044.1 coordinate 4,220,727, forward strand.
AAAAGATACCACATTGGCAAGGTCCACAGAAGGGACAACCCATCTAAGGGAAGATTCCGAGAATTCTATCAATGCGACTTTGATATTGCTGGCAAGTTTGTGAAAATGGGTCCAGATTTTGAGATTTTAAGAATTTTGACTGAAGTGCTTGATGAGCTAGACATCGGAGACTATGAGGTGAAGATTTATTTTCATAATTTTGTTGTTGTTGCTTTTCTTAAGATTGATAACCTAATGTCTAGAAGAAATGTCTACAGCTTTTTGCAAAACTTTTCTGTAGGAGTCATGATGTATTGTTTAGAGGCACAAACCACACTTTGTATTTTCATATATCAGATGAAGGAGATAATATTCTAACACTCCCCCTCAAGCTGGAAAGTATATGTCGATCATTCCTAGCTTGCTTCGAAATCCTTCAAACTTCGTTCTGCCTAGTGGTTTAGTCAAGATATCCCGAGTCAACGATCCAGGTATTGTCACTAGTCATCACACCATTAAGAGCTACAATAGAATTATCTAATTGTACCAGATTCACACTGGGAATAGTGTTTGACTTATTCTGCTCCTCAAGTATCCGACGCAACATCTTTGATTCTTCCGTGCTCAAGTGATCATCATTCTCAACCGTTGGTTCAGTTGTAGTAACGTGACTTTGGAAGTTTGATTTTCCATTGGGGGGTTTTTCATAGAGTTTCCAGCAATCTTCTTTATTATGGCCTTTCTTGTTGCAATAGTTGCAGCATTTAGTAGGCTTTTGTTCTCCAGGTGGTCCCCTAACTGCCAGCGCTGAGCTTTCATTTTGGCTTGGGTCACTTTTGTTCAGGAGTTTTCTACTTTCCTCGAACTGCACGAAGTTAACAACATCAAAGGGTAGTGGTAGTGGCTTCAGCCCCATGATTCTGCCCCTTATTTCTTCGAATGCGTCATTTAGGCCTAAAAGAAAATCGTGTATCCTTCCTTCCTCCACAATTTGCTTGTACAATTGTGCATCTTTGAGGCTTTCCCATGGGTGAAGTTCAAACAGATCCTGTTGCTGCCACAATTTTAGCAAAGAATTATAATATTCAGTCACCGACATGTTACCTTGTCTTAAATCACGAAGTTGTCGCTTTGGGTGAATCAAGGCAGCGATGTTGTCAAGCGAGGAGTAGGTCCTTCGAGCTGCATCCCAGATTTCCTTTGCTGTGTCTCACTGATCTCAACGGTCAGAGTTACATAACCAAGTCATAACTTGGTTATTTTTAGCAAACCATGTGTCGAAATTTGAGTCATTAGGAGCTGGTTGAGGGGCTGCTCTATTTATATATTTCTCCTTTCTCTTGCCACGAATATGCCAAAGTACACTTTGGGACCATTGGAGATAATTTTTACCTTTAATTTAGGGGTGAGCAAGTGACCCGCACCCCGCCCAACCGCCCGCACCCCGTAGATTTTTTCCCGGATTAAACCCGCCCAGATTGGGCCCGTCACGGGTACAGGGCTTCCCCGTACCCGTTTCCATTAAACTTATAGTTGATAACCATAACATGATGGTCTAAAAATTCAGGAGCCATCTCTGTGGTTCTGTTTGGTACTGAATCACTGGTAGTGGAGGAAGAAGATGAAGAGTTTTGAGTTTGAGAGTTGGTACCGGACATAAAAGCTATCGGAGATGTTCCAGTTGGTTTTCTAGGAATTTGTCCAAATAGGGGAGGAAACTGAGAGGGATCCATGTTTCTGGAAGAAGAGAGTCGTTGGAGGTCACTGTTCACGGTGGCACATGGTGGTCACGCGCCGGTCAGATCTTCTTCGCGTCGCCGGGATTCGCCGATCGTCATGTGCCGAGGATGTCTATGGTGGCAGTGTGGCTTCGCGTGCTCTCCTTAGGCGGAATTGGAGGACGTCGTTCTCTCTCTCTCTCTCTCTCTCTCTCTCTCTCTCTCTCTCTCTCTCTCTCTCTCACGTGTTTCACTCATTCTAGTCCTGGTCAGACGACAGAAGGTGTCGACATACTGGATGAATAGGGAAGAAAGGAGGATGGTAACCTTCTAACGGTTACCTTTGTCTTAGTGAGGTTTGTCACTGACTTTCAATTCTCACCAGGAACTGTTATGGCCTCAAGGCCCTAGCTCTGATACCATATTGTTCAGAGGCACATAACACACGTCGTATTTTCATATATTAGTTGAAGGAGAGAACACAATATATATATATATATATATATATAGGCTAAGGAAGAGAGAGTAGAAGAGGGAAATCGGTTATTACAATAAAGACTAATAATCGGGATCCTACAATCAATGGGAGATAATTAGGGGATCCTAATAAAGCCAATTTATTTCCTAATATTCTAACATGATGGAAGGCTGTCAAAAGTGAGATGAGATTTAATATAATAAGTAGGGACCCAAATGAGTCTCTTACTTTAGGGCACAATCCTCTACCCGGTATAATATATCGTTCAGAAGATAGACATATATAACTAAGGGTTCATGATAGAAGTTGACTTTAGGGCACAATGCTCTACTCGGTATAATATATCCTTCAAAATATAGACATATATAACTAAGGGTTCATGATAAAAGTTGAACTCAAAGTTAAGGACTAAAGTCAGTTGCAAGAAAATATAAAAATACCATTTTACGAAAGTTGAATCACATATATACTAGCCCGTTGATAAACTTGATCACATGTTAATATGGCGCAACATGGCTAGAAGCTTCTGTTCTGTGATCTAATGCCTCCACCTCACTAGTATCAATAGAGACAACATCATGCACGCCATCCTCTAATTATTAAAAAGTTCCATGATTAATGACTCAGAGAAATCTCACACCGAGTTAACACTATCATTTGTATTAGCTGCATTAAATTTTTCTACGTTATCCCAATTGGAAGCAAGCCTAGAAGGCAACGTAATGCAGATGGAAGAAGTATGGTGTAAATTACGCCTTTAATTATCACCATAAGAAATTATGTTTTCATTGTCCCAATTTGCGCACTGAAATTGCTTTCAGCTTAATGTTACCTAGAATCCTTTATCTTGAAGCGTTGAAGGTGAATAATTAAATTTGGCATGAAAGTGAAATTTTAACATTGTTTTGTCAACTATCAGATGAACTATGCAAGGTGATTGTAGTTTTTACTTTGCTCTTCTAGAATCTGACTAGTATAACTCAACCCAAATGATGGTAAAGTCGAACTTTGTATACAGACCCATTTCAGTATCATTGACAATGTAATTGTGATTTCCTTACCTAGTGCTTGATGTTAGTGTATTGTGCTTTGAATTTCATCTGACAATATTTTGTAATGTTGTGTTCTGACTGCAACTTGTGTATTTGTATATTGATATTTTTCATTGTTAAATTTGTATGATTTCACAGATTAAATTGAATCACCGTAAATTACTGGATGGAATGATGGAAATTTGTGGTGTGCCAGCCTCGAAGTTCAGGACTATATGCTCAAGTATTGACAAGTTAGACAAGCAGTCTTTTGATCAGATACGAAGAGAAATGGTGAGCACATAAGGATTTGCTTGTGTCTCTTTCCATTTGATTAGAATATTACTAATGGGTTGTAGCCTGTAACGTCCCAGCGCCTCGCTCTCGATATTGTCCGCTTGCCGAGACAGTCACACCCTCGCGGTTTTAAAACGCGTTGAGATGGGAGATATCTAAACCCTTGTAAGGGGTCTTTCGTTCCCCTCTCTGGCCGATGTGGGACATCCCCTTATAAGGGGTTTTTCGTTCCCCTCTCCGGCCGATTTGGGACATAATTCTGGTGACGGTCCCCAAAGCCGACAATATCGAAAGTGAGGCGCCGAAATGTTACATAGCCAGTGTTTTTGGAATGTAATATGTTCCTTCTTTCAGTCTTCAGAATGGTGCAGTCTAATGCATTTTAAAATATCTTTTAATTTATAGCTTTATTTATTGGGAAACAGTTAATTACAAGTATGGCTCTAATGTTCAAGCTTCTAGTTCACGGTAGGTATTGGTTGATGCATTGGTATAAAAGAATGACGCTGTGTTTATGAAATTTCATTCTCAGGATTTAGATATCTTAATGCATTGCTTTCTTATTGGGATAGGCCTTTGTTATATTAAATTAAATCAATTTGTTGGTTTTAACTTTAGATCTATGTCTGATAATTTTTAATTTGAGCTGTTAGGGATGTTATGTTACTGTTCAGTAACATCCTTCGAGCAGCTAGGGCTGATTTTCCCCCGTTCTGTAACATGCTTCATACAATCATTTTGTAGGTGGAAGAAAAAGGAATATCTGCTGAGACGGCTGACAAAATTGGAACTTTTGTTAAGGAAAAGGGACCTCCTCTGGCATTGTTATCTAAATTTAAACAAGAGGGTAGTGCTTTCTTAGAACATGCTAGATCTGTTCGCACGTTAAATGACCTGGAAATTTTATTCAAAGCTCTGGATAAATCCAAAAGCATTGGTAAATTTGTTTTCGACCTGAGCCTTGCCAGAGGTCTTGATTATTATACCGGAGTCATATTCGAAGCTGTTTTGAAGGGTGGTGCGCAGGTAAATTCTGATATCTTTACTATTATTAGTTGCCTCATATATGTATCACAAGTTGAAAGTTTTGCTAGTTAAGTTGATTACTGGTGATTGAATCCTTTATGTTGCTCTTTGGGTTTTTGAAGATAATAAAAGAAATGAAGGATGAAAAGAGAGCCCTTTATTTTAAAGTAAGGGAGTAAAGCCTTCTTACTCGTTTGCAAAATGGTTGTAGCATGAGTGAAATTTATCTCTAAAGTTTCAATTAAAAGATTCCTTTTTCCTTCTTTGCTCTCTCTTTGTTAAGGTATAATGGAAGAACTTCTTTCCCTTTAATTGTTTGCCGTATGACAGAAATTTGTGAAACTAAAGATTAAATATAGTTCTTATTCTGCAATCCTGAAAAGGAAATATGCAAGTAAAAAGAAACCCCGTGATTTTAGGAGGGGGCCTTTCTTTAACTGATGGTATGATATTCACACACATGCACACATATACATGTCTTGTTTGAGGGAATGGGGTGTGAGTGTACAAATCTCTGTCCAGGTTGGTTCTATTGCTGCTGGTGGTCGATATGATAACCTGATTGGGATGTTTGGATCCGAACAAGTTCCAGCTGTTGGTCTCAGTCTTGGAATTGAGAGAGTGTTTGTTATAATGGAGCAACTTCAGAAAGATCGGAACCAGGTAATTGTAATTCTTGTTTCGCTTGCTTCCCGGCTTGGTTCCTGTAATCAACTACTGGTAAGGTATTGACTAGGTACCGATTTGGGTATGCTGATGGAAAGGTTAAATGAGAATGAGAAAGTAAAGAGAGATAACTAAAGTTGATATGAGAAAATAAGTTTAGAAGACAATGAGAACATGAATCTCACCTCCTCCCTAAAACAGCCAAAATCCTGAATAAAAATATGATCCAGAATCTGTAACTCAGTAATCAGCAAACTATTAAAGCCCAGGAGAATCTCTAATGACAGATTACTCTATTTGATGATCTTATTGATGAGGCACTATGCCTGTTTATAATAGTCTACAGAGAGAAAGACTATCCAAAATATATCCAAATATGAAATTCATATAACTTTCTAGCAACTAAATCTATCTAGTGGGATATTCCACTTATTTCCTGCTTTCCTAAAGATAATAATAAAAACAAGCTCGATTAAATAATAATAAAATAACGAATATCTAAAATTATATTAATAAATATTTATTACTAAAATCTCTAACTTTCAGCAGCTTTCATTATCTCCTACCGGTCATTTACGTTTAATGAAATAATATGGTTTTGAACACACTGAAATATTTGAGTTCAAGCAAGATTGTATTTCTTGTTAAAGTAGATGAGAATGGAGACATGGAAAATTTTTGCGAACGCCATTGCATCTGCACATGCTTGATTTTCCTTGTCAAATACGGCTATAAATGAAGTCATGACGAGGAACCAATAAATCATTGGATTAATAATGTTTCCTTTGCCCGGACCTCCCAGGCTGACAATTTCTTGAGCACTTATGACCACTTTCATGTAATATATTTCTTCGTTTGTTGGTTGGTGCATTTGTTAGATGCCTCGAGCAAACAAAACTGAAGTCCTAGTGGGCATATTGGTGGATGACCTAACACTTGCTTCAGAGCTGGTCAGTGAGTTGTGGAATGTTCGGATCAAAGCTGAATACATGGTCCATAAAAGACCAATGAAGCACATAGACCGTGCCAGAGAATCTAGGATCCCTTGGATGGTCCTGGTGGGTGAGCGAGAGTTGAATAAAGGTGTTGTGAATCTCAAAGATGTTGAAGCTAACAAAGAGATGGAGATCTCCAGAGATCAAATTGTGGAGGAGCTTCAGAGACGATTGAATCCACAAGTCTCATGGCCAGCACGGAAATTAACGATTCTTACATAAAAACCGTTATATATGTATATACTATATATGATTGTTGTTTCATTAACTCATTAGCATTTATAGCAAATAAGTAATGGTTGCGCTATAACGACCATTATGTATGTTAAAATTTATATAACGATTACTGTGAAAGTTCCATTATGTATATTACAAAGTTTATAACGGTTGTTTACTTGAGACCGTTATTTATTATTCGTGCATTACAGTATATACAATGGTTGCTTACGTGAGCCCGTTTTATTATCATTACAGCATTATGCAAAGCATGGTCTTGCCACACCTCAATATATAATTGATGTTATATTAGGACCCTTATAATAACTACTGAATAAATCACGATTTTGAACCGTAATGTATCTTCACTAAGCATTTATAACTCCCACATATATGACGGTTCGGAACCATGATTTATGGGCGATAATAACCGTCATATATCGCAATTCATGTAGTAGCGTGGATTCATTCCTTGCCCCTCTTTGGAACTGTCATCATCACATGCTATTTGTTCTTTAAGTATAGTTTGAAGGTGCCAGTCATATTGGGTATCTTGTTATAATTGTTCTGGTTAAATATGTCTACTTTGAATCTATTATTTACAGGATTCCTATAATTTATATCTTTAAATGCATCCATGGAAAGAAATTCACAAAAATCGCATTTTTACAATTCTTCCCGTTGCATTGCTAAAAAAATGCAATGGAAAGAGAACTGATCGGATGCATGATTGTCTATAAAATCTCAATGTGTCACAATTTTCAGATGAAATGATGTATGCTAAACTCAATTTTGATTAGTATTTGGTCATTTCAACTACAAATTTTGACTTGTAGAAAGTTTGTTTTTTGTTTTTTGTTTTTTTTTAATAACAAAAAAACGTGTTTTCCCTTTCTCTAACATGAGCCCTGTTATAGAAAAATCAGTAGCTTGTGAATTGTGATAAATGTTTCTGAGACTGATAGAACACCCTTCTTATATGGTCAACCATAAAGGGTGCTCTGCCAATCCCTGAATCACTCAGATTACCGGTTTTTCTACAATATTCGGGAAATGAAAGATACAAAATAATTGTCAATAATCACTCATTAGAGAGACATTTTCTGCATTGGTTGTTGAACCAAGCGTAGAATTCCATTACTTTCACCATTTATATATAGAGAGGTTGGGAGATGGGTGTAAAAATAACTTTTTAATTACCAATACTAATGACCTTTTCCACATTAATTCGCGATATGATTTGCCGCAACAAGTTTTCTAAAAAAGTTTTTCAAATATTGTATAATTACATAATTTGTTATCTAATAATTATTTTAGTTTATAAAATTGATTTTGGTTGTTGAAGGGGGCACCATTGGCGGGGTTTTGAGGGCTGCCCCCGATTTTTTTAATAAAATAAAATATTTAAATGTATTAAAAAATAAAAGAATATAAGCAAGATAAGAAAAGAATATCAAAAAAATATTCATGAAATCAAGTGAACATTGATGATGTAATAAGAGAGGCAATTATTTTACAAACCTGTCATTTAAAAAAGTAAGGCTAAGTACTGTTAGAAATGCAGTTACATAAATTACAATGAAGGGTGGACACTCAATAAGTTCAAGTACATATATTGTAATAAAAAAATATATTACAATAAAAATAATTACAATGTCATCATTTTAGGTTTTATTTTTTGGAATTATATCATAATTGCCTTATTATTAATGTTATTAAATATATCTTTTTCAATATAAGGCACTAAACAATCATTCAACCATTTATCCCCATCGATTATGAAGTGCGATGTCTTGATGTATTAAGGATGAGCATTTAATTTAAGGGTGGACAATCATTCAAATATGTATTAATTTAAATTTTTTTCTTTTTAAGAAGATATCAAATTCAAGGGGGCACTTCCCCCCTTGTATATAACCTGGGTCTGTCATAGAATTATTAATTATATATATATATATAAAGACAAAAAAATAAATAATACTGATATTTACGTTATACCAAATTTTGACAAATGACGCTTAATATTTATAATTTATGTAGGTAGTAGTAGTTTATTTAACATGCTTTAGCTGAGACGAATTAAGAGTTGAAACTTGTTACCAAAACTATGAAATAAAGTAACGTTTCATTGACCAACAAAAAAAGGGAGAATTACACATAGGTCCCAAGGAGCAGATATAATTACAATTAGGTCCCTTGAAATCATGAAATTACTCGAAGTCCCAAGGACTTCGAGTAATTATTTCAGAATGTAAAATTACTTTGCTGCCCATAGTGCATATTTCACACTGACGATTAACAACACAAAAAGCATAAATTAACAACACAAAATGCATGTATTAACAACAACTTTTGAAAACCCCGAATTTGTGTTCTTTCACTTAGAAGCGATTAACAACACAAAAAGTATAAATTAACACAAAATGCATGTATTAACAACAACTTTATTTATTAACAAAATTTAGAGTTTTCAAAAGTTGTTGTTAATACATGCATTTTGTGTTGTTAATTTATGCTTTTGTGTTGTTAATTAATTTACGGAAGTGAAAGAAGACAAATTGAGTTTTCAAAAGTTGTTGTTAATACATGCATTTTGTGTTGTTAATTTATGCTTTTTGTGTTGTTAATCGCTTATGTGTGAAATATACACTATGGGCAGCAAAGTAATTTTACATTCTGAAATAATTACTCAGAAGTCCCTTGGGACTTCAGAGTAATTTCATGATTTTAAGGGACCTAATTGTAATTATCTCTGTTCCTTGGGACCTATGTGTAATTTTCCCAAAAAAAAAAAAGAGTAACGTTTCATTGAAGGCCGAAAAAAGGTAACGTTTTATCTTTCTCGTTAGGGCCACATACATTGCTGGGGATGACACTTTAGATCACATATTAAATTAATGTTTTACCGTATGATATTAAATTAATTATAAATTTAGGATAGAATATTAAAAAATTTTAATTAGAAAAACCTCAGATCCTCGATATAATTGGAATGTTAAAATTCATCTTAGAAAAAGACAAGTAATAGTGTCTCAAAATCATTCCATTTTTTCAAGTGCTTCCTTTATCAACTGCAGTTGATCCTCTTGATGGGGGAAAAGTAATGGTATTAAGTTGTAATTTTTGGACTATGGGTAAGCCCAACCTCTCCTAAAATTTTTCATATAAAAAAAAAAGTTGTAATTTCTTTAATTTTGTGTGTGTGTGTTTTTTATGATAAACTCATTAATTACCTTTTTTTTAAATCGCAAGTCATTAATTACCTTCTGTATTATGCAAAATGACTTGTAGAAACATAGAGAGTAGGATCAAAATGACTTGTATGATATCATACTTTTATGTGTTATATGTTTTTTCTTATTATTATTTACTTTAAAGGGGTAGTATTAATTATTTGTAAGTTTATGATTAAAGGGAAATGGCCTAAATAAGGAGTGACTCTCTGTCACTCACTTTGCCGAGGATAGTAGAACATGCTTTATTAAGGCTAAAAAAGGGGCGAAAACCAACATCACAGATATATATATAACCATATGATGTTCTCAAGAAGCATGCATTAATAAACTTAGAGTACTAGTACAATGTGTGTCCAATTTCAAAAACACTTATCATCAATCTAAATTTCTCTATCTAAGAGCTGCTCAGCTTTCCACAATCAAAATCAGCCATTTTTAATAGAATACCAGCTAGGAATGCAGCCAAAATTTTGTCTCTGAAAAAAGTGACCAATTTGGATTCACTCTGCTGAATAATACCCATCACAAAAGCTGTAGAGATTATATTAATGCATCTCCATCGTCTCTCATCTGCATATTTCTTCAAGCTCGCCTCAATCCTTTTATATTGTTCCTTTTCTTCTTCTTCTTCTTCTTCTTCTTCTGCATTCTTTTTTTCGATATCTCTGACTGATTTTGCAGCGAAAACCTCACTGAGACACCGTGCTAAAACGACCCCATCTTCTAAAGCAGAACTCCCACCTTGTCCAAGATCAGGGGTCATAGGATGGAATGCATCTCCAGCAACACACACATTACTTTTACTGATATTACCAACCACTAGCTCCCAAGGACGTCTATATCTCAATGGAGATGATAAGAAATGATCCAAATCAGTATTTTCTATGAAGGCTCTAACATCACTTGGCATATTCTCTAGTTTCTGTAACACAAATTCCTTCATTTTAGCCGGGTTCTCTTCTAGCTTCTTTTCTGCCAGGCAGATTGCATTTATCAACACAAACTTCAAACTGTTTCGCATAGTAAATGAAATGACACTGATTTTGGCATATGAGTGTCAAGTGGCAAGCAAGATGCATGCACACTAAAGCCAACTACTTTTTCCCTGATAAACTGATAAGAAATCTTGAGTGCTAACCTGCTGAAACATGTTATATATTAATTTGTACCATGGAATCTTGTGTACTAATTAAAATCAAATCTAACTTTAGTGAAATAATAAATGGTCTATTGTTATGTGAGGCATAGAAGACTCACCTTGTTCAGTTGGAGTCCAAGTAAAGAACCAATAAACTGTCTTGTCATCACAAGGAATAACACCAAATCTAAAACCTTTCCCAAAGGACTGCATAAACTTGGGTTCAAGCGTATGACAATTCTTTAACATAATGCATCCTCTAACTGCAGACCTTCCTGAGAAGGCTGCCTTGTTCAACCCAAGCCACTTTGCTACTATCGAGTTCACTCCATCACACCCAATCAGTACCTGCTCTCTCTCATGATGAACAACAACGATATTATTGTTGAGGTTTAAGGCCTTGGTTCTGATGAACATAGTGTTATCTAGCTCTATATTTAGGATTGGAGGGTGTACAGTTAATGAATATACTGTTTACCTTGGTTTTAATGATAGTTCCATTAGCAAGATGAACGAGTTTAGAGAAGCCAGATTCCTCAATAGCTACCACCTTTGAAGAGTACCTAATGGTGCCACTTGGTAGCTCATTGACTAGGGCTTCGGAGAATTTTTGCTACATGAGTGTTGATACTGGCACTGCTTTTACTCACCATCAACCATTATCTCACTCTCTTGTTGGTCAAGATATTCTGTTCTTTCTATAGTCTTTCTCCCCTGTCACGATTCGCATGATCTCCTGTGCAAATTTTCTTTCTTTTATGCACTTATGTATCTGTCCTGTTTCTTTGTCTACTGTGTAAATTAAATTTATAATCTTTTATTTAATACTCCCTCTGCTACTTTATATAGCACTTATATTTGAGAGATTGATTTTAGTCCTAAATATAATATTTTTTTCATATTTGTCAATTAACAATAATTAAGGAGAAGGAATGGGATAATTAAGGAAGATGACTTGGGTTTTTGAAAAATATATGTCATATTAATTAACTTGACTAGCTTCCTTAATCTAATTAAATTAGATAAACAGGTCTTATATTAAGGATCTAAGGAAGTACCTTTTTAACATTTTATCCCTCAAATAACTCATATCTCATGTGTGAGTCTTGCTAACGATCAGGTTATAGCATCAAACTCAAGTCTATAAGATTGAACAAATTTCAAGTAATTCTGAAATCTGAACCATCCTGTAAAAATGTGTGTTTATATGACTGTTTGCATATATACAGGTGGTGAAAATGCTAATTGATAGTCTTGACTGATGGAGATAAAGAGGATGATTTCTTTAAATGGCCAGAGGGTATAGATATGATAGAAGCTTTGGTGGCTAGAGGTAGTAATAAAGAAGAAGGATGCACTTCTAGGCTTGAAGAAAG